>CM024688.1:20811247-22011247 GCA_014182735.1 Corymbia maculata | reverse complement strand
AAAAAGTCATAATAGGCTCCAAATTTGGCTGGGGTCATACAACAGTTTACAGAGTAATCTTTAGCTACAGGATTTTGTAACACTTTAGCTAAAATGTACTATTTTATGCTCTAATCTAAGGACACTATTGACTGCTTATGATATCTGACATTTTGATTCTTATTTGCACAAACATGAATCAAATGCAGTCAATGGACTACTCTGCCACTCGCTTCACATACGACCCTCTTCCAGTACTTTTTCCACAGATAACTGAAGTAAGCTATCTGATATGCTATAAGTTCTATAGAAATGTAGCTAACAATTTTAAGCAGAGCTTATCTGCCCACTTATTGCTTTTCCAACTCTAAGCTCCTCAATGGTCTGGTGACTCTTGTATATGGTTATTATTCCTCCACGCGGGAAAGTGAATAAACTTACTCTGTCATCCCAAGGGCCTCATATAGTTATAGTTACGTCTATTTCAAGAAAAAACCATCACTAGTTGATTCAAATCTAAGTGAAGGCATCTGTACACGTGACTAACATTTTTCACATCTCCAGCTCAAATTGGTTTCTACTCTCCTCAACAATCTGATCCTTTCCAGTACATGCCTTCACAACCACTACCAAAGCCAATGCTTTATTATGACCTACAAATGACCTCATCCAACATACCTATTCCATATGGAAGGAGGCCCGCCACAACCAATATTTCAAATTTAATGTGAATCCATTCATGAAAACCATATCTTTGAGTATCTTTTGAAAGAATAATGAGGTGATTGCAGCTCTACAAGAACAAAAATGACAACAATAGAGAAGCACCACAAGCATAAAATAATAAATGACATTACTATATCATTAAATCATATAAGCATATGTGCTTTACTGCATCAACCAAGGAGTCCTCCATCACACGAGCTTTTTGAAGACTCATATTGTCAGTGGCAGCCGTGACATAGAATCTAGGTGCAAACCGATCTTTCTGCAACACAGACAAGAGATTCAACATCTCAGCCGTATGACCCCCTGCAAAAGTCGATGCACACACGTGATTAAACCAGGATGCATTCACTGCGAAAGAAATCCAGAAAGAAGCTAACAAGCAAACCATTCACGAGCTTACCTGAGCCTAAAATAACAAGGGTGCTATAGGTCTTTTGTGATTTCCCATGAAGCAATTTTCCACTCCGAAATACAATGTATAGAACCCGAATCAGCGTCAGAAGAGCAAGAGCAGTAACAACAGCTACGACAGAGCCAAGAGCCATAATCTGCAAGAAGTGCCCTGTGCTTCCTTTTGCTAATTCAAGATTAAAACTTGTTCCCCATATGTCCTCTCAAGCTAACCTGCATGGATCGTATGTCGATCTCGTTGATTTATGGCATCATGGAGGAGAAACGAAACATGCCCTTTGCCAAGATTAAAACTCAAAATTACATTTTGGATTTTCTACTACCACTATTACATTTTGGGTTTCCATTTTAGAATCCAGTCCCTCAAGATATGAAAGAATTCTGATAATTCACGACAGAACAGATGCCAACCAAACAGCAAAAATCAAAATCAAAAATCAAAATCAAAGATCCCCCCCCGAAAGAAAGAGTACTGCTTGGGACCCGAGGAGGACCAGACGAGGATCGGCCATATTCACGAAATTCAAGGGCAAAGAGACGCGAGCTGAATCGACGAATCCAACAAGAACAAGACATGCCCTGAATCTGTCCGGTGAGCAAGAAATCGCTCGTCAGAAAAAAAAAAAAAAAAAAAAAAAAAAAAAAAAAAGGTGCGAATGAAAACCTGTCAGGAGATCAGGCATGCACTGCCGCCGATCGGCGACGTCGTCGCTCCCGTCCAACGGATGCGCTCATACATGCACTCCCAAGACAGAGACAAAATAAATTGGACTTTTATCTTTTGGTTTGTCTTTGTACGAAAGATCATTTGCCAAAAAATTCTCCAAAGTCGTTTTAACCGTGTCAATTTAATTATCAATATTTTAATTATATCAATTTACTCCTAAATTTTCTAATAATTTATCAATTTAGATTCGAAACGTTTCGATTGTGCTAATTTGATAATTTAATTCTAAAATTTTTAACGATTTATTATAATAATCATTTTGGTCAAATATCCAAATAATAGGTTTAGGTTATAAATTGAAAAATCTTTAAAAAGTCTTGGGGCTAAATTGACATAATTAAAAGGTTAGCACTATTAGCAAATCGTCAAAATGTTTAAAATTAAAATGGCACAATTGAAAGATTTAGAATTATATTGACTTGACAAATAATAAATTTAGACTTTTTTGGAAAATTATGTCTTGATTTAGTGAACCTCGATTGCATGTATGAGCAAGTATTTGGGAAAAAGACTAAGTAATGAAAAGAGAAAAGGAGTGGAAACAGGCGTAGGGAATGTGCATGGGGTGGGATGGAGCGGTGTCTCGTTGGGGTATATTGCTCAACGATTGTTACGATTAAGATTCCAACAAATTGCGCACCGACTCCACTCAACCTCAAAAAAAAGAAAAGACCTCGAGAAGAAAACATCCGGTGTTGGGGTCTAAAACCTCCCGATTTACTTTTTTATTCTATTCTCATAAACAATTGACCGAGCATTTGAAGACATTTCCGGAACCGGTTCCAAAATTTTTTTTTTAAAAATAGAAATTTGGCAATTTGGTAAAAAATTTTAATCTTTTGATTCTTTTAATTTTTCCACCACTTTTTGTTATAATTTTCTTTTTCTTTTTCCGCGAAAGGTAACTTTTTTTTTTTTTTTCTTTTTTTTTTTTTTTTGTCTCATTTTTCCTCTTGGCGCACGCCAAACCAGGTCCGGGTTGGGGGATGGGAAGGTGGTCCGCTCTAGGAGCGGGAGGTTACGGTGCCTCCGCTAAGCCTGGTTTCGGGTTCGGGGCGGGGTTGGGGCGGGGGAGGTGGAGCCTCAGGGGACGCGCCATCGACGAAGAGCTCGTCGGCGGAGGGGGAGGTCCTGGGGGGGAAGATGGGGTTTCGGACCACGAGACCGAACCTCACACCGAGTTGGAGGCGCTACTACCTCCCCCGCATCTATGCGAGGGGAGAGTGTTTGCGGTGGCTGCGGGGTTCTTGTGCGGAACATCAAAAAATTATCTCGAGCTCCGAAAATTATCTCGGGCGGACTCCTCTTGTGCGCCCGAGCGCTCCTTGTGCGAAACGGGGGTGTCCACGAGTTTGATTACCTCGCTTGATAAAGATTTCGCTAATCGAGTCCAAGAAAATGGTAATGCGAGAGATGCCAATAGCATCGATACTTGCCAATCTTGTTGAATACTATAAAATGCTAGCGAAGTTTTAGATTTTTGTAGAGACTACGAGAGGCCATAGCTTATCGGTCAAATTTTGATGTACTTACACATATCAAGTCACACTTCCTGGTGTTGATAAGTCGAAATATGAGACCAAGAGTCATACACTGATTTTCATGCCCCACATTGTCAATTTTTAATACTTTCTCTAATAGTTTGATACAAACATATCAAGTCGAATGATATTGGTATTGCTTTGGTGGTGATAATTTTCTGTTTGTTTCTATCATCCAGAATAATAATGCTTACCATGAGGACCCTTATGCTAAGGAGTTTGGAATGAAAATTAGTGAGAAGCTTGCTCAAGTGGAAGCACGCATTCTCCCTGCACCTTGGGTAAATTGTCGTGCTCCTTTTGTTGTCCCTAACATCCGCAATAGTTTAGGAAATCACTCTTACTTATGATTATTACTCTTTGCAGCTCAAGTATCATGATTTGGGCGAGAATAAAGGATTGCCTGCCCGAGGTTGGGTCTGGAACATGATGAATAAAGTAAGTAGTTAGTGGGACTAGATCCTCCTTAATCATCTGAAGAGCCAATTTAATTACTGTGTACTTCTACTTCCTGAGGCTGGCTTGTGCTTGGAAGATGTTTCAGTGCCTCGGGGTGTTTTGACAATCATATATTGATGTGTTATTTAGTGTCCTTTTGGATTTATGAAGCTTTTAAATAAGGGCTTCAGCAACCCAAGACGTGGTACGCTTTCATGGTATTCTGTTTGCACCTGAGACGATTGTTTTAGCTTTTTAATCAGCTTGGGTCTTGGGGTGGAGTTTATACAATGTTATGATTTTTGCACTTTCTTGTCGATCAAATTAGGAAGATTACGTTATTATTTACTCGCGAATTAATGTAAAATTTGAAATCGCATAGTGGTTAAAAAACAAGTTCTAATAAAAACATTTAGACCAAATCCGCTCCGAAAATAAAAGAACGGGTCCAAAACGGTTATTCCATGAAAATAGGGTACGGGTACGGGGTCCCTAAGATTCCAACAAATTGCGCACCGACTCCACTCAACCTCAAAAAGAAAGAAAGACCTCGAGAAGAAAAAAAATCCGGTGATATCAAAGCAACACACGAGGCACATTTCCCTATTTAGTCCATTCACAGCTTGACATGTGGCAATGTAATATAATTAGAAAAAGCCAAATGAAAATCTGACCATCTACCAAAAACCAAAAATGGACCACTGCAGCTTTCTGGGAAAAAAAAATTGGATGCCCGCCCAATCAGTCTCCCTCTTCAGCCCATATTAGCGCTTCATTTTAGAGGGAGAACTCGGTCATTTCATACATGGACTTTAGGGATGTGCAAAATGAACTGCCCGTATTAGACCAAATCAACCGGTTTGATCCAATTTTCAAGATTGTCAGTTCAATTTTCGATTCCTAAAAATGAAACCAATATCCCGATAGTCTGATTCTTAATTCCAAAGTGGGACCGGATTGAACCAACTACATATACTTTTTTTATTATTTTTCTAAAAAATTTAAAATTAACAAGCTTTTATTTTATTTTTAATTTCTTCATAACACAGTATCAAGTAGTGGGAAAAACAAAAAAGTGACCAATTATATTAGATAGAATCAAAACCGATGTGTACTCCAAGTCCGATTCCATCTTGGAACTAGACCGAACTAGGAATCAATCACTTCTCTAGACTCCACGAGAGAAAAGCAAAGCTTACCTTCCATTTTCGCTTAGAAGACCTCCGGTGAGCACTGTCAAAAGGTGCTTCCACAACTAACGAAGAGCACGGTCAACCGCCGCTCAACTGTTATATGTGTAAAATAGAGTTTGATAGACTAAATATATACTTTGAATTGTGAACTAAGAATTCACCATCCAATTTAGTAGATTTCAGTATCGAAGTCATGATAATACATGTTGATAAGTCAATTATAAATTTAGGTTTCCTCGTATATACGGGAGAACTTTGATATCAAAAGACATGTTAGCGAAGGTTTACATTATAATTTGAACACTACAAGAACCATAATGGATCGCTCTCATCGTAGATGGACCGTTTCGAAATGCTAGCAAACTGTAATTAACCCATAAAAAAAAAAACAATTTAAATACCTTAAAGACTTCATGGAGTCGTCGTACCACTACATATTTGTCTGTCTAGTGCTTGAATTTATTCAGCGTGCTTTCGGACAAAAAGTAAAAAATGCATACTTTGACCTTGTCCCCCCCAGATATAACGTGTCACATGCACGTAATCAGTCACGAGTAACCCCAAGATAAAAGGATCCTACTTAAAATTTGGTGATTACCTTCGAAAGGGGTAATTCTGCATAAGTTCAAATAGAATCCAAAATAACTTATTAGCTGCCTAGAAGTACATCTCAGTAAGTAATTCTCAACGACAATCCAGTACGTAATTTTTCCAATGGAACCAAAAAGATCGATGCCAATCAAAATCCTGAGTCAGCATTTGGTTTATGTATTTTTTAGTACCGCACGCCACCCCAATTTCTAAATTACTCATATGAAACTGAAAACAACTGTAAATTCCATTTTTATGCAATTGGCCGAGCCAAAAATAACACGATCTGCAAAAATGTTTCCAAGAAAAACTTGGAAAAGATATGCATAAAAGATTCACAAAAAAGGAAAACTTGGAAATGGTAAATAAGATTCACAGTACTGTTGCACAGCCTATCAATATCAAAATCAAAATCAAACCCCTGACCCATCAATAGGATTTGCACAAATGTGCAAAGTGCAATGCAGTCACTGACATGCTACCTGCTAGTTCCCATCCAGCCTCAAGGCCATAATCAAAAACTAAAAAGGGCTAGACATTTCTTGACTATAAACATCTAACAGCCCATTACAAAATTCAAAAGTATGGTTATGAAAATTAAAAATCTTCTTGACACTACTTAAAAAGGAAAATTAAATGATAACACCGGAGACAACAATCAAGTCACCATAAGATTTGACATGCGATTTCTTAACCCTTAACTGCTGCAAATGTCAATGAGCCAACATGTGCAACTACAATGTCGCACCACAAAACTAAAAAGGTTGGAAGTGTGTTCCTTGGTTACATAGACAGATCATCGTACCTGAGATGGGGAACAGAGTAATCCTGAAGCATCTGCCCCAACCACAGCAAGATCACACACACCACAAAGCTGTCCTTCCTGGCTAGGCACAAACTGGGAGCTGCAGAATGGGCAGGAGACATGCTTCTGTCCTCGGTATATTGGCACATAGGTAGCCCCACATACCACAAATGGGTTTCTAAAATCATAATTTAGCTCCGGCAACGTCTGTCATATTTCTCTCAGCTGCCTGCAGAACTTGCCGTGCCGTTTTTGCTTGGTTTTCAATGGTGGGATTGGTCTCTAGAAGCCGGCGGGCAAAGTTTGCTGCTGTCGCAAGGTTTCTCGCCCTGTAGCATACATTAATTGCATTCAGCAAGGCCAGTCTCAAGTGAGGCACTTGAAGATTGCAGTGAGTGAAGTAGGCTGCGAGTTCCTGCTGGCGCACAGGATTGTCCTTAATTTCTCTCCTCCTGACCTCCATTTGCAGACCCAAGACATATTCTTTGACAATGATGATCAGCTCCTTGACTTCATCAACTTCCCTTCTTGATTCCACCACAATAAGCGGAATTGTGTGAAGAACACTTAGGAAGAGCCGCAAAGCCTCAGTAAATTTCCCTGCTGTTGTGGCCCGATAACCAGCCCTGAGCTTCTCTTCCAGTTGAGAAAAACTGTAAATAACTGCTGGTGGGCCTCGAACATTAGGGGTTGCAGACTCACTCCAACCACGCTCAACAGCCAGAGATATCACTGGAGCAGAAGAGAAAGCACGTAGATAGCTGTGGCTGCCACCGTGCAGATCAAGGAACATGGATCGCAGGGGAGCAAAATTACGAATTCCGAGTTGCCTGTTCAGCAACCTCATTGCTGTTTCGAAATTACCAGCAGCTGCATGTTCAGCAGCAAGAGACGATTTCTGGATCCATATTTGACTTACAGGCGTGCCCGGAGATGGGGCAACAAAAACAGTTTGGCGAGAACTGACAGAAGCCCTAGGGGTTTCTGCCTCGGGAGGAAGCTCCAAATCTTCAAGATCCCAGCCTCCCTCTTCCTCATTTTCTTCACCAGCTTCACCATCCTCCACAATAGCTGTCACGTCTCCATTGGTTAAACCATTTGCATCAACCATATCCAATTCCTCTCCCCAGTCACCTTCAACATCCTCTTCATCTTCATCTGCAATACCCTTGCCAACATTATCCAACCCACCTTCGAATATACCTTTCATGACTCTCAAAAGAGGCCAATCACCACCACACATTACAGGCATTGGGGGCATCACAAGGGAAGGTCGCTTCCCATCTGGCAAAGAAGGAACAGAATCTCCCAATTCAGCTGCTAGCCTTTCAGCTACATCCTGTAACCCATGCACTGAAGCAGCCGTATAAGCAAGATGCAAGTGCCCCGCATTTTCTAATATCTTAACACGCTCTCGAACATCTCCCAAGTACAAAGCATTATGAAATTGCCCCATAACATCATTCTTCACTTCAGCGATTTTCAGCATTTTGGTCAATTTGTCTATGTTTCCAGTAATAAGATAAAGGAAAGAAAGCCTCTCAAAGTTCTTAGTCCTCTGGTAAGCATACTCAACAATGCCGGCATTGCCTTGGCGAAGCGCCTCAACCCCCAATCTGTACCAATGATCCTTCTCATCAATTTCCTTAGCTGAGGCAACTGCAATTTGGATGTTGCCACTCTCTAGGGCCAAATTGAACCGTGTCCTCTCATCCTTTACAAAATGAAGAGCCACTTCAGGAAATCCCTTTTGCTGCAGATATGCAATCATAGCCTGCCCACAGAGTTGAGAATTCCTTATCATGCTCATGACATGATCATATCTCTTCTTCAGCAAAGACAACTTGAAAATATACTCCGTTGCATCAATAACTATAGCTCTGCTCTTTCCATCACGATCCAAACAAAATATTGTATTCCCCGTAACCTTAGTGATGTAGATAGGCACATCAAGAGTTCTAACTATTCCAGTATCACCATTAGGGAGGCAGTACTTAATGTGGTTCAATGTAGTATAGATAAACACCCCATTGTCATCCCACGCTCCACTCTTTACACGAATGGTCTCATGGATAGTGCATTTGTGGACAAGGTTCTTGCTAGCAATAAGAATTGCATGTTTGCTTAGCAAGGCAACACTTTCCATGTCATTTGACCACACAACATATTTGATAAAGGGGGTTTGCAGCTCACCAAGAACCAACCTCTGTTGGAGATCAAATATGTAGACTCTGTCTTCTGCCCTGCACAGCAAGTTACCTGTTCCAGCATAAAAAATTGCATCCGCAGCAAAAGGAAGCCCACTCTTCTTGACAATCTCATTCTTTAGATTCTTGACCAATACTTGATTGCTACTTTTGTCAAGAACTGCAAATCTATTTCGAGCCACGAAAACAGCAGATCCCCCAGAACCTCTCTTTGCCTCTTGAGCATGGTCAACCCTCCCAGCACTATCTTTCGGGATGACATACAATTCATAAGATCCTCCATCCACATCAGAGCAAATAAGAACAGCGTTTTCTGTGGGACTGTAAGAGAGCGTCTTCGGACTCTGGTTGAGGCTGGTAGATCCAGGGCGTCGAATAGGAATAACCTGGGTGTCCCTTTGACTAGAAAACTCATAAAAGCGCAAGAAACGCTCTTTAGTGTAAAACAGAATATCATTGCTCACAGCAAAGGCAGGTCGCTCTCTCTCCAACTTGAACACTATCATGCCACTGTCATGACCCGCTGCCAAAAGATTCATTTCAGGATGAGAAGCAAGTACCCAGAAACGGTCATGCTCCCGTCGAAAAGTTTGAATTCCAGTTCTCTTCGTTGCATCCCAAACGCGGATACTTTTGTCTTCCGAATTGGATACAATTATTTCTTGTTTTGTATGAAACATAACACAAGACACATTGTTCATGTGCCCTCTGAGAGTGTCCACTTCCCAAGCCTTTGTATCTGGAGACAAACATGTACATCACTTCAGAGTTAACTCAATTGAATCTCGTGATTCATAAATTACAAAATTTCATAAAGCTTCTAATAAATCCTAAGCAAAAATGATTGCATGATCACAACTAGATGTTTTGGGATTAGCTTTAGGCTTTTATTCTCTTAAAGTATGAATTCAAACTTAATTTTTAATAATTAACACCCAAAGTAACCCTTTAATCATATTTTACATAACTATCCCATATACTTTTTTTGGGTAGGGAATCCAAAAAGGAGCTAAACAAAGCACCTCCTTCATAACACTCTAGCCTAAGTGCATATTATTTCAAAACACATGTTACTTCACTCACAATTTACTGCATTTAAGCCATCAGAACAATCAAGTATCCATTCTGCAGATTCTTAGAATTCATTGCAAGGAATGACTTTAGAAAGAAACCAATGTCTTTGGAACAAATACCATTCATCCGCCATAACTTTACTTGGCGATCATCTGCTCCAGAGACAATTAGGGGAAGGGTGGGATGAAATGCAGCCCAGTTGACACCTCGATCATGGCCTTCCAAGACATACTTTACAACAGCATCCACACCACCAAATAAGTCTGTATTCATCTGACTCAGCCGCAACAAGTCATCACCAGGAGAAGCCGTCTTCTTTTTTAAGGCACTAATATCCCACACACGCACAGTCTGATCAAGGGAAGCTGACACAACAAGGTCCTCTTTTGGGTGGAATGAAGCACACATGACATAATGATTGTGACCAGTCAAGACAGATATGCAAGTACGAGACTGCCAGTTCCATATGCGAATAGTCTGATCATCGCTGGCACTCACTATCCAAGGATGCTCGTGATGGAACTGCACAGTACGTATGTAATCAAGATGTCCTAGAAGGGTAAAAAGACACCTGCATGTCTTGTAGTTCCAAACTTTAATTTTGTAATCGTCTCCTGCAAAATGGCAAGAAATTTATGTTAGACTAATTCTTGTCCAAACCATAATATTACTCTAAGAAAAAGTAGTATACACCATAGTAATTATCCACATAAAACTTTACTATACACCTGAGCTCATCTTCAAAGTACTCAGTCCAGTGTAGTTAAAGATGAAAGAAGCACCTACATCCCTAGCATACTAAAATGCACCAGGCCAGAAGCACAAAAAAGAGACGGAGGGGAGGAGCAGCATGCCCAAGCGAATCAACATGCAATGACAAAACAATGGAAGAAGCAATATAAAACCTCAACAGTGAAAACTGTCAAATCAAAGGGTAAATTGAAGGGAAGTAAGAGCAATAGTGTTGCAGTATAGAGTAGTGAGAAACTCCAGAAGCTTTCAACTCTTTAAAAAAAAAAAAAAAACAATGCTTTAGCCCGAAATTTGCTTTGTCCACCCTTGATCATGGCTGAAAATATTAAATGGACGAGGGCATATTTTTGAGAGATAAATCAAGTGTTGGGTTTCTAAAAACAGTTGAAGTTGCCAAGTGAGGGAATTAGCATTTTGCCTGATTGCTTATGTGCAAAAAGTGTGTGCCTTGCTGAATGCTGTTCCTCTTGGTTGGCAAGAAACAATATGCAGTCCCATTTTTACTGTAAACACCAGGGCCAAAGTAATCTGGATCTTTAGACTACTGATTGAGTGTTCAGTAAAAGAAGAATCTATTTGGCAACTTGCTAATAGAGGACAAAGGTCACATTCAATAGTAAATCTAACCTATCGAAGATCAGCCCAACTATACTGCAGATGCTACAGGGAAGAAGTGATAAAAATTCGAAAAAATCCACGATTAGATGACAATAATCTCAATGTATTGACAAATTGTCTTTTGGACCAAGACTTCCAAGAGAATGGCTCAATCTAGAAGATAAGGAAAAAAATAAGCATAATCTCAGTTGTCTGAAAAGTTACTACTTATGGAACTTGGTTTGGACTTGACATGATTATCCAAAAAAAATTTCACAAGGATATATACATTCTGATTAAAGGGCTTGCTACCCAAACAATCTTCAGGATTATACAGATTCCAACACAGGATATATTGCTTTCTTTCTACACAACGAACTTTTTTCTAAGACATTGTTGAATAACTGCATATATTGTGCATTGTATGAAAAATGTCAGAACATTGATTGTCATTTTAAATTGCCAGGGATCTATGAAGGCAATATCAGATCCAAATGGCAAACTGCTAGAGTAACACCCTCTAAAGTAAATTTCATGAGAAAGTGAGAACCAGCAATTTTAATCCAGCATATGTAATTATTGATTTCGAAAACCACAATGAGAGAGAGGGGCTGCCATCCCTCATATACCATTAAGTGAAAAATTCCCTCTCCTGTCTTTCCATGCATATAAGTCGTATCCCCACTGAAGTAGATTCTTTTTCTAATTAATATCCCTGTGGAATGAGCAGTAACAAGGAACTGGAGATCAAACCTAATAGCTACACGAGAAACTAATCGACTTTTAACTTACTTTGATGGATAAGATCTTTCAGATCAACATGGAACTACATTGATATGGACATTTGGAGAACCACAACCCAAAAGGTAACTAATTAAGGTGGGAGAGCCTGAGCCATATAAACCACAGATCAAAGATCAAAGTCCCATAACATCTATGTGGGATCCAAGTTCCATGCCTTGTAATTAGGATCATAACAATCCACCATGCTCCGCAGTCCCTGTGCCCCCATCAAGCTGGCTTGAATAGCCATTTGCTAGTCCTGGGCGAACTGCAATACCAACATCGCCACTCATGCCACTCAATTACAACTAGACCTATCAAATAAGTTGGTTCGGATGGTTTGGCATGAAAAAGCTTCAATAAATTGTGAGGAAAAAACTAATTATATTGAGTATACAATTACAGGATTGACATGATAAATAAGGACATAGATACCTTATCCACTTTGTTGTAATATCAAGTAAAATGCAGGTTTCACTATATTCTAAATTGTGATTGGAATTAAGTGCATTTTAAATGGACCACTCTTCCTCTGATTTCTACTTTTGGCTCAATCAATCATTTGACAGAGAACCAAATGCAAAAGAAAAAAATAAACTGTACGTCTAGAAAATTAAGGGAATAAATATCAATGTTTATCACTCTTAATAATTGACATCACAGGTACTGAAAAACACGCGTGCTAATTGGAAGATTATCGATTGCTTTAGTACTAAGATTCTAAGAAATCCTTCCAAAATAAATAAATAAAACCCTCATTGGGTGCACCACTTCATGATGCATTTTTTATGCTTGGTGGACCAGAGGTACAGTTTAGACTACTTCAATGTAGCTAACAAATAAGATGGGTCTGAGTCTCACCCATTTAGACCCATTTTTGGTTGATTTTTTTTCTTACGGCTCATTTAAAGCAATTCACAAAATTGGAGTGACCCATTTTGAACCCACACGCAGTAGTATGAGTGGAAAAATGGGTTAGTAGACTCATTTTGCCAGACTCATTTTGCCACATTTAATTGCAAGAGAGATGCCCAATGGCTCCATTGCCAATTGATATGGACTTCAAGAGGATGATATCAATTGATATGAACCTTAGGAGAACCCCAACTCAAAATCTAAGACAGAAGCTTTTCAAAGTCCCCCAACTCACCTACTTTGCAATTAGGATCGCAACAAACTGCCAAACAACAGCTAACAAGGAAGATGCATTTGAATTTAGGTAAGTAGATCCATATCATATAACTGAATAAAACAATACCTCCAGACACAAAAAGAGGTTGCGACTTGTGGAAATGCACCCCACGGACAGGACCATCATGCTCGTCGAACCGATCAATCAGAGTCCCCATGCGGTAATCCCATAGCTGGATCACGCCGCTGTGGAGAGACGCAAGGATCCACGGTCTCTTACTGTGGAAACTGAGACCCTTCACCCTATTACTCTTCGTCTCGAACTTCGTCAACATTCTCCCCCAATCCCTGCGAGCTCCACCGCACCACCGTCACGCCAAAAATAACCACTGCGCAGCCGGAACAGACCGGATCAAACCAAACGCAACCCAAATCAGCGCGAGCCCTCGTTCAGAACCCGCCGCGTCTCTCCAGCCAACACGAGAAATCGAGCGAACCCACACAAAAATCCCGACAAGACAAGCGCGAACGCACGATCAAGCGAAGCCTAATGCACGGAATTCAAAGAGATCTAAGGCCTGCGGCGGCATTGGAGTAAACGACGAGATTCACGCGTTGGCGATGGAAAATTTACCTCGGGGATCGGCACACGGATACGCGAAGATCGAGCAAATTCGGAAACGCCGCAATCCCCAGATGAGCTTTTATCAGATATTGATATAGAAGAAGAAGAAGAAGAAGAAGAAGAAGAAGGGGGGAGACTCTGGAGATCTGGTCTGCTTGTAGTTTCCTCAGTGTTAAAACAGAGTGCAACGTCGAGGAGGGCGAGGGATTGGGGGAGGGAATTGGGCAACTTATGGAGGGCAAAATGGAGAATTCGGCACGTGGCTCGCATCTTCAGTCTTGAACGCAGTCCTGACCGTTGGATCGGATTTTCGAAGGCTGGGATCTTTGTGCTGTGTTGTATCTCGTCGTCAGGCCATTCGCCATTCGTTACATTTTGGTATTCATCCGCGGATCCACTGATAAGCCGTTTCGACTCGATTCTCGCCCAAGCGGAGCGAGAACTCGAACCGGGCCCAATCGATGGGTTCTGAGCAATTGCGAGATCCTATCCAATTCTCAATTCATAATATCTAGTGGATAATAATCAGTCGATTTTCAATTTCAGGTGTGGACCAAATCAATCAGATCAAACCGATTATTTTTCTATTTGCTTTATTAACACAACACTCTTTGGCTTATTGTTAAAATAATAGCATGTTCTAAGCTAGAAATTTTTGAACGAGTGGACTTTATAATAATTCTTTGTTATTTGTTATTTATTTTCTATGATTTAGAGTAAACTGTTATTTTCATAGTAAATTAATGACAATAACATGAGCATTTCTTTTTTTTCTCCTTATCACTATAAAACTAAAATTGGCCACCTCCGGCTACTTGATTCGTAGTAGGACTTGAGAGCTTCTAGGGACACCAAAATCTCTTCATCACTCATTCACAGAGAAATTTCGAAAATCAGTGCACGATTTGAGTAAAAACGTTTAGATTTATCTTACTCCAAACTGTTGAGTAATAAGTAACAAAACGAATGTTTGAATAGATATCTTATCACATGACCGGAGAAACCAAATAACAAAACTTTTGATACAAGAACTTGTCAAAGTATCTACCCATTTCCTTCCTTAAAGAGTTCATCATATACTCATAGTTGCCCCTATGAACTTTCTTTATTGCAACACAATTAGAGAAGTTCAATAAAAAAAAAATGTAAAGCTCGTAGAGTACACAAATTTACCTCGTGCTCAAATAATAGGTTTTCCTGTATTGATTGATAACAAAAAAAAACTAAGTAATAGATTGAATTTGCAACGTTCAAGATTTGAAATGATCTTCCTAGTTAATGAATTTAACTGGCTAAGAATAAGGATGAGTATATCAGACCGACCAAACCGAAAATCGTTTGAATTGGCTAATTTGGTCTAGTTCTTAGTTTTAGGAAAATAGAACTAGTGATATTTTATCCGATTCCAGATTCTAAGGGAGAACTGAACTAACTCTTTTTTAAAAAAAAAAATCAATTTTCTTAAAATAGCAATAAACCCTAAAATAATAACAACTCGAGTATTTTTTTTTATTTTTTACTTTTTAGTTTTTGCTAAGCGATTGGTCGTCGGTCCCAAAAGCCAGGTACCAGTCCTTCCATTCCGATTCCTAGTTCCTAAGTGGGATCGAAACAAGAGCTGACCACCCCTAGCTAAAGGAGGTCATCTATAATACCTTGCTCTCCGCCCCAACTCCCATGTCTTACCTAATTTAGTTTGGTATAGTGGGTTTGATCGAAGTAATTTTCCTATTATGGACTACATCTTGAAAGGCGGTTAAAGAACACCTCCTTAAAATACTTCATTAATGCCACTAAAATCCATAAGTTCTTTCTCACATAGGTTGAAACAGCCAACTTGAGTAAACAAAAATTTCATTATCTTTGTAGCACCTCAAAGAAACTTAAGGTAGGGAGCATGGGTAGGCCAAGCAAAAGGCTACCTTTGTTAAATTACTACAAAAGACTCTTCTATACTGCACTTGCTTTACTCTTACAGAAGGTTAGCATTTATAACATGCATAATTAATGCCACTTAGGTTATATTTAATGCAATATGGTCTAATCCACCCTGCTAGTTCCAAAGCATAACCAAGAGAGGGTAATGCCCGAACCACCACCCTACTACTTCTTTATGTGCAAGTGATAAACTAAGAAAATGCTAGTCAAAATAGCCACCCTACTAATCTTCAGAAGGGCGTAAAGGACGACATTCCATATTACTTATTTAGTGCAGGTTAATCCCCAAACTATGGGTCCTTTTTACAAGTGTCTAGATAGCTACCTTGGGTATTTAAGGTGCATAGGTTTTGTATCAAGTTCATAAAAACTCAATATGGAAGGCATGGATAAATTAAGTTTCATTCTTCTTTATCAAATGATGAGGACATTGGGTTCTACGCCTACATAGAGGATACACCATGACAGACTTCCCTACAACTTATTTACAAAGTATACACTGTGAAAACCAAAATAAACATGCAAGGTGGTGGTGTGTGGTGATTACAAAAACGAGTCTATTCCCCTCTATTCATCATCCGACCCATAAGACTCCACAATGGTCCTCTTTCATCTATTCATATTAAGCTATAAGTGCCACCCCCAAACTAGGCCAGTCTAGTCCAAACGGTAGTGGTCCAAACAAATCACCTTTGTGATTTAGAAACCATGCCTTGAACCTCCACGGAATTAGTTCTACACAACCGTCATCCATCCACACCACCGCCTCAAATAGGACAAGTCAAATTATCCTCGAGGTTGATCAAATTGTGATATATAACGTCTATATACCTGATGACTCCATGTGATGATGGGTGAAACGTTCATTTTACCGATCTGAAAAGAGAAGGGGTGAGCAAAGCCTAGTAAAGGAATAATCAAAGCTATAGATCGCATATTCCAATTTATATCTCGATGCAATGACATAATCATAACATTTAAGTTATTCACATTCCTGATCTCAATAATACTCTACCTAAGGCACATAACCACTTCACCTATCAACATCTTATCATAACTTTACCAACCTGTAATATATGACCTACATGTGTGCGGATTCTTCACCTAGCTAAACAAATAAGAATACTTTACACCCTGCACGAAGATATGATTGTAAAATCCTCTAGCCAAAACCCGAGCACATGAATTGATCTGTTTACAAATTCTTATATACCTTTTACTTTCACATTGCATTCAACACTAGGACGCCTGTCGGTCTATTCAATTTATTTCCAGGTCACTAGCCAAACTTCCATAGGACATCTGACATGGGCACCTCACTCCAAGGCATCTCACACAATTTATCAAGGCATCCAAGGGTCGCAAGCATCAAGCATCCTGACTCCCCCGGGCATCATCAAGTCACTGGCCAATGGTATCGTTTACTTTCAAATCAAATCACATATTACTCACAAATAATTTCTAGCCACATCATCACAGTATTGCAAACATAGTATTGCAACTAATGCATGCCTTAACATCCCTCTCTCGGATGACACGATTCTATTATAACAAGTAGGGTTCAATTCAGTTTGGACCCTCACAAACATTCCAATCACACATCATTGTTCATGGACTCATTCTAGTCCTTGCCATTCTCACCATGAACATATCTCACAATCCATCTCTACCTCACTAGAATTGTCAAGTCTTAAACCATAGCCGTTGTTTTGAGAAATCACATAACATCTAATAATCTTTCTTGAACTTCATTCCCACTAGCGAAAGTCGTAGTTATTCTCACTTGTGCAACAATCTCACAACCACTCAAGACATGGTACTAGTGATCTCAATATCCTCTTGTCTAACAAACTCTACTTGTTTCATTCGTTCTTGTGGTTCTCAGCTCCTCACAAGCCATCACATCTTGGTCACCCTAAACTCCGATTATTTTACACTACAAGTTGAATACAACATCCTTTGCCACTCGCTGACTATCTTTGCTCATGCAGTAAACCATAGCATCCATGAGAGGTCCTAAGCAACTTACCACAGCTAGGGTTTCAGTTAAAATACCAAGATGCAAGACCAAGAAAACCTATCAAAACCACCAAAGTCCTTACTCCATTCGACTCTCCAAGTTCACCCCACTCTATCTAAACCAAAAGATCAACATGTACGCACCTCATCTCACTAATCCAACTCTACTCCATTTGATACACACCTAATCCGAACCACCCTAGTCAAAGCCAAGCCATAAATGGATCCTACAACCTATTATTTTGAAAATTCCTTTACCCGGTTGCTACTCGAGTCTGCTTGTTGTGCAGGTTCAAGGGTCGAAAACCCTTCTCTAGTCCAAATGAAAGAAACTAAAGAGAGAGGAAGAAGTAGAGGAGAATGAATACCATTTGGTGAAAGGAAAGAAAATGAGGAAGAAGAGAGGGAGGTTTATAAGTTTCGAACCAAGAAAAATCTTGACAAGTTCCAAGGTAATGATAAGATGTTATTTGCAATCCCCAAGTGGCCTCTCCTTTACCAAGGTTGACAAATTCACCAAAGCTAATGATCTTTCAATTTTGCATACAATCAATCAATCCATGCACAAATTTTCCACTGACCCCATGCTTAAGACTTCCTATCTCTTAGCCTTCTTATAACCCTTATTTTCTTCCACCAGCATCAATCATTATCTCCACATATTTATTAATCAATTCCCTCTCTACCCCTATAAAATTCGGCCCCTATAATATAAACACAATGGACCTATTATTTAAGGTTGTTTATTAGACGTATTAGTGTCCCATGGTCTACTCCTACGGCCGCATTTTATTTGACCGTTTTCTTTCAAATCTGACTCATTGTCTTGCATGTAGTGACTCATCATCAATAAGATCATGCCCAAGTAATATCAACCCATTGCCAACAGCTGATATACATTCAATCTTGCCTAAGCGTACAAGTTAGATAAAATTCCTCATGGGGTAACACCCATCAAACAACCATTCTAGCGACACGTCCCAGGGCCAATCCACATATCTATTCATGACTCAAATGAAATATTGCATGAGGGTATATAATGGATATTCACCAAAATCCCTCCATAATGGATCGCATGAGACACCTCATGGGCCTCATATATACACGACCAATGGCCTTCTCGACCCACAATTCCCTATTAATTTAGTTTAGGCCTTGGCATCATTCTCACTAATCGAGCTTTCAAAGCCTATCTAAATACATTTGGGCCCCCTAGCCCAATTGTGCATTACTTGGGCCCCATGGCTTACTTCTAACCGTTGGACTCTATCATGATATTATGCGTCCCATACAATGTACATTATCAACTAACTAAAAACAAGATGTCACATCATCTACTTTATAACTATTAGAAGTATAAAGGGTAGAATGATCTTTAGGCTTATCTTGACTTGTATATATTAGACATTAGACTCTTGTGAAATAGATGGGGACCACTTCACTTTTTCAGTCAAGATGGTATCAAAGCAAACCCTAATACCCACCACCTCCGACAACCCACCTCTAGTGACTTGCACGACCTAGATCGCAAGTCGCGCAGGTCCCCTCCAAGCGACCCACCCGTGAGCTACGCCACCCAACTCACATGTTAGTCGCAAGCTGCGCGAGCCAGCTCGCATCCCGACCAACGCACGATGCGCAACCCCACTTGTGCGACCCAACCCATGTGACCTAGCCCGGCGACTCAGACAGCTCGCGTCTCCTCTCTCACTCTGTCACTCTGTGGAACTTCTTGAAGCAAAGTTTCCAGACAGCTCGCTCTGCGAACCTTTTTTTTTTTGGGTGTGTTTAGGTTGTTTGTGGAGAAGAATTATAAGGAACTGAAGACGCTGAACCCCAAGCTCCCCATCCTAATCTACAAATGCCGTGGGACCAAGCCCCAATTGTGGGTCAGATATGACTTTGGTGTGGAGAAGGGCATTCGTTTGGACGGTTTGAGCAAGGAGCAAATCTTCAAGTTTGGCCAGGTCTCTTGTTTTTATGGCTCTAGAATATTGTTGATTGTGGGTGGATGCTAATTGTGGGTGGATACTATTTGTGGGTGGTGAAGCTCAGTGGTTGCTATTTGTGGGTGGTGAAGCCCTTTGTTTTTATGCATGTTATGTGTTGAATTCAGCATCTCAAGGAAAATATTGTGAGGATAGTATTGGAAAAAAAAAGGGTGATTCCATGAGTAGTAAAACTAGAAGTGATTTTGTCACGACGGAGGTGATTTCCTCCTCGTCTAACTGAATTATTGACAAGAAGCTTAAGGGTATTTCAAATTTCTTTCAATGGAAGAAAATTGTGAAGCTTACTTTGACAAGCAAGAATCAACATAGACACTTGATTGAGCCTAAACCTGAAGATGATGAAGCTTGGGATGTTATTGATGCGCGTATCCTTAGTCAACTGTTAAACTCTAGGGATCTAGTAACCCATATTGACACGGTCAAGGAACTATGGGAATACTTGAATGTGTTATATTTTGGTCAAAATAACATGACACGAGTTTATGAGCTTTCACAAGAGTTTTATCGATTTCAAAGGAAGGGAAGTCCAATTACCCAATACTTTGCTAAGTTTAAGAAAATGTATGAGGAATTGAATGTTCTTCTCCCTATTTCTACCAATGCTCAGCAAATGCGACTTCAAAGAGAATAATTAGCTATAATGGGATTCCTAAGGGGTCTAGGCTTGGAATATGAACCTGTCATGTCTCAAATTCTTGGAGGAGAGACTATTGCATCACACTCGGATACATTGGCTCGTGTTCTTCGAGTATCTCGGAGTCTTCTCAGGACACTACATCTATGGCACATAGTTCAACACTTGTGTCACAGTCTCGCACTAGTGGTAGTAGTAGAAGTGATGGAGGAAACCATGGAGGAAACCATGGAGGACATAGTAGACGCGGTGGCCGAGGGGGAGACCGAGCTATAGGACTAGGGAGAGGCCAAGGCTAACAGCATCATTATGGACAATTACACGTGCCTATTGATAGCTCCGAGGCTATACGAACTTGTCATCATTGTGGCAAACTCGGTCATATCAAGAAATTTTGTTACAAGTTACATGGAAGACCAATGCAACAACAGCTTGCCCACACTGCATCTTGCACTGACTCTTTTCCACAGCCTATTTCTTCCATAGCTACTTTCATCCAGACAGGTAATGTATGCCTTTCAGCAGCTTCTTGCCCTTGGGTCATTGATGGGCTTCTGATCACATGTCAGGTCTTCTAGGTATATTCTCCTCTCTTACTTCATCTTCATCCACGGTTACCTTTGCTGATGGATCTTCTACATATGTTAAGGGGGTTAGCACTGTCCATCCAATTCCTTCATTACCATTGTTCTCTGTACTTTATCTTCCACAATTTCCCTTTAACCTCATGTCTGTTAGTAAGTTAACCAAAAAATTTAATGTTCAGTAACATTCTATCCTGATTCTTGTATTTTCCAAGATCTAGCTACGAAGAGGACGATTGTGCTTGACGACACTCCTTCCATTTCATGCTCTAGTGTTGCATCCCTACATCAAATCCATTGTCGTCTTGGTCACCCTTCTCTCCATTGTCTTAAGAAGTTAGATTCTAGTTTGCAGTCCATCTCCAATTTAGAATGTGAGTCATGCCAATTTAGCAAATTACATCATATTAGTTACCCACCTCGTGTCATTAAACGAGCAGTGGGCCCTTTTTTGTTAGTTCATTCAGATATTTGGGGTCTTTGTCCTGTGATTTCCAACTTGGGTTTCAAATATTTTGTCACTTTTGTTGATGACTATTGTAGAGCCGCTTGGTTATATCTAATGAAAAGTCATTCAAAATTGTTTGCTATATTTTGTGCATTTATATATGAAATCCATACTCAGTTTGGCATGCATGTTAAGATTTTACATTCTGACAATGCAAAGGAATACCTTTTTGCACAATTTTCTGAATTTATGACTCAACATGGTATGATTCATGAATTTTCTTGTCCTGATACACCACAGCAGAATGGTGTTGTTGAAAGGAAGAATAGACATTTATTGGAAGTTACAAGGTCCATGTTATTTGAGATGAAGGTTCCCAAAACTTTTTGGTCTAATACTGTTTTGACTGCATGCTATCTCATTAATCGCATGCCTTCTTCTCTTTTGCGAGGTGGTATTCCATTTTCTATTTTGTTTCTACATGAGTCACTATTTGTTCTACCTCCTCGTATTTTTGGGTGTATCTGTTTTATTTGTGATCATCGACCTGGAGTATTGAAGCTTGATCCCAGGGCCATCAAGTGTATGTTTTTGGGTTATTCTCGTACTCAAAAGGGCTATCGGTTTTTTTCTCCATTACTGAGAAAATACTTTATAACTGTTGATGTTTCATTCTTTAAATCTACATCGTATCATGATGTTTCTATTAGTGTGTCTGAGCTAGATGAAGACTTATCTGTGACTATCATTCGGTCCCCTGCTCCAACTAGTTCATCAGTATCTACACAGGAATCACCTCCTTTACAGGTTTATTCCCGACATCCTTAAGTAACTATTATTCCCCCCTTTCCTCCATTCACTACTATGTCATCTTCTGCTCTAGATCCTCCAATAGCAGACTCTCCTCTTTCTTCTAAGTTTGATATCCCTATTGCTCATCACAAAGGTAAACGTGCTTGCACTCAACATTCCATTGCCAACTTTATCTCATATTCTTTTGTTTATCCTTCTTTTCGGTCCTTCTTATCTACGATTGAATAATATCCTGTTCCCAAGTCTCTACATGAGGCGTTACAAAGTTTTAGCTGGAGGACAACAATGGAAGAAGAATTAAAGGCCCTCCAAGTTAATCAAACTTGGGAGTTAGTACCTCTTCCCTCAAGCAAAAATGCTATTGGTTGACATTGGATTTTTGCTGTGAAAGTCAATCTTGATAGTTCTCTTGCTCATTTAAAAGCAAGACTTGTTGCAAAAGGGTATGCGCAAGTGTATGGGGTTGACTATGTAGACACATTCTCTCCTGTTGCCAAACTTAGTCCTGTTCGTATTTTAATTTCTCTAGCTGCCACTTACAACTGGCCCATATTCCAACTTGATGTCAGGAATGCTTTCTTGCATGGTACTCTTCAAGAAGAAGTTTATATGGAGCAACCTTCGGGGTTTGTTGCTCAGGATGAGTCTAGGAGATTAGTTTGCAAATTAAACAAGTCTTTATATGGTTTAAAGCAATCCCCACGAGCATGGTTTGGAAGATTTTCTGAAGTTGTACTTTCTTTTGGATTGTCTAGATGTGGAAATGACCACTCTTTCTTCTATAAACAGTCAAGGGGAGGCAAACTATTCTTGATTGTGTATGTTGATAATATTATCATAACAGGAGATGACTTAGTTGGTATATCTAAACTAAAGATTTATCTTCAGCAACAGTTTCAGACTAAGGATTTAGGAAAGTTGAAGTATTTATTGGGAATTGAAGTGGCACAATCACATAAAGGTATTGTTCTGTCACCGTAAAAATATGTCCTAAATTTGCTCATTGAAACTGATATGTTGGGATCAAAGCCTCTTGATTCACTCATGGAACAAGGGGCTAAACTAATTGTTGAGGAATGAGAGATTCTTGAGAATCCTGAGAAATATAGAAGATTGGTAGGTACAATGAATTATCTTACAGTTACTTGACCAAATATTGCCTTTTTAGTGAGTGTGGTAAGCCAATTTCTATTTTCCCCTTGTACGTCTCACTGGGATGCAATTATTCAGATATTGAGATACTTGAAGAAGACTCCAGGGAAAGGAATTGTTTATCAAAACTATGGTCATAGCAGGGTTGAAGGATTCTCTAATGCTTATTGAACAGGGTCTCCAAATGATAGGAGATCAACCACTGGCTATTGTACCTTTGTTGGAGGAAATCTAGTATCACGAAGGAGTAAGAAGCAGAGTGTTATTGCATGCTCTAGTACTAAGTCAGGATATAGAGCCATGGCTCAAGTTACTTGTGAATTAGTGTGGGTTTGGCAATTATTGACTGAGTTAGGCTTTGAAGCTTAAGTACCCATGCCTCTATGGTGTGATAATAAAGCTGCAATGCATATAACTTCCAACCCTGTATTTCATGAGAGAACCAAGCACATTGAGGTGGATTGTCATTTTATTCAAGAGAAGTTGCAAAGTGGAATTATTCTTCCCAGTCGCATCCGAACTGGTGAACAACTTGCAGATGTTTTTACTAAACCTTTGGGTGGTGGAAGGATAGAATATATTTGTAACAAGTTGGGCATGATTAATATTTATGCTCCAGCTTGAGGGGGAGTGTTAGAAGTATAAAGGGTAGAATGGTCTTTAGGCTTATCTTGACTCGTATATATTAGACTCTTGTGAAATAGATGGGGACCACTTCACTTTTTTAGTCAACAATAACCATATTCAAAACAATTTGTCCAACACCAATACGATGAGTGCTCGGTTCTATCAGCACATAGTCCCACCAACAAAGTAATTCTCTTTCAAGATTTAGATATACTTAGCAACTACATGTGTCTCTAGAATTCACCTGAATCACTATTCAAGATCGAGAGCTTTGAAATTTCACAAACATAATTTGAAGTAACCTCTGCAAGTTTACTAGAATTTTCCAATAAAGCACATTGTCACTTAAGGCACTTACCTTGAAAATCAACATTGATGGGGCTTACGTTGAGGGAGCTACAGAAGGTGCCATTACAGGGGTTATTCAAGTTGCTAAAGGGGCCTTCCTCAATGGTTTTGCTAAGATTGTTCCAGCAACATCAGCAATTCAAGCATAGATGTTGGCCATGGTTGAAGCTTTGAAGTTGCTCCGGTCAAAGAAAGAAAAGGAGTTTGCAGTTGGAATCTAACTATGTTGAACTTGTACAAGCAGTGGTTAAAGCTGATCGCATGGTGGGATACTAATACCTTAATGGAAGAAGTCAAATTCTTGATGGGCTCTTGTGAAAATCTCACCTTAGCCCATTGTGGTCGATCCTCGAATTATGTTGCCAATTGGATAGCTAAAGCCTACAAGATGAATTCGCTACCCTTCTCTTGGGTAGCCTGGCCTCCCCAATCCCTTTAGGATTTAGTTTGCTTGGATGCCCCATCATTGGGTATTTTATTTAAAAACTCTTAAGCTTGCATTATTATCATATGTTTTCTTTTTGATAAAAAAATTCCAAACGCATATTTTCAATTACAATTCATATTTCTGAGAAATAAAAAAAACTCTAATATAAACGAAGTTATCCACGTGCAGCTCCACGAAGATTGTAAAATTATTTGCATATTCAAAGATCTTTATTGGACAATTAAAAAATCCCAAATAACTGTGAAGGGTCAAGAAATCAATCGACATAACCCAAGGACATGCAAGCATGAATCACTCAGCACTGGTGAGCTACATAATCACTCAAAATAGTTTTAAATCACAAAGGCGAAAATGCCTTGTCCGAGTGCATTGTATTCCACCAAGTAAGCTTCTCGCCAATGCCACACCGCCCACTAGAAAATTGACGTCCACCATGGCTGCGGCGAAATTGCGAAATGAAGAAATCAACCCCAATTTGGAACATGTAGGCCATGTATGAACAACCCCATGACCCTCATATACTCATGCACACCACGTGTAAGTATTGAACAATTTATGCATGCGTCTAGAGGATGCGAGTCCATCCCGTATCGATCATTGAAAATTGTGAATCCTCTCTTGAAATTCACATAATCTTATGATCGAAATGAATGAGCTCACTTGTATCAAATACATACTAAACTCGATGCTTGGTCCTCGCCAAACATGGGCTTGAACGCTGATTGTTTTCTTGCCGAAGCCAACAAAATAGCCACCTTTGTGAGAGTTATACGTGTAAATCATTCAGAACTTAAGTTTAAGGCTAAATCTCCGAATGCAGAAAACTTTGTTAGAGGCGTTTTTCATTTAATCAAATGTCCTATGAGCATTACAAGTCAAATAATCAGCCAACGTTATATGCACCATACGACTGATAACACGTGGATTGAAATATTTTTTTCGCTAATTTTCTAGCTTTGGCTAAATTTAATGTACATGATAAGGGTGGGTTCTTTTCACGGAAAATGAATAATTTAAAAAAATATATATAAGAAATAATTGTTTGTATAACAAAAAAATTCCATCATTCACGAGAATATTTGACATAAAATGTTGCATGTAATAAATATATTTTTCATCAGTTAAAATCTTTTAAACAATGATTGTTAAGGAAATATCTTTAAAATTATTAATTTTCTGATAAATAAAAGGAGTCTAAAATGTTGAATGAATACTTTTCTTTCTTTGGTATTGCAGAATGATGATGCAAAGCGGTTGGTGATTTAGGCGCAAGGAACATGTAATCTCTGGAAAACATGGCCCCGATGGTGAAACCTAGAGGCCCATACTAACAAGAGGCCAATGGGCCTGAATAATCTACTTGGGTTCTCGAGCCCAAGGTCGTAAATTTCATGATGTTGCCTTACAAAAAGAGGACAAAAGGAAGTCCTTGTTCTCAAATGACCACGCAATGTATGTGAGAAAAGTATTCCGTTGGTCACATGGATCCTACGGCTCTTGATTATTAGCTACAAGCTTTTCATTTATAGAATATGCTTTTAGCTCCTCCTCGATTTATGCCAAGCTCGAAGCTCTTTCTTGACTCATATTCAATGGTTTTTGTTTTAGTCCTATTCCATCATATCTATTTTACAAGCTACTATGTGTGTGCAAATTGCAAAACCTTACTCTCTCAGTCATGTGCCCTCATCCGGTCTCCCTCACAAGAAAGTAGAAAATCAAACTCCGCACTCCCTCTTCCCAAGTGGGAAGGGGTGCCATTAGGGCAAACCCCAATGGTGCCACATTAATAGCTGATATGGCAAGCATTTATTAAGTTAGTTACATATTGAGACATATACATTGATATGGAATCATGTAAAACAAAATTTAAAAGTTGTCCAAACCATTACCTTTCTGTCTTCTTCCTCTTCCATCTGTAGCTATCTTTGAGCCCAACCTCCAAGCCTCCTCCGACGATCGCCATGGGCAAAGTCACCTGAGCTACATCTAGGCTGACACTCATAGCCAAGCCACCCCTCCATTGTCCTTACTTGTCCATGGCCAAGGGCACAAGGGAGATATCTGTCATTCTGATTATTCATAATCGTGACATCACTACGTGGTGGTCAATAATGCAAAGAGTCTTTAAGAGAGATTTAGTATTCTCTTTTTATGGCTATATCTTCCATGACTTGATTGTCTCGAACATAATCACTACCAAATTAGGTTTCTCATTCCACAACAACGAGAACATTTTGTTTGCCCTTCTACATATTGAGGGATTTCATTAAGGAAAACAATAATACTCCATAATAATAGATTCTTGTCCATAGTTTGAGGTCCAACATATGAGATCTCAAGGCACTTATCAATAAGGCTTTATCGATTAACATCGCACAAAATAAATCGGTTATAAAAACCAATACAATTAGATCCACTCTCCCAATACCAATTCAAGACTTGCAATCCCATGATAGTCAATTTTCGGTCATCAGGAAGATGTACTTATTCAACTAATTGGGTCGTGAATTTTGTAACTAATCATATGAAGAAATCATGCAGCACTTTTACCATGGCATAAGTACCCCTAGAGTGCTAAAACTTAGCATGAGAGGACACTTAAGTGCCAAAAGTTACAAAATGTACATTTAAGTGCCAAATCGAAGGAAAAATGATTAGTTAAGTACCAATGGCAAGAAAATTAGGCCAAAATGCCGACGTGGCAATTTTCCGGTGATCCAGGGTTGAAAGGGCATCGTTTTGGATGCTGATATGGCAAATAAGCCCAAAACGACGTCGTTTTGAGTGTTGAAAATGACGCCGTTTTGGCCAAAATTTGTTTTTTAATATAAATATTAAATAAATAATATTAAAAGTGAAAATTTAAAAAGGGAGGGCGGCGATGGGGCAGCGGCGATGGACAAGTGAGGGCCGAATAGCCCTCGCTAGATGTTGGGAGAGGGCAGTGACCCTCTCCCAGATCTAGGCAAGGGTCAGCCGCCCTCACCCCGACCAGGGTGAGGTAGTTCCAGCGGCGCCGGGCAAGGGCCACCGGCGACCCTCGCCCAAATCTAGGAGAGAGTCGCCGCCTTCTCCCCAGCCTCGCCGACACTGCGCACACCTAGGCAACCCTCGGCAACTAAAAGCAAGGGTCGTGCCTAGGTGTCAACAACCCGCGCGCCCGTCGCCGCCCCCCACTGGCGATGGGGCAACAGCCACAAGTGGGCTCTGCCCCCCTTTAAATTTTCGCCTTTAATATTATTTATTTAATATTTATATTAAAAACTAAAAATTTGGCCAAAACGACGTCATTTTTGGCATATTTGACCATGTCGGCACCCCAAAACAATACCGTTTCGATCCTAGATCGCCAAAAAATTGTCATGTCAGCATTTTGGACTGATTTTCTCGCTATTGGTACTTAACTGATCATTTTTCCTCCGATTTTGGCACTTAAGTATACTTTTTGTAACTTTTGGTACTTAAGTATCCCCCGTGTCAAGTTTTGGCACTCCAGGGGTATTTATGCCCTTTTACCATCCACCATTGCATGACCCGTGATGACCGGAGCAGTCAATAATTTCTTAACCGCAATTGAGTCATGTACAATGGTTCCTGTCAATAAGGAGAAATGGCTTTTTCACCTAAGACAAATAGAAATGTTGACTAATTAAAGGTTTAAGTTAGGCACGGTCCATTGTCGATTCTCCATTCAAGCTTTAGGCCATTGGAATGGAAAAACTTGCTGATAATATCAGAAAAGATCTGTTTCATTTTTGACTTGACCACGAATGATAATTAATGTATAGAGAAATACAGTTAATTTTGCTATCGCCTAATAGGGAAAATGGATGTTCGATTTTAGAAAGGTAAATTAGGCTAGATAATAAGTTAATGCGATTGGGATACTAGGAGTGCCAAAACTTTCGTACGGCATTAACTTTGGTGCCAAAAAAAAAAAATTCGCTCACTTGAGTGCCACTTCTAATGTGACCGGAAAAGCTAATATGGTTGTCAAAAAAGCTGAAATAGGTCGCCGGCCACATTGGACGACCGGCGGCCACGTTAGCTTTTTCTAATAGCTACATCAACTTTTCCAACGGTCACGTCAAAAATGGTACTTAAATGATTGAGTTTTCAAATTTGTAGCATTTAAGTAAGCAAAAATAAATAAATTTGCACCAAAGTAAGCACCGTATAAAAGTTTTGGTACTTCTAATATTCTTAGCCCTAAGTTAATGGGTGCAAACTCACAAGTATTATCCTATCATTCTCTTTTTTGAGTCCCCCCTCCTTCTTTCAGACCTGACTTGACAAGATGCCCCATCCATTTGCGATTGATTAAGCTCGATGCCATTATCAAACGCTATTTTTGAACCAATGTTGAAGGCAGCATATGCTATCCTTCTTTTGTTGGCAGAACAAATTTATTTGCATCTTAAATTAGCATAGGCAGAAAAGCATATTCATTTGATGGATACAGGTGAGCAAGTCTAAAGAGTGAAAGACACAGCAAGAAAATAACTTTTAACGGAAGGGCCAGGACATCTCGACGTAGGCCTTCTTTTTTCATAAGAAAAGTCCAGTAAGAATTTAAATTTAATACCACTTAGGACAAATCGTCAAAAGAACTTTAGTGATCATTTTTTCATTGACGTGGCATTGAAGTGATTGGGCAAAATATTTTGGCATTAAAGTAAGTACTGTATAAAAGTTACGACACTTAGTTTCCTTTTCCCAAAAAAGGTATCAATCTCGTTTTGTTATCCCAAACTACTATTTCTTATTTGTTTAAATTGTAGAAAATCAATAAAGAGAAGATATCCCAGATTTAGTGTTTTTTGAATGTCAAAAAGTTTCATTCAGTACAAAAATTTAGTAACTAACCAAATGGGATCACATTAGGATTTATTTTATAACTAAATAGTGATGTCCAATTAAAAGTGCATCTATTTGATGTAGTGGGCTTAATAAATGAATAAAAACACAGGTAAATTTTTAAGTAAACAATATATTTCTTGAATACAATTGAGTATATTTCCTGCTTAAAATGGAAGTTAAGCAGGATTTGTAAGTCCTATTACTTTAAGATTATAGTAAAATCAGTTCTATCTTATGAAAGATATATCTTTACGATTAACAAAATACAAATAGTTACAAGTAATGTGAACCATAGTGTTTTTACATTGTATTTAGGATTTATTGAAATTAAAATAATTTAATGTAGAACTTTACTTAATCCGATGACAAACTATCTCAAAAATACATTCATACGGAAATGTTTACCTCTTATCTCTTAATTCAAATATATTTTAGTTAATCAATTAAAGAGGAGTAATCAAAATATATCTGATTACTATTTTTTAATTAAAGACAAAAAAAATTCAAAAAGAGTAATCGTGCTGAGCTTTAACTCAGCCAAAGATATTTTAATTAACTAAGTAAGGATTAATATGGAAGCACTTAGTATATATCGTACTTAAGCTTTTCCTGTACAATCAGTAGAAAAATACAATAACATAATCTCCTTTCTACCTCGTGATGCTCTTTCTCAACACAGTAAGTTCGCTCATATTCCCGTAGGTTTTGTGTTATAAGGATCATAAATTTCTTTGTTGTCCGTAATTTTTTTCTCAGCAATAATGACTGTCCCCTAATTTTTTTGTAAGTTTTGATGTCATATTGCACGTAACTTTGTTATGGAGTTTAAGTAAACTTACTAATTGACCATAACTTTCTTTTGTCCCTCATGAAGTTCTTCTGAGGATACTTATTTTTTTCATGTTCTCGTAAATTTTGTGCTCTAGTGATTACCTTTATTGTTTGTAATTTTTCTCAACAGTTTTGGTATTTTCTTAAAGATTCTGTTTGTATCGCAAAAACTGAAAAATTTTAAAAATATTTTATTGAAAATGATCACTTATATCTTAAAATGAACAGATGAAAAAAAAAATTATTGTCTACTAAAATATTGAGATATAATCTATTGATGATAATGAAAACATTCCTTATTAACTAATTGTTTTAATCAATATAAGCAATCAAGTTCAAAAAAATATTTTTCAAATCATTCATTCTTCACCAAAAAAAAAAAAAAAAAAAAAGCCTAAGTTTTTGTGAATTTTGTGCTCCAATGGTTTGTAACTTTCTTGTGTTGTTGTGTTCGTATTTGTCTCGAAAATGATAGTAATTTTCTTTATTTCCCATAAGTTTCCATATCCTACGTTCATAACTTTCCATGTGACATAGTAAATTACCTTATTTTTTGTAACTTTCCTATGATGTTGGTCATTTTCCTCACTAATAGATTTACTTGTGACATATCCTTTTGCAACTTTTCTAGAGGATGTAATTCCAATTTCATCATCATAAGTTCTATTATGAGTCCTGTGACTACCAATATTCCACAAAATATAGTAATCTACCTAAATTGATAGTACGTTCCTTCTCGTATTGTTAGTAAAGTACAAAAGTGATGGTAACTTCCTTTGCCTTTCTTAACTGTCCTCATTATAAATAATTTACCTATTTTAAATATAGTTTGTAACTTTGTTTTAGAGAATGTGATTTTCCTTTCACAGTCATAAGTTCTTCTTGTTTTATTAGTAAATTATGCAATTAATCGTAACTTTTCCTTTGGCATCCGTAATTATCCTCACTAAAATAGTTTACCTATAAAATATCATTTTTTTTGGTTTTACTTTAGAGGAATTAATTTTCCTTTTGGAATCGTAAGTTTCGTATGTCCTATAGTTTGTAATATACCACAAAAAATAGTAAATTTCATGCTCATAAAATTAATATATTACTAAATCCATCGTAGCTTTTGTAATTTTCCTCACTAATAATAAATTTACTTGTCATATATCTTTTTGTAATTTTTCTTCACTCCTTTTATCCAACTGTCCAGATTTGCTGCAGGACCGATCCCGTAAATAGCATGGACTGGACCATAAGAACTAGGGGTGATCGGTTCTCGGTTCGGTCCGGTTCCAAGGTGGAATGGGGAACCAAGCCGAGAGGACCAGTTCCCATTTTTTGGGACCGTGTATAATCCAGTCCGATCCGGTCCAATAGGACCGACCACTAAGCCAAAAAAAAAATTAAAAAAATACTATAAATATTATTATTTTAGGGTTTATTGTAATTTTTTAAGAAATTTAAAAAATATATTTTAAATAGAAATTTATTGGTCCGGTCCGGTCTGGTTCCCCCCCGGAATCGGGAACCGGATTGAAAATCACCATAATGGAACCGGGAACCAGACCAATGCTCCCAGGAACCAGACCAAATCAGCCGGTCCGGTCTAGTCCGAATGGTTTTTAGTTTGGGCGGTCCAATATGCTCACCCCTAATAGGACTTTCGTAACAATCTCCTTCCTGGGTGAGCGACATTGGGTGAGGCCGACGCACTATTACCAAAGCATCTGGGCCTTTGGATTCCTTGGGCCCCACAATCAAGGGCTGAGAATGGCCCATGCAACCCCCAAATTTATATCCCCTTTGGGCTTTGTTGGATCCTCTATTGGACGGGCCTGTTGGGCCAGAAAAGCAGAGTTTTCGACCAGGTTTGAGCCTTTGCTCAGGTCCCCAGTCAAGGCTTTTGGTTTGGCGACTTTGGTTCAATCGTGTCGGATAAGATCATACAATAAGGTATCGTCGGTCTCGGTGTCCCATGCGGCTGTGATACACAAAGAAGCAAGTCGGTGTCGGTCACAAGTGATTTGTTTTTCATTTCAAAATCCAAAAGCAAAGTTGGCAAACATGCGTAATACTCGAATACTATGATTGCTAGGTTTTATTATGTAAGTCATATGAACGGTAGATGAAATACTGTCCTTTTGGATATCAACATGTCGAAGTAATTTTAAGATACTTGTGATGATATTTGATGTCTATCCTTGAAAAGTCTATAGGTGGCCAATGTGATTTGGAGTTCACCCCTAAACAAAACTCACGAGTTGATTCTAGAATTAGGGTTTAGGCCTGCAATTAGTTCTTCATTTTTGTTGTTGATAAGTCATCAACTAGATTCGCGGTCATAATTTCACTATGAAATCAGCCGATGCCAGATGATAGACATCCTAATCGCTATGCAAGAGAAGGAAGTGTTTTACGTTACAATAATATGGTTAATGTGGCGCGACAAAATTATTTTTTAATAAAATAATGAGAAAATTATACACCATCCTTTATTTTACTTTCTATATCATCCACCCACTTCTCATATTCCAAAACCTAAATTCATATCTTCACTTTTTGCCATTAGATTTCAAGTTGCATCTCATCTGCGCATGATTCCAAATTCCAATTTTATTTCTAAAACTACCACCTCCCAGTCTCCCTCCAGCATACAAGTTTGACTAGACCTTGGGCTTGATTTGGTGGCCCTGATCGCCATGGTAGAGCTCCATCGTAGACTTTTGATTTGAGATAGAGCTTTGCAGCTCGATAGCCATGACCCTCGAGACCATCACTATCCTCAGATCTGAGGCCGGCGGTGGTCGTCACACCAGCTCGCGTGTAGATCAAGATTGGTAACTTTGATTTGATGGCCATGGCCGAGCTATATTGAGTGCTCGAGCTAGCTGCGTGCAAGAGGATTAAGGATAGGAAGAAGGGAAAGAGGCGAGACGGGTTCGATTGTAGATTTTAGGCATGCATGTAGATAAATGAGTCCTTTCATAATCCATGCAAAGGAAAGTTAAAGCACTATGATTTTGTTTTTTTTATTGTAATTATAACTTCCCGACTCATACGTGAAGTCCATGATGAGATTGATGGGGAAGATCGTTAGCAAACATCTCGAAATAGCTCACATTATTGTAATCGAAAATCCACTCATGAATCAACCCCCGCCGTCCAAACATTTGCTTTTTTTACACATGCCCTTGTCACCCCTTTTTGATTGAAGTAATACAAAAGCGTAATCACAAATTCTTGCGGAGTGCTTAGGTGTGTTTGGTTTAGTATTTCGATAGGCTTTCAGGCCTGAAAGCCCATTTGGGAAATGCTAAACCATTTGGTTCAATTTTAAAGCTAGTAATGCTGAAATTATTTTTTCCCTTCCAAAATCACCTCATTACTTCTTCATATTTCTGATTTTGCACCTAGCTTTTTTTTTAATTGAGAAAGGGGCAGCCCTTCATCGATCCAGCGAAGGGCTACGGCCGTCGTGAGCCAAATCGGCACCGACGGCCATCGGCAAATTGCTCGACGGGTGGCCGTAGCCCTTCACCGGTCCGACGAGGGTTTAGTCCAATTTTTCAAAAAAAAAAATATATATATATATATATATATCAAAACCCATTACCAAAGTTTTTTTTATCAAATACACATTCAACTCAAAGTTCATTTACAAAAAAAAAATTTACCAAACACAATTATATTTTTCTAAATATTTTTGTGACTTTCGCATTTTTATATTGAACTCAAATCTCTTTACAAATACTGAACCAAACGCACGCTTATTATTCGCACCTAAAGCCTGGCATGACGACCCACTTGGCTTTTTCAACCATTAATTTCTTCAACCGACCGCCAACTTTTTGAAGGCAGGCCATGTGAGAGAAGCCTTGGAACTACACGACCCCCTTGGATTCCCTTTGCTTCTTTTTCCCTACCCTTATCTGTCTCATCGCCGACAACTTGCGTATCTCCGTGCAATTTATATATGTATATACAGAAGATCGTATCATCATCATCCTCATCTGAATCCACGTCTGACAAAAGTGAAAATTTGTCGTTTCTTGGCATTGACCTAATCCGCCCTTCTCCCTTTTTTTTCTTGCGTTCCCATTTGGTTTCACAGCTTGCGCCGCCATTGTTGAATTGTGGGGGGCGCCCTCCCATCTTGCACGGCACGTCGTTTAGCTGCAGCTTTGAATTGAATAGCTAATGGTCAACCCCAGCTTGTTGCGATTAATGAAGTGATCATAGTCGTTCTCTTCTCATGTGAAGTTCTAATCACTTAGCTCCCTACCAGGTTCAATCCTCTAGTTGGGAGATGTCGATTTGGTTGATGGTCAAACAAACACGGTCTCGCTATATTTTCTCTTCGAATAATTTCTTCTAAGTTTCATTGGTATTTGACTATCAAATTATGAAAAACGAACCGTTGATTTTGTTAGAGTGCTTCAAGGCATTATACAATTGAACCTTGGATAGCCATTGGGGCACCACTCGTTGGAACCTTGTTTTTGGTATTGCATAGCACATTTGCAGTACATATTCCAAAATGCGACAATTGGGTACCAAATGGTTTGGTACCGTATTTCAAAACTAGTACAATAATACCACAAATTAGGACCCTTTATATGCATAGGTGCCTCAACTCCAATGTGGTTTTTTTTTTTTTTAAGATACTATTTTGGTGTATCATGCATTGAAGCTTGAATCGTAATGCAAGATATCACAATTTAGTTTTGTGTCTTAAAATTCGAAAAATGGGTATTGGATGCAAGGGCATGTGTACCACACATGAGAAAAATTGTTCAAAAAAAAAATCATACACCTAATGTACAGCATCAATTCAATTATAAATATCCTTACCAAAAAAAAAAAATCAATTCAATTATAAATATTTCAATTGTGCCAATTTGATCTTAAAATTTTTGACAATATGTCAATCTAATCTTAAACATTTCAATTGTACTAAATTAGTCCTAAATCTTTTAATAGTTTACCAATTTAGTCCTAAAACTTTTAACAATCTACTAATATAATCATTTCGACCAACTATCCAAATGATAGGTTGAGAAATAAATTGGCAAATCTTTAAAAGATTTAGGATTAAATGGGGAAATTGTTAAAAAGTTTATAGCTAAATTGACACAATTAAAAAAAAAAAAAAAAATAGCCATCAAGGCACCATTCACTAGAACCTTTTTTTTGGTATGGCGTAGCACATTTGTGGTACATATTATTGAATGTGACAAATTGGTACCGCATGGCTTGGTACTATATTTCTGAACAGGTACAATAGTACCACAAATTAGGTCCCTTTATATGCGTAGGTGCCTCAAATTAAATGCGGTTTTTCCAAGATACCATTATGGTGTGTCATGCACCGAGACCTGCTTCATGATGCTACATATCACCGATAAATGGGTATCCGATGCAAGGGCGTGCACACCACAAATGGGAAAAATTGTCCAAAAAAAATCCCACACCTAATGTATAACCACTAATTCAATTATAAACCTCTTAATTATACCAATTTGATCTTAAAATTTTTAATAATTTATCAACTTAATCTTAAACCTTGCCAAATTAGTCCTAAACTTTTTAACAATCTATCAATGCAGTCCTTTTAAACAACAACCCAAATAATAAGTTAATAATTAAATCGACAAATTTTTAAAAGATTTAGAATTAAAATAACAAATCATTAAAGAATTTATAATCGAATTAATAATATTAAAAATTTTATGACTGAATTGAATTGATTTTAAATATTTTAGACAATTATCCCTCTTCAGATGATGAGGCGGGCAACACTTTCACCTGCAATAGCCACGGAGCCAGACGCACGCGGGGGCCATCGCTGTAATTATCTTAGGAACAAGTGTTGTCTCTCGATATGATCGTTTGTAGTTTACACAAACAAGAACTCAGAACCTCTAGCGAAATTACAATTGTTTTGAGTGAACAAGAATGTAATTTGTTTTACAAAAAATGAAATTATCAATTCATACTAACTAAATTGATTTCCACAATAACGTTAGAAATGTCTTTATATCAGTCAAAAATAAAAATTTGTCATAGAATATTTATGTGCTCAATAAAAGGTCAAATGAAATTACCAAGAAGCTAATAAAAGGACGTGATTGACAGCGATAAGTCACCTACAAATCGATCTCTCTATGTACGATTAAAAGTGGCAAAGAGGTGGTCCGATCCTTTTTCATCCAATTAATTTAGGTTTTAAATTGCAACGGATACGTGTAAAGTCAGTTCACAAATTTCAGGTCAAGTCGCATTTCAAGTTGCAATTTTGCTCAAGTCATTACTAGTCCCAGATTTTATCAAATCTCAGATAATTCAAATGCACGTATGTTTATTTCCGGTTTCAATTTTAGCAAAGGCAGCATATTGATGCATTAGGTTAATTTCAATCTGACCAAATTCTGATTTTGGGTCATATTCCACACTTATCATTTTGGTGTATAAATGATTTCTCGTTTACTTGGATTTGGGTGGTGTGTGTTGTTCATTTAGGAATCTCTTCTTTGATTTTGAGTCGGGTCATGTTCGCGTGGTCGAATGATTTGGGTTTTTCAGATTTAGGTTATTTTAGATATGTGAGTCGAGTAGGGAATTACTTAGGGTGTAAACGGTTCGATAACCAAACCGATAAGGGATAATACCAAACCGAATACGAACCAAACCGAAAATGTGGTTCGGTTTAGGATGGTTTTGCGGTTTTCCTATTTTTGCTTTACTTATTATGACCTAAATGAAAAAAATATGATAATGATGAAGATAGATTATTCACTTTTAATTAAGAATTTCGGTTCGGTTCGGTTACCGAACCGAACCAAAAACACACAAAATTTCGGTTCGATTTTCATTTCAGTTCGGTTCGGTTCTTGACACCCCTAGGGATTATTGATTTTTCTTAGTCAACTCGATACCATCTCTGCATATGGTAAACCAAATAAAGAGAATTTCTTACTAGCTAGTTTTTTACTTTTTTTGCTGTAAAACAACATCGGATCCCTAATTTCGTATGCCAAAAAAGAAGCGCGGCTTCACCTACGGTAAAAACTAGCAAACGAAATGGAGTTTCTATACTTTGGAAACTCGTCCTTGTTTTTTTTTATAGGGAAAGTTGCAGAGAAAGTTCTCAATCTTGGCTCTATGTACAATCAAATCTTAAAGGTTTTATTTGTGTAACCAAGTTCTCAATATTTTTTATCGGGTGCAATTTGGTCCTTGCAATAGACTCACAACCAAATTTGCTTTATTCGGCATGCCAGAGTCCATGGCCTCGCCCATGGCTAGCAAGGCTCGACCTTTACTAACCCAGAGCGAGGTCACCCTCACAACCTCTAGCAAGGTCCCTTGCTAACTCTCTCCTTTAGTCAATCACTGGGCCCACCGATTGGCTAGAGGAAGAAGGAAAGGGAAGGAAAAAAAAAGGAAAGAGAAAGAAAAGAAAAAATAATAAATAAATAAGTAATTCAAAAAATATTAGAATATATATTAAAAATTATCAACATCAACATCAATCATGCCACTTAAGCTTACCGACATTTACGTCACCACTACTTAGTCAGAATTAACTAAAATGACTTAATTAACATTAGGTCAAAAGGTTTATGATTAAATTTGCATTATTAAAAGGTTTAGAACTACATTATACAAGTGTAATAGGTTTAGAATTTTTCTAATAGTTCTCTATCTTTTTTATATCGATGGTATACTATCGATTGATCCATCGTCTATCGTCTATCATGCAAAGTAATATCCTTTTTTTATCTTTTACAAATAACTGAGCGTGCATCATGTCCAAGAGGCAATGTAGCTTCGTTTAAGGGGATTCCCATCCCCATTCTTCAATGATCTTTTCACCATCCGAAGTTTTTCGAGCAAGATGTGTACTTTCTCTCATTGGATTTGGCAAAATTTCTACTTTAGAACATAGTTAGGCCTGCAGACCCCTAAAATACTAAAATTTGGTACGAATGGATACTTAATAACCAAAAGTTTAGAAATGTACACTTACATACTAAAATAGAAGCAAAAATGATCAATTAAGTATCAACAGCGAAAAAATCTAGCAAAAATATACACATGTCATATGACTTTATCTATTGAACGGAGCAATTTTTCTCAAAACAAATATCCATGTGGCAATTTAAGAAAAAGAAATTGTCCAAGTGGCAAAAAAAAGCCATATCATAAAGAAAAAAATCTCAAAAATCGATTTTATTAAAAAAAAAAAGGGGGGGACAGAGGGCAACCCTCACTACAGCCGCCGCCGCCGACGCATCATTGCTATAAAGGGTTGGCAAAGGTTGGCCGGGGTTGGCCGAGGTCGCCAAGCCCTAGCCAATGACTGGCGACCGTAACCAACCGACGGCAAGGATTGCGGGGCCTTACCCAACTGGGCCAAGGTCATCGGCCACTAACCAAGACCTGGTGACCGCAGCCAACCCTCGCCCTACTGTTGTCGACCCTTCCTGACGATGGGCGATGATAGTGACGGCAAGGGCTACATAGCTCTCACCCGATCCCTCCCCCTTCCTCTCTTTTTATTAATTAATTAATTAATTAATTATTTTATATTTTTAATTTTTTAATATATTTTTTAAATGATGCGTCAACATGAAAACGATGTTGTTTTGACTAATTTTTTGCTGACTCAATTAAAATAAATTATGTCAGATTTTCAGCAGTCTTTATCAAAATTGGTACTTAAATAATTCAATTTGCAAAAAAAATGACACTTAAATATACATTTCATAATTTTTAACACTTAAGTGTCCTCTCGTGTTAAGTTTTAGCACTTAAGATGTTCTTTTCCCAACATACTTAACTACTTTAAGTTACTATTCTAAGGATACTTACAATCTTAGCAAAGTATTTTTAATGGAGTCAAACCTTGATTATCTCTCCTACGAACCAACCAGATTCTGGTACCTGAAACGAGCATCTCAAAAAGCCTGTTGGCTCCTCCTCCAAGTAATAGGAGCATATGATACGATCTGGAATATTGTAATGCTAAAGGGACGAAAGATTAGCTTAGGGTTCGGGCATCTTAATTTTTTCGAGGGCTCTAAGGCAAGTAATGATACTTTGCAAATAGTACCTATAAAGAATCTAGAAATTGAATAAGCGACAGGGAACATGTGCGCACTCGCATAATAAGAGCGAAAAAGACGTGACAGTTATGACTGTCCTATAAGGAGACACAATTCTGAATCTCGATACCAAGTTTATATTCTAGAATGAATCTATTATTTTCAAGTGTCTAGGCTCAAATGATTTACTAGTGCCTCATGCCCTAAAATTTTGCCCAACATGCACTAGCTTTTTGCTGGGGAGACCAATCATTTCATTGAAGCGTGCCCCCCTCAATTTAAAATGTCCATTTTGCACATGCTAACGCACCAAAAGTGCCAAAGAAGGAAGAAGAAAGAGCTTCAATTTGAAACTCCAGTGTCAATACCGTACATTCCCGTAGCCAATGGGCAATGATATAAGTGGAATCGAGCACCGTCCTTCAAAATGCTCAAGTAGAAGTATAATGGTTGTATAGCATTGATGAATTTTTGCATTTCCAAGACAAACTCAATGGGACATCATCTCCCTAATCACTAGATAGAATACGCAATTTTTAGTGATCATATGTTAAATCACATATAAACTATATATTATATTTGGGTATGTGTATCCCCTCCTAAGATTTTGCCAATTTCAGTCTAAGCCCTTCTAGGGTTTTAACTTATATAGCACTCCTCGTTCCACCGATCTTTATTATTATGTGATGTAATTTTATATATCCCTATCACTTTAGGCCGCTATTCTCAAATAATTGCCTTCGAAGATATTAAGTAACAGGGGCCAAGCAGTCCTTTTTCCAAGCAGGGAGTTTCAACGCAACGACTCGAGCATTTATTGGTTTTGGTCATTTCTGGAAAATAATTGACAGATAGGAAAGCACGCCATTATTCATTAAAATATAGGTTCACTTCCCCCATGTAAAAGAAACAAAATACAATCCATTTGATTTTATTTTTTTTTGGTCGGACAATCCATTTGATTAAGCCCTTTTCTTTTACTACTTAAGAAGCCGCTTAAAGAATGAAGATTTCAATCATTTCCATGTAGGGGATAGAATTAATATTTCAAGTTGCCCATTTTCGATTAACTATACGTATGGTCAATTTACATTTTGGAGGCTATGATTGACCCACATCACCACAACATTGAAAAATATCAAAAACCCTAATTAAAGAACATTGATACTAGTTGCAGACACCAACTATAAGAAAAAATTATTCAAAAAGTTATATACTTTGCTAATTCAGTCTTAAATATTTTAATTTTGCCAATTAAATCCCAAACTTTTTCATTTTTTGTCAATTGATCCATCCAACGATTTTGAGTGGAAATTGTTGATATGGACGCCGGCCATCCTATGAGACATGACCAATATAAGACGATCGATACTGATTTAAAATAATTTTTTCAAATTTTTTATTAATCGAATATTTTATTTTTATTTTCTTTGGTTTTTTTTTTTTCTAGCGTTGACCATAGGTGAAGGAGCATTTTCGCTAGATCTGGGTCACTATTTATATGGATCTAACATCGATGATCTTGGATTAACCATTATTAACCTCGAATAACAAGTCAAATGGTCCATCAACATTATCACATGAAGAAGTAGTCTCGAATCAGTCACTACTTAATTGTATAGACGTGAAGTTGATGACCTTAAATTGATTGTGAAAACCACCATAAACCCTAATTAATCTCACGTCTTACTCTTCTTCCATTAAAGAGTTTTAGTATTCACTAGTAACACCAACGACACTCACCCATTCTCCCTCCCTTTTCTAATTCCCCTCTCTATCCCTTTTAAAGTACCCCCGAATTAGTCACTATTTAATAAATATCTAAGGTCGACAAGCTCAAATAAACCATTATTGATCTCGACTAATAATAGGTCGGATAGTCTGCCAACATATAACACAAAAATCAGTCTTTATTTGATTGTATAAACCCAAGATCAATGACCTTGAATCAACCATTGTCGACTTCAAACAAGAGGTTTGGATCGTCCACCATCATTCATATCAAATGAGTAAATTGAGTTTGTCTTTTGGTCGATAAATAAGAGAATTACTTTCATGTTATAAGTCCTAGAAATATATACATATATCTAATTCCCCAATCATGGTACTTTTCTCCAACAGGTTGGATGCTCCATGTCATATTTGCTGTTTATTTCTTTCAATATACAACGCTCGGGAGAATTTTATGGGCTGCGAGCTCACAAAACGACATAACAATACATTATATCCCCATTCAATTTTGTCTTTTTCCAAGCGTCATTATGTTTTCTCAATCATGACCATGACATTATTATTCTTCCAAGTCGTTAGAAATATCTTTCTCATGTCTACTATTTGCTTATTAGACACGTCTTCGTTAGCCCATAAGATATGTCAGGCGTGAGAGAGAAGCATTCAAGCAAACGAGGGTAGAAGAACCACGGACCACAAATTATTGGCGAACATTTATACAAGTAAATCATTATCAACATCAATACAGTAAGCCAAATCACTTGACAGCTTAATTTTAGTATCAAAAAAGTTTTAAACCTATTGTATTTGTGTTAATTTAGTCATAAATCTTGTAATTATACTAATTAATTTATAAACATTTTCATGATTTGTTAATATAATCCATCAAACCAATTTTGACTAGAAATCAGTGAAATGGACACCAACCATTCTATATAGCGATGTTGAGGTAAATAAAATTTACAATTTTTTATTATTTTTATGAATTTTTTTCTTTTATTTATGTATTTTTCCATTATGGCCGGTGATGATCACAGCCTCACCCAAGCCATCATTAGCCACAAGTGAGGGCCACCAAGCCCTCAACAAATTTGGCGAGGGTGGCCCTTGCTCGGCCATGAAGGTCAAAACCTTGCCAAATCCACCAAGGGTTCAACTCCCACGGTAGGGTGAGGGCTACCCTTGCCGAATTTAGCAAGATCTGCAACCCTCACTAGCCCCAATCAAAGAGCAAAGAAAATAAAAGAAAAATAATTAAAAATTTATAAAATTTGTCTACATCAGTACTAATCATGCCACATAGATAACCGGAATTTATGTTAACGATTTCAAACAAAAATTAGTTGAATGGATTATATCGACAAATCGTCAAAAGAATTATGACTCAATTGGTATAATCGAAGGTTTAAAACTAAATTATATAGGTGCAATAGATTCAATATTTGTTTCCTCTTAATTTCACATCTCGGTTTTTGTATACCCAATATATATTTTTAGTTCTCCATAAATCCATCACGTGAGCCATTAGATCCGTAACCCATTCACGAGTTGACGGGCAAGTCGGGCTTACGAAGCTGAGAAATCCTAGATAATGGAAAAATCGATGAGTGCATGTAGCTATAGTGTGCCTAATGCACTAGACCCTTTGTTTGGGTACTGGTCAAATTTAGTTTCTTGCTTCAAATCGATTAGGTATATATATGTATCAATAAACCCCATCTATCCTAGAAATTTCCCTACTAAAGAAGGTCAACAGTCAATGCCCTTAAATAGCGCTAGTAGGGTAGATGAGAATCTCGACGAGTAAGTAGAGGAATGTTCTTTTCTTTGATTAGATAGAAATTAGACCTTCACGGGATGACTCTTTCCCTAGCTTTGCCCCTAAACTGCCTTGCCCTAGAGCTGGTAGCTCAATATCGGGTGAAATTAACTCATTAGAGTTCTCCAGTCAAAGAGAGTGAAAAGGTAGAAAAGTCTTAAATATATTGTATTAGTATCAAATAAGTTATAAATTTTTCAATCTGACTAATCTAATCCTAAATATTTTGTATTAATGCAAATTAAGTCTATCTAATCAATTTTAGATAAATCACTGATATGGCATTGGCCAAATGCGAACAACAATAACACGGACATTTTTAATAATATTTAAATTTTTTATTTTTTTATATTTTTTCTCTCTTTATTTATTTATTTTTGGTGGGGGGAGGGGTTAAGGGCTAACAACCCTTGCCCAATGCCCTCGCCAGCCACAATGAGGGCATTTAAGATAATTATTTCACTAACACTATTGAGTATTTTTATCCAAGTCCATCACAAAACATTTTTTTTATAATTTATGTTTTGCATATGATGCAATGTCATTTTCTACATGTGATAATAACAAAAGTTAATTAAAAATTTAAAACGAGTACGTTGAACGTTGTGCCCCCTCTCCGGTAGAATTGCGGCTCCATAGCTACTTGTACTTTTCCTTAATAGAAGCATCTTAGATAAAGTTTAAAGTCTTGTACTTTTCCTTAATAGAAGCATCTTAGATAAAGTTTAAAGTCGAAGACTTTCTTTAAACTTATCTTATATTTAATACAGATCTAAATGAGTGAACTGATGTCAGGTGTATTTTATATTGAGGATAAGTTATGTCATGTCAACCAATGAATTCCATTTAATTAAAAGTTAAAAATACTTTTTAGATTTCCCTGATAAAATTCAAAATATTATTTAAATTACGTACAATTATAAAAAAAAAATTATATGTGAATTTAAATGTCATATTTGGATGCTGTGAAAATTTTGGGAGTTAAGAATTTGAAAAGAAAGATCAAAATGCTTTAGCCCACAAAATTTAAATGAAACAAAAAATAAAGTCAATTCAAACGGAATTTATATATCTTTCATGAAGAAAATTTCGATTTTTCTAGACATTGATTACACGCATCACGAAACAATAGTCACTTTGAAAATTAAAAGTTTTACTGTCTAGATTTTTATTTTTATTTTCCTGAAGACACTTTTGATTTGTGTATTGTCTTAGAATGGAGAGGGAGAGCATGATCATGTAGCTTCTTGTCACGATGAATAACAGGCATAAAGAATATCTTTATAGAGAAAAAGCCCATGTCATATCAATAGCCATTAACATTGTCAACTTGTTCACGGGTGCATTGAAAGAGCCAGCTCTGGTCTGCCATAAGCTGACACACCATTCTCTCTCTCTCTCTCATCTAATGTTAGTAGTTAGGGCGGATCAGTAAATGTGCAGATGAATGCTTCCCAAGCCCTCTCGATCTCTCACTCAGCATGAGAGCGATTGCTTCTCTTTTATCCAACCTACGAAAGCCCCCCTAAAACTAGACATTTTCAGCTTGAAAAAGGGTACAAAAAGAGAACAAACCATATTCTCAGATCCAACTTGCTTCCTCATCTTAACTCAAGAAGAACAACAAGAAGGAGAGAGAGAGAGAGAGAGAGAGAGAGAGAGAGAGTTTATACAGATCCAGAGACTTCTTCCCAGAAAAGTGACCCCTTCTCTTAGCTGTTCTGCCATAGCCCTCGAAGCCTACGTGCCCATATCATTTTGTCTCTTCCTCTGTTTCCCAATTCAATAGGGTCCTTTATATCTGCAACTGCAAGCGAGTCAAGCACACTTTCTGAGAAAAAAATACCGAGAGAGAGAGAGAGAGAGAGTGCGCAATACCGAGCTTGAAGAGAATGAAGATACAATGCGACGTTTGCGGCAAAGAAGAAGCCACCATCTTTTGCGCTGCGGACGAAGCCACGCTCTGCGACGGCTGTGATCGCCGAGTCCACCATGCCAACAAGCTCGCCAGTAAACACATGCGTTACTCTCTTCTCCATCCAACCTTCAAAGAGTCTCCTCTCTGTGACATCTGTCAGGTAAACACCATAAACATTTCTGGGTCCCTCTTTATTGGTTTTCAACGATAGTAGATTCAATTAGAATGGGCCGTTTCGGAATTTTTCCCGAACAAAATGAAATTTGTCCCATTTTTGCACTAAATGATACAGGGTAAGTTTCGAAAAATGGGTTACATTTCATTTTTCTCCAGAAATTTGCTGAGCGGCAGGTGCAGAATTCCTTTATGTTGAAAACCCGACAGCAATGATAGTTCTTCCATCATTTTTCAGTAATTTTATCCTCTTGTTTCAGGAGAGGCGAGCGTTGCTGTTTTGCCAAGAAGACAGAGCAATCCTGTGTAGAGAATGTGATGTTCCCATTCACAGATCCAACGAGCACACCCAAAAGCACAACAGGTTTCTTCTGACCGGGGTCAAGCTCTCCGCTTCTTCATCCTCCAACCAAGCCTCGTCGTCATCCAGCGCATTGAGCACGGACGTGAAGAGCTCTAGATCCTCGGCGAAGAGACAGAATTGCCCGCCGTCATCTGTGTCGACAGCCGAGAAAAGCTTGCCGTTGGGAGCTTACCAAGACGAGAACCACACGAGGGACGCCGGCTCGGTCTCAACGAGCAGCATCTCGGAATACTTGATGGAGACGTTGCCGGGTTGGCATGTGGATGAGTTTCTTGACCCTTCCTCGACTGCTTCGAATGGATATTGTAAGGTTTGCATTGCACTCATGCAGCACCCGCTCTATTTCCTATTGATATTCCAAGTATGATTAGAGGTACTCCGTTAGGCCAGGTCAGTCTGATTGGCTAGTTCCATGACTCAGACAAGCTTTACTTCCCCATAAGTATGAAACGGAAAGTATAGATGATACAAACGAGAAACTGTTGCTATGCTAAAGAAGAGTCGAGTTTGGTTCACTTTTCATTTGAGTTTGATCTTTCTCTGATCTTTTCCAAATCCAATAGCCCTTCTTGTTTTGCTCAACATAATTTTTGTCAAACTGCCTATTTTGAAGTACCAAAAAGTTCAGCTCTTAATTTCAGCGAATTTGGGGCAGTTTGAGCACGACATATTTTAGACGATGCTTATCATAATTAAGGCGAAAATGTCGAAGGAGTGGCTGATACTTGACTGAATATTATGCAGACTTTTGATCACATGTTGCCAGTGGTGGATCCCGATTTCGGGAGCGGACACGAGCTCCTCTGCCTTGAAAGATTTTGCAAACTACTCCCCCCAAGTTCCTCATCAATTCCCTCAGCTCTCTCGGGCTCAAGGTCCTTTCTTTCATGGCATCATGGATCAGCAAGAGAAGGCAAAGGGCAACAGATTCATCAAGAAACAGAGTGATGATGGTTGTCTTTATGGAAGCTCATATCAGCATCCTTTCTCTCATAATTCTCAGGCTTTTTGGCAGTAGCTTTGAATCCAGAGCCCTTGTGCAGTTTGAGGATGTATTTTCTGCATTGTTTTATGTCTTTTTTTTTCCTCCTTGTATTAGATTAAGAGTTAACGGTTCCTCACGATATCCTGTTCAAAGGGCAGGTTTTTTTTTTTTTTATTCCCCTGATACCCAAAACAATGAAAAAGGAAAATAACCTTTTTCTGTTCTTCAGATCTCTCGAGCAGTTCATTTTAGGTAAATTTTTCCTAGAATGGCAAGTTTGTTCATTCAATCTGGTAAAGAAGCAAGTTAACTTCTTCCCATTATCAGGTTTACCAGAAATGTTACTTCACCGGTGAACCGCAATTTGGAACGCACATGCAGAACTGTGAATTCTCGGCAATCTGGAAAGCCAAATTTGGTGTCCAAATCGACTCTTACATCAGAAAAATCCACGGATTGGATCCATGATCCTCTCACGAAATTCACATCGAAAGAACAAGGATCTGTGGCAGTTCTCTGTGTTCATTCTTAAAAGGAAAAAAATCGTAATGGTCATATTGTATTTCAGGTCAGATTTTGCCGTAAGCCGAGGTGAAATTGGCTATGCCCTGCTCAGTGCAGATGGTAACAGATCAAGCATTAAAACTGAACTAAAGATGGTGACCAGTTTTGTGGTCAAATTGGACCGAGCAACGTGGTAATTTCTTCATTAAAAAACCCGAAGTAGGAAAGAGTTCAACCAGCTCTAGTAGCTGTCAGCCTCGCATGATTCCGACTGGGGCACGGTGGGGATGGACACTGGACAAGAAATGGCGTGAACTGATGAGAATGAGAAGAAGACGACACGAAGCTTTGGCTGGAAAGTGAAAGTGGGGTCGAGAAAATATTGGCCCATGAAGATCTCGAAAGACAGAAAACTTATCCATACAGAAGGATCTTCTCTCCATGACCAGCCGCCAGAAATATGATCCCGCCGTTGTTGCACCTGATGAGTCCATCCATGATTCCAAGTATCTTTTACCTTTATCATAGCTTTACTCAGATCAATACTTCATGAGGTCCACAAAAAAATAAAAACATGAAGAAGCAATCAATATGTATGATCCTAACAGCTACAACTCAAATCACTTGGAAATAGCTCTGTGCAAAGTCAACCCAGTTCAGTTTCTGCTTTGGAAGATGAAGATAAAAGTCGCTATTTCACTTGCTGAAACTAGGCAGCTATTTCAAGACGATTGCTGGTCACACAAGGATAAAAGTTGAGTGTGGAGCCGAGATTTTAAAAGCTTAAGTTAATAGAAAACAATCGACGTCTTTGCATTCCTCCTCACGTGAAGCTAGATTTGATACTAAAGGTCTATGGAGGGACAGGACCTTGGGATCTCTTACTTCGATATCAAGATAAAGTCATAAATGTTGATTATATTCCAAGGTTTGCATGGCTGTCTGCTGTCCTTAAGTTTAATTGTTCGACCTGATATATATATAAATGACTCTTACTGAGGTGGTGATTCAGCCTCCTAAGGCAACCCCTCCAAGATCAAAGTTTTTTGATAAAACAAATTATCAAAATATTTGCACTATTGAAAATTGTTTCTATAACGAAGACCCAATTGTCTTCGCAAAAAATATATTTTCTAAAAAATTCAATTATACTCCACACGATCCTTACAAAACGGTGGAATTTTATGAAAGAATTTTGACAAAAACCAAATCTGTCACTTTTAAACATTTTTTTGACAAAAATCATATCAATTATTCCACGGCAAGGATACGCAAAATCATTCATCTTATTATGTGGAATCCCACTCCCATAACCATGGTCAAGTTTGATACCAAGATATTTTGTATTTTGACATTAAAGTGATTTTATAAGCTGTTGTAGTTGAATTTTTTTTATTAGTATAGATTGTTCTTATTGATAGATACATTTTGACGTCTGAAAATGTGCTATTTGTTTAAATTGACAATTGTGTGTCTTTTTAGAGGACTAACGATATGTCTAATTCCTAAACCTTTTCGAATTGTTGAATTAATTCCTTTTAACACTTTTTTTAATTAAAGTGTGCGTTTATTTTATGGAAATTAAATGTTTTGAAAGATATTTTCTAAAAAATGATATCGCTTATATCTCTTACAAAAATTGTGAATAAATTTTTTCCATTTTTTACGAAAATGTTAGACTTAAATTATTGTTAAAATAAGAACATTCTTATAGACTAATCATTTTAAATGATACAAGCAATCATTTTTTTAGAAATGTTTTCTAAATCATTCATTTTCTACGAAACAAACCAACCCCTAATTAATACACTCATTAGAAAGTCCAACAAAAAATTTAATCTAATAAGTAGAGGCAAATTACATGAAAAGAAAAAGCCATCGACACCCTATAGAAAAAAGACGTGGGATTGATATTTTAATACCTCTTCTCACATGCAAGTTAGATAAGGAACAACACAACCGCACATGCGTAATAAATAGGGATCCAATCTGATTCTGATATCATTTAAATTATTATAAAATCATAATCAGTTATTCTAAAAATTTAAACCGATAAATAAAAGAAGATTGCGTGAAGACTCCTTGAAACCTCATAAACAAACGCTTTGCAATAGATACTTTATGGAACTTTATCGGATTCGGCTTGTTACGGTTCTTCCATTCGATGGATTGCGACAAAGTGGACACTTTGCATCCCTGGCACGCCAACTTAGAAAAAACCATGCGTTATTTAAGGTGCGGGGTCTAAGTTTAGCTAAACTGAAGATGATTTTTTTCAAAAAACCATTCTTCTTTGTTTCTCCCTTTTTTTCTTCTTTCTTCATTGTCGCCAATGTCAACCCTAAATGCCCCGCTCAAGCCTACAATTCATTCTCCCTCTCTCTCTCTCTCTCTCTCTCTCTCTCTCTCTCTCTCTCTCTCTCTCTCTCTCTCTCTCTCTAGGTTGCAATGCTTGAGTGAGGTGATGGCTGGAGGAGGATTTTTTAGAAAAAGAAATTGATTTTGAGTTGAGAGAGGGTGTTGTGTGAAAGCAACCGATTGTACAATAAGTTAAACAAAATAAAAAAATCGGACATTAAATTTCTGTGATTCAGTAGGTGTGACCTACCTTCATGAGAGAGCAACATAGAAATTAATTATAAATTAAGCACTATTACTGCAGAAACTATAACCACACTCAAGTCATTCAAACATTGCCAATATTTCTCAATCTTCAATAACACACAATAACCTACACAATGTTTAGGATTCGCAATTCCTCTTCAAATGATCTCTCAATCTCACAAAAGAATTACCTGAAATCTTAATACAAGATTTTCGCGAGTTTATAACATTTTTTATGTAATTTACGAAGAAATAGGCTTTTGGATACTCTTCACAAAAAGAGGACATTTTAGACAAAAGTTGGATCCAAAACATGAAACCTACTCAAATTAGCTAACCACTCAAAAAAGAAATCGACTCTAACTAGGAAATCTATTCAAACTAGAGAAGTTTAGGTCTCAAACTCAAGACAAATTATTAACATAAAGAGAAGAGATGGAGGTATGGAAGGGAAATGAAAGAGAGAGGAACATGTAGGACGCCAGGGTTAGTCATCTTATTTGGGGTAGGTGTCCACATCAGTGTATCAACGCCATTTATGGCGTGAACTACCGCATCCGCAATTTTCGTTAGTCCATTGATGACATCGAGCCAAATTCTAATGGTGTAAAAAAAACAATACGGACTATATTGGAAAACAAGGAAATCTTCAGGAGCACCCACCCATTGTCATACTCTACGATTGCACCGGAGATAATCTAATTTTGGAGAAAACTAAACTTTGCCACCCCATTTGCATTCACTTTACGTAAATTTTACACTTCAGTGTAAATCAGCAATTACATGGTCTAATGCAGCTCTCTCTTTTGTTCAATTTTGTTTTTGATCTCACTCCCATCTTCAATGTATGTGTGTACGTTGGGGCGGACGGACACTAAGATGAAATAGGCCCGCTAATATGCCTAAAGTACCTGCTGCAATATGATGAGAGGCTATTCCTCCCGGAACAAAAGGATCAAAACCTTGTACCTTTCCAGTTAGTCCATAAGGATCGGACACCCATATTCCAGGACCATACAATCCTGTTACATGAAATGCGCCAAACCCAAAGCAAGCCACTCCTGAAAGAAATAAATGAATTCCAAAAATTTTTGGCAAATCCAAAGAAGGTTTTCCTGTACGCTCATCACAAAATATTTCTAAATCCCAATACTCATGGAATCCGTACCTATCTAGTACTCCGGGCCTCAGCATGCCTGCTGGCTCTCTTTAATTAGTTTAAGCATTGAGGGAAGATGATCTCCTCTTTCCACTACAATCAGCAATCTATTCCCCGTGATGGCTACGCTTTGCGTGAAGCAATTTTGGAGGCAATCAATATGTGAGGCCGAAGGGGCAAAAAAGCCCACAGACTCTAATGCTACCAAATAAAATGCCTTTCCATCCAAATTTCAAAAGATGGGCCTGGCCCATGATATTCTTGACCCGGGAAATCACCGACCTTGGCGGACCCGAATAAGATGGACCGATATAACTTTGTCATCCTAGTCTTTCCCATTCATTTTCAATTGAACAGATCGTGTTAATTCTTGGATCGCAACAGGACAATTGGGAATGGATCGGGCTTATCCATGTGGAACCATTTCTCAAGCCCGCCCATTTGTTTTTGCAAATCTTAACATTCGGCCCTTTCTGTGATCGAGAAGCGGAAACAATTGAGCATCTATTCTGCTCTGCTCTTGGGCAAACTCAGTTCGGACAGATCCTGATGTAAAAGTCCAAATTTCGAGTCAAAGTCTAATGCGAATTGACGTATGGTTACAAGATCGAGTATTACAACTAGGCAACTTTAAAAAAAACCCTTCGATGAAATCGCAACCCTCTTGTGGCTGAAAAGTAAGGAATGATTTCGTTGTCCAAAGGCAACCCCAAATCCGAAAAACCCTAATCGACTTGGAAAGGACATTAATCAAAAATTTCAGCAAGTGGAATAACCAAAGCTCTAAACTCTACACAGAAACAACTCAATCAACGATAATTTGGATCCCACCGAAAGCCCTTAACCTTCAAAATCAACATCAATGGAGCTTTTGTTGAAGGCAAGACTGAAGGAGTGCTTTCAGGGTCCTCCGAGATGAGAGAGGTGCTCTACTAGACGGGTTCGCCATGAAAAGTGCCCCATCTTCGTCAGCTGTTCAAATGGGAAACCTTGGCTCTGCTCAGAGCTTTGAAGCATTTCTAGTCGAGGGGAGAGAGCGTGTTGGAAATCGAGACTGACTGTGCTAAGCTCATGGACAAAGTACAGGAGAAGACTCCCATGCAATCGGAGTCAGTACCTCTGTTGGAAGACGCCCGGTCGAAATATCTACTTGGCTCATTGTCACCATTCCCCAAACCAAGTAGTTAACCCATCATTCGGATACCCTTCCCTCTGTTTGAATAGCTATTCCCCCAACCTCTTTGGGACCTTTTGTGCTTGGATACTCCTATGTTGAGTTTATTGTTTAAGAACTCTCGAGTTTCAATGAAAATTGAAGTATATTTCGACCCCCCCAAAAAAAAAAAAATCTCTGGCTTTTTTCTTCCTCTTCCTCCGAATCAGTCTGTCCTCTCTATAATCTCTAGCACTTAAGACTTCATATTCCTCTATTCAGCATCTCTTTGTCCTTACTGCTTATGTAATTTAAACATAAGTGATTAATTTATCATCGCAACTTCTATGAATCACTGAATTAGGTATCAAATCAAGTATTATATTAAATTGTTTTAATGGATGATTACTCGGTCAAAGTTACTCCATATAATAATTTGACAGCAAAAGTGTATGTTCATTTTTTAACGAATGTGAATTTGTGTGGGCTTAAGAGACCTAACGATTTGTGGAGTTGAAGTTAATAAGTACTCGAGCGATCTAGTCCCATACAGCGGCTGAGGATTCGATTTGAGTATTCTAATGAACGTAGTATAAATTATCTAAGTCTATTACGGATATGGTTATTTTATGGATTAGTTCGGAAAATCAAATCACTACAACACATTTGAGAATTTGGGACAGAAATATTTACCTCTAAAGATAGATTATTGGCCTCTAAAGCATTTAGTGACACAATCGCAAAAAGTGACCGATTAGTCACAAATAATTATCTATCTTTGATTTGTATATTTAGTGTTAATACACTAGGTCTCTAATGTTATAAAATAGAAATTATCCTTTGCCTCTATCGCTTCTTCTAAGAGAAAAATAAATCTGCCTCAAGTTGGCATTTTTTGTATATGATGGAGATTAATAAAGAATTTCTTGTATTTTTAGATTTAAAAGCATGTTAAAATGATGAGAAGCGAAGAAGATGTGATAAGCCTGCGTTTAAATCAGCTTTCTTAATGAATTTTGGGCCTCTAAAGTCTTCTGAGTAAAAAGTTAGGGCATTCGATAAAATATTTTGGACCACTTTGAGAAAATGCCAACATTGATAAAGTCATATCCCAAGACAAGTGGGGATCTATCTTAGGCTTTAAATATTTTTTGGAAGGTAGCTTCCAATTTAATGAACTTTTTTCTTCCTTTCAATTTGGCCGGCACTTAACATTTTTGTATTCCTCCTGTATTGCCCTCAGTTACCGTTCATCACCTCTCTCCCTCCCAAAGATATGTTTTGTTGGTCCAAATCTATTTCACACATAGGCCATCTCCATCGCTTGACCCCCTCCATGCGAACAAGCCCCCTTAGTCTCTGTCTCCTGCCTCTCCACCTCCTCCATCGCTCACGGCTCGGGTCCTTGAGCCCAAATCCACCAAGGGTCACGCAATCTCGACAAACCTCACCTCAGGTTGAGTCGATGCTCAAAGGGCCAGATTTGAGGTGAGATTATGACTGATCATGAGGCTCACTGAAATCAAATTATGGTGACATGGCCCGTGGACATCAAACATGGTGTTTGTTAACATATATGGTTGGATCCAAGGTGGATATGATCCAAACCTAGACCCCGTTCTTGATTTTGTTATAACCGATTCCATTTTTTACAACCATTCTATATCTTATATGGCTTTTATTTTTACATTAATTCGCAAAAAAATAATAATATAATCCTTCTAACATTATCAAACAAAGCAAAAATTCTAACAATGTATAAACATTAGCAACAAATATGAATCTAATATTAGTCTCATTTTCACAAATACTTCTGATATGATATAATACACATGCTCATGTATATGCGATAGAGTTGTTATTTCTTGAGTTGGATTGAGAATGCTTTAATTAATTTTGTCTAGCGACTATAGTACTAATTGAAAATGGGACCATTAAAAAAATACACATGAGAATAGTTCTTTTTAACAGTTATTTAAAAGTAATTCTCTCTTAACTTGATTGAAATAGAGACTTTATTTTTTTAACAATTCTTCGAAGACAAAAAGACTCAAAGACACTATATAGAGAGACAATTTTTTTTTTTAACAAAGTAAAAATCGGTTCCAAAATGGGTCTTTGCTTGGATCTAGTTACCGGACCGATTGAAACTGATTCTCAAAAACTGGAACCGGTTTAACCAGGAACTAGTTCTCAACCTTGTTTTTCGGGTGGTCCGGTCTGGATTCCGAGTAAATCCGGTCCGATTGCACACCTCTATATATGACACCAACGTGGCAAAGTTGATATGAAATCATGTCAAAATTAAATGCCAAAAAATTAAAGGGAGGGGTGAAGAGGGTGTTCCCCTAACCCTCATCTTTTTTTCTTTATCACTTGGTAGATTTTTGGACATAATGTTAATGTTACACTCAAAAGTACTGAAAATTTTCCCTTCCTATTTTTGGTGTGCCACATGAGGAACATTAACTGAGAATACATAATATTTAGAACTTGATTGCAGCGTGAACAAAACGGTTAAGATCAGTTAATATAGTTTTTCCCATTTCTTTTTGTTGACTGTATGTCTGACAATATTTTGAGTCTATAGTTAATGGCAGAAAGTTTGGGAAGAAGTTATTTTCGGAAAATATACTAGAGAAAATCAATCGGTCGCTTTCCTTGAAGTCTGAACCATATGCAATTTGTCGATCCACCCCCAGAATAACCGGGGACTCGTTTCCAACAGAACTAAGGCGTAAAACCTTGAAAAAATCCTTGGATTTTTTATTGGATTGGCATTAATGGCGATGGACGTCAGGATCTCTCCCAATATCTTTCACGTCTTCAATTTTTTATTAAGCTTAATAATGATCCTGGTGAACTCAATACCGTACCACGAGACACAACAAGCTGTAACCTCCTCTGCAGAATTGTTATGATCAAGATGATTAGAACATTGTTATTTTCAAGCATGTGTAGTTTATTTAAGTAAAAGGTTTATATTATGAAAAATCTTCAATTAATATACTTATAATAAATTTATTTTAAATTAATTTTTTGACCATAAAAAATTCTAATTGATATATCTTTGATAAATATACCCTAAATTGATACATTGTGACAAATTTACCCTATGTTGATTTCTGTTAAATTTTACTATCAAATTGCTGAATTGAATGACGCGTGACAGTTAATTAATGTATCAATTTAGGATTTTACTTTCCATTTATCACGGTTTTACAAGTTTTGTAGTTTTTTGTAGTATTAATCTAATTTAACAGAGAATATATTTATCACAAATATACCCATTTGAAGTTTTTGGGTTTTTAAGGTAAATTTCTTCACAAGTGTATAAGTTTAGGGTTTTTTATGATCATTTGGGATAAATTTATCACATATATATCAATTTGGAGTTTTTCATGATCAAAAAATTAGTTTAGTATAAATTTATCATAAGTATACCAATTTGAGATTTTTCGTAGTATTAATGCAAAGGTTTTTACTGCAAATTCATTTTGTGATGCAAATTATTCATATCACAAAAATGATTTTCATTGGAAATTTCTAAATTCAATCGAAGAGCATGACATGGGATAGAGTCTTAAGGTTACATATTTTGATGGGTCTAAACATTTGCAAATATTTAAATATTTTAAGATCTTTTAGCCCTTACAAAGAGTATAAGTTTATATGCTATTTTCCATGCTATAAGAGGAACTATTGTTAAGAATTAAAGCTCAAATAAGAGGTCAAAGTATGAGTTGTATTATATAAAAAGGAATTAATTTGATTCCTATCCAAACAAATTTGGGACCCACCCAATCCTTATCGGGCATAGTGATTTGATAGTTACAACAAAAAGAGACATGCATAAACATTTTGATTTCACTCGGATTCGTCAAATCCTTCAAGAAACATTGAATTTGGACTTAAATCGGGGATTGTGCTTTATTAACTAGTGCTCTCTAATAAATTGTTAGGTTTTTCTTGAGTTTATCCATGTAAGTGAAATTTCAAATTAATTTTCCGACATAAAAATAAATCTATCTCATTCGCAAGTCAATGAGGGACGTGTCATTTTCATTAGCATTATAGAAAAAAATCAAGAATTGCTCATTTGTGTCTTGGTCATAACTCTTGTGATCCATTCTATATATTGACCTTTGTGTTTGGTGTTTGAACAACACCATCTTTAAGACATCGGGTCTTAGTCATGGTCATATCGACTATAGTACCAAACCAAATTTAAGGCGACCGCAAAATAATTCAGTTCACAATTCACTGACGCTACTTCTCAATCAAAGGACCCACTGTCATAAAATACCAAAATACTGAACTATCTTACTGGCTACTGGCTAACGCTTGTACTCAACAGATCGCCACCAGGATTACAAATGCAGAGAGAGAGAGAGAGAGAGAAGGGCAAGTTCTAGAGGTGATGATTAGATTACGAGCATTGAATGCTTGGATTTGAAGCCAGAGAGAGAGAGAGAGAGAGGGGAGAGCCATGCAAGATCTGTGTGGAACTGTGGGTGCAGAGCAGTGCGTTGCAGGAGGAAGGAGGGGGATGAGGAGATGAGGCGGCCGAATGTTTCGTGAAAGACGTGAAGCTCATCATTTTGGCTGTCGGGATGCTGCAAAGCCTTCGCCTTCCGTCGCTTCTCCTCTCCTCCCCAACTTAGGGTTTTGCCGCAACTGCACGAAACCCTAATCTGTCACCCTCCCACCGTTGGTTTCCTTATCCTTGTCCCTGCCGCTATGATGTCGACTCACCCTATTTTCTTGTCTAAACCCTAATATTAGGGCATATCTCCTTTCCTCCATATATAAATATGTACTTTTACTCTTGGCTAAGTTTCGAAGTAAACTTTCATAAGCTCTACTTTGCTGTCATGGCAAATTTCTGACATGTTCGAATTTACGAAAGCATCCCATTTCATCTAACGTTTTGTCAATCATGGTAATTTGTAGATTTCATTACGATTTTAATTTCTTTTTCACCAAATCAATTTTCCTTTATTTTCGTATGATTGTTTCATCCGAATCCAACTAACCAGATGAGAAAAATTGAGGGTGTCATGCTTGAAAGTAGGGTTGACATAATTTTAATAAGAATGTATAAAATCGAAAGTGATGTCAATTTAATATATAGGGTTTCATTTATTTTGCAATAAATAAATATTTTCAAAAATATTTATTAAAAACAATTAATTATATCTCATATTATATTTTTCATATTCATCAATTATTTAAAAATAAATTATTCTCAATAATGAAAACATATTTCATCAATAAATCATTATTATTTAAAAAATATTTTATGAATTATTTATTTTTCATAAAACAAAACATTAACAAAATATATTAATTTTTCTTTAAACTATCCACCGGGGCCTCGCTTTCTCTCAGCAAAGTCACCACACGATTTTGCAACTCGTAAAAATATGTGATTTGATTATAGTCACCATCTGAAGTTTCCATAAATTTTTCCGGCACAAGGAGTACTTCCCACGCAGTTCCTACTCTTCGAGAAGAAAGATTGACATGCTGCTACTCTACTTGCTATGCAGCGGTTACGTACAAAACCCAGAAAAGGAAAAGGCAATATCCATTTATTCAATTTTTCGAAAAATTTGTGATATTTCATGGTAAGTCAAGTGATGCCTCATTAAAAAAGAGTTCATTTTTATTTGCATTTAAAATAAAAACAAGATGTACTTATAAAAAAGCACTTACAGAAAACAAAAGACAAATGCAATTTTCTTACTTTTCCGTCATAATATATAGTATTATTTTAATTTCAAAAAAAATATATATGAAATCAACACTTGAGGGTTGATGGAGTTTTACGATTTTTGAATCTTAAAAGAAAATCAAAATATGAGTTACAAAATTATGATTAAGAAAAAAGTAAAAAGTAAAATTTCATCAGGAGTAATTACCCAAAATTCTCAACTTTGGCAACATTGCGCAAAATTCCGAGTTTTAATAAATTGCATACTTCCCTTGAACTTTGAACAATTGGCAAATGGCCTTCTAACTTTGAAAAGCTACTGATTGACCGCCTGGACTTCAATTTTAGTTTTACGATCACTATTCTTTTTTCATCAATATAGTTCTTAAGTGATACCTGAAAATGAACATTCTGATCATTTCTTGAATCAAATAATAACTATACATGATTAATTGAGTTAATGAAATAAAGAAGATGCGTGGTTCATCAAGTTTAAAAAATTGCGTAGAGGTTATTTTGGTCAAGAAAAATGAGTTAATTGATATTTTATAACCTTTTTTTTTTTTATGACCCAGGGAACCCCGCACCCTGCCGACAGCTAGGGGAGTAAATCATGGGGGCCGCACGTGCTAGCCACCACACACATGCAACTAGGTAAGTCACCCTATGACGAAGCTGGGATTCGAACTCTCGACCTTTTGCGAGAGGAAGAGAGTACGAACCAGCAACGCCACCCAGGTGGGTGGTTTTTATAACTTTTATGTACACAAAAAAGTTAACAATCGGAACAAAACTCAATTTTTCGAGAGGGAGAGGAAAATGTTTCCTTTTGAAGTCAGTGGCCATCGTGCAACACTGCTTAAGTTTATTGACCAAAAAATCTACCTTGATAGGTGAAACAGAATACAAAAAATTCTACTAAAATCATGAATTAGTTAGGGAAGATTATTAAAAGCCGGATTTGATTTATCAGAACATAGAATTATTTTGTACCTTGGCAATTTGGAAGTTGATTATGCATCATGTATCTAATTCATACCACATATTGGCTCTTTCAGTCACTAATCTAACCTCATGAGATTTATTAGAATTGCATACCATACTCAACAAGTTTCAAAGGATGACACCAAAAGTACAGAGAACCTCTTGATTGTGGTTTACTCAAGTTTTGACTCGTATACCCAATTCATAAGGTTAACCGTGAATTTAAAATTTATCCATCTAAACTGAATTTTCTTTTCTAGTAAATAATTTCGAGAAAATCAAACCTTAATATGATTTTAAACACTTCTCAAATATAAAAGTTTATATAATTGTTAATATTTAGAGTTAGCCAATTTTAAAAGTTCGATAGGTTATTTTATTTCTATTTGAGGTACAGTCGGAAAATGAGTGATTGCGAAGGGTAAAAGCCAAGATTTACACCCAGGTTTTTGCAATAATTGTGAATCGCAAACAAGTTCATGAAAGTGAAGTAAGTATTTGCTTTGCATTTTTCATTGGAAAAGTTTAGCATCTCTTTCTCCCGCTTATGCTTGGTGGCAAGGCGTCGGTTGTGCGGTGGCGGCGTCCATGGCTGGTCACAGATCCAAAGAGCAGAGGGCAAGCTGGGGAAGGAGGGGAAGAAAGAAAGAGAAGAGAGGAGAAATTTTTATTTTTATTTTTATTTTTCGTGAAAATTGGATTAAGTAGGTGTTGATTTTTCTAAAAAAATCCACCAATCGAGGCCTGGGTTGAAAAAAACCACGACTAACTTTCTAAGTATTATTATACCATCCATCTATGGTAAAAATTCGCCAACATCTATGGTATTTTCTTTTAAGATAACCTTTAACAAGGTATCTTTTTTTCATTCTTTTAATAATATAAGGGACTTTCTTGACATAATTTTTCTTAGAAGGGTTATTCTTTAAAGAAGTATTTCTCTTAAAATATTAGCAAAATATCCCATTTACCTTTTGTTCTGAAAATAATTTGGCTACAAATTTTCCTTTCTGCCTTAATGCATATACTTTGCTACACAAAGCATTTTTCAATCATATTTTTTTAGTCCACCATATCACTTATGTGAATAGATTCTTATTCAGTATTTACAGAAGAATTTATATTTTGGATAAGTAAGTTTATGTAAACATTACAAGGACGTCACCACCTTGTTGGTTTAGCGGATTGTTGGATGGCCAAATAGTCCTTTCGCAAGATGGTGCTCACGTTTAATCGGACTCTCTCAAACACTTCTGCACCATAATCTATTTCACTAACGTAATCACTTAAATGAGATTAAAGCTACCACTAAACTATTCTAGCTGATTACGAGCCCAGTAAAGTGCAGGAGCCCTCCTAGTTTCTACGAACGAGGGATTTAGGATTGCTAGTTTTACTCGATGCTCATTAAAGCTTTCTTTTCGCTTTTATGAAGATCATTTCTCATGCAATATTGAATTTTTTTTGCAGGCATCCACATAAAATTGTGCAAACAAAATAATGAATCGGTCATAGATAATGCTAAAAGATAAACAGTGATTATAAAAATGACTCGTGCTTATTGGGTCAAATTCATACCAAGCCTTATTATAAAGATTCCATACGGGATCTTGGGAGTTACGCATAAAAATTAGTAAAAAAGCTACCAAAAACCCTTAATTATGTCTACTGTGAAATATTTATTCCAAACTTTTTTAGAATATAAAAAACTTCAAACTTATAATAATATGATGCATTTATCTTGAACTTTTTCTATAACACAAAAACACTTAAATTTATATTCATGTGATACATTTACCCCAAATTATTTTTTTGTGACTCAAAAACCCAAAACTTGTAACAATGTGACAAATTAACCCAAAATTATTTTTTCATGATAAAAAAAAAAACCAAACTTGTATCATGTAACACATTTACCCTAAATTTTTTAGGTAAATTTATCACACAAAAACAAGTTTAAGATTTCTAATATCACAAAAAAGGCTTGGGATAAATATGTCAAATTAGTACAAATTTGGAGTAAATATGTCATAAAAATACAAGTTTGAGATTTTTTGTGTCACAAAAAAAAATTTGGGGCAAACGTATCACAATGGGATTAGTTTACGATTTTTGGTGGTTTTTTCCCTAAAAATTAATATAGCTCGAAAAGATATGTGACACATCTATTGGATATTTATTTTTAATAAAAATTGAGGCAGAGAAAGCGGGATATGTTCGGCTTACATTTCCCCTTAACAATGTGTTTTTTTTTTTTTTTTCCAATTTGTGATTTGTTATAAAAAAAAATTCAATAAAGAGTTATGCAATAGTCTAAATGCGTGTAAGCTGAAAATTCAAAAAAATAATAGTAAGCAAGGACTAATATTTATGATAATGGCGTGTCATTGACGACGCTTAATATCGCTTTACTCAAACAACACTCATTAATTCCTACTGATTTAAAGGCATGCTAAATATATATGACATGGTAGCTGAATGTGCATTAATGAGTTATGAACTTAGATCATAGTAATATTTAAAATATCGGAATAATGATTTGAGATGATTCGAATTGCTCAATTGTTGATCTGAGCGACAAGTCAAAATCCAAATGGAAACCTATCATCCTATAACTTTCTAATACGAACAATGATAAAATCAAATGATAATATCAAATGTGCCAAACATGCAATAACATAACATTGAATGTTCTAAAAGGGATTCTAAATGAGAGATAAGAAAACAAGAAATAATTAACACGACTCGAGCCTCGAAGGCCGAAGCAATGGGGCTTTCCATCTCCCTGACCGTTCAGTGGAGAGTCCCTACAATGAGCAACGATCAAGGGCGAGAGAGAACGGATGACAAATATTCCTAATCTGAGTACGCTTTTAATGTTTGAAAAGAACCATTTTTTATCTACATAATCTTAGGCACCATCACACACGAATCAACTACATAACCTAGGGAGCCTAGACACGTACTGATGGAGTGGATTCATCGAAAGAAACGTACGCACACAATGAGAGCAAGAGAAACACCTTGTTTTTCAATTCAAACAAGTTCAAACGATGCGAGAGGGCCTCTGAGATCAATGTAAGGGCTTGCGTTCTCGACGAAGTCCGTGTCTTGGTCGAGAAACGTCAGCTTAAAGGGCCCGAACAGTTCCCGTTTCCATGAACGGCCTGCCGATTTCACCGGTAGGGCACAACAAATTTTTGTCCGTCTTCACTCGCCTGCTTCTAAGCCGACACAAACTCAAAAGTCGACATGCCAAACATCGAAACAATCGTCTTGCCCTAGTCTTACAACAGCTCATGGCTTGCGTGCTTATTCTAAGCGAAAGTCTCACGCCGGGGGCGACTTCTGAGTGTGTCAGGCTGTCATGGCACCCCCGATTTCCCCCTCCCTTCCCTCCCTCTCTCGCTTTCTCTTTCCTTGTCCCTCTCCACGATCTTCTTTTCACGATTAGTTTGCGTTTTCTTCGCCCCCCTCTCCTCGCTACCAGCTTTCCTTTCAACAAGCAAAAGACCATGAAAACTCGGTTCTGATTCTTACACAAGACACAGACGGTTCTCAACCACGTGGTAACGCAGCACAGAGAGACATGATTACCTCTGTTTGAGGAAAATGAGAAAAGAAGTAACCTAACAAGCTCATATTATCTAGAAGGTGGACCCTACCACCTGCCCCCCATCATGATCTGTGTGGGGGTCCAGGTGCCAAGCTCCACCTCCATTACACGTTTATTCTCATGATCAAACAAAACCCTAGCTTTAACCCAGCCATAAAACCCTAGTACCCCACAAACAGGAAAAACCCCGAACACCCCAAAAGACGAAGCGGGGACAAAATGTAGGGTTCTGAGACTGAACCCAATCTTCTCTCCCTTCAGCTCATGATGATGAAACTGGCATAAAAAGAGCTTGTCACGTCAGTCACAAATTCTTGCCAATTTTGCCACCAGCAAGATCTAGCACCAAAAAAGAGCAGGGTTCGTGGTTAAAGCCGGCCCCCCTTATTGAGCTGCGTTTCGGCGCCCCAAGGAACGATGCGCCCGCCTACGATCTCTTGGGTCACTGCCTCGCCCGACCCGTCACGTGGCGGGCTGAATGTGACGGGCAGGAAGTCATCGGAGTCGCAAGCGAACACCGTGTTCTCGAAGTGCCTCATCAGTGCCTCTTTCCCCTGATGAAAACCACATGCCATCGTGAGAATTGTTATGATGCAAATTACTATAGTAAAAGAGTACATATCGTCGTGCCCTCGATCAAATAAAACCTTTGCTAAATAAAAGACAATAATGGACATAACATAGCTTAAGTTAATAAATTGAAAGACCAACGAGCCTAAGGCGGAGCTTGATGCCTTGGGGGCTGTTTCTTCGAATTCTATATCATAAACTAACAAATACATAGCATTGAAGCCCCCCTTGTTCCGCAATAAAACATACCTATACATTGCATAACATGGCAGCAGAACAAGAAATCAAGTTATTAGATATGTGATCGCTACCAATTGAAACATTCTCACACAGATCGTTCTCGCATGAGAGAACCGTATTGTGAAGTCAATTTGGGGGCGTCCACCTAAATACCAGATGCATTGCTACTCTTATCTGTAGCTCATGGAGAACAACCATCCCATATATTTTATTAGTCAGTGAATTCTACTTATTTTTATTAAACAGATTTTGACTACGTGTCTTAAAGTTCGAAGCAGTAAGTACACAAAAAGGTAATGATGTAGATGAAATGGGAGTATGAACAAAGAAAAATGAGTCAGACACAGCCATGCGGGACACTTGAATTGCCACTCTAGTCCAACTGACAAAAATACAAAAACAGAAGGAGAACACAGTCGCGACTTGCGAGGGTTTTGACGGAGATTGAGCCGACATGGAGAGGGAGGATGGTAGCTGACGTCTGCTCGCGTAGCAGCGGCGACACTGTGCGAGCGAGAGATTTCATGTCAAATCTCTTCCCTGGTAATGATTAGGGGCTTCACATAAAAAAAGTACACGTAATGTAGATACATGTACAAAATACCCTAATGCATACGTGCATATATACATATGTGTGTGTGTACATATACCTGGTATTTGGCGGTAGCGATCTGGCGGATTTTGCTGGAGTAGAATAGCTCCCACCTCTGATTGTTGGTGGCGACTTTGAACTTCCACACCGCTCTAGGACTGGTGAAGTTCACGAACGCGTACCCCAGATTTGCCTTCCTCCTTCGCACGCAAGCGCACTCGAGTTAATCATAGTTTGTACTAATATCGCAAAACAAGCGTTACGTCAAGCACATGATCGAACATAAAATGTATAACAGCAGGTACATCTAAAATCTTCACGTATCTCGGCATCTCTTTTCGAGTCGGACTCAATACAGCGTGTGTACCTGAGATCAAGAGGCAAGTAGACAAAATCGTAAGCGGAAATGATAGCATCGTCGCCCTCGGCCTCCGCCTTCTGGTTCTCCATTTGGCAGTGCTTGTCCAAGAAATCGATCAGCAGTTCGCGACTATTGCATGCATGAATGTATCACAGATCACGAACAAAATGGGGTCAAACAAAGTGCATCAAAAGACTCATATAATCAACCAAAAGTGGTCAGGTCACGACTTGGTATATAAAAGAACTCCATCAGTTGACGACGAGCAACACCCAAGAAAACTCAAATTTTCACAAGTAGAAATAGCAGCAACAAGTTGATCCCACCAAACCCCCCAAAATCAATCCAAATGCAGGTTTTCATTTTCCTTGATTCTTCTTCTTTCGGGCAAGTCTTTAAAGAAAAAAGACCTCTTTGAGGTTTTGATTTCTTTTTTCCTTTTTCAATCCTCTTTGGGTAGATAGGGCTTTAAGTTTCGAAGAAGGGCACGTACGTGTACTTGTTGGGGATGTTCCTGATCATGACGGTGGTGCGATCGCCGCCCTCGTCGACCGGCACCACGGGCTTCTTTTTCTTCCCCACCATCTCTCGGGGCTCCACGATCCTCGGGTACTTATGAATATTAGTCGACGCATCCAAGCTGCAACAGTACTCCTCTTCGCTACTGCTGTTGTTAACGACGCCTAGCGACAAGAGCTCCTCCTTCCACGCCAGTCGCCTCCCGCGCGACCCCAAATTCCCTCCTCGTCCTCCTCCGCCGCGCCACGGCGGAGTGCGCCGGCCACTGCCGGGCCCCCTCCCACGACCACCACATCGTTGCTGTTGGCCGGCGGCCAGCTTCTGGTCGCATAGTCCCGGCTCCAACTCCACTCTGATCTTGGCGCGGTTCAATCGCTTGGAAGGGTTTGCTGGAGGCGGCGGCGGCGGCGGCTGTAGATGGAAGTCGGAGTAGCCAGCGGAGAAACGGCGCGTGTCAGGGTCTAAGAGGGGTCGAGGGAGGGGAGAGTAGTACTGGTAGCAGCAGTGGGCGGTGGTGGCGGCGAAGAACGGCGAAGGTGGCGGTGGTGGTGTTGAGCTGTAGAAGCTGATTATCGGGGTTGAGGGAGGAAGGATGAGGTTGGTGTAAGCGAAGGGAGGGCGGTGAGATTGGACTAGAAGGGAGTTGTTCCGGGGAATGAACTCTCGAGCTTCAGGGTTCAAGATCGTAGAAATGGCCATTTGGTTTGAGGGTGGAGTTGCAGAGAAGATGGCGATAATGGTGAGCACTGGAAAGATCGCGAGAGCAAGAGCGAGTTTGTGAGCGAGTGAGTCGGTTTTTTTTTGACAAGACTACATATCTGCAGCAGGAAGAGAGAGTGGCGGTCATGATATCTTGCCCTCGCGCTGACAAAAGGAAGAGGGAGTTACTCACTTCTTGGATTATTAGAAAGACAGCCTTAAAAACCATTTTCCCTCGACACTTAAATGTGCATTAGTCACATTTTAAAACTTGGATTTTACGTTCCTCTCCCTTGAGATGAGCTATCTACCATCACACACGCTGGAAATCCACACTTACAAAATGATATTCGGCACTGAGGATGAAATAGTAGCAATTTGATAAATTATTTACGGAATAAGTATACTTAGAGTTTAAAACTTCTCATAGAAATATAATTGAATTCTGAAACTTTCAAAAAGTGTAATCAAATTGTGAAATTTACTACGAAAGTGTAATTAAATTTTAAAAATTTTAAAAAATACAATCAAATCTTAAAACTTATTAAGTTAATGCAATCGAATTCTTCTATTAATTTTGTCCAACTTAACAAACAAAAAATACTAACAAATTTTACAACTTTATTGCACCAATTTGATAAATTCTAGGATTCGATCGTACTTTTTGAAAATTTTCAGATTTAATTGTACTTTCATGATAAGTTTTAGAATTTTCAGTGTACTTATCTTATTATTTATAGATAGGTGACGTAACTTGATATCCAATTCAAAAAATGAGAATGGTAATTTTCAATTTTGAAATGAGAAAGACAATTAATATGGATAGCAAATGCAAAATGATATTTATAATTTCTCCATTTTTTTATTAGACCGGAGTACGTACAGTGAGATGAAGCGAACTGTGAGTACAAATAAAATTAAGAAAAAAAGATTATGTTAACCAATATCTCAAGGATATTGTTGGCAATTGAACAAAAAAAAAAACTACTAATTTCATATATTTTTATTATCTTCGTGCTCTTTGAAATTATTATTTAGAGTATTGAGTTACTGTAAATTACATACTTGGAAGTGATTAACGGACCAACGTCCCGCCCAAGCTTGAAAGACAAACGGATGGCCCTTAGGCAATGCTCCTACATGAGAATGCCAACTTGTCTAACTTTGACCCGAGCTTGGTCTGAACATTTATATGTAAATTAAAAATGTTATAGGTGGTTTGTGCAACACTTTGCTTTTGGGTTCGGCTGAGATTCTCCTAATGATCACCCATATTTAACAATCATTCATACTTTAGCAGCTCGATCAGTTACTCAAGATTCCCGTGAGCGTACTTGTTAGTAGGAACCAAAAATATACCTCAAGATTGAGATTTTCCAACAATATTTGCATCTAAGACAAGTAATTAAAAGTCTTTGGCGTTGATTAAAATCTTATTCAACACCCAAACCTGTTGATCTATTTACATGCTAATAATAGTCATGCAGTTCCAATTTAATTATGTTCATCTATTTATGACATGCTTTGAAATGTCTAATTAACATGTATTGTTTGGATTTTAAAATTATGACACGATTTATATAAGTGTCTATATTGAATTAATTCTAAATTTGAAGCAACATAATTACGATATAAACATATAAATCTTCTTAACTAAAATGCTACGTATACTGAAGCCTGTTCGTGCAGCAAATATATTGAAAATGTGATAAACTTTAATTGAATATCGACATAAATATATAAATCTTTTAACCAAAATGCCAAGAATACCCAAACCCGTTCATGTAGCGAATATATTAAAAATGTGATGGACTCTTATTGAATTGTCTTATATAATCTATTTAGTCAAGCATCCACTTCGAACGTGTCATGCATTTAGCATGCTAATTATCGAATCAGTTTTAAATAATAGTTATTGGAGATCAATTTTCAATGTTAGAAGATTTAACTCCCCCAAAATGTATTCCCAAAGATAATACAATTCTATTAGTACTTTCTAGAAAAGAAAAAAATGAACTCCAGAGTACTAGACGCTGATATCATGTCGAAAATTACAATTGATCATAGTGAAGTCCAAATTATATATAAAGTAAGATTTGAGGCAATTTAATATATGGGTCAGGGAAGAAGTACCAAACTCTTTAAACTTTGTAACCCAAGGGGTTAATTTACAATATTTTAAATTGTTTGTTTGGACACATTAAAAAAAAGAAATTAAATTACTTTATGACCCCTCTTTGAGATCGAGATTTTCATGTGCATTTGTGTGACTTACACGTAAGTTTTTATTTGGAAAACCGTTTGAAAAATGGTTGCTAATTTTTTTCCTAGAATTGTTGAAAAACCTTATTAAAGTTACTTTTGTTTTACAGAAAATAAATGATTTGGAAAATATTTTCCTAAAATGATCACTTATATTGTTTAGAAAAATAAATGAATAAAAAATATTTTCATCATCAACAAATTTCGTTAAAGAGGGGAGAGTTATGACATTCGGAATTTTTTTATGTTCGGTAATAATATTTAGGATATAGTGTTAAGTATTACTTAGATTTTAGTTTTGGTGTGGCACCTAGGGATCTCTGTTTGACCGAGTATTTGGTGAGGTGTGAAGGATGATCTTCCGCAATCATTATTGCTCAGAGTTTGATATGTTAGGTTTAAATTAATAGGTGTTGATGTGTGCGTTGATTGAGTAGAGCAATGATCATTAACCTATTGCCTTGGTACCTATTGATCGAGACCGATACGCTCTTGAATCCATATTGGATGGTTTTCAATTTTAAAATTTAGTGAGTTGAGATTTTCCTAACATCGGTTATTTTCACTAATGACTTTAGCCAGTCCAAAAGATTTTTCTGAGTGGTCAGTGTTTGGAATGGACATTAACTTTCTTGTTTACATACTGATTTATTTGATATTTTGGTAACTTAACAAAATATTTACTGTGGAAACCACATAGATGAGCCATTTGTTTTTCTTTAACTTGCGCCATCTCTCTTCATGCTTAACCAATTATTTTAAATCACATGCTCTTAGTACATTGAATCTAGTCTAACTTTGATATCATGCATTACTTCACGTATCTTAACCTTAGCCAATTAATACCCTTGTGCCTCACCAGTTTACTTGGCCAAGAAGGAGCCAATTTTCATTTAAACCAAAATATCTCTTCTTGGTTACTCTCGATGAGCCACTTGTGCTCCCTAGCTACTCACTAAGTGCCACATGAAACATTTCTATTGGAACATTTATCTTTTTAACTTTTACACCTAGCATCTCAACCCAAGGTCATTTATTATTTCAACCTTGGTTAACCAATCTCATAATTATAACCCTTGCCTTGGCCATGTAAATGGATCTTGGAGAGCTTTCAAGTTGTAAAGATAGAAGTCTTTACTTTGTTAACTTCCAACGATCGACTTCTCCAACTTTCGTTTTCAATTTTCATGGGTGAAAGCAAAGATCCCACAATTGTTTTGTCAAAACATCAAAATCTTATCTGTCAAGAGTTACAAGGTGATTTAGTGGACTTTATTTTGTTTTCTTAAACCAGTTTTATTAAAGGAATAAAAGTCGTTAATCTTTGTTCTTGCTTATCGTACTTTGAAGGTAATAAGGTGTTGAGTTATCCAAGTCTTTTATTCAAGGTAAATGAAAATTCTAGGGGTTCAGTTGGGTTGATCATTTTAGTACTCTTGACTTGGTTGATTTATGTTTGTTAATTTAGTTTGAATATGATGGTAAGTGAAACTCTATGGGCTAAGTTAGATTGATCGATTTAGTACTCTTGACTTAGTTGTTTGATGATTGTCAATTTTAGTTTGAACTTTGATGTTAAGGGTGAGAAAGTTTTGATGTTTACATGCTGAAACATTGTATTTGCTTGATTTGAATCGATGAGTTTCTATATGCCGATGTGGTAATTAATCAATTTCTATAAGATTCAATTAAATAAAAAGTGAGAATGATGAGATTTAACTAAAAAGAGATACTTTTACAATTTGACTAAGTTATTGATTTACTAGCTAAGCATTGTCAATTATTGGGTTGTCAATATTATAATGTCTATTATTTGGATTGTCGATGTTATGCTATTGATTTTTGGATTGTTGATGTCATGTTGTTGGTTTTTTGGGTTATCGATATTTACATGGCCGATTATTTGATGATGTTATCATTTGCTTGCATGAGAAATTAAAAGGGGTAAGCATCTCATTATCATCATTCACATGTGTGATCATTGAAAATGCAATGTAATTAGATTTTGAAAGTAATTTGCAAGAAAGATGTTGTATCATATGTCAATTCTTGAAATGAACGTCGTTTTATTATTGATGCAAGGAAAATTATATGATTATCATGTGCATTATTGTTATGTGAGTAAATATAGAAAGTATTATAAAAAGTTATGTATGTCGTTCACATATTAGTAGCGATGGTGCTTTGTAAGGTCAGGATGCCCCAAAAGTGTTTGTGATACCTTGGATTGGAGATGCCTCATGTGTCGAGATGAAATGTGATGAAATGAGATGAAATAATTCATATGATGTATAATTATGTACATACATGTCATTAATGAATTCATTGGTAATAATCATATGTGACAATGTGTTATGTTATTAGCTTGCATTTGAGTGAACATCACCTCTCGAAGCCTTACTTGTAGCTCGCCCTCGCCTTTACCTATGTCGTCACCTCCAAAAACCCCACTTGCGGTTTTAATTCGTCCCATTTATTGAGATAAAACCCTCCAAAAAACCTTCTAATCGAGAGTGGAATAATCACATCCAAAATCTCCAGAGACTCCAATCTCTTCAAGGTGATGCTCATTCTTGACTGAATTCAATTTCCCAAGTTGAATTTTGTGTTCTCGATCCATCAATGTCTCTATGCATGCTAGTTTGCTTTTTGAGTTTTGTTTCGAATTTTGCATCTTTCTTATTTTTGTGTATTGAGATTCAGTATTGAGATTCAAAAAAGGTGTAGATTGTTGAATTTGAGTTTTTGGTGGTCTTCGTGATTAGTATACAGTTGATTTAATGAAACTGAAGCATGAAATAACACATATTTGTAAGCATTAGTCTAATATAAAATCTTTCTCACCTTCTGGATTTAATTTTTTTTTCCATTAGTATGAGCTAAATACTACTTAGCAACCTTAGGTGCCTCAATTTGTTTATTATGGATTTAAAGAAGATCAAAAAATAAAATTTGTGAAGTTGTATGATTATAATGAGTTAAAGGGTAGCTTAGACATGCGGTGTTTTGAGAGAGAATCTGAGATTCAAATTTACCCAAGACATTTTGTACAATATGGTGCTTGGAAATAATACTTTACTGTTTTTCTAACTTATATGCACAAAGGTTTTTATGTTTAAACATAATATTTTTATTTCTAGTTCGAGACGTGGGAGCATTTTCAATAAGATTCATATATTTATCTCAAGATGTTATAAATATTTAAGGGTTGTGATTTGATATAATGCTTGTAATATATATCATGATTTGAGTATGCTTACACGAGAGTCACCATGATAAGATATAGTAAATAAATGATGAGGATGTAGGAATTATGTACTAAACATTTTGTTTCATGATAAGATATGTCAATAGGTTAAATTTAGTCTATTTAGCTCCTAAGCAATTTTTGGGTACATTTGTCTAACAAGATAGGTGTATATGAACTTGTTATAATATGGGAAGTTAGAAGGATATATCCATCTTATAAGCATTTAAAACAAGCAAGGAGTTTATTTTTATTTTTGTCAGTCATACTCTAACTCTCAACTCATTTTTAGACTTTTGTCTCGTCCCTTTGCAGGTTTGAGAATCGAAAACTTACACTAAAAGCTAAATATTCCATCCCAACTCCTCTAAGAAGATGTAGATTCAAACCCTTCATCTTTCAGGATGGCCATTATGACAAGAATCCAATAGATAAACTAGTAAGGAGTTTACCTTGTAATATTATTAGCAATGATCTTAAACCAAACTCTACCTAAAGGAAGTAAGTGTTGACATTTTTTATGTAATGAAAACTATCATACAACTTACAATATTTGCAATATAAGTGCCAATTGCTTTTTTCATTTCTTTTTCAAGCAACTATTGTCATCATTACATAAGAAAGAAAGATATATTGTAACAAAAGTTGTATGAATTGATAGGCCTATTATGTATAAACCTTTTTATAGATAAACAATTTCTATGTTTTCAGCTATTCCATGTGCATACTTCCAAGTATATGTGCGGTTATGCATGTGTATATAAGTATGAAGTATTATTTATTCTTAAATTGGCCATAACATAAGTTGATTTCTCAATGGGATAATCCTAGTAACGAATATCGATTATCTCTATATCAATTGGCTGTATTTTGGCTCTCTTTTAATTCCTCTAAGCTTGGTGCACAAGAAAGAACCTCTTCAGTTCATATATCATGTACTAGACGATGTTATTTTACACTTTGATTGTGACTCTAATTTACATATAGATCATTATTTCTTTATTCCACACTTACATTAAAAAAGTTGGGTGAAGTCAAAGTTGTTATAAAGATATGAAACACTTATATATTCACATAAAATTTTCTATATACTATTGTACTATAATTTACTTGTGTAAGTTTGTTCACTACTACTTGCCAAACCATACTATCCACTTTCTGAAATATCATATTGTGCTATTCATGAATTTTAAGTAGTTATTCATTTATTGAAGCAATCACATATTTTAGTTACATAAATAATATTGTTATCTTACAAGTATATGATGTATTTATTTAGTGTGAATGAGAGTAATTGGAGCAAATTGATCTTTCAAAATAAAATGTGTAAGTGCAAGAAGTGTACTGTAGTGAAAATTTTGGAATCTACAAGGAACAAACATAAAGCCTACTATGATTATGAGAATAAACTCTATGACTTCTTTTCTTAGTGTTTATCTACAAGTGATGTGGCTTATTCTATCATAAAGGCTTTGCCTCTGATACTTGAAGATGACATGAGAAACATTAAGTGTTTGCTTGAGCATTTGAAAGATGAACTTAAGAAAATCGACGAAAAGATGCAAGGATTAAGTCATAATATGCATATTTTAAGTGTCTTGCAAGTTAGGTGTATGTATTTTTGGTCTATTATGTCTATTATGTGTTATTTTATTAGAACTACTTGTTTAGAAAAAGCAAAAGACTTGGAACTTGTAATTTTGCTAGTTTGAATTAAATATTATGTTTTGCCAACTCTAACGAATACAATTGCATTATCTAAGTTCGCATTTACCTTTTTCCATCATAACTACATTCTAATTGAAGAGACATTATTTAGAGTTATCTTATAATTCGCATGATTAAATTGAGTTTTAATTTCTGTACCTTTGAATTCCCAACCAAAATTGTCACTTATATTCTCCTCTTTTTTAACAAAATTAATAATAAGTCCATTAATGCCTGACATTAACATGTAGAAATATGGAGTGGAAACATGCACATAAAAATTCCAACCATTGCCATTCGAAATTGACATGTTCACATTCTCAGCTACATTTATCTCGACTTTATTGTGCTTTTGCATTTGCATTCAAAAGATAAAATGAGGAAAATGCAATCTACTTCGTTAATATGATTATGCATTGCCAAAGACTAGAATTTTCTACCAATCATATGGAATAATTGTAGAAACAAAAGGTATAACCTAAAGAAGTTATTCAATCGCCATGGTGAACATGTACTTAGCCCCTAGTTCAAGACTAGGAGTCTCTACATACTCGAACAACATAGAGAAAGGTAGCATTATGAACTACATTAGGAAATGAAATGAAACTCAATACTTGGAGCTCTTAATATATTAAAAATTCTCTTAGAAAATTTTTAATTGATGTTAGAAGTAGCCATTGGCCAATGTTAAGAAGATGATGTGTATCCCTATTCCAAAATAAATTTTGCGTAAAATTTCTATATCAAGGGGAAAAGACATTTGTAACCACTATTAACTTGCGTTATACAAAGTCAAATGCTTAACGCGGACTAATATTATAAACAACGATCAAATACATATTTTACTCGATCTAACTTTACCTCATATATCCTGAATTTAGTTTTGTACAAAATCTTAATTAGATAAGAATAAGGACTACAATAAATAAGAAAACAATTGACATTTTTTATCTTATCTTAACAAATTATTGAAAACCTTTTATACAGCATGAATTTATGATATGTTCACCAAATCATAGTTTAGGTCAACTCTAGTGAAAACCACTTTGCTCTAGCCCTGTGCATCGGAATCTCGCTACTGAGGGGTTTTTCTTTATGTTTATAGTTTCTCATCTTGAAAAAGCAAAAGGGAAAATAATCGCTTTGATATTGTTGCATTTCATCCATGCCCTATTTATGATCGTGTATTGTCTATGAATTGTTTAATACATTCATCTCAAGATGCTAAAAAGAGTTTAATAACCCATATACAAGGGAATAACACATATATTTACATTGACACACGGACTCCAGGAGTGCCAAAAGTTGGCACGGAGGGACACTTAAGTGCAAAAAGTTACAAACAATACACTTAAGTGCTAAAATCGGAGCAAAATGAATCACTTAAGTGCCAAATCCGGCCAAATTGCCACATGCCCATTTTCCGGCAACTTCATTTGCTGACGGAGCATTTTTTTCAAAATAAAAAATTTCACGTGGTAATTTTAATAAAAAAAATTGTCCACGTCAGATTTTTAAAAAATTAAAATCGATTTTATTATTAAAAAAAGGGAAATCATAGATTTCCCCTCCCACTTTTTTTTTATTAATCAATTTTTTAAAATATTTTATTTTTAAAATATTTAATATTATTTAATTAATAATTTTAAAAATCCACGTTAGCGCAAAAAACGACGTCGTTTTGCATTGATTTTTCGTCGTTTCAATTTCCGACGAGCCACGTAGGCAAAAAAATTAATAAAATCATGTAGGATTTCCGGCGAGTTCCGGCAACCTGGCACTTAAGTAATCCATTTTTTTTTTTTTTTTAAAAGTGGTATTTAAGTGTACCGTTTGTAAGTTTTGACACTTAAGTGTCCCTCCGTGCCAACTTTTGGCACTCCCGCTGTACTTTCCCCTATTTACATTTGATTAAACAATATGCCTAGATCAATGTATCTCAAGTAACACATATATCAACAAAAGGCAAGTTGTAACCAATTCAAAATAGTTCATGAGATCTATTATAGTACTCCAACATCTATCAAGAAAAAATAATTAATAATAAATATTACAATAGTAACAAAAAATTGAAATAACACTATGATTTAAAATGATTTTATAATAAATATCTAACTAGTGCATAGAAAAATTCCGTTCATAATCCATGGTGGCATAATCTATGATAAGTGCATCTGCATAAAATAAATGACCCCATTAATATAATGTAAGTAAATTATCCTAATGATAATAACTTTTAAGAATGATGTGTTTTTTACTGTTGTAAAGAGGCACAATAACTTGAAGACTATACAAACAAATTAATTAATCATCAATTAAGTTCTCTTTATGGTGATAGAAGCATTGTTGACAAAGCATAAGCTAATACACCAAACTATTAAATATTTTATAAGGGAAATGGCAAATCCTTATAAAATGCCTAACGACATGATGTATTATGGCAACTGCATCTATATAAAAAAAAATGACCAAACTAGTAAAATGTAAATATAGATGGAGAATTAAGAGTGACATACCTAATTATGAAAATTTAAATTTGCTATAGGATCGCCAATGTTGCTAGGAAAAAATGCACTTCGTAATTGATTTGAATTACTCGAATAAGTTAGGAAATGAGTTTCATTATATGTTGTTTGGACTACCAACTTTCCATTACAAAGTAATAAATATATTAATTGACATTATGTAACATAAGTAAAAAATTCAATTAATCATATTAATTAGAATAATATGTCTTCTACCTCAATTTTCTATTCGCGTTAGGGATGTTCATTTCTTAGATTTTTTCTCACTTAAACTTTTAAGTATTCTATAATTTGTTTGCTTTCCTTTCTATTTTAGAGGGTCTAATATCGAAATCTCACGGAAAGAAGCCTGATTTTCATCATCATCAGATACCATACTTAATTTGTATGATGAAATTTTAGCCTTCATTTTTTTCATGTTTTTCATTACTATTCTTATAGTATTTACATCTTTGGCTCTCAAAATTCATCAATTCAAAATATTATTATATTGTCGTAGAAAATTGATCAAATTTAGGTGGATCTGTTGACATTTGATAAGATTCATCATTCAAATGTTCTGTTTGGCATATGTAGTTCACCTTTCAAAATATGGGAAAATGGATTGCCCATAACCACTAATATATTCCCAATCAACACATAGCATGGCGATACAATCACCATTTTAATTCAAATAATTTACATTAATAAGAAACTAAAGTCTTTAGGGTCAAATTTGACAATATGTTCACGTTGAATTCTCATACACTTAAGAGTATGTAAATAAAGCAATTCATTGAATGTAGTACTTGAAATATATTTAGAAAGGTTTGTAAAAAAATTTCATTAAACGTTTTTAAAAATGGTGAGAGTATACATTGAAGCAGCATGTATTAAGATCCCATTATTCGAAACCTGCAATTTGGGCTTCCCATGATAATTGTAATCATTTTGACTTTCAATTTCTCTCACGTGTTTTCGTTATTCTTCATGTTGAAAAACATTATTGGTGCTCTCACTCATTTGACTTAATCTTATACCACATGTAAAAATATCATGACATAAAGCTGAACTCTATTTATGCCTAAGGCCATGTAATTTATAAAGTCAATTGTTATCTTAATACCTCACTCATTTTTCATTTCCCTCCAATTATATTCAAATTCGTCATCCAATTTGCATCTATACAAAAGCACTAAGAAATATTTATCTTTAAAACCCGACTTGTAGTTTAATTGATATTTTTCCTGATGTGCTAAGTGTATAAACGATGTTATATACTTAGAAACACCATTCTAATAGCTTTTGCTATGGCTAGGTCTTAATTAATGCACATGATTTTCAAATCCTTATTTCCCATAGACTTCAAAAACATCTCAAATAACCAAATAAATTATTTTGACATCTCACCCAATAAAAATGCACTACCGAACATAATATTCTTCCAATGGTAATTAACCCCAACAAAATGTGCACACGTTGTGTTATATTTGTTAATATGATATGTGATATCAAACATTAGCACACCCCTAAAATGGTTGTAATCAAATTTAAACAATTTATTTCTCTAAAATAAATTTGTCAACCTACCATTTTGGTTTTTCTACGTAGTATAGAAAATACATTGGGTTTTCCCCACTTGAATGCAATGAAAATAATTCAAAAGACTTTTGTAATCTCCCTCACTTATACTATTAGATCTTTATGTCTGAAATTTTTTTGAACAATCATGTATGATGAAATCCAAGTTTTTACTTCCTCTTGCTTCGTTTATTATGAACTTATAAGTCATAGTTCCTTAATGCATACTTTAATCATGTTAACTAAATTACCCTTACAAATATCAAATATCATATTTCCACATCTAATCAAATGCTTTTGATCCCCTAGAACAAATGCATGATTATACTCGAAAACAGACATATAACTTCATAGACATTATTATTAACCTTAAATTTAATATGAGCTAAACAACCCACATCTAATTTCAAACCTATCGTATTTCTTTTTTTGATGAGATGAACTAATAGAATGCCTCTCACTATTACATATAAAAGTTCGTTGGGTTGATTTTCTTTTACTATTTTCAACCATATTACCCTCCCTCACTCTAAATCTTTTGTCAATTGCAAATGCTACATGCTTATGATATGTTGCAAGTTAATTTAAAAAAACCATTCCTACTAAAAACTCAAAATCTTTCATGTATTACTTGTGTAAAATGAGAAGTTTCATACTGCAACAAAATGAATTAAAATTAATCAACATAGTGTCTTTGCAAGAAAAACAACTTCTCGTTCATTATTTAATAAAGCACAATATATTTTACATAACATAAGTGAGGAATTACCTTTGATTCAGCCATTCGATAACTTTACACGTGTAAAATTAACTGAGATGATGACTTTAAAATAAAGATAATTTTTCAAAGTTCTCTCCTAATGAAGTACAAAACATTTTTAGAATACAATCACTCGGACTTGTACAAAGAATAATTCTAGCACTAATGCCTTTCCACTAAACATGAAGAATTCTCTGCCTTTTTCATGTAAGATGTTGTAGCAAATCATATATTAGGACTTCTATCACAAAGTTGATAAGAACATTTGTAATGCTTTGTATGCTTAATGGATACTCTATCTTTCATATAAAATTTTCTAGATTGAAGGGACTGAGCAAACTATTGAAGCAAATTTTGCGTGAATATAAGAGTAGTATTCTATTCACAAAACAAGAAAGTATCATTTCCATGCGCCTTATCTTAAAAAAGTCTCAAAGTATATTTCAATCTTAGATTCTTTCTCAAAATCTCACATGTCTAAGCTACACTTCAGCCACACAACTTGGTAAATTTTAATTTTTAGTCTTCTTCAAATCCATAATTAAACAAATTGGTAGGAGTGCCCAAAAACCTGACCCGACCCGATCTAAATACGACCTAAACACGAAATAAGTATAGTACATGTTTTGGGTTTTAATATTGTTCGGGTAATGGTTATAAAGCAAGTATAATATATATTTTGGGTTGTGTGCAAGTTGGAACATTGGTCAACCCAAACACATACACATTACTTATTTGAAGGCTTCAACTCAAACACGTGTTCGTACGAACCTAAATTTTGTGAAACATTGTTTGACGGCTCAGCCTTCTCTTCTTCGACAACTCCACCTTTGACTCCGCGACTCTACCTCCTCCGCGATGACTCCGCCTTCCCTTCAAATCCACCCCTCATGTTCTAGGGTTTTGATTCGCAATAGGATCTCCGAATTTGTGTCAATTTCTTGCGGTTCGTTTGCTTGATTGTTGTTTATTTTGATTTGTGTGAGATTGTGGACTAAAATGGGATTCTAGGTGCAAAGGAGCTCTTTACAAGAAGATCTTCTATGAGAGTTGAGAGGTTCATTGGGCTTGGTACGACCCTACCACCCTCAATCGTTAGGTGAATTTCATTGGGCTTTGACAATTTCCTTTTTTTTTCTTTGATGAGTTTTCATAGGTTATTGAGATGGAATTAGGTGGAATAATTTCTGGTTCTGGGATTATGAGGTTGGTCAGGTGATTGAATTCTCCAATCTATATGATTAGGTTTGCAGGGTGCTAGTTGTTTGTTTTGTCACTTAGTGGAAAATAGTGACTTTTTGACCTGCAGTCATTCTACTTCCTGCGTACATGATATAGTGATCCTATAATTGTTGTACACATAATTGTGGCTCTTGATGGCTCTGTCATCTAGGTTTTCTTTAACAACCGTATCAATTTCCCAATTCAGCTACAAGGTTTTGTGCTCCTTCGATGTGTCTATTCATTCTTTGATTAAAGACTAAAGATAATAGTATAGCCCTTCTATAATCTCTCCTCTAGCCAAAGGAATGTTTATACTTAAGGTCCTCTATCGCATTCTTCTAGCTATACATTATTTTGTGGGACTTGTACAGGAAGAAGAAATGGTTTGTAATTATAGTCCTAGGCTATTAGAATGGTGGAGAGCAAGTTTAGAATTTTAACTACTGAAATCTTCTTCATTTAATAAGAAAGATAGACTGTTGACAAATGGCATTGAACAACTACCTTTTGTGTTGTTTGATGTGAACACATATTAGCGTGAGATAGGTTAGCTCAATGGGAGAATGTGTTCTCTAGGGTTCCAAGTAGAGATAATACATTCACTATAGGGGACTAGATAATCCATTTTGTTTGACTTAACAAGACAATCACAACTTCAATGCTCCTATTAATAGTCCACCATTAGGTGAAGTAATGTGACGAGGCTGGGGGAGCAACATCCTTGCTCTTTAGTCCCAAACATGCTTGCCCATAGTTCATGCTATGAACTGCTTAACAATGACACATGATTAACGCATTGGATTTTGTCATTTCTATTTCTTTTTCGTAATTTCACTAGTATGTATGTTGTGAACTGTGTAACGAAATTAGAAAGTTGAATAGCAACTATATTGTGATTGGGAAAAGAGCTACCCACATTGATAAAGACAGAAGAGGAAAAGTGCAGTAGTGTGAATAGTAAGAGAGCAACTAGTTTGGCTTTATGTAAGGCAAATTTGAGAGAGAGATGGAAGAGTTAACAGGAATTGTTGATTTAGGTCACCATCTACTCCTACTACTTCCATGAGATCTTTTCTAGTTATCAAAAACTTGCTTGTTTCAATGATTCTGGCCTTAAACATAGCATGTTAAGGATAGAACAATGTTCATTGGACAATCCTGTCACATCCTAGGTTTGTAACCCTTTTCTTATATAGACTCATTCTAACCTTATAACCATTTATAACATGAATCAAACAAGACTTTGATGAGGCTAAATAGGGCAATTTTCATTTTTATTATTTAATTACATGGGTGATACAACAAAATACCTTACTTAAACTAAACATCAGAGTATACCCCAAAAAATAACTCGCTCCCCTACAGTCAACCAAGGGTTGCTATTTACATCATCAACTGCCACCCACACACATCTTCGTGATTAACAACCCAAAAAGTGACATGTCGTGGATTACGGTCAACGGAAACTAGCTACCCTATTTGCCCTTACCTCGTGCAGTCACTCCTAGCCATCACTGTCTTGCCTTTCCACCTCAGGGTCATTGTATTTATTCGGTCCATTGTCACTATCATCATTGTTGTCACTATCGTGCTACTGGCACAATAGTTCTATCAGCTCATCTCCTACCCAAACGTAACCGGATTTTTCGGGTACACTTTGTCTATCCAAATTGTGGAACTCTAACGGATAAAAACATGTTGCGACCCGGGAAAGGTAAAATCCTCCAGATACCCATCGAACTTAAAAGGTTGACTGTAATAAGCGACTGAAGGTACATCCATACTTAATTATCTGAAAAAGATAATTCAATAGGAGTAAGTCATAGCTTAGCAAAAGATAAAATAAATTCATAAATCAGCCGATCTAATATACTCTCATGTTCCTAAGCTTGCCAATTAATAACTAATGCAATACAATAACTAATTTCTCATGTCAAATAATCACAAATCAACTATGCACATGCCAAATGCCGTACACATAATAATACACATGTCCACCTACACTTGCCATGCCATGAATAATATAACCACTACCATCTCACGGATTTAACTGATGGCAAATCGATACCGCGCGGGTCACTTATGGCTTATCTCTTAGTCAGACTTTTGGAGAACTCTCTTAGCCCCAAGCATCCCATTTTGGGACATCCAGGGAACACATAGCTTTATGGGAATTCCTCCCAACATCCGTTCTGGGCCACATTGGGGAAAATCTCTAGCTCACACGTGGCCAAATTTCTAGTGAACCCTGTTACCCCACATGCATTCTCAACAAGCATGGCACACGTCATGCAGAAACATACAAACACACACACACACACACATAAAATTTTCGTGCATGGGAAAACAACACAAGTACTCTTCACCAGAGAGCACTTGCACTAATAGATTCTATCTGTTCTTAGAAAATTTGAACCCTATCATTTTGGGTTACATCCCTACAATATTAGACTCATTGGAAAGCTTAAAGTATGTAGTTGTCATGTCTAGGAGACATCATTGCTAGATTTCCACTTAGTCTCATAGAAACAGACCCATTTCAAAAATCGAACAGAAAAGGTCAGTCTTGCACAAATCCAAAACTTGATCGAAATAAAATAGTATTTGACCTCTTAAAATTCTGATTTTTGGATATTTTCTAGAAGACGCATAAAAAATAATTTCTTATGAAGAACTTGAGCTCCAAATCAACATGCAACTAGGTCACTTAATTGCTTGAAAGTTCAGGGTTTCATAAACAAGGTAGGTAGCTCGTCAAGATCTATTTCTTCATACCTCATTCCAGTTTCGAAATTCTAAGATTCAAATATGTGGTAGAGAAAGATGTTTGGAGAAAATTTCATGAACGGAAGTTGCTTAGATTTGAACCAAAAAAATCAGCAAATATTCCAAAAGTAGGAAAGGTCAACATGTAGCAGAAACTAGGCATAGGGAACCCAAAGCAAAAGTTGATGGCCAACCTATCTCCTTCAACCTCGAAAATTATAGATTTAAAATTTGTGAAACTCTAAGATGTATAGAGTAACTTCAAAGAAGGAAGTTTCATGAAATTCGATTTGTACAAATGCCAGAAAAAATAAGAAAGACTTGAGGTATTGTAGCTCGATTTTTTGGACTTCCATTAACCTCCAAGAACAACTTCCTATTTTCATTTCTAACCACTTTTACTTGGTAAAACAAAACATCAAAGGCTTCAACAACATGTTGTCACACTCATAGAATATACAAAACATATACATCAAGATTTCAAGGTCAAACAAGCACAGGCAAGGCCACAACAACCCTCTAAACCAACATGTACAACCACCGACAAGCAGAATAGTAGCATGCAACTCCTTGAGCCTCCTTTCATGCCTCTTTCCAGCTATGTTCATTGGTGGAAATCATTGACTTTCACTCAGCAAGCAAACAAAACCATAACTAGCAATACATGAGGCAAAACCGAGAGAGAGATCAAATGACTTAGAATGTTATCTCATCTCCTTGCCTTGAAGTTATGCTACCTTGAGGGATGTTTTGAGCAAGGAAAGAGTAGCAATGGAAGAGAAAAATGCAAATGAGCTTTTTGGTTTGGGGTTCGGTTGTTGGAGAGAGTGAGGGAGAGAACTTCTTGAGAAAGGTGAAATGAAGAGGGAGAGAGAGGAGGGGACAGCCATAGGGTGTAATGAGGGGTGGGGGAGACATGATGAGAGCTTAAAGATTACACTACATTAATGAATTCCATTGGTTGTGCACTATTCATCAATGATGACATGAACACTTCACGTAGGGGGCAAAATGGGAATTTCATGGCTTGTGTTAGGGCAAAACAAAGATTTCACAGCTTGACTTTCCCTAGGGTAGTCGACTAGAGGAGATAAAGGGCTTAATTGTGGCTTTATTCTAGTCTTAATCTAATTGCATGTGATTCTACATAAGATGTACTTTAAGGCATAATGACCATATCACCTTAATTGGTCATAATGTCCTCATCTAACTTGAGAACATAAGCAAAACCATGTTCTATAGTTGTCTATGAATATTTCTTATAATCTCAATTCCAAGTACCTCGGATGAATTTTCAAAGGCGTTTGGAGATATTTTAATTTCCATCTCGACCAATATCAACTTGGTTATTGCTAAATGGACAAGTGAAATTCAGGATGACATAACTCTTTCCTCCTTAGAAAATTTCATCCTCGAAATTTAGGACTTACCTAGTCCTTGGAAGAGTTGAGGGTATTGAATTTCAATACTTTTTTCAGTTTCCTAGGTTGCCTCTTCCACATAGTGGTATTACCATAATACCTTAACTAGAGGTATATTTTTGTTTCTCAAGGCTTGGTCCCTTCGATTTAGGATCCATACAAGTTCTTCCACATATCACACCTTCTCATCTATCTCAAGCACCTTGAAGTCTAGTACATGTATTGGGTTTGGTTCATATTTCCTTAAGATAGACATATGAAAAACATCGTATATGTTGGATGGTTTCGGTGGCAAGGCCAACCAATATGCCAATTCCCCGATTCTATCAAGAATTTCGAATGGTCCTATGAATCGTGGACTTAGTTTTCCTTTCTTTCCAAACCGTGACATGTTCTTTATAGGAGATACCTTTAGAAACACATGATCTCCGACATTGAACTCCAACAATCTACGGTGCTTTATTCGCATAACTTTTCTGTTGGTTTTATGCAATCTGAAGTCAATCTCGAATTATCTTTACTACGTCTGACATCATTTGAATGAGTTTTGGCCTTGTTAACTTCCTTTCTTCTACTTCATTCTAACAAACGCGGATTTTGCAATTCTTGCCATACAATGCTTCAAATGGGGCCATACCGATACTTTGTTGGAAACTATTATCATAGGCAAATTCCACTAAATGTAACTTTTCATCCCAATTGCCTTTGAAATAAATGATGTGGACCCGTAGCATATTTTCTAATGTTTGTATAGTATTTTTTGATTATTCATCTATTTGCAGGTGATACACTGTCTATATTGTAATTTCGTCCCCAAAGTCACTTGGAGACTCTACCAAAAATTTGGAGTAAAGCGTGAGTCTTGATCTAATGTTATAGTCATAGGGACTCCATGCAACCGCACTATATGTTTAATGTATAAGGTGGTATATTTCTCTAATGAGCAGTCCACTCACACCACTAGAAAATGCGTCGACTTAGTTTATCTACTATTACCCAAATCAAATCATAACCACTTGAGGTCCCTGGCGGTCATTGTACAAAATCCATTCATATATTCTCACTTCCATTGTGGTATCTCTAACGATTTTAACATCCTCGTAGGCTTACGATGCTCTGCTTTCACCTATTGACATGTGTCATGCTTGGACACATGTCTGGCGATATTTGTCTTCATTCCTTTCCACTTATAGTATTGGCGAAGGTTTTTGTACATCTCTGTACTTCCTGGGTGGATACTATAATTACTTTGATGTGCTTCTGATAAAATTTCTTTCCTTATTTCATCGTTACTAGGCATGCAAAGGCGTCCTTGAAATTTCACAACCCCGTCATCTAAAACTTGCAAATCTGGCTTTCTCCCTTTCGAGATTTCATCCTTTACCTTTGAGATTTCAGGATCTAATGGCTGTAGTGCCCTAAATCATTGTATTATTTCAAGTTCAACCCTAAGTGTAGCTATCACACCTACAAAGTTATCCATTTTGACTTCAAATTTAGAATTGGAAATTTCCTCCGGTAAGTTCCACTCTATACTCATTATGCTTGTGATCGTCATTGTGAATTTTCAACTAAGAGCATTAGCTACCTTATTTGCTTTTCCCGGGTGATACAAAATCTCACATTTGTAATCCTTTAACAGTTCTATCCATTGTCTCTACCTCATGATCAATTCCTTTTGCGAAAAAAAATATTTCAAGTTTTTATGGTTCATGAAAACCTCAAATTTCTCACCATACAGATAATGTCTCTATATCTTTAAGGCAAAGATAATAGCAGCAAGTTCCAAATCATGGGTGGGATAATTCATTTCATATGGCCTTAATTGTCTTGATGCATATGCAATTACCTTTCCATGCTACATTAGAACACAACCCAAACCTTTATGGGATGCGTTACTATAGATTACAAATCCCTATGATCTTGAAGTTATAGTCAACACTAGGGCTATAGTCAATCTTCTCTTAAGTTCTTGGAAGCTTTGTTCACATTCCGCTATCTAAATTAATTTTGAGTTCTTTCGAGATAACTGTGTTAAAGGTCCAGCAATTCATGAGAATCCTTCTACAAATCTCTGGTAATACCCTACCAAACCTAAGAAACTTCATACTTCCGTCATTTTCGAAGGTCTAAGCCAGTTTATTCCCACCTAGACTTTGGCGGGGTCTCCCGATATCCCTTCACTTGTTACCACATGTCCTAAGAATATCACTTTATCTAGCCAAAATTCACACCTATTGAATTTGGCATATAGTTTGTGCTCTCTGAGCATCTGCACCACCACCTTTAGGTGCTTTCTATTTTCATCTTGTCCCTTTGAATATGCCAATATGTCATCTATAAAAACTATCACAAATTGATCTAAATGGGGTTTGGACACTATTCATTAAATCCATAAAGGCAACTGGGGAATTTGTTAATCTAAAAGGCATAACTAAGAACTTGTAATGTCCATATCGAGTTCGAAAAACTATCTTGGGGATATCCTCCTTTCTTTTCTTTAGTTGATGGTATCCTGACCTCAAGTCAATCTTTGAAAATACCAACGCCCCATGTAATTGGTCAATTAAGTCATCAATTCTAGGCAACGGATATTTATTCTTTATCGTCACTTGATTCAATTGCCTATAATCAATGCAGAGGCATAACAATCCATCCTTCTTTCTTACTAATAGCATTGGTGCGCCCCAAGGTGACGCAATAAGCCCAATAAATCCTTTATCAAGTAACTCCTGCAGCTGCGCTTTCAGTTCCTTTAACTCAATTAGTGCCATTCGATATGGAGCTTTAGATATGGGTTATGTACTAGGGGCTAATTCAACAACGAACTCCACATCCTATTCTAGGGGTAATCTAAGTAATTCCTTGTGAAACACATTATGAAATTCTCAAACTATAGGAATCTCTTCAAGTTTTACTTATTTTCCTGCTTGACTATGTACACATGCCAAATAGCCTTGACAACCATTCTTAAGAAGCCTATGAGCCTCAAACGCAGAGATGAGGGGAATGGTAGAGATCATCGTATCTCCATCAAGCTAGGGCAGTTGGGTGGGTTAAATTAGATCATTTTCTTGTAATAATCCATGTTGGTCGATACTTATGAAGCCAATCCATTCCTAAAATGACATCAAAGTTGTACATATCTAATACCATTAGATCTGATGGCAGGTCTTGCTCTCCTATGATGATCTTATAATCTTTACACACTAAAGTGGGTAAAACCATGTCCCTTAATGGTGTGGAAATACTAAGAAAAACTTCTAACATACTAAGTTTCATCCCACTCCATTGTACAAATTAGGCAGATGCAAAAGAATGGGTAGTTCCTATATTAATAAGGTATAAGCATTTTGGTCGAATAGGGAGATGGTAACTGTGATAGCAGTTTTTAGAGGCTTCAGCCTTATCTTTGGTAATCGTGTACAACCTTCCTTAAGTTGCTGGTTTCTAAGAGCTCCCTTGCTTTACTGACCCGTTAATTGATTGTAGCGGCTACTATTGCTGCATCTTCCTTTGAGCAAATTCTCTAATCAAATGCCCTGATTGTCCGCAACCAAAATAGGTCCTCACCATCAGGCATAGCGTATTTCTATGTGATCAGTCACATCAATGACAATTTCCATTCTGATACGGTCGTCTGGTTGTTCAATTGTTTCATATCCTACCAAAATTATTTGCCTTTTTTTTCTTGTATGGCACGAATGGCCGTCTTCCTCCTTGCTATTGTCTTTTATTGTGACAGTAATTATTTTGACTCACTTGATGATTTGATCTCACCTTATACCCCGTCGCCATTCTTCAAGCTACCAACTCTACTTTACCAACTGTGCATGCTTGTATACTTCCTTGTATTTCCTTAGATATAAAGGCACTAACTTTTCCCTAATGTCAATCTTCAGACTCATTAAAAATTTCTTAGCCTTGTCATCCCTATTCTCATCTAAATTGGGGGCAAACCTGGAAAGTTCTATAATTTTAGCCTTATAATGGTCCATAGTCAAATCATTCTGGTTCAATTGCATGAATTCCATTATCTTCCTATCTCGAGCACAACTAGAAAAATACTTATCGAGAAATGATTCGACAAAACCAGTCCAGGTTACGTCCGTACCTTCAAGAAATATCATTTCCTTTGATGCTCTCCACTAGTGTCTAGCTTTTCCTTAGAGCTGATACTCTACTAATGACACCTTTTCAACATTCGTACAATTAAACAACAACAATATTTTCTCCATTTCATCTATCCATACTTCCACCTCCGAGGGATCCCTTAGCCTAGCAAACTTTGGTGGTTTCAGCTTAAGTAATTGTTCAATTAATCCCTATATTCGAACACTCAACACCTGCCATTTGTTGGGCTTATCATTCCATGAGGGCGCCTACGTTAGCAAGCACTTGAAGAATTTCCTCCATTCGGGTATCTACCCTTGTAGGAGATCCACTCATGGCTATTCTCCTTCCAAATTTCTCTCATCCTCGTAACATCAAATTTTCTGCACATCAGTCACTAGTTAGCAAATAACTGAATACCCCTATACAACTAATAAATAACAAATGTTACTAGTACCCTAAAATAATACAAAGTTACTTCTAGCAAACAACAATTGCATCCATATAGTAGAAGTCTAGCGCACACAATTCCTCCTATCCATCCTAACCTATCACACTTTATTACTTCAAAATGTAACATAGGCTCTGACACCACAACAAGAGGGGCTATCATGTCCTAGGCTTGTGACCCTCTTCTTATATAGACTCATTATAATCTTATAATGGATTAGCATATATAACATAAATTAAATAAGACTTAAATGAGGCTAAATAGGGGAGTTTCCATATCTATTATTTAATTACATGGGTGATACAACAAAACACCTTAAACTAAACACGAAAGTACTCCCCAAGAAGTAACTCACTTACTTATAGTCAGCCAAGAGTGGCTATTTACATCATCAATTGCCACCAACGCCCATCTTCACGACTAATAACCCAAAAGTGACATGTCGCAGACCATGATTAACGGAAACTCGCTACCCTATTTGCTCTTGCCTCATGCAGTCACTCCAAGCTGTCTTTGTCCTGCTTCTCCTCCTCCTCATCCTTAGGGTCACTATACTCATCCGATCCATTGTCACTATCATCACTGCTATCGTTGTCGTGCCACAAGTGCAACGATCCTTCCAGCTTATCTCCAACTCAAAAAAAACCATGCAACAAAATGTAATGGGATTTTTCTAGCACGCCTTATGTCTATCCAAACTGTGAAACTCTGACGGATGAAAACACGCTACAACCCAGGACTGGTAAACTCCTCCAAATACCTATTGAACCTAAAGGGTTGACTGTAAAGAGCGACCAGAGGTACATCTATACTTAATTATCGAAAAATGGTAATTCAATAGGAGTAAGTCATAGCTTAGCAAAAGATAAGATAAGCTTATAAGTCAGCCGATCTAACATACTCTCTAGTTCCTAAGCTTGCCAATTAATAAGTAATGTAGTATAATAATTAATTTCTCATGTCAAACAACCACAAATCAACCATGCACATGCCGAATGCCGCACACGTAATACACACATCCACCTGCACTTGTTATACCATAAATAATATAACCACCCCCGTCTCATGAATTTAATTGATGGCAAGTCAGTACTGCGTGGGTCACTTCCGGCTTATTTCTTAGCTAGACTTCTAGGGAACCTTATTACTCTCCAGGCATACCACTTTGGGGCATCTAGGGAATACACAACATTGTGGGCATTCCTTCTGACATCCGTTCCAAGCCATCATCGGGAAACATTATCAGCTCACATGAGGCCAGACTTCTAGGGAACCTTGTTACCTCCTAGGCATTCTCAACAAGCATGGTACACGTAACGCACCATATATATTATGTGCATGGGAAAACAGAACAACTACTCATCACTAGAGAACACTTGCATTGATAGATTCTATCTATCCTTAGAAAATTTGAACTCCCATCATTTGGGATCACATCCTTGCAGTATCACACTCATTGAAAAGCTTGAAGTGTGCAATTGTTATGTCCAAAAGATATCATTGCTAGATTTCCACTTTGTCCTGTCAAAATAGACTCATTTAAAAAATCGGACAAACAAAGTCAATCTTGCATAGATCCAAAGCTCGACCAAAATAAAATATTATTTGACCTCTAAAAAATTATGATTATTTGATATGTTCTAGAAGACACTTAAAGAAGCATTTCTTATGAAGAACTTGAGCTCTAAATCAGCATGCAACTAGGTCATTTAACCGCTTGAAAGTTGGATAAAAAAGGGTATTGAAAACAAGGTAGGTGGCTCATCAAGATCTACTTCCACAGACCTCATTTTAGCTTCAAAAATTATGAGATTCAGATTTGTGGTATAGAAAGATGTTTAAAGAAACTTTCATGAAAGGAAGTTGCTCAGATTCGAACCATAAAAATCAACAAGATTTCCAGAAACAAGAAAGGTCGACATGCAGCAAAAACTGGGCACGAGGAACCAAAGCAAAAGTTGATGGCCAACCTATCTCATTTCAACTAAAAAAAAACTAGATTTAAAATATGTGAAACTTCAAGATGTATAGAGTAACTTCAAAGAGGGAAGTTTCATGAAATTTGGCTTGTCCAAATGCTAGCAAAATTAAGAAAAACTTGAGGTACTGTAGCTTAATTTTCTAGACTTGCACTAACCTCCAAGAACAGCTTCCTATTTTCATTTCTAACCAAACATCAAAGGCTTCAACAATATATTGTCACACTCACTGAACATATGAAACACATGCATCAAGGTTTCAAGGTCAAACAAGTGCATGCAAGGCCATAACAACCCTCTAAATCGACATGCACAACCGCCAACAAGCAAAACAGCAACATGCAACTCCTTGAGCCTCCTTTCACACCTCTTTCCAGCTGTGTTCCCTAGCAAAAGTCATTGCCTTTCACTCAGCAAGCAAACAAAACCATAACTAGCCTATGCGTGAGGAGAGAGAGAGAGAGAGAGAGAGAAGGTTATCTCATCTCCTTACCTTGAAATTTTGGTGCCTTAAGGGATGTTTTGAGTAAGGAAAGAGTAGCAATGGAAGAGGAAAATGCAGAGGAGCTTTCTGGTTTGGGGTTCAGCTGTTGGAAAGAGTCAGGGAGATAACTTCTTGAGGAAGGTAAAATGAAGAGGGAGAGAGAGGGGGGTGACCGTAGGGTGCAATTTTGGTGCCTTAAGGAATGCTTTGAGTAAGGAAAGAGTAGCAATAGAAGAGGAAAATGCAGAGGAGCTTTCTGGTTTGGGGTTCGGCTGTTGGAAAGAGCGAGGGAGAGAACTTCTTGAGGAAGGTAAAATGAAGAGAGAGAGAGAGGAGGGTGACCGCAGGGTGTAATGAGGGGTGAAAGAGACATAATGAGAGCTTGAAGATTACACTACATGCATGAATTCCCATTAGTTGTGCGCTATTCATAAATGATGATATGCACACTTCATGTCGAGGACAAAATGGGATTTTCATGGCTTGTGTTGGGGCAAAACAGAGATTTCGCAGCTTGATTTTTCCTAGGACAGCTGACCATAGGAGATTAAGGGCTTAATCATGGCTTTATTCTAATCTTAATCTAATCGCATGTGACTCTACATAAGACATACTTTAAGGCATAATGACCATATTATCTTAATCAATCATAATGTCCTCATTTAACTCAAGAACATAAGCAAAACCATGTTCCATAGTTGTCTATGAATATTTTCTCATAACTCAATTCCAAGTAACTCAGACAAATTTTCAACGGCGTCTCGAGATATTTAACTTCCATCTTGGCTATTATCAACTTGGTTATTATTAAATGGCCGAGAAAAATTCAAAATGTCACAATCCCCGGGAGCAAGTCTATGTGTTTGGTTTTTTTTGTGAATATAAATATGTTTGATTCTTCAGGTGGCCAACTACTAACTATTTGATAACAACTGATTTTGTTCATGTTCTATTTGTAAATTTGTTTGGTTCATTAGCCACCATGGTGAATGGTACTTGCATGGTCCCCTCATTTGACTTATACCCCATATGATTGGCGAGAGCTTCCATATCGAGCAATTAGTACAATATTTAAGCAAAAATTCTTGGAAAACTATTTTATCCTTACGAATTATCCTGCAAAATTAGTTCAACAGGCTCTACAATCCTAACATAAGGTTTTGCTCATTTCCAATACAAAATTTTGCGTATGCTTCTTGAAGTCCATCTAACATAAGGACCGCATTATTCAAGTTCACATGAATCCCACTCATCCAATAATCTTCAAAAGTATCATGCCCAAAAACCTATATTGCTAATGTCATCTTGTCTTTTGCAAGTTCAAATTGCTAGTACTCATTGATAGGCTTTTGATCCCCCCACCACCCAAAAAAAAAATCCCAAAACTCGAAACCCAACCCAACCCAACCCAACCCGATTTTTTTTCTTCAAGTCATATGCTTTTTGAGTCAGGTTAGGTTGAGTCCAAGCACATAACCATTATGATTTGGGTCGGGTCGGGTACCATTAAGACCCAACTCGACCCGACCCATTGACAATCCTACAAATTGGGCCACCTAAAATTCGCTAAATAGTACTTAGCTCATAATATTGAAAAAACGAAACCTAGATGGTGAGGAAGATTTTTTATGAGATTGTTGTCTACAAAGAGGTGCTATTACATGCTTCAATTTCATCAGATTAATTGTATATTAAGTATGAAGATCACTAAAAACTCAAATTCGACATTCTACACCCTTTACAAACTTCAATACACAAAAATAAGAAAGACAGAAAATCTTAAAATTCGAAACAAAACTCAAAAACCAGACAAGCATAACAAAGAGACTTACGGACCAAGAACACAAAATTCACCTCAAGAAATCGAATCCGATCAAGAATGCGCATCACTTTGAAGAGATCGGAGTCTCTAGAGATTTTGTGTATTTTGATTATTCAACCCTTGAATTGTGAATTGGAGGTTTTTTTTGGGGGGGGGGTGGTGTTCATCAAGAACCAGCGCAACAACTAGGATGAATCAAAGCCACAAATGAGGCTTCTGAGGCGAAAGCATGGTCGGGATCGATACCACCAATGGGGCTCCGAGAGGCGACAGCAGAGGCGGTGGTGTGGTTTACGTATAGAGACACACTCACGGAGGCGACATGGACAAATCAGAGCCAAAAATGGAGTCTCCCAACCCCAAACAATGACTGGGATGAATCGAAGCCCCGAATGGCGCTTTGGGAGGTGACAGCGTAGGTGGAGGGGATGGCGTGGTTGGGATCGACGCCATCGATGGGGATCCAAGAGGCAACCGGTGGAGTCAGCGGCGTAGCTTACGAATGTTGGACGCGCCTTCGTGAGGGAGGGAGAGAGAAAGCTGAGCCATGTGAAGGGGGAAAGAGGGAGAGCAGAGTAACATTGCATTAACGGAGAAGGTTTGGTAGGTGGGCTTGCCTTTACCATTTGTTGATCTCTGAGTGGTTTCACACAAATCCTACGCGCTATATTAAACTCACGAAATATTTTTTTCATTCTTGAAGAGTTTTAGGGGATTGAAAATCGGAAAATTACAGCTCAGGTGGAAAAAGAAAAAGGCGAGAGAAGAGTATAACTTTTTTCTCGAGTTAAATAGAGCTGGGATCATTGATCGTTAGATTAGCAATTTGTTCTAATGCCTTTTCCTGCCTCGATGTGATCCTCTTCATTCTTGCACAACATTTGTTCGAGATAGGTGATTTAAGTTTTAATGTCTCGTGATTGACGATGCGAACCTATTAGCAATTTCTTGATTCTTCTTGAAGCAATTATCAAGAATGTTATGTAATTCGTTATGAATAAGACCTATTTCCAACTACTCTTTCTTTCTTTTTTCTATTTGATTTTCAACATATCATTTGCAGCATGTAAACCCATACGTGCTTATAGAATAATAGGAGTAGTTCCATCTTTTTGTTAAGTTTTAGTAATTTTATCATTAGAAAAGAAAAACATCTCATTGCATCGTATTAGAATAGGATTTTACATAACAAAAAAAATGTAGAAAATTAAACCTTTTTGTTGATAAACAAGTGTTCTAATGCGCATTTAAGATAATATATGTTATCATTTATCTTGTTATTATTAGTTAATTCTAAATTTTCCCGGCATTTTAAGTCAGAGAAACAAAAGTCATGTATTGCACGTTTAATCAATTAGAAAGTACTTTCATTGATTTAAATTTAAAAAATATATATTTCTAGGATTCCATAAAGATCGAATCTGCATCTTTCATCATTTAGAATAGACTCCCTTTTCATAAAATATTTTTAAAAAAAAGTACAATTTTCGCTTGAGATTTACGCTTGCATTACGTGTAGAATATTTTTAGATCATACTTTAAAATCCACCATTTACCTTTCACATTGCATATGCATATCTGGCACGATTAAATCCCTCTTTAGCATTACCTCTTTTTAGGAAATTTATTTGGATATTATCACCTTTCTTGTGGTATCGCTTACAGAGATCCTGTCTTAATGCATTTCAATAAGATCTTGTATTTTGTTCAATACGGTCCGGATTTTTTTTATTTGCAAGTTGCCTCCTTAATGATTCGATAATGCTCATCTTTCTCATCTTATGCAGACTTTATTTTTAGCGTTGCGAGCTAATTTTTTAGTTTAAGAAGAATTATTGAAAATGCTTAACATACGGCATATAGTATCCACTTTTCTCGCTTATACAAGTTTCAAACATGAAGCTTGTTCTGTACCGTATATATAAATTGATATGTATAAGGGCAAATACCACAAAAAACCCTAAATTATACTCCATGTGACAATTTTAGCCTGAACTTTTTTTTGTGTCACTAAAAACCCCAAATTATACTATGTGTGACAATTTTATCTTGAACTATATTACTTGTAATAATTTTATTCCAAACTTTTTTTGTATCACAAAAAATCCTAAATTATACTATTTATGACAAATTTACCCTAAATTTTTTTGGGCTGAAAGGCATTTTCATCCTTTTTTTCTTTTTTCTCTTGATAGAAGGAAGTTGGTGAGGCCACCCTCGTCGGGGTCAAGCGAGGCTTTGACAGCCCTCCCTTGACACCGATGAGGGTCGCCCTCGTTCGACACCGATGAGGGTCGCCCTCGTTCGACACCAATGAGGGCCACCCTTGTTCAACACCAATGAGGGCGGCCCTCGCCGGATCTAGTCGTCCACGCTTAGATGGCCCTCGCCCGATGCTGGCAAAGGTCACCCAAGCGTGGGCGGCCATCGCCGATGTCAGGCAAGGGCCGCCGAAGCCTCACCCAACTCCAACACCGACAAGGGTGGCCTCACCAACTTCCCTCTGTCAAGAAAAGAAAAAAGAAAAATAGAAAATGACGAAAATGCCCTTCTGTCAGAAAGTTTGGGTTACAAGTGGTATAATTTGGAGTTTTTGATGGCACAAAAAAAGTTCAAGGTAAAATTATCACGAGTGATATAGGTTGAGATTTTTTGTGGCACAAAAAAATTCATGATAAAATTGTCATAAGTGGTATAATTTAGGGTTTTTAATGGTATTTGCTCTATGTATAATGAATAAATTTGAACTTTTATATAAATGCGGTATTTTCTTTGCATATGGGATGTCTACCTACCCAACAAACCCTTTTCGCCAGACAAAGGTCCTTATTTTGCCAATCTGGCATCATTAAGTGACCATATAAAAATATATATTTTTCGAAATAATTAAATCCATGTGAACGCGTGGGTTTATCACTAGTTCTTTTTTTTTAAGTAATCAAAACATACACTAATTTATCGGTTTCGTCGTTCTCCTACATTTAATCGGAAGTTATTAACTTTTGCATCTGTTTTTGAATTCACAATGTTAGTGCAAAATTTCAATTGATACGCACAAAAGTTCAATTACCAAACTAATTTCAAATACACGTGTCATACATTTAATAGTGGAGGCATGCATTTTTTTATTAACCTAGAGGTCGACTTAACAATAACCCTACACTATAATTATATCAGTCAAATTTAGACTTCTCAATTGTTATGAAACTGTCTCCAAAATTGGGATATGCCAATTCCTAAGAAATTATTTCCGGAAGTAATAAACCTTAGAAAAAAAAATTGACTTACACATGAATTTCGCTTATAAAACAAAATCTCCCATGCTTTATTTTTTGGATGATAATAAATAAATACCTTATGACCTGGTTATTAATTAACTTCTAAAGTTGAAGTTTACAATTATAAAATTAATTTAAGGGTCCTTTTAGTTTTCACAAAGGCAAGATATATAGATTCTATATTTTTATGCAAATCCACCTTTCCTATATCTCTAGAAAGATAATATATTTATATCTATCTAATATACAATAATAATGTTGAATATAAAATACAGGCTTAAAATATAAATAGGAAATGTTATTTCTTCTCCATATCGCTAATCTGTTAGTCTCTATGTAAATATATGATATCTAGTTTTTTTTTTTAAACCGTCTCTAAGAGTGACATAAAGGACTCCATGTTGCAAGAAATTGATTATTTTTTTGGAATATGTATTTTTCTTACATTCTCCACTCATTTTTGTTTCCAATTAGAATTTGTTTTACATCAATAGTTTTGTTCAAAAAAAAAAAAAATAAAGGTTTCAAGAGTTTTAATATCACTAAAGGATATGTTTGGCAACGATTCTACTCTTGAGAATAATTTATGTTCAAAAATATATTTTTTTATTCTGCTCTCAAAAAAAATTATGAGTATTTAAGGTATTTGATAAATTGTTTAAAATTTTTACTCTAGAAACAAAAATACGTTTGGTAAAAAATTTTAATCTTTTAATTATTTTAATTTTTAGTACTTTTTGTTATAATTTTGTTCTTTTTCTTTTTTCTCCGTTCTTTTTCTTGGCCGCCGCCATTGGTGGTGGCAATGGTGGCAAGGTCCAACGAGCTCGACTTTGGGTGAGGTTAAGCTCGCCTCCTCAAATCTGGGTGAGGCGAGGCTGGTCGAGCAAGCCTCGCCTCGCCCAGCCATTGGCGAGGCTCGACCTCACCAACCAGCGTAAGGCTCAGCCTCGCCAAGCTAAGGCAAGGCTCACCCTCACGCCGCCTAGGCGAGCTCGAGCCTCGCCAATGGCAGCCGGGCGAGACTGAGCCTCGCCTAGATCTGCGAGGTTAAGCCTTGCCAGGTCAGGGCTCAACTTAACCTCATAGCGCTTGCACAAGCTTGAGCCTCGCCCGGCCACTCACCGGCAACGGCCCAGAGGTGGTGATGCGGCAATGATGGGGTGGGAGGAGGAAGAGGAAGAAGAAGAAGAAAGGGAAGGGAAAAAAAGAGGAGAGAAAAAAAATTGATTTTTAGAATATTCTTGGGAGTGAGAAGCAACTTTTTTTTTTCTTGATTCTACTCCAAATCTATTTCCCGGAACAAATTTGTTCCTTAAAATAAAAAATTTATCAAACGTATTTACGTATAAATCTGCTCTCGGGAACAAAAAATTTACCAAACGTATTTATGTTCCAAATCTACTCTCGGGAACAAAAGAACATAATTAATTGTTCATGTCACTAATTGGCCTTAATTAGCAAAGATATTAGCATAGGTCACCCCTTAGGTAACTCTTTCTATCAATCGTTTCTTTGGAAGATTTTTATGTTTTTTTCTTCCAATATTATATTCATAGTACGAATACCATTCTATTTTCAACTTTTCACTTTTGCCTAATCAATTATAAAAATTTTATGCAAAATTCCAATATAATCCTTCAGATAATTTATTAGCTTGCCACATAGAAATATTAGTGATAATTAATATTTAAGATTGAATTGATATTTATATAAAATTTATAATTAATTGGAAACTTTTTTATAGAAATATCAATGGTAACTAGAAAGCCATGTCATATATTTTCAGCAAAAATTGACCAAAATAATTACATTATAATTTTGTACATAAATTCAGAATTAAATCGACAAAATTTAAAAATTTAAAATTGAATTGATATTTCTATAACAAATTTATGATTGATTAGATAATTTCTTTTATAACTATGCAGTCAATTACGGATAAATATTTCATAAGTCATGTAATTGAATCTCCATGAAGTACAAACGCCACCCTTATTTTCGTTCAGAAGACAAAAATTCATATGAAACCGAATACAATTTAATGACTATAATTCACACCGAAGCATATGCTCAGAATTTTATAATGAATTTTACTTTGCTCTTTTTAAACAAAACCAAAGTTTTTTTTTCTTCTTTTTTATCTTTTCGGGGTCGAAATTAACGAACCACCGAAGGTCCGAATATATAATGATTGTGGCGTTTTGCGTTGGGCTCGATCTTCTTCTCTTCGCCCTGCCGCACGTTAACACTGTGCGAATCTTGTTCCTCCTCCGATCCAAATGCCACCGTGGGGTTCAGATCTCTTCGGATTCCCCTCGCCAGCCTCCGCGTGATCCCCGCCGTCTCCGAGATCGCGCGCCGCCGTCCCGATCGATTCGCGTCGCGCGGGGCCGACCGACGAAGTGGGTCCGACGACATCGCGAGGTTCGCCGCCGATCTGGGTCGCGCCCGATTCGATCTGCGAGTGGGGAGATTCCGGGTGAATTTTGATTTCCGGCGAGGATGTTGACGAAGTTCGAGACGAAGAGCAACCGGGTGAAGGGGCTCAGCTTCCACAGCAAGCGGCCGTGGATCCTCGCGTCGCTCCACAGCGGCGTGATCCAGCTATGGGACTACCGGATGGGGACGCTGATCGATCGGTTCGACGAGCACGACGGCCCCGTCCGCGGGGTGCATTTCCACAAGTCGCAGCCTCTCTTCGTGTCCGGAGGTATCGATTTTGTTTGTTCCTTTACGTGACGTGAATCTCCCCCCCGGCTCTTATGGAGGATTAAAACGCATTCCCCATTTCCGTGTTGATCCGAGAGATGATGTTTCCTGCAGGGCGAGTTGAAAGTAATCGCGGACTCTAGATGGGATTTTTGTTGATTACCGCTTTATTGTCGAATTTTGACTTTGACAGATGGAACTTTAACGATATTCTGTTCGGATCTGATATTCCCTTCATGGGTCCTTTACAATTCGAAATAACAGTTGATGTCCTGAAACTTTTGTGCGATGTACGATATAGTTATTTCGCAATGTCTTACAAGATTAGTTTTGCAGAAAGCAGTATAACTGTATGATCCTGAAGACCATTTGGTTAGCAAATAGTCAAAATGTACCTCTTTTTGAAGTGCATCCGGCATTTTGACTACTCATGTCAAGTCCCAACCTAGTGCCAGGAATTAGTAATTTCAGACGATATGTTTTTTTTTTTTGGTGCTTGATTTAGTTTCCCATTTTCTAGAGCAATCTATGGTCTTGGAAGTCTCTTGGTCCAAAGTTAATTTGTCATTTGATTGAGATCTTTGTCGTCTAACTGTGGATCTCTTTAAATTTTATATAACTTTCGCACTGTAGCACTCGGTTTAGTTGGTCTGTGATCTTAGATTGGGTACTGGATGTGACTTTTACTTCTATTAGTTTAATGAAGACTTGATCGGTGGAGTCCTAAGCAACAGATTCTGTGGCCTAGATTCAGAGTGGCAAGGGGATGACTTCTTGCTTCTTGCTAGGGCAAACTGCATTCAGCAAGGCACATGCCTTTTGTGCTGAAGCAATCAGGGCAAAACGCTAAACCCCTCACTTGGCCACTTAAACTGGTTTCAGAAACCCAAAAATGTTTTATCTTTTAAAGTACCCTAGAGTCCATTTATTTTTTCAGCAATGGTGGTTTTTTTTTTTTTTGGGGGGGGGGGGGGGCATACAGCAATGGTGGTGTGTTGAAAAAGTATATTTTGGGTGAAAGCATGTTTTGTTATTTTAGAGCTAACTGCTTCTGTAGTTTCGCACTACTCTAGTCCACAGTACTTTTGGTCTTGCTCCCCAGTAATTCTCTTTCATTTAGTTATAGTCACAGCAGTTGAAGTTTTGTGTTGCTTCAACCCATTTTTAAGTCACCGTATGTTGATTCATTAAAAAAATGCTTCCTTTTGTGCTTGAGGTATCCTAGGGTTCTAGGGCCTTAGATGCGCTTTTCATTTTAACTACAATGGACTGGAGTCTTTTGAAAATGTGCTTATGGAGTATACTACTTTTTTTTTTGGATAATTGCTATGGTTGTGAATGTAATATAATGAGTGTAATTTAAATTAATTGCCATTGCAGGAGACGATTACAAGATCAAAGTTTGGAACTACAAGACATGCAGGTGTCTCTTTACCCTTCTAGGACACCTTGATTATATCCGTACTGTGCAGTTCCATCATGAGCATCCGTGGATAGTAAGTGCCAGTGATGATCAAACTATTCGCATATGGAACTGGCAGTCTCGTACTTGCATATCTGTCTTGACAGGTCACAATCATTATGTCATGTGTGCTTCATTCCACCCAAAAGAGGACCTCGTTGTCTCAGCTTCCCTTGATCAGACTGTTCGTGTATGGGATATCAGTGCCTTAAAAAACAAGACAGCGTCCCCTGGTGATGACTTACTCCGGCTGGGTCAGATGAATACAGACTTATTTGGTGGTGTGGATGTTGTTGTCAAGTATGTCTTGGAAGGCCATGACCGAGGAGTCAACTGGGCTTCATTTCATCCCACCCTTCCCCTGATAGTCTCCGGAGCAGATGATCGCCAAGTAAAGTTATGGCGCATGAATGGTACTTTTTCCAAAGACATCGGTTTCTTTATAAAGTTGTTCCTAGCAAAGAATCATAATAATTAGCAAGATGGAACTTGATTATAGTGTACATTTGACTGCAGTAAATTGTCACTTTTTATTCAAAAAATATTTGCTAAGACTGAAGTGGTATGAAGGAGGTGCTTGGCTTGGTTCTCTGTTGGCTTCCCTACCCATAAAAAAGGAATAGTTATGTAAAAAATTTGATTAGAGGTGACTTTGAATGTTAATAAGTATACATTTTAGAGATTTGAAGTGTACGACATTAATAAACTCTGATTTCATGCTGTAAGAGTTAAAATAAAAGCTGAAAGATAATTCAGAACACACGTAATTTGTGACCATGGAATCATTTTTCATCGCTTACAAATTTGTTAGAAGCATGTTGAAGTTTCTTAATTTATGAATCGAAAGATTCAGTTGATTTACTGCTGATGTGATGAACATGTTTGCCTTCAGATACCAAGGCTTGGGAAGTGGACACTCTCAGAGGGCACATGAACAACGTGTCTTGTGTTATGTTCCATGCAAAACAAGACGTCATTGTATCTAACTCGGAAGACAAAAGTATCCGTGTTTGGGACGCAACAAAGCGAACTGGAATTCAAACATTTCGACGTGAGCATGACCGTTTCTGGATACTGTCTTCTCATCCTGAAATGAATCTTTTGGCAGCTGGTCATGACAGTGGTATGATAGTGTTTAAGTTGGAGAGAGAGCGACCTGCCTTTGCCATGAGTGGTGATATTATTTTTTACACCAAAGAACGTTTCTTGCGCTGTTATGAGTTTTCTAGTCAACGGGATACACAGGTTATTCCTATTCGACGCCCTGGATCTACCAGCCTCAACCAAAGTCCGAAGACACTCTCTTATAGTCCTACAGAAAATGCTGTTCTTATTTGCTCTGATGTGGATGGAGGATCTTATGAACTGTATGTCATCCCGAAAGACAGTGCTGGTAGGGGTGATGGTGGTCAAGAGGCAAAGAGAGGTACTGGAGGGTCTGCTGTTTTCGTGGCTCGCAATAGATTTGCAGTGCTTGACAAAAGTAGCAATCAAGTGTTGGTCAAGAATCTGAAGAACGAGATTGTTAAGAAGAGCGGGCTTCCATTTCCTGCAGATGCAATCTTTTATGCAGGAACTGGTAACTTGCTGTGTAGGGCAGAAGACAGAGTATACATATTTGATCTCCAGCAGAGATTGGTTCTCGGTGATCTGCAGACCCCTTTTATCAAATATGTGGTGTGGTCAAATGACATGGAAAGTGTTGCCTTGCTCAGCAAACATGCGATTGTTATTGCTAGCAAGAAGCTTGTCCACCAATGCACTCTCCATGAGACCATTCGTGTGAAGAGCGGAGCCTGGGATGACAATGGAGTATTCATCTACACTACACTGAACCATATTAAGTATTGCCTCCCTAATGGCGATAACGGAATAATCAGAACTCTTGATGTCCCTATCTACATCACGAAGGTTTCGGGGAATACAATATTTTGTTTGGATCGTGATGGAAAGAATAGAGCCATAGTTATCGATGCAACAGAGTATATGTTCAAGTTGTCCCTTCTGAAGAAGAGATATGATCATGTTATGAGCATGATAAGGAATTCTCAGCTTTGTGGACAGGCTATGATTGCATATCTGCAGCAAAAGGGGTTTCCTGAAGTGGCTCTTCATTTTGTTAAGGACGAGAGGACACGGTTCAATTTGGCTCTAGAGAGCGGCAATATTCAAATTGCAGTTGCATCAGCTAAGGAAATTGATGAGAAGGACCATTGGTATAGACTAGGGGTTGAGGCCCTTCGCCAAGGCAATGCGGGAATTGTTGAGTACGCTTATCAGAGGACAAAGAACTTTGAGAGGCTTTCTTTTCTGTATCTCATAACTGGAAATATGGACAAATTGACCAAAATGTTGAAAATTGCTGAAGTGAAGAATGATGTAATGGGGCAATTCCATAATGCTCTGTATTTAGGTGATGTTCGAGAGCGAATTAAGATATTAGAGAATGCCGGGCACTTGCCTCTTGCTTATAGTACCGCTTCTGTTCATGGACTGCATGATGTTGCTGAAAGATTGGCAGCCGAGTTGGGAGATTCTGTTCCATCTTTGCCAGAGGGGAAGCAACCTTCCCTTCTGATGCCCCCAATGCCTGTCATGTGTGGTGGTGATTGGCCCCTTTTGAGAGTCATGAAAGGCATATTTGAAGGTGGGCTGGATAATGTTGGCAGGGCTACTGCTGAGGAAGAAGAAGAGGAGGTTGAAGGTGATTGGGGAGATGAATTGGACATGGCTGATGTGAATGGTTTAGCGAATGGTGATGTGACAGCTATTATGGAGGATGGTGAAATTGGTGAAGAAAACGAGGAGGGTGGTTGGGATCTTGAAGATTTGGAGCTCCCTCCTGAGGCAGAAACTCCAAGGAATTCTGTCAATGCTCACTCTGCGGTTTTTGTGGCCCCAACTCCTGGCATGCCAGTAAGTCAGATATGGACACAGAGATCGTCTCTTGCTGCTGAACATGCTGCTGCTGGTAATTTTGACACTGCAATGAGGTTGTTGAGTAGGCAACTCGGAATTCAGAATTTTACTCCTCTGAGACCAATGTTCCTTGATCTCCACACTGGCAGCCACACCTATCTACGTGCATTCTCCTCTGCTCCAGTGGTGTCTCTGGCTGTTGAGCGTGGTTGGAATGAGTCTGCTAGCCCGAACGTCCGGAATCCACCTGCACTTGTCTACAACTTCTCTCAATTGGAAGAGAAGCTCAGGGCTGGTTATCGTGCCACCACAGCTGGGAGATTTACTGAGGCTCTTCGTCTTTTCCTGAGTATTCTCCACACAATTCCGCTTATTGTGGTCGAATCAAGAAGGGAAGTTGATGAAGTCAAGGAGCTGATCGTCATTGTCAAAGAATATGTCTTGGGTCTGCAAATGGAGCTTAAGAGGAGAGAAATTAGGGACAATCCAGTGCGCCAGCAGGAACTTGCAGCCTACTTCACTCACTGTAATCTTCAAATGCCTCACTTGCGGCTCGCCTTACTGAATGCAATGACTGTGTGCTACAAGGCGAAGAACCTTGCTACTGCAGCTAACTTTGCCCGGCGGCTTCTAGAAACCAATCCCACTGTTGAAAACCAAGCAAAGATGGCAAGGCAAATTCTGCAGGCTGCTGAGCGGAATATGGTAGATGCTTCTGAGCTAAACTACGATTTCAGAAACCCATTTGTGGTCTGTGGAGCAACATATGTGCCTATATACCGAGGGCAGAAGGATGTCTCTTGTCCATACTGCAGCTCCCGGTTTGTTCCAAGCCAGGAGGGCCAGCTTTGTACTGTGTGTGATCTTGCCATGGTTGGAGCAGATGCTTCAGGATTACTGTGCTCCCCATCTCAGGTGCGGTGATCTCTCCTGCTGAAGCGAAAAATTTTCCAACCTTTTCATGAGTCAGAGTTGCAGCTGTTGGCTTTGTTTACATATATGCATAAGTGGTAAGAAATATTTCAAGTGTCAGAGCTAATAGCTGGTTGTGTTTTTTTTTCCTTCTTCATCATCATTGGATTCTCCTTTACTTAGCTATTGAGATTTTCAGTGTAATAATTGAATTCAGAATTTTGTAATTCATAGATGTTTATAGATACCAATGTGTCAAGCCCTTGTTGGATTTTGATGACGGTACTAGGCTGGCCAACTTTCATACGAGTGACTGCAGATGCACTTTGCAGATTTACTAAAATTTTATGATGGATTAAGGGTATATACTGATTGGAGCAGCGTTTCAAGAGTTGAGTGGATCTATCTATGTTTATACTGTTCTGTTGTCTTCTTGTGTAGTTCATTCTTCACCAGGCAATTTGCCTCGGAAGGTTTTGCAAGATTAACGGCACGTGACGCTTCTTCTAAACTTCACTGTTATTTTGATTCAGTAATGTTTCGCTTTATGGTACATAAATGAATGAACAAGATGACGCACATTGTGTTGTGTTGGTTGGAGGTGTTCTGGGGAGTTGGTATACAAAATGCTGTCTGGTATAATGTGCCAATTGTTTCTTTTTTAATGTATCGAATGTGGCTATGAGATGTTCTGCAAGTTTCAGAAGCAGTCTCTGGACCTCCCGAGGAATTGAAAGGTGAATCTGTGTTCTGGCCTTTCGTTTATTCTGAAAGTAAGATGGAACTGGATTTGGCTGGCACTTGTGAGACCTTAGTTCCGAATTGTAGCAAGAATTACAATAATTAAACAATCCCCTCCAAAAAAAACAAAAAAAGAGATCCACTTTTTTGTGTTCTCTTCTATGTCGGCCTGGGTCTAATCTATTGTTGCTTGTTTCCATCGAATAAATAACTTAAGACACGATTTGTTATTTGCTGGATTTTAGAGAGAGCATAGGTCGATTCAAACAAGGTTGGTTTTAGTGTCGCATCTTTGTGTGCTGGATCATCGTATGTCTACTTAGTGGTTCACTCAAACCAACTTGAGGTTGTGGCAATTTTCGTCTTGAAATTTTTTTCGTTTTGCAGTAATTTTACCTCTAGTAGACACCAGAAAAAGACAGGTGTGACGTATAGAAATTTCTGTAATTTTCTAATGTTACTCAGGAAATTAAGCGGTGAAAGGTTGGTATGGGCGACAAACTGCTACTGAGATTTGATATGGTAGTGTTAAGAAGGGCTATGTGAAGTCACAAATGATGAAAGTACTTCGATGGTTTATAAGCGTTGGAAATTGGAAAGCTCAACGTGGTGATTGCGTCATCTTCTTTCACAACGTCAAGGGTTTGTGTTCTTTACTCGTGCAATTCGGGAGTTCTTGTCATGAAAATGAAATATTTTTGTGCAAATGACAAAATGAAAAAGTCTTTGGGGGATTTCTTTACCTCTCCTTTAGGATGTTAGAAACCAAATAATCAAAAGTCTTACTGAGAATAAATAAATTATTAGCCCCTGCATTGCGCAGTCCCGACCACTGCGGTGGCCGCCGGCTGGACCGGACCGTCAAATCCAACCTAAAGTATTTGTCCAGCTCCACCCGTTACTGAAAATACGTATCTATATGGATTTGGCGGGCCTGGCTTGGGTTAAACTGGGCTTGTCCAAGTCCACTCAAGAGTGCATACAAGCTGTTGTGAAACGGGCCAAGTCTAAATCGGTCATGAATGCAGATCTAAGGCAACAATTAGGTCAACAAGAAAAAGTTGTCTCCAATTGCATCTCATAAAATGATGGGTTAATATCACAAAAAACCCCAAATAAATATATCTATTAAAAATTTATCTCAAATTAAGTTTTTCACTACAAAAAACTCCAAATTGATAATTTACTTTCCATTAATTTTCATTAAATTTTATCATCAAATTGCTGAATTGAATGACACTTAATAGTTAATGGGTATATTAATTTGGAGTTTTACCCTTCGTTTTTCGCACGAGTTTGTAATTTTTTGTGTTATTAATCCAATTTAAGAAAAACTAACAAATGGTACATACATTACAAATGTACCAATTTGAATTTTTTTTTTTTTTGCGTAGAAAATTAATTTTGGTAAATCTGTCATAGGTATATCAGTTTAGGATTTTCATGACATTAAACCCAAAATGAATCCCCTTTTTTTCCTCGGTCGACTCTTCTATTTTCCTTTGAAATAAAAATAAGAAAAAAAAAGATTCTTCACTCGGCCGTGGGGAATTTTCTCGGGCTTCAGCCATTGGGCCTCGTTCAGCCCAACAACCGTCGGCCCAGAAACGCCCTCCACCCAAACCGCCCCCCCGCCGGGGGATCTGGCGCGAATCCTCCTCATCTTTCCCGCCAAAAAGATCGATCGCGCTCTCCCCAAAACACCCCCTCCCTCCCTCTTTCTCTCTCTCTCTGCTTCATCGTCTCCGCTCAGTCTTCACAGCATCAGTCCGATTCTCTCTCTCGCTCTCCCCCGATGGCCTCCGACACCGGTACTCTCTCTCTCTCTCTCTCTCTCTCTGGGCTAAGTGTTGATACGTGTATCTGATTTCCTTCCTTTCCAGGTCCTTCCTCCCCGGATGATTCCTTCTCCAGCCCCATCGGCAACACGATGTCCTCCCCGACAACGCCGCCGCCCGGGCCGGCGGCCGGCGGCGGCAGAGGCAGCAGCAGCAGCAGCGCGGCGGGGCCTCCACCCCCTCCAGCTTCGCGGCCACCCCGCCGGCGCACCGGTCCCGCTTCGCCGCCTCGTCGGAGGCGACCCCGACCCCTTCCCGGACGCGTCGGCGGACGCCCGGCGGGAGGCCCTTCGCGGCCTCCACTCCCTCCTCGACCGACGACGCCCCGCCGTCCTCGGAGTGCGGCGACGGGTACGACGCGGCCGAGCAGATGTACGTCTGGGGCACCAACATCAGCGTCCAGGACGTTAATGCGGCGATCGTGAGGTTTCTGAGGAATTTCATGGAGGGCCCGACGCAGGCGGATTCTATTGAGGAAGGAAAGTACATGAGGGAATTGGATAGGGTTTTTGAAGTCGAGAGGGAATGGATTGACATTGATGCTCAGGACATCTACAGTTATGATCAGGATTTGTATAATAAGATGGTGAGGTACCCGCTGGAGGTGCTGGCGATTTTCGAGATTGTTTTGATGGACATGGCGAGCACGAGAAACCCGCTGTTCGAAAAGCACATACAAGCAAGGATTTTTAATCTCAGGACTGCCACTTGTATGAGAAATCTTAATCCATCAGGTGGGTACCTTTCTTTTCTGATCAAATGTTCTTGAAGATTTGAAGAATGTTATTGTATTAGATGAGATATTGTCTTGAGTATTGGTGGTTCTGGAAAATATTTGTTGGTAGATAGGGGCAAGTCTGTGAGACCACATAAGATTCATGTTTGCCTTTAAGTTTTTCACAAATCTGTAATTTAAGCTGAAGATGGGTCAAATATTGAAGACTTGTTTGAACTATCACTGTAACTTTCTGTGGAAATCAGAACACTGAGCTTTAACTTTTTGGTGGAAATCAAGCTAGAAAAGGATTTGAGATTGGTAGTGGGATAAAATATTGCTAGTTCTAGCTGCTTAATGTGAAGTTTGCCAGAGTCACTTATAGACAAGTTTCTTAAATTGCAAGTAGTTCATTAAGCATGTATAATCGGTTTGTTGTGTATGCATCTGCTACTTATTTAAGTTTAATGTGAAATTGGTATTTGTATGGGAAGATGATCACTTTTATTCCATGGTTTTTAGTTGTTTCTCTCAACGAAGTAGTTGAGCTTAAGGTGTCTGTAACTGATGATGTCTCTTGTGTTGACTAGATATTGAGAAGATGGTGTCTCTGAAAGGAATGATTATCCGATGCAGTGCAGTAATCCCCGAGATAAGGGAAGCTGTCTTTAAATGCCTTATCTGTGGGTATTATTCTGATCCTGTTCGTGTTGAAAGAGGTAAGTGCTAATAAGCCCATTGAGAAGAATGATTTTTTTTTTTGGTTTTTGGTTTTTGGTTTTTGGTTTTTAACAGTTATTTGTTCTCAGGAAGAATCAGTGAACCTAAGAGATGTATGAAGGAGGAATGTGCTACCAAGAATTCCATGACATTAGTTCACAATCGGTGCAGGTAGTTTTTTACCCCTCACATTTGGTTTTCCAAACATGGTCAGGAGTTTTGTTTACCATTTGTTGAGTGACGTTCAATCATTTCTTCTGCTGCTGTTAAACGTCAACTGTATCCTCTTTTTGCACCATCACTTGCTACAATACAGGCAGTGGCTTCCTTACGGATGTCAATATATATTTTCAATCTGGAAGCTAATGATCATTAAATGATTCTGACAATAAAATTCTCTATTTTTTCTAAGTTTTCCTCATAAACAAACTTGTTATTCTTCACTGATTTGAAGATGGTCATTCAGACCTTGTCTTAATATAAGTGTTCGCACTTCAAGCTCCAAAAGCTTTTTCAAAGTTTTAACACGCTGTACACTGTCTCAATGAGGTTAGTATGGGAAGTCTAAGCCTTCATGTTTGTTATTGGAAAGTCCAGTGTCAGGATAGATTATGATAGCCCTCGACGATTCTTGTCAAGTGCTAGAAACTTGAAAGGAGGAGAGAATTAAAATATGGGTATTAATTAATTGAGAAATCCATTGGACAAATATTTTTTATCTGAAATCTATTGCATTAGAAAGGCAGTGCTTTTTAAAAAAATATTTGGCTGGTCTTTTTTGTCAGTAAATTACCTTTTGGAGGCTGTTGTGACTATAGCTGATGATTATGTCTTGCAATAAACCAGTTTTGCAGATAAGCAGATTGTGAGGCTCCAGGAGACGCCAGATGAAATTCCTGAAGGAGGAACACCACATACAGTTAGCTTGCTAATGCATGATAAGTTGGTAGATGCAGGAAAGCCTGGTGATAGAGTTGAGGTGAATATCACACTGCCTGAAAAACATGGAGGTCTCACTCTTTTGTGGTCAATTGACATTTTTTTTATTTCAACAGATTACTGGAATTTACAGGGCAATGAGTGTTAGGGTTGCACCAACACAGAGAACTGTCAAATCGTTGTTCAAGGTGGATTCCTTACTCTCTCCAGTTCTGTCATCGAGGCTACCCCATCAGTCCCTTTAAGTGAATGTACATTCTAACATTTTAAACTATTTGTATCTAATGCAGACTTATATCGATTGTCTTCATATAAAGAAGACCAACAAGTCAAGAATGCAAGCAGATGACCCAATGGAAGTTGAAAACAGTTTTAATGGAAGTGAAGATGTCGCATTTGATGAACAGATGGTATATCAGTATTTCTTTTTTCCTTTGGATGACAGAGTGTTTGCCTTTACTGCTATGTAAGACTTCCAAGCCTGACAATGTAGGTGGAGAAATTAAAAGATCTATCCAAAAAACCAGACATATATGACAGACTTACCAGGTCCTTGGCACCAATATTTGGGAGCTCGAAGATGTCAAGAAGGGTCTTCTCTGCCAGGTAATGCTATATTTAGTCCTCTTGTTGTTGACTAGTAAAATATTGAGATAAATGAAGCCCTTTTTCATTAAAGACTGATGTTAAATTGATTTCCATTCTTGTAGCTTTTTGGTGGGAATGCATTGAAGTTAGCATCTGGTGCTACGTTCCGTGGGGATATCAATATCCTTCTTGTTGGTGATCCAGGGACCAGCAAATCACAGCTCCTTCAATACATACATAAGCTTGCTCCCCGTGGTATTTATACCAGTGGAAGAGGGAGCTCTGCTGTTGGCTTAACTGCTTATGTTACCAAGGATCCTGAAACTGGGGAAACCGTATGATACCTTTCTTTTCTTTTCTTTGCGAGTTTCTTTATTTGAAAAATGTAAAGTGGAGTAGATTCTAACATGCAAAAGGACCTTGCAGGTTCTTGAGAGTGGAGCCCTGGTTTTGAGTGACAAAGGCATTTGTTGCATCGATGAATTTGATAAAATGTCTGACAGCGCAAGGAGTATGCTACATGAGGTTTGTGAAATTCATACCTAATTATGTAGACATCAGAGGAGAGGATCATACAACTCTATCTAATTCTTCATTTAAATCTTGGTGTCACATTTTTCTTCAGTCATATTTCCAAATTGTGGAACGTGATTGTTTAGTAAGCGAGGAAATAGGACCACTGAGCACCAAATTTTTTCCTTTCTGCTAAGCACCAGATAACTAAAAGTTAGTGTTACTCGTCAAGATAGTCATGTTACTTGAGTTACCAGATTTTTTGTGACTTGTTTTCAAACTTTAACTTCGCCCTTCCAGGTGATGGAACAACAAACTGTTTCTATAGCAAAAGCAGGAATCATTGCATCACTTAATGCCAGGACATCGGTGTTAGCTTGTGCAAATCCAAGTGGCTCGCGCTATAATCCACGTTTATCTGTTATTGACAATATACACTTACCGCCTACCTTGCTATCCAGGTTAATTGTTCTACTTTCCTATATGCATCTGTGTGTACATAGTGCTGAGTTTACGTCACAAAGTTGAGTGTTCATAGACCTGACTGCCGAAACAGCCGACATGTTGACTGTTGTTAATATGCAGAGTGATGTGTGCACATTCTGCTCTGGGTTGAATGCTTATATTTGCTGGTTTTTTTTCTTTAGTAAACTTGATAAACCTGGATTTTGTTTATGGACCTGATTGGGACCCCAGCCCATTCAAATTGAACATATGCTAAGCACTATGTTGACATGTTATGATCATCTTGTCCAAATATTAGGGATGTGCATGTCAATAAGCTTGTCCTCTGTTTCAGTCATGAGAAAAATATGTAATTTCTCATTGTAATACACAGACCCTAATATAATGTTGTATATTTTTGCCATTAAAAAACCTTTTTGTGGTCTGATTAGTTGCGCTATATCTTCTATGCATTTCTTCTTTTTTCTGGGTTATCAATGATTAACCTAATGCACCATAGTCATTATAGTGATTGAAGCACCACAGCATACAATCGTAACTTGGTTCATGATGAACAGGTTTGATCTGATATACTTAATCCTTGACAAGCCTGATGAGCAAATGGACAGACGCCTGGCCAAGCATATTGTTGCTTTGCATTTTGAGGATACTGAGGTGCAGTTGGAATTAGTACTTATCTTTATTTGTAGTCATTGGGAACATCTCTGAACATCAGTTACTTTGATCCTCGCAACTTGCAGAGTGTGCAGCAGGACATTTTGGACCTCCCTACTTTAACTGCCTATGTGAGCTACGCAAGGAAAAACATTCAACCGCAGTTATCTGATGAAGCTGCTGAAGAGCTGACACGGGGTTACGTCGAGATGAGGAGGAGAGGAAACTTCCCTGGCAGTAGTAAGAAGGTGCACATTTCAAGTTTCTCTCACATTCTTTTCCCTCTTGTGGGTTTTGGTGCATCAATGTTAAAATATGCCAGGGTACATTTGCTTGGACAGGTGATAACAGCAACACCTAGGCAAATTGAGAGTTTGATTCGCCTTAGTGAAGCACTAGCTCGGATTCGGTTCTCAGAATGGGTTAGTGAAGCTCTATACTGTGATTTGACCAAGTTTCTAGGGTGTGAATTTGATGCTTTAACTATCATGATCCGGATTACACAGGTTGAAAAGCGAGATGTGATGGAAGCATTTCGACTCCTGGAAGTTGCAATGCAGCAGTCAGCAACTGATCATTCAACAGGTATTTTCTTTAGCCATGTGATTCAACATTGTATACAGTGTCCGTGTGTGCAAAGCAAGATCTAAACTTTGCTAAAATTTTCTAGGCACCATTGACATGGATCTTATCACTACTGGAGTTTCGGCTAGTGAAAGGATGAGAAGGGATAACCTTGCAGCTGCTGCTCGTAATGTAATAATGGAAAAAATGCAAATTGGTGGACCCTCTATGCGATTGATGGAGGTAGGTCTTCTTATGTATGTTCTGCGGAACAGATTATCTTACAACTCATGGTACTTAATAATATGGAAGGTCAGATGTACTGCATGTCATGGCTCACATTTGTTATATGCTATAATGTGCTGCAGTTGCTGGATGAGCTCAAGAAGCAGAGTTCTCTTGGTGAAGTTCACCTTAGCGATGTAAGTATCATACTTTGTCCATGAGCTAGCACCAATGTCGTCCTTTTTCCTTTGTCTTTTGGCAAGGGACTGCTATTTCAAATATAAACTGATGTATGACCTTTATACATCCAGCTGAGGAATGCAGTTGCAACTCTCACAACTGAGGGATTTGTAGCTGTCCATGGCGATACTGTCAAAAGAGTATGATGGAGTGGCATAGAGTTAATTATCTTTCACCAGTGGAAATCTGTTAAGGCTTTTGCATCAAGATTTGCCAGTCACCCAGTAAAGAACTCCTCTCAGATAGTTAGGAGCTTCAGTTTCAGGAGTGTAAATGCATAGTACTTACATAGGGTTAAGTTTAATATAAAGCATTCTTTGTGTAATTTCTATATTTCAATCTGTTCTACTGTTTCTGGTAAATGTTTTGTAACTTAGCTAATTAAGCCAGTGGTGCATGTAAGACGATGGTTTTCTGTCACTGAAACTTAAGTTTTCCTGTTCCACGGAAAACAAAGACTTCATTAACTTGAGCACAGGCAGGAAAAAGATGCAGGTATCAAGTCGAACAACCGAATGAACATCAAATTTGTGACAAAAGTTCTATTCAGTTGTGCCAATTTATTAAACACCCAAGAGGAATGGTACGGTAGAACATGATTAATTTATCTTCCAAGGGCTATGTGAATTCTATGGCTGACACTGTTGTCTTGGCTGGAAATTTGAACATTTTATGCTACAGTGCTCATTCCTTGCAATCAGTTGTTCTGGAGCCGGATGACCGAGATCCTAAGTTTTGCATCCTAGGTTAGCATTTGTTCCCAATCCATTTGAGGCTGCACAAGAAGTTACGCGAGAAAAATTTCGATTTTATCCTTCACACTAACAAGAAAAAATGGGCCGTGATGTTCCATCCCTGCGTTACTAAGCTGTCTCGGGATATTATCATGCGTGAAATCCATCCTCAAGCACAAAACAAATTATTCATTGACGGAGTAAAATGCTTGGAGGAGGATGATCTCTAGAACTAAAGAAATGAAATTTGATCTTCCAATTTATAGCGTCTTCCTTCTTTCTTTTGGTCTTTAAACATGTTCGCTGGAACTTCATAGGACTGTCACCTCATCCCTTCGATACCATCATCATTAGAGACGGAACTTTTCCCCCTTTTGCTAAATAATGCCGGTTGCAATTATTTAGAGTTGTAACTTAGTGCAAACAGGTTGCTGTTCCTTCAAGCATTCAGATCGTCTTCTGTGAAATTCATCTAAAAAGATGGTCAATGGATGGCACTTTACTTGTTCAGTCTGAACGCATCGCCATTGCAACGAACCACATTTGGCTACAAATATCCCTGATATCCTCTAGTGGTCAATGCACATTCTATACAACAAAATGATAGGCTGACGACCATTTACTAGAACACATCTCATACCATGCAATTTCACCTGCCCAACGGCAGATACTTTGGCAAGTTTATTAGGATGTTCCAACATTTGAGTCAATGACCACCACCAATGCCCCGGCACACTACGTTTCATCAAGTTAATGTCTCAATTAGATCCATCCCGTATAATGGTAACTAGAAATACACGGGCTTTGGTATGAAAGATATAATCAATGGAACTTGAGTTTTTAGGATTGGGTTGGAGCTGATGAGACTTTGAGAAATATGAGGTTGCACAGGAAAAATTAGTTAGCAGCTTAAAATTCATAAACAATGTCATCCCATGAAAAGGCGACCATAGATGTATGATAAAGGAAATAAAACATAAATTGACATTCCAGTTGTGGTACAATTTCATAAACATTGTATCAGATGAGCGTGTTGGTAGAATCTGAGAACTAAAAATTCTTTCATAAAGCCGAATTGCCACCATAATATAACACGCCTTATGTACATGCATAGGTTATGGTCAACCTACTGTGAACTGGTGGAACAGGTTGCAGAGGTAATAGTTAACCTACTGTTCAGCGGTGTGAATAGCAGCGACAGTAGAAACCATGGAGTCCACTCCGCATATATTGCGGCCTCTGCAGATTTTGTAGAATCCGTTCTCTCCCCAGTTCTCTCCCCATGAGTTCTTTATGATCCAGTAGGGCTTTTCCTTCATTCTGATTGGAGAATAACCAGCAGAGCCATATCCCACCAGCAAGACTCCGTGATCCAACCTCTTAGAGCATATGTATGGGCATGAAACACCCCCAACATACGTCTGCATGAACACCGCATTGATGGCAACTGTATTCAAGCAAAACAGATTGAAATGCATAAGAATGGATCACATCTTGTTTTCTGTGCATCAATGCATATCTTTGGTGCTCAACAAAAGAATTGGCAAGGTGTCTAAGAACTAGAAAAGATTCATTACTTGCTAGAGGACCGTTCTTCACAAGATTTGCAGCAATTTGATCCTCATTGAGGGAAACAACGCTGAAGTTGGCTACAGATGCCACTATCTTTGACTTGTCAAATTTGCAACTACCACGATCAGTACCAGTGTATGGGTAGTCTTCTTCTCGCATAAGGCCACCAGCTTTGAGAGTGTACTCAAAGGCACTGTTCATCAAACCACCATTGCAACCCGAGTCACAGGAACCAGGTTCTTCTGGATCACACTACAGAGGCACACAAGCTTGATTAAGGAAATATACCCAGAAAGACACATAGTTTCTTCATGAGAAAGCAACATCACAGCATTCAACATGACAAGAAACCCAGATTAATCTGGCTTAAAAACCAAATTGTACTTCATTTTCTGTAGGGTTGCATGGTTTTACCATAGAAACATACATCCAGATATATGGGCAAAACACAAAACAGAACTAGTGCTTTTTCCTTGCCTACGCACATCTTAACTGAAAACTTAGGACACAAAGTAATCAATATCATTCACTCATATGACAAAATGACAAAACTGGGCATAAAGATGCATGAATGCTTTGGTACGTTACGAGACATGATAACAAACCTCATGATCACAGTCCACTAGCTGTTGCTCGCTGAGGCTAACAAGTTTCCCGGTTGCGAGGTAGTGTGCGCCTTCCAAGGCTCCAGTGGCGCTGAAACTCCAGCACGATCCGCATGAGCCCTGATTTCACAAAAAGTCAATCACATTGAATTCAATCCATCAGAGAAAGCAACAATTAATTGCAGATTAAATTTACTTCCAGATTAAGAATACAGAAGTCCACGGACAACCATTCAAAATCCCAAAACTCGCCAGCAAAGTTTCAAATCCAAAAGTCAACTCTCATATTACTTCCTATTTAGGCAAAACAGATTCTTATTTAGGCAAATAGACCATTAATTCCGGTGAAAAACTCCTAATCAATCATCAAATTCAACGGATACGCACGAGACGCAGGGAACAAAATCTCCAATGGGGGAAATAATTGAACTTCATAGGTCGGACAAAAATGGGTGACAAAAACTTCAACAAATCTATCAATCAAGCAGGAAAATTCAACTTCCAGTAAGAGAATCTAATGATAAACTACGTCCCCATGTCTCGACTGAGGATTTTCAACGCGATTCCCGATTCACACCAACAAAACTACGTAAACATCTTAATCAAAGCACGTAAACTACGAAAATCAAATTACGCTGAAACAAAGTACCTGATTTTTGACGGGGGCGACGGCTCCATGATCTCTCCAATCGAAATCTCCCGGCAGATCCTCGGTGGGCAAGATCGGCGCCTGGTTGGCGTCCTTGGGCAGCTTGACCTTGCTCCTGAGGCCCAGGTGCGTCCTCCGGAACTCCGACGGGGTCAGGTCGGAGAACTGCGTCACGCCGTGGACGGCCGAGGGGTCGAGCTTCTGGTGCCGCCTCGCGCGGCGGAGGTTCGCGCGGAAGACCCCGAACCTGTAGTCGTGCTCCTCCTGGGAGCCGTACGACCTGCCGAACCTCCGCTTGAAGAGCGAGAAGTGGTGGTGGTCGGACAGGGGCTCGGCGCCGTCGCCGTCGCCCGTCACCTGCCTGATCAGCGGGTCGGCGTCGCCGCCGCCGCCGGAGGACAGGCCCTCCGCCGCCGACGCGGCGGCGAGGGCGGCGGCGAGGAGGGAGGAGACGAGGAGCAGAGAGAGGCGGCGATCCATGGCGCAGGCAGATAATGTCAGATAGAGATAGATAGAGAGAGAGAGAGAGAGAGAGAGGGATTCTTATAGTTGAAGAGGTTAGGTGGTTACTTCCTCCGGAGCTAACAGTCCTTCGATTGGTCGGAGAGAAAGCTTGGAGAAGAAGAAGAAGGAGGGCGCAGGCCAACGGGATTCCGACACGTGTCGTAAGATGACGTCAGGGTTGAATGGTCGTTCTCTGGTTTTAGCTATCCGGAAATATCTCTCTAATTTTACTTTTTTCTTTTTCTTTTTAAAGTGGCGTGTCGTTCGGGGATTCTACGTTGCGGGAAAGTCGGACTATTTCAAAGAAGCTTCCTTAAAGATAACTTAAAAAAATAAAAAATTCCTCGATGCGTGTATTTTGATTTTTTTAATTCAAAATAATTTTTAAATTCGAAATAGTTAAAACTCTTTCGACGGACATGACAATTCACGGGTAGATTAACATGTGACTTTTTCGTATTTTTTAAGATTTAGAATGTATTTTAAGTTTTAACATAAAAATAAAAATGCATTTTTTTTTTGTTCAACACTTAAAACAAAAAGAGCCCCAAGTTAATTGAAAATATTTTCATCATTAAGGCTCAAAGATGCCTAAATATATTTGCTAATATATTTACTAAAAACGGATACATTGTTATTTTAATTCATTTCTATAATCAAATATAATCGATTTTTTTCTAGAAATATATATTTGAGGAAATATTTTTTAAATGATTGATTTTTCGTGGAACAAATCACCTCATTTTTATCTTTTTTTCCTTTTACCTTTCTTTTTTTGTCCTGCCTTTCCTTTGATGAACAACGTGTTTTCTGTTTTGATCATTATGCTGGATAAATCCTATTGTCTCGGAGACTTTACCTTTGTTTTTGTATGATAATGACCAAATAATTCGGAGATGAGATTCAAGAAAAAAATAATAATTTCAAGGATTAATATGATTTTTTATAATTGAACTTTTTCCCTCTACAGACAAAAAGGTTTTCTTGTGTAAGAAGTAAGTTGTCTTCAAGATAAGGAGTAGGAGGGCATTCCTAAGAAAGCAAAGTTCAGATGAATGTCATGCTCTGAAGTTCCAAAGTATGCCTTTGGCATCAGGTTAGTCTGTCCACTCCATTCGACCTATAATCACTTGCTCATCTAATTTGTTTCAAGCAAAACAATGATTTGACTTCTAGGTATATCGTCGTAATTAAATACAACAAACGCGGTAATATATAAAAAAATTGAGTTAATATCACGAAAAACTCTCAATTGGTACACATATAATAAATTTATCCAAAACCTAAATTGGTATGTTTATAATAAATTTACCATCGGTTAGTTTTCGTTAAAATTTACTGTCAAATTGATAAGTTGGATAACACGTCATAAATGACTATTGTACCAATTTAGAAGTTTTACCTTCCGTTTGTCACATGTATATCAGTTTGTAGTTTTTTATGATATTAATTCAATTTAATAAAAATTAACATAGGGTATATTGGCACAAATATACTAGTTCAGGGTTTTTTGATCAAAAATTAATTTAAAGTAAATTTATCATATATGTATTGGTTTGGAGTTTTAAATAGTCAAAAAATTAATTTTGGATAAATTTGATATAAATATATCAATTTGTAGTTTTGGCAGTATTAACCTATAATAATTTTTTACAACAACACGATGTGTTGTAAATGTTGTAAAAATTTATGAAAGGTGCAATGGAACTCACCAAATGGTGAAATTAGAGTTGAATTGGGTCAAATTAATTTTATTATCATTTCACATTACGAAGGCTACGTTGTGTTTATTAGTTGACGTTTAATTTATATCCATCAAGAAGTGAACTTAGTTTTATTTTCTTATCTATGAGATCATGATGCTGTCATAGGATTTATTTATCTATCTGATTAGGTTGCTTATTTCACTTATTTTATTAGGATTCCGATTCTATTATTATAAATAAGAAGGTTATGCTTATCACGATTGAATATTGTATTAATATTAGTTTCTTTACCCTCTTCAGGCGTTTCTTTTTGTTTCTCGTCTGTTGCCGATCTTAGCATCTCCCTCCTCCTCCTCCTCCTCCTTTTCCTTCATAAGTTTCAAATCCGATCTGCATCATGATTTATTTTTAACACCATAATCGATACCGTAAGTGAGATTGATTTCCACCATATAATAAGCAATGAACGTTACATATGTAGGCACTAGGGGTGATCAATTATTGATAGGCTGCACGAGAGTAAGCATGGTTCCAAGGCAGTACTTGAAATCTAGGAATCAGACCGGTGGAAGCTTGTCCAATTCCAGCTTTAGGTTATAGGCTTTGGGTCTCACCAACCTATAATCCAAAAAGTGTAACTTAGAATTTGGAATAAGTTTTCGTATTTTTCTTGGTATATGTTTTCATATGATCCTACAGTATTCTATAGCATTCAATATTGTCCAATTCCAAGTTTAGGTTATAGGCTTCAAGTCTCACCAACCTAGAATCCAAAATCTGTAACTTAGAATTTAGAACAAGTTTTCGCATTATATTTGGTATATGTTTTCATATGATCCTACGGTATTCTATAGCATTTAATGATGAGTGCATAATCTAGAACCACTAATTTGAATTTTCATTTATGACCAAGACTTTTATTAGATATTTTTTTGTGTCTAGATATAAGTTATAATTATTGAATTATAGCAATAAGTGGTGGTCACTAAGATATTCACTATAATCATTCAATCAATAATATAGATGGAACTTAAGTAAACCATGAAACCTATAACAAGGTAAGTTACAAGATCCAAAAAATGAGGAATTTGCTCCAACGGATAGGTCTCAAGTTTTATGTGGAACTTATATGGAAATTGAAACTTGAATAGAACTTGGAATTGCTCGCCCTAGATTCCAGCCCAAAACTTAGAACTTACTTTATTAAAATGAGTTCCCAATCTTTAGACCTTGAAATCTATCCTAATTATCTTGGAACTTACCCTTTTTCCGATGTGGCTACAGGATCTACTCAAGAACCGATTTCTTTTCTTTTCTTTTTTTGCTTTTTTTTAAAATCGAGACAAATAACAATTACAACAAAATAATATGAGGAATAAAATGACTTAAATTAAATTATTGATACAAAACAAATGGATGCATAAAAAAATAGGGAAGTTAAGTTTATTTAAGAAAGATAAATTATTTTCTTCTAACTTCACAAATAGGTTCTAACAGCCACTTTCGGCGTGGATGAGTTTAGCATCTAGGACCTAGAACTTACTCTCATATTATCCAAATTTTTGGAGCAAATTTTGAACATACTTCCACGCTCAATTCAGTTTTGTTCCAAGGTAAAATCAAACCGGTTGCACAATCTTAATAGGCACGTGTGGATATACTTTTACTTTTTATTCTATTTCTTTGCTTAATATAAATCTAATAGAAAGTGTATTTTGACTTTTTTACTTGAAAATTTCGCAATATACAAATGTTGTTGACACTTAAATTTACATATATATATTATTCATAATTTTTTTAAAATTCGATTAATATTTAAATTTTCGCAGGGAAGAAAAGGTGCTTTTACACAAAATTAATTCATAACAAAACCAGATGTGCGGATCTTGCTCAAAAACCTTTTAAGAACAAAGATATATTTCTATATAGGCATAATGTTAATATATTAAGTCGGATAGATTTAATCAATAGAACTGTTCAAAGAGACAAACTAATAGCAAATTCAATTCCTCAACTATTGGAATTCAATTCCTTTCTCAATTGCCAATCGTCTTTTCACAAGGATTCCGATTTTCTGTTTTCGAGTTCTTCAAAAAAAATCTACGGCAATTAATACTAATTATGAGCACAGTAGTTTGAAATTAAATCTAGTTTATTGGCTCAGTATCGTCCTTAAACTCCAAAAGAACAGAATTTATGAGTCGTGTATGGAAGAAATATAGAATCATATCAACAAGCAACTTCTAAATATGTCAAACCCATCGACATAAAACCTTGGCCAAAATCTGTCTTCTTAAGTCAAGATTTGTTCCAACAACGATCCGATTTCACTGACAACATGTTTGATTGCAATAATATTAAGTGCCAAAAGTTCCGACATATATACTTAAGTGTCATTTTTTTAATGAAAATAATTAGACCATTTAAGTGCAAAATCTAGCAAAAGTAGTTGGAAATATGATATGGTTTATTTTTAGCAATATAAGTTGTTTACATGGCTCATCGGAAAGCTTATTCAGCATTGAAGAGCCAAAACGACGTCGTTTTGCCATGAATTTGATTTTTAATATATATTAATTAAATTAAAACTATTTTTTTTTAGAAAAGAGAGAGGGTTCGACAAGGGTAGTCTTGTTAAACGGGTGGGTTGGGTCGGGTTTGGGTTGGGTCATAAATGGTCCGACCCAAATTGACCCATTAACCCGTTTATGACCCATTTAAGTATAGTATAAAATTTTTGACCCATACCCAACCCAACCCATATGCAACCCATACCCGACCTGACCCATATTGTTAAAACATTTCTCTATCTAACTAAACTTAGGAAAACTTATTCTTATAATTTTTTTAAAGATCTTAAACTTATTCAAATTCATTAACAACCCATGTATTTTAGTTTTTTTAATTTTTAAACCCATTATATATACACATGTCAAAATGGGAGTATAACCCATTTATGACCCATTTAAATATTAAATGAGTTATAAATGGGTTAGGCTTTCTTTAAATGGGTCATAAATGGGTTATACTAAAAGAAAGCTGGACTCATTTATGACCTATTTAATATTTAAATGGGTCATAAATGGGTTATACACCCATTTTGACAGGTGTAGACAAGGGTTATGCAATCCTCGCTGCCGCCACTCCACCATCACTAGGAAGGGCTTGCAATGGTGAGGAGAGGGTCGATCGGGGTCACTGAGCCTTGGCTAGTGGCTGACGACCCCAGTCTACCACCGGCAAGAGCCTGCCCTCGCCAGTCAAACTAAGGGCCACTGCTAGTTGTAACAACCCCACCCCAATTACATTGTAATTGTCAAAATAGCCATTTTCACTCACTAAGTCAATTTTAAATTATCGAATTATAATCAAATGACTCACGCAATTTTCACTCCAAATATAGCTGGGGACACCCTTTTATCACTTTGAATGGAAGATATCTCTTGTGGTCCCAATTTTAGCATGTTGTTGGAACTTTAAAAATTTCAAATTGAGAAAAACTAAGGTCAAATATATGACTCACTTTGATTTAAGCTCATTTCTTACCTCTCTTCTTTCCTTCTTTTAGTTTTTTTATTGAATAGATCCTCCTTTAAGTCTGATTTCTTTGTTTTTTTCCTTTCCAATTTGGAAGAAGCTGGTTATCCTCTTTTCCAAAGAAAAATTCTTTGGTCGATAGCTAACTAGTTGTTGTGTTAATGAATTGCATTTCTTGTAATCTTTTATTAGGAAACCATTGCAAATGCATTTTGTTTAATTAAAAGTTTAATATATTTCATTATGCCATAGTTTGTGTATTTTAGCTATCTAACTTTCCTTGTATTTAGTGAATCTAATAGTCCAATTTTTATTTATTTTTGTACCATCAATACACGATTTTTTAAAATATTTTCAAAAAAACAGAATAACAATGTGACAGAATTAAGTACATTAACGATTCTAAACATCATTATTATCATGTAAATCAATAGAAAAAGCTACCTAAAACGTTATTACATGGAAAAGTCATCACTACATGATTTTTAAATGGGTTAATATCACAAAAATCCCAAACTAATACATCCGTGATAAATTTATCAAAAACTGATTTTTCGATCACAAAAAGCCTCATACTAGTACACGCATAACAAAATTATCCTTCGTTATATTCTATTAAACTTTATCATTAAATTGTTGAGTTAGATGATATATGGCAGCTTATGGATATACTAGTTTAACGTTTTACTCTCCTATTGTTACAAGCGTAGCGGTTTGTGGTATTTCGTGATATTAATCTAATTTAATGTATAGTAAATTTGTCATAAATGTACAAGCTTCAATTTTTTTTGATAAAAAAATTAATTTTGAGTAAATTTGTCTCATATTTACTAGTTTGGGATTTTTTGTGGTGAAAAAATTAGTTTGGAAAAATTTGTCACATATGTACCAATTTGGGGATTTTTGTGGTGTTAACCCTTTTTTCAATAGATAATTTTAAAAAATTAACCATATAACAAGATTACACGCATTAAAAATTCTCTACATCCAACAATAATCATACAAATTCAAAAGAAAAAGCTCCCTAAAGCAATGGAAGAGAAAAAAAAATAAAAGTTGGACCATTAATTTACATAATGAAATGAAAGTTAAGAAGCTACGACACATGGATTGTAGTGTAATGACATATATTAAAATATCAGCTAAACCATATGCATTCCCTAAAATTTAGTACATGATTCATCCACTCTCACTTGTGCTTAAGTTATTCTTTCAAATAATGGTTTCCTAGTATAAAATAAAGAAAAGCATGCCACTCATTAACCCAATAATTAGTTATCAATCTACCAAAAAAATTATTTTTTGGAAAAGAGGAATGCGGGTGTTGTTAAAATGGAGGAAAAGTAGTAGAAGAAGAAGAAACCAAACAAAAAGAAAAAAAGAAAAAAAAAAAAAAAAAAGAGAGGCAAGAAATAAGCTTAAATTAAGAGTTGGCTCTTCGCAATTGACTTAATTGCATTTTTGTGACAAGTTTTAGAATTTCATCGAATTTTTGAAAGTTTTAGGATTTATAATATACTTATCCTAATTTTTTATGGTAAAAAATTTCAAATTGTAAAAAATCAGCATAATATCAGTTGCTCCCCAGTAAATGCGGTTTTCTAAAGTTTTTCATAAATTAATAGTAATATTAATCTTGATAATTAGTTTAATGAGTATCGTTATTACTAATCATTGTAATTTAAAGCCCGAATTATCACATAAATCACGTTCGAACCAGAAACGACATCGCATTCGCGCAGCAGCTCGAACTTGAACAGGTGGCTCGGCGAACTTGGTCGTCGTCGTCGTCATCGTCGTGGCTCGTCGATGGATCGATCTCGCCTCGTGCGATCGTAGCCGGAAGAAAGCACGGCAATGGCGGAGATCGAGGCCGGAACCAGCAATTCGACCGGACGGACGGAGCGGGGCGACGAGAAGAAGGAGGAGAGCAGTGCCGATCCGGACCTGTTCAGCTGCCTGCTCCAACCTTGGAGCGCCGATGGCGATCCCAACTACGTCGGCATCCGCCGCCTTCTCCTCCACCGAAAGGCGCTCGCTGGTTCTCTTCGCCGAAGAGTACGACTCTCTCTCTCTCTGTGAATTCGGCGTGAATGTGTACGCGAGTTTCATTCGGCGGATTGTTTTGTTTGTTTGAAGGAATGGAGATGCAACGGGAAAGGTTACGTTGCGTACAGGAATTACATCCGGAGGCCGAGGAACTGGGAGAATTTGCAGACGCCGAGCCTGAGCACTTCCGGGAACAGGTCGCCGATCGCTTCGCCGGATTTGGAGCTTGTCATTTCTCTTTTCGAATTTGAAGTTTCAGTTGGCTTTTCTCGATGGGGTTCATCCGCTTTTTGATTTCGCTTCTTATGTTGCTGGGTTAGCGGGAGCTGTAGTTGTGCTTTAGGCGTGTGCGTTAGTGCTATTTTTTCAAGTTTATGTTTGCACATTATTCTGACGTCAGGGTAATTTTGCTGGTTGATGCATCAGCGGACGGTGGGTTTCTTCTCCACATCCGCTGTCCCTCGTGTATGAAGCGGAGAGCTGGAGTTCGAGCAGGGTAATCATTTTATCTTAAAAGTCTTGTCTTCAGTTCGAAGTATAAATGTTGTTGTGTAGAATAGCCAATTGTAGTTTGTCTGCATATATAGCACACCATGGAGTAGGATTTTACATGGTAGTTATTGGTAACGATTGGACAGAACTAAAACCGTAGTCTCACAAATACAAGGTTTTAATGTTGTCAGTGGAAAAGGGGATGTTTGATCTGTATGGCTAATTCCATGATCTGGACTGTGATTACAGGATCTGCGGAGTGGCAATGTAGCTTCTAGTCACAGGACAAGTTTCAGCTCCAGCGCAAGTGATAGTGATCGGCCACGTCGTCAGGTGGCTGAACCTGCGTACTCGTTTGTGGGAATGCATTGCATCTTTGATCAAAGCAGAGCTTCTGGTAATCCTTCAGATTGTCTAGACTTCTGCTTTCCTTGGTTGAGGATGGAGTGTAATCACTTATCTTTTGCAGTGACTGTTCTGAAGTTTGGGCATGCAAGTTCCAATCTGCTTGCATATGGGGCAGCTGATGGGACCTTGACAGTATGCACTGTCTCAGAGCCACCTTCGGTCATTAAGCAATTGGCTGGGCATTCGAAAGAAGTCACAGGTTGGCTTAACTGGTATCAGCTCCATTCTTTTCTTTCTGCCTGGTTATGTGCATTTTTTAGCAAGGCATCCCTTTCCCATGTCATTATTGGTCAATAAAAAGACATTATTTTCACATATGCTGACTCTACGGAATAGAATTCATGCTGGATATGTAGCTATTAAGTTTTTTAGGACACTTATATGCCAAAGCACTGACTGACGCCTTAAAATTCTTTATTTATGTGAAAATAGGTATTTCCTTATTATAATTTGGTTCTACGAAATCCACTTTTGAGGAGCCATGATGGTATTCGATCTTTGACTAGCATACTTGCTAATCAGTGGAATAACGTTCTAGAAGCTTGATTATTGTTTAATCATGTGAAATTCAAGGAGGAAATGAAAATCGACTTTGAAACTTAATTTCTCTAAACATGTCATTTATTTATCTTACGTGTGTCTTTTCCTTTTAAATTCATGTGGAAGCTAATGTGTGTCTCCAGCCTTCCTCATAGATTCTGCAGATATAAGAAAATGACCGTATGGTGCTTGTCTATGTGGATCTTCTTTTCATGCATCCTGTTATTAGAGTCATTATGATGCTTGCTCAGAAAAATCAGTTGGACATATCCTATCATCATGGCACCTAGGTAGACACGTGAAGAACATTGACCTATGTGAAGACACCCAAGGAACAATGCTGGAGTGATCACCTGTGGAATTCACTCATCCTAGAAGTTAGTTACAGAAATCCATTACGTATATTTTCTTCTTGATTGACACCAAGCTTAAATATCATGCCATATACTTCTTTGCCTTGTAAGTAGAGTGGAGTTGTGGCTAGTTAGTAGTAATTTCTAATATTTTCTAGCATAAGTTTGAATGCGGCTAGTTGTTCAGTTAGTTTTGAATCTTGTCATAGCTTGATCTTGATTGATGTGACATACACTTTGCAAATTGTACCTATATATTTGTTAAGATAGCACAAAAGTAATAGTGAGGAAGTAAAAGGTTTGTTTGGTATGGATTGCCGTGTGGATGCATAGGCCATATATAGAGTGAAATACCACAAGGTAATAAAGAATTGTTCCTTGCTTTTTGTGGATCTTTTCATGCAGTTTTTGGCCCTCCTATCTTCATAAACTTTCTGATACTCTTTGTTCATTGCAGACTTTGATTTCTCCTCCAATAACCAGTACATTGCATCATCTTCAATGGATAAAACAGTAAGAGTCTGGGAGATATCCAAAGGAATTTGCATAAGAGTGATATATGGAGTATCATCACAGCTGTGCATCCAGTTTCACCCTGTAAGTACACCTGTACATATATTTTAAACTAGAAAAGGTTTCTCAATGAGTTCAATCTACTAGATGTTGAACTTACTATGTCAACTGAATGCTTTTCTCAGCCAATCAAAGGCTTCAATCTTAAATTTTTTTTTTTTTTTTGACTAATAGGCTGTATGATTAAAGCATACTATTAAAGTGATTTACCTTGTACTCTTGATTATTGATGCAGGTAAATAACAACTTCCTTTCAGTTGGCAATGCAAACAAAGAGATAACTGTAATTACTGGGTACCCTAATTTTCAGCATATTATTTTGTTTGCTTCTCCAATGCTTGAATTGTTTGCTTTGAATTTTTTGTTTCATTGTTTCCTTTAGATAGTTCTGACTAGATAAAATCATAGTGCATATTATGTAGATCTGAGTGTTAGCATTTTTTACCAACTTTTTAGTTGTGTTTGGCTTCCAAAAAATTTTGAACACTGATTTAGGCATATGCAGTGATTATGGTGACCATATTTACTGCAACTAACATCCATTGCAGAACCTACCTGAGTCATTAAATTGGCTGGTAGTTGCCAGATTTTATAAGACATCACATCAGCATTTTGTGTACTTTGGCATATGAATGATTAAAGGATGGGAACCACCCCATGTGGTGGCGTAACTGGCTTGGGCTTTCTCCCCCTCACGAAGGGGAGGAGTTCAAATCCCAGAGGCGTCATTAGTGGACTTACCCTGGTGGCACGTGCTTGGTGGTCACACGTGTCGCCCCCAGGGTTTACTCCCCGGCTGCTGGCCGTGCGGGGGTTCCCTGGGTCACCAAAAAAAATAAAAATGACTAAAGGATGGGGATAGCTCAGTTATGTGATCTTGTTTCATGACCAGAGGATGACTTTGCGGAAGTGTACAGAAAGTGCCCCTCAAAAGATCTGAATAAAATATTATTGTTGATGGATTGTCTTAGAAACACTCAGGTTAATCTTGGTTTTTCGAGTGAGTACTGTTTGTTACTATATCAATTGCTCATCTTCATATTGAGCTATTTGAATATATATTCCAGCAATATCTCTTATATGTGAAATTCCTTTGATGGCAAACCAGGTGTTCAATTTTAGCACTGGGAGGATAATAAGTAAGACGGCATTTGATAGTGAAGTCACGTCTATGGATCATGATCATACTGGTCAGCTGATTTTCTGTGGGGATGCTCAAGTATGCTTCTGTAAATCACTCTGATGGACTTTTTTTTTTATCCTGCTGTTCTGCTTGTCAAATGCTAGTTGCATTGTGCTCTTATGTGCAGGGATCTGTATACTCTGTCAGCATGAACTCCCACACGGGTGCACTGTCACGCAGTCATCGTGATAGAACTAGCAGCAAACGCAGGTCTCCTGTAACTACTGTGCAATACCGTAGTTTCTCTTTGCTAGCCCGTGGTCCTGTGTTGCTAACTTGTACCCAAGATGGAAGTTTGTCTTTCTTCAGGTATTGGGGGCAGAACACATCCTTTGTTCTAGTGTTATTTTTGTAAATCCTAATGAGTCGATACAATTGATTTGCTGTCATTGCAGTGTAGCTTTGGAAATACAAGGTTATCTGACCCTTCGTTGCTCACTCAAATTAAGTCCACGAGTTCATACTATTAGGGTTTCATTCTGCCCTCTTCTTTCCCTTGAGAAAGGGGAATTTATAGGTCTCTCTCTCTCTCTCTCTCTCTCTCTCTGGATTTTTCTTTAGTATGTCTGGGGCATTATAGTTGTAGGTATTTCTGATTTTGAGATGAAACATACATCAAGACATGCATAAGGACTAAGTATACCTAATTAGTTGATTATTTTGTTTTCATTCTTTTACCATAGGTCAGTTAAATGCTTAGATAACTATAATTTCTCCTGTTTAGAAAATGAACGTTCTCGGATGCCACCTAGATTCATTCATCTTTTGTGCCTGTTTAGCTGGGTGAATGACTCTGCTTTGTTTTGGCCATAAGAGTGGATATCTGTACCGAAAGATGCATATGTATGGTCAGACATATTTAGTATTGTTGCAAGTTATTGTTAAATGGCAGGGCGTAGTAAAGCACTAGACCTAATTGTTAATACTTGAGAATGCAGCCATATGAAGCCCAACGTACTTTCACAGTATATTCTTATTCATATTTCGTACATTTGTGTGAATGCAAACTCAAGTTTTAGAATGAGTAATAATCTAAAAGGTTCTAATTGATGGCAGTGGTCACCTGAAACTCCACTAAAATCATTTCTTTTGCGTGAAGTTGAGGACAATTAATTGTTTGTTGTAACTTACGGAGCACATTTTCTGTTATGTGAAGTTGCTGGAAGCGAGGATTCAAATGTCTACTTTTATGACCTGACTCGGCCAAGGCATACCTGTGTAAACAAGCTACAGGTCTGCCTTCATTGCTTGGGACTTTATCAGAGCTTTTGTATCTGTTGTCATAAAAAATTGAATCTAAAGTTGATTGCATTACAGGGCCATCGATTCCCAGTTGCAAGTGTTGCTTGGAACCATGGTGAAAACTTATTGGCGTCGTCTGATTTGTATGGCACAGTTATTGTGTGGAAGAGAGCAAAAACAAGTTAAGAAATTTGTACACAGGATGGGTATGAAGCACGAGAACATGTAAGCTCATGCCCAAGGAGACAGGAGACCATGTTTGAGGAATTCAACGATGTTAAACAAAGGCCACTTCTTACAGAGTGCTCCAAAGTTGACAGTGTCAATGGAGCTGATTGTTCATACCCCCCCCTCTCTCTCTTCATTTTTGGGAGAAAGATTGAGTACCATCAGAAAGTTTTTAAGGAAACTGTATGTGCATTTTTGTTTTAAGGGGGGAATTGAAGGACTAGGTGCTGTAACATTTTCCTTTCCCCAGTTGACATTTTATAAAGGCAAGCGAAAAGGTTTTTTTGGGAGCAAATTCCTTGATATATGATATCGAAGAGTTGAAACTTTTGCACTTTATGAACTTGCATCAGTGATTCACTTCCTTCTTTTGTCCTCAATGTCACTGAGAACCACTGATTCACTGGAGTTTTTTTAACTTTCTTTTTTTCTTTTTTTCCCCAATGTCACTAAGAACTTGCTTTATACTTCTTCCTCTACGCAGCTTGTGAGAAAAATACTTCATTTATCAATGAAGATTATCTCAGATATATGTCTGGAAGATGGAAAAAATGCACACCACAAGTGCTCTATTCTCTTTGGTTTTTTTCCTTTTTTGTTTGGTTTGCTGCCCTTTGTAGACGGTATAATGTTCGATAGATGAATCGTTCAAATGGCATGTTGGCGTGAATTGAAGATTGAGAAGTAAATTGTTTTCGCTATCTTGGATATGGTGTCGCCAAAGGACGGGTAATTCAAAAGGGATCTCACCAATGGAGTGCACACGGAAAAACATGAAGTGGAGATGTATCTGGTCTTTAGGACATTCGTCAAATGCTACTTAAGAAAATTCTGTACGATTGATGGTAGCAATGTTCTACGGCAAGGAGATAGAAATGAGTGTAGCAGAAACGAGAAATCTACTCTGATGAAGGAGAACAAAATGCGAGTTGGTGCATGGGCGACCCTACGAAGAGATGAAAGGGGACGGTAAACATCGATATCTAGCATTTAAAGCTTCCATACGATCTAACATAGAGTGCAATGGCATGATGGGATCGGTATGATGGATCATGCTCGGCGGAAATTGTGACATGATGTTTCCCATCATTGTATAGGTCGGCGCTACGGTTGAAAATCATCTTAGGCCATCAATCACTCATCATGTCATCGCATTTATTCATTTTAGAAAAACTGCAATGCATGCATATAAGGATGGGACAATGGTACAAATGATCCATAAGCTTTGACTTGATGCACAATGTGGTTTATCAATCTTTAATTTGGTCAATTTGGTCATTGAATTTTAATATTATATGCAATGTGGTCTCTAAATAATTAATTTATTCAATATGGTCACTAAACTTTTGATATATGTTTAATTCTCAGAATATATGAAAATATTCGATGTGATCCTTTTATTAATTTAAATTCAGGAATAATATTGAACATTTTTATATAGTTAAAAAACTAGCTCGAATATGTACTAAAAGTTTAATAATCATATTAAAAAAATTAAAAATTCAAGGATGATATTGCAATCGAGCTAAATTTTATGGACTATACCAACAAATTAAAATTTTAGAGACTATATTGTATATTGGATCAAAGCTTTAGGATCATTTGTGTAATTTTTCTTATGAGGATTAAGGCGAGGGTACCGAAAATTAATTAAAATATATATTTGTAAAAGAGACACGTGATAGCAAATCTGTTGTAGGCTAGTTGGCTAGGGTACTCGGCTCTCACCCGAGAGACCCGGCTTCAAGTCCCGGCAACGGAATTGCTTTTGCATTTTTAATTTTATCTTTTCACTAACTATATCGTAAATATTTACAAAACCTAGGAAGGAAAAAAATCCGTTGTAGTCTAGTTGGTTAGGATACTCGGCTCTCACCCGAGAGACCCGGGTTCAAGTCCCGGCAACGGAAATCTCTTTTTCTTTTCCTTTTTTTTTTTTTTTTTGTTTCCTTCCTTCTTCTTTTGCCTTCTGCAATAAGCTATGTGGAATTATGCACGAAGCTGCTCCCGATGCATCATCGTCCTCTTGAGGAGTACCCGGGAACGAACGTAAAAATCCCATTTTGCAACAGCTTCCCTCCAGTAGAACTCCATCTGCTAATATATGCAGCTGCTATGGAGTTTCAGTACAAGGAAAGAAAGTCGCCGGCTTCAAGCTGAAACGGGTAAGGTAAGTCTCTCTCGGTATAAGGAAGAATTTCCTCGTTCGCAAGCCAGATTCGCGAATGACTTTGTTCCAGGTATACCAAAGATGACCCGTTGCAGTTCGTCGGTCCAACTACTCAGGACTCCTAGTAACACTGCAGCATGCTTGGAAAGGTTAAAAATCGTCTCTTGAAAAGATGCGCGCAGAGCATAGGTATGATCCATTGGAGCGTTCCATCATTGCTGTAACATGATCTTGATCATTCATATGCAGTAATTTCTTCCTGGCAACAGATCGCCCGACTTCTAAGATCATTCTTTTCGCTCGCACTTTAATCACTGGGGTTTATATCATACTCGCTCTAGACTACATACAGTTTCTGGGGTGAAGCCTGATAGGCCATCTCATCTACTAAAACAGTACAGGACTCGAAAATGAGCATGGACAGTTTCCTTGTGAACTATTTTGAATGGCTTCAGGATGTTGATTCACACCCATAAATGCTGTAAAACAAGGCGATTCGGTGTCTGTGCTAATCATATAACAACTTCTGTAATTAGTTTCGAACAAAAAATATCCTGAGAACTTGTATATTGTAGCGCGACTCGGTTCGATTATTGTTGGCCAGTCGCCACTCTTTTGACAAGAGCGATCCTCGAAGCATCCCCACTGATTTCCTCGAAAACCACAAGCAAATTCTTGGCTGGTCTTAACCAGGACCGTGGAACGTGGTACCTGGAAAACACAAGTAGCAGTTAGATGATCGAAGTCCTAATGTTCAAGTTCACTGACCTCCCATCAGTTGATTTTTATGGTTTCATATGGATGTTTTTACCATTGTTGAGTGGAGTGTCCACATCGGGATTGGCACTTCACCGGCCGAAACGTGCCGGAGTAACTGCATCCACTGCAATCTCCTTTGGCGCGAACGCTCCAATATCTTCCGAGGCTATGCCCATTGACCCAAACGTGACCTTTGCCCATACTTCCCATGTCGAGAGCCAGAGGTTCGTCTCCTCCTGGTGCATCGAAATAGGCCTACAAGTTCAAGCAGAATATTAAATGGCAAATGTTCTCAACAACTAACTGAATTTTCTATACTGCTTAGCATATTGGCTTTGCATTGCATGAGTGAAAGGAAGGAAAAGTCTGTTTTCTCGAGACTGCGCGATGCATGGCCTAAGAATCGAGCACATTACTGTCGGTCCATCTTAATGCAAGAAGAAATTCTCTATCCTGGTTGATTTAAAGGAAACAAAACATACAATTTTACATGACATTCTGTTGCAGATGATATGAATTTTGAGTTTAGAAGAACGCGAGATGTTCTATGGACTGCATCTAAGGCGGGAAAAATGAAAGATATGCTTCAGAAATGGAGATTGAATTTGGACTTCAGTATTATGACACATTCATAGGTAGCTTCTTTCTTCTCATATGCATACTGTCACGCGCCTCCTCTGTCATTCATTAGCGCCAAGAACGTTAATAGTATCTCGATTGTTAATGCAACGAAATAGTGTAACTTGTACCTTGTACCAAGTAAGAGGTTGCTGTTTCGCCGAGACTAAAGACTCTCTTGTCCAATCAACCGACTGAATGGAACTCGGAGAATACAGGGTCATCGATTCTCCTTTAAGCCCGATCTGCAGAAGCATTTGCGCGGTGGAGTTTTACCAAGCTCTCATCGACAACTAATTACAACTGGAAGAGAAGTCGATATGTTTGTACCTTGTACGACCACTTTTGCCATGACAAGTCCTTGTTCCCTTGATCAAGCCCTTCCAGCGTCACTGGTCCTAAGATGCCGGTGCTCCATGTCTCGAAATGAGAGCCGATGTTCTAGAATCCAGGGCGATGCAAAATGCGACATTGCAATTTAGGATAGGTGCACATTCAGAAAGCTTCTACTATCAGAAAAATTCTAAAGTGAAGTTTTCTGAGACCTACTTGTAATCCAACAGTGGCGCTGAGAAGTGAAATTTGGTTGGTCCCGCCTCGCAAGTCGATGTCCACTGCAAAATCAGATCTCCTCTTTTCCCTAGAGCCGAATGCAGAACCTACATTACAGGCCAAACGTGTATCAGTAAGTACAGCAGCAAAGTTCATTTCATCCATTCTATTTTCATACTCATGAGCAAACAAGAAATCAGACAAGAAAATGCACCTGAAAGATGTCCATTGATGAAAACGTGCGTGGCATGGCCCATGGACTGAACTTTCAGAACCGGGCGTTTCCCTCCTCTTAGGATTGATTCGGACGGACTAATATGGACACTGGAGCCAACACGAGAAGCAAGCACAATGTTCACAGGAAGATGAAAGCAATCTTTTCAATTCATGTTTCTTCCATCATCATTTTCGAGCAGCATAGTAAGTTGATCTCACCTAGTTGAGTACCAGAGGTAGTCACTTGCATCTCTTGTTATGTTCAGCTGCTCGAGGAGACCGGTCGCCGTGATGGTGGACTCTTCATCGAGGGAATGGACTTCCTCATTGAAAGTCTCCCAAGAGTGGAGTACTGCTCTAGTGGACACCATTTGCACTTGAGTTGTTTGAAGCTGAACCTGGATATTTTGGATGCCGAGTGCTTATCAGTTTTGACAGGTGCACTAAACTACGAGGCATGACAGGAAGTTTGCATCTCTTCGTGAGTTTGGCCTTTTAGTTCCACCTTTCGATAATAATCGTGCTCATTGTTGAGATCGCATTATGAGTTGCAAGACTCAAAACCATAACAATCGACACTCGATACTTTACAAACTCAGTACATGTTCAGAAAAACATGTGCATAGAGAATATGAATATTAAAGCTTAACTGAATTTCACTGTCGTACATGACAATATACACGTCTGCATATACTCCATCCACAAATTTTTGCAGGATCAATTGCTTCATTCTAGTTAAGAAACGACTGTCATCTGCATTCTCTGCAGGTCAAGTTTCTTTTCTTGTGGATTAGGTTAGATTCAAGTGTTTTCCCTTTGACAGTGCAAGTCAAGCCACTTCCTCTCTACTTACTTTGGCCGTGTTGAAGACGACATCGACGCAGTTGGGGAGGATGCTGATGGACCAGGGCGGCAAGTCGTAGTGCCTTCCCCTGAATGTCACCTTTGCATCTGATTTCGTGTGGTAGTTCGCAAGAAACGCCGCACAGCCTCCCGATTTAGATGAAAAAACATGCGCCTGCCAACCAGAAGTGCCAAATTGTTTCATAAAAGATGGTTCCTTTGATCTTCAATCATAAGATGTCAACTAGTATAACTGGTTTTTCAGTGTTTGCAGACCATTCGCTCAAAGATGGTTGTGTACCTGCTCATAGTTCCCGAGGGACTGCACGACCGGGTCGGCATTTAGAAGGGCTCTCTCACATCTCTTAATGGCATCATGTAGTTCCTTCAAATGACCATACTTAGGTTGCCTGATCAGTCCTAGCAATCAATTACCGCATCATGAGAAATAGATAATAGCTGAAGAAACTAATGAATAGAACCGGCGGACAACATTTTTAGTCTGATACTTTGTGCAGGAAAAGTAAAAGCAGACTGGACCGTGCATCTGCTTTAGTCTACTCTCACCATATTCATCAATCGGAGCATCGTAGTCGTAGCTCGTGGTAATGAAGGGGCCTCCAGAGGTTCTGCCAAAATTGGTTCCTCCATGGTACTGCCAAACAAGTATGTCTGTGCTTTATTAACACTGAATTGAGCATAAAAACAGTGTGCCAAAATCGGTAAAAGCACAAGTGCATTTCTGGGAAGTGACTAGGAGGAGCCGAAATCGATAACAGTGTGGCAGGAACATCAATATCACTGGACCATGTAGTAATTAACGAGGGAGCCGCCCTTTGGACGAAACGAGCAACTGCAAATGCCAAATCCTCGACCGGCCTCTGATAAACCGGGCTGCCAAAATCTGTAAACCTGCACAGTTTAAGGGGAAATTTCAGCTCTGTCTACTCTACAACATGCTTGAACATCGACAGTTTCAGAGATTCAGGTACTCGAGAAATCACCATCCACTCCAAGCCTCAGTCCAAAATGTCGGTTTATATGGTCTGTTGGGAGAGAAGTAATCACAGTAAAAGCCATTGCATGTGTTTATCTGCCACATAAAGTTTTGCAGGAGCCGGAAAAACCAATTCATTAGCGGCCGACGAGACATCTTGCGTATTACTAAACAAAGGCGACATGGATTTACCACCGGGTCAGGAGCATCATCTTCCTTGCACATCACCCACGGCACTCCAGTGCCCATTCCTACAGCCATTTTCGCAGCCCAATTCATGTAGGCATTGCCGGCAGCTCTGAAAGCCTTGCGTTCTGGCTCATACTCATTCTCAATCTGTTATGGAGGACATGATCACCAAGAAGATCGGCCAAATCAGATAAAGGGATAAACTACATAAGCCATTGCAGAAATGAGACTAGTACACTGTATAATGCAAGAAATTTCCCATTGATGAGGACGAACAAATGTCTATCTGTTCTGCTATGGTAAAATTCATATCATCAAGCATCGAGAGGGTGATTCAGAAGCTTGAAAAAGAGATTTTAGGCTCAAAAATATTTCGTGTCATCCAATGACGAGGTAGCACCTGAGATAGGATGATGGGGCCTCCTTGAGAGTGAAAGAGGTTTTCACTCTTCATCATCTGGACAATCTTTTGAGTGAATTTTTGCATTGCCGACTGCAACATGTAAGAAAGCAATCAAGCATTACAAAAGTCTGCCAAATCCTCTGATTTAACTAATTTGAGAAGCATCTCTCTCACTCTCTCCACACGCACGCACGACGCATCCATTGATACACACCTTGAAGGGCTCATTATCTGTTCTGAAGCTAATGCCCCGAACAAACTTCAACCACACAGGTAATCCCCTGAAAAGTCATAGGAAACACATTACAATTTACATCGAACAAGGGCGAAATCTGCACGAAAGGAAGAAGAAACTGTGGCAGTCACCCGAAATTCCACTCTGCACAAACATAAGGCCCAATGCGGAGATGGACGTATAAGCCAGCTTTCTGAACAGTCTTTATGAACCGAACCAAATCGTGTTGCCCCTCGAAATTATACTATAAAATTCAGCACATAAATATCCCTTAGCACGAATGAATAGAAGCAAATGACGAGCGTGTGTAAACCCAGATTAAGATGAGAGCACATGTGAGTAAACAAAGAAGTACATTGCCAGGAGAAGGCTCATGAACATTCCAAAACACATAGGTGTCAACAACATCCAAACCACCCTCTTTCGCCTTCTGCACAAGACCTTCCCACATCTGCATTGCATGAACATAATGTTCAAGAAATATTCACAAACACCAGACATTTATAAAATTATCAACTAATCTATAAGAGAAATAAAATAAAAAATGGGGAAAATGGGGAAAAAAGGGAAAGAAAATGTACAAACCTGAGGGGTGCTCCTGGGGTAATGAATGGAGCCAGAGAAAAGGATCCTCCTCTGGCCATTGATGATGAGAGCCTTGCGATCATAAGTGACACTGCTGCAGTGAGTCAGTGATAGAGTCGCAAACAGTAGCAGCAGTAGCACACAAGGCAAGAACCACTTGGAAGCTGAGGAAGCTGCCATTGGATTTGTTCTTTTCCCCTGAGGAGGGAAATGGGAAAGAGAAGGTTGTTGGGTCGGTCAGTGAGCAAAGAATCTGGCAAAAGAAAATCTATCTGAGGACAGGATGGTGTCTGAGCACAACCTGTGACTGTCTTGAAGAAGCCTCTACTCGCACATCATCATCATGTACAAGACTATGTCATCTTCTACATGTTATATAGAATAAAATAATCTAAAAGAACAGCCCACGAGCCCATCTCTCTCTCTCTCTCTCTCTCTCTCTCTCTCTCGCTGTGGAGAGTATGACACTTTTCGTTTTTCAGCTCAGGTATCTTTTTCTTTTTGAGGGCCAGATCCTTAATTTGTTGCTAGAAAGTAGTTTTTTCCGTGATTGCAGAAACAAGAGAGAGCGGGAAAGTTCCCCCCTTCAATGAAGAAAATGTGCTGAAATCACTTCGAATGGAAACAAACTTCTTCGAGTACAAATCATAAATTTGTCCTGCTGTGTCCTGAATATCCCCCCTCTGGAAGGCTGAGAGTCTACTACTATAGTTTGGCCTTGATGAGCACTACCCTTTTTTCTAGTTCGTGCAAAAAAAAAAAAAAAATTATGTAATTTGGTATTTTTTTTTTTCAAAAGACAAGTCCAAGTAATGTGGCTTGTTCTTTTTAACTTATTACCTAGGCATGACACATGGTGCCATACTTTCAGCAGCACAACAATTGATAAATGATGTCAAAAAGTACCTACTATCATCACATAAGGATACTTTTACAAAGTGCATGTAATTTCTGATGCGGTAACTATTTTCATATATATTTAAACTTAAGAATCAAATATTTCCTTATCAAATATGTCTGTCGAGTGAGGAGCACCAACAAGATTGGTCTCAAATCACATAAGATGGACTCCTTAAACTTCATGAAGATCTCGAGCATGACCAAATCAAAAGAAATAACTTTCGCATGATCTCATCATGTTAAGAGGCGGTAGAACCCATCTAAGTCTTATTCACGAGAAACAATAAGCATTTGAATTCATCGATGAGGCTTCATTTAAGGACTAGTCTTGTCTCAATTCATGCTCGCATCGACCAAGTCAATTACAATCCTCTATCACGTTGAATACCTATGAATCTCATGTGGTTCTCGAAAAGATCTATAGCCGTGATCGTTCCATGCAATTTTTGTCCCCGATCACATTCTTCCGGGCGCACGCAGAAACTACTTCCACGGCCACCTAACATTACAAACTCAGCATGAATCAGAAAAGGCTAAATCCATCAGGCAAGAGAGAGGGACCGATGCAGCCGGAATGCTTAATTGTCTCCGCCGCCATTAAATGTCAACAAGAGCAGGCGATCAAAAGCTGTATAGGTGGTGGGCATGAGGGAGAGATGAACAGACGGAGTTAATAAGAAGGGCAGCCTCGGAAAGTGATGGAACGAAAGACATAGGATGCCAACATGGCCTACTCTCTCTCTCTCTCTCTCTCTCTCTCTCTACCCCCATGAAGCATGCACGAAGCTCTGCCTTTATTCATTTGTTGACTAACGGACAATGCTCTCTCTTTTGTCTTTGAGCCGTTTGGCCCCACACGGAGGAGAGCGCACCGATGCTCTCAAGCCACCCACCGCGCACCACCGTAAAAAAGACAAGCTCCCCGTGACCTTTTCCCTCCTTTGACGATCGATCCACATGCCATTGTCCTAACAGAATATTGTAAGTGTCTTGTAGCTTAGCCCCTCCTTAGTCCATGAACCCTTTCGAGTCTTTTGCTTGGATACGGATCTATAGATTGGTTTCAGCACAGGCGTTTTACTTACGAAATGGGCTATGTTTGGAACAAGAACTTAAAAATGCAAAGTATTCAGTTCATTTGCAATGCTTCTTTTGAGCCTCATCATGTCGGGATCTACTTCTAGCATTCAATTGAATTCTCGTTCTGAACATAAGACTCTTTGACTTTAGTCTCTGATACACGAAATCTTCATGAATAAGGTGTTATGTTGCTATTTTAAGATGTCTAATATTGGATAGAAATTTGAAGAGAAAAAGAATAAAGTTGTTTTGCATGATTTAAGCAAATAGACACATGAATTTTTATTGTTGAAGGCTAGTGATAGACCTTGATCCTGCCAACAATTGGCCTTTCCAAAGAAGAGCCAATAGTTCTATCCTAGAAATTAGATAGAGATTTCAAGAATGCTTGAGCAGGGTGTTGTACAGTTCCTCAGATTGTTTGTCAATAGCATCAGGCTTGAAAACCCTGCTCAAGCTCACAAATTACTATAAAGAGCTCGAAGTTATGTTTAGGTTTGGTCGGGTTTTGAGCATGTCTAGTTTGCCTCATCAGCTCCAAGTTTCTATTAGCAACAGGATGAAGATTATAATATAGTACGGGATATGGATGGACCATAATGTACTTGCTAGGGAACCGATATCTCTAAACATAGTGCAGTATTTTTCGTGTAAAGTTCATGTATTTCACTGACAAAGCTCCAAACTTGCGTTTCGTCAAAATTCTTGAAGAGCAAGGAAGGAACATTTTCGTTTTTAATTACAAAGCGAAACTAAATTTTTGTACACAAAGATAAAGTATACTACTTTCCGATTATAAGAAAGAGATCCTAAGAATCTGTGGATTCCTAGAAAATATTTGGAGTCATGGAAATAATCTTCTACATCGAGAGCAAAAGCTTAATTATTTATAATCATTTTTTTTTTTTACAACTCCAAAGATTTAGCATGATAAAACCTATAAGTTAAAAAGCCATACATTCTTTCGCACTAGCACCGTCGCCTTCAGATACTCACGAAATAAATAATAAAATGAATTTAAACTTTTATTTGGTTGAGCAAAATTCCACATGTGGTGGAAAAGATCAGGGAAAGAGAGAGTTGATGGTTTAACCTAATTTTGGACTGACGTACTTTTTCCACATATACTATTAAAATGAGTGTGGGTGACTTTGTTTTTTTTGTTGTATGCTTTCTTCCTTTTAAGCATGCAAATGGAGGAGGGGCCGAATGCTGTAGGTGAAATTGCAATCCCTCCAACTTTTTGTCCAATCTCAATTCCATTCGAACCTTTTTCTATCTAAAAAGAATTTCTAATTTTCACTCTAATCCAAAATCTATCCACGTGTTTAAAAATTTCTACCAGATTCTTCGAGACTATCTAATATTATGAGTTCAATGTTGTTTCATGCAAATGTGATGATGTTGATAAAGCCACATGTTTTGATAATGAATTTCTGGTTGGTCTAGATAATTTTAAAAAAACTAATGACGATTTCAGACACATGGGCAGATTTAAGACTAAAGTAAAAGTTGATGATTTTTTTAGATAAAGAACAGTATAGAATCGGGATTCAACCCAAAATTGGTGTTTTTTAAAAATAAATAATGACGTAAATAGTCCTTGAACTTTCAAGGACATTAAATAGTTTCACATAGTTCGGGACTAAATCGAACATATACCAAAAGTTCATGAACCATATTAAACAATTTAAAAGTTTAAATACGGAATTTCACATTGAGCTAAAGTTTATAAATTGCATATAAATTAAAATTTTAGGGATCACATGATATTATTTAGGTCAATTTCCTTTTTTCAAGGGGGGAAGAGGAGGTGGGGCTGCTCAAGCCCATTGAAAGAAGGATGGATTGGGCCGAGTTTTACTATACCCAGTTGCACTAAACTTGGGCCAAGGAACAAAACCCTTGCGAGGATAAAACAATGGCAAAGATGATGATGAAACTAGTCGCAAGCTAAGATTATTGTTTCCAATCCATCGAATTTTCTTTTTTTTAAAATTCCACAATGGAAAGAAAAGCTTCTTGAACATAGAACTCTAGCTGCCAAATTGAATGAGCGTAAACAAAAATAAATCGCGGGAATAAATAAGTAACACATGATCATCTTAATTTAGAATAGAGATGTAGCGAAATCTTCGATAATAATTCTCTTTTACGTATTTGCCCTTGAGAGACATCACCTTGAGCCATGATAATCATCTGCCGATGGGATCGAAACAACCGACGCGCATGTCGCCTATCTGAATAGTGTTTGATTTGGTCCAATAATTTCATCATGTCCACGTGTCGCGCCGAACGACATTCTCACGGAACACATGAAAAAGAAAATACATAAAGAGATAGACCAAGGAAAAGGGGTATTTGTACAGAGCAAGTAAAGAATCTTGGAAAAAAGGGCGAGGACGTGGGCCCCCGTCCACGTCACTGATGACGTCATCGGCTTCTTATGTCAAAACGTGGGTACCACCGGGGGGGCCCCACATTTCCTACTATAAGCTTGATTATTGAAAAGGGCCAATGCCCTATTTGTCAAAAAAATCAATCAATCAATCATTCATTAATCTTAACAACCTACCAAGCTCATGGCCCCCACAATCACCAAAAAATAAATATTAAAAAAATGAAGACCCAGTAACCTGCTGCCGCGTGTCATTATTCTAATCATGCAAAAACTAGTCTTTTCCCACCACTTGTTTTTTAATAAAAGCTTATTTTATATGTATTTATATTTTAATTGTGCTATTATTAATTCAGCTATGTAAATTAGATCACAGCTAGCGAACTTGTAATATTAATTACTTCCCGTTGGAGTTAGGTTAATGAAAAATATTGTGGTTGGTGCATGAGAAATGAAATATATTTCTATCGTTGTAGGTAGGTCCTATTTCGGTTTGTCTATGCTAGCTCTACGCGTTGAACTAGCCCAAGGCCAACTCTTTTAAGGAGTTATTATATTAATGGCTGGTTGGTAATAAAATTTGAAGATCTTACTAACCGCCATGTCTTTGGCATCAACATAGGAGGTGAAAAGAGCAGCCGAGAATGGTTGATAATTAAGGTGGAGTAACTCAATGTTTGATGCCAACAACTTTTTTTCTTATGCGAAAATTATCCAGTCAATCATAAACCCATTATAAAAATGTCGATTTAATTTTAAAATTTTCAATTTTACCAATTTAATCTTAAACCTTTGTGGGAATTTTCGATGTAGTTCTTTCGGCCAATTTCTATCGGAAATAGCTGACATGGCAATGATTTGCCACGTAGGATAGCAACGATGACTCAAATTAGCGATTTCCAATGAAAATTTAACTAAACAGGCTACATTGGTATTCTATTAAAAGATTTAAGATTAAGTTGGCAAAATTGAAAATTTTAGGATTAAATTTGTATTTGTACAATAGGTCGAGGACTGGTTGAGTAATTTTCTCTTTTCTTTGATGATTTATTTAAAGATATATATGTTAGGAGGTTCAATTCAAAAGCTTTAACTTATGCGTAAAGAGATCGTGTGTATATAAATCCCGTAAACAAAAAGGACGCATGGAATTTGACCAACATGGATAGTAAATTGGGGTAAAACCTTGTTCTAATACCGTCTTAGAAAGATACATCACAAAAGTTTAAGTTTACAAGTGGAGTAAAAACATATAAATCCTATATACAAGCAATATATGATACTTTAACAACATGAAAACAAATAAAAGTAATTTCAATTTTCAATTAATTCTCGAGTGTAATGTGCTTATTATCGTACTATACTCAAGATAAATCTACAACATACAACAGGAAAACAATGTCGGTAGTCTTCATGCATCTTTAAGTATTGTTGGTAGAGAAGTTGAAAGCTTAACAATATTGTATAATTAAGGTGCCGTTTGGATACATTTAATTTTTTCATTTATAAACAATAAATTAATTTGAATTTTATTGGCAGTTCTCAATTGAAAGTGGCGTTTGGTTACACCTAATCATAAATGTTTATCATTTTCGTTAAACAACGTTTGTCATATCTAACTGCTTGTTGTACTTTTATAATTTTGTCGCTCAATAATACTTTTGACTCACATTTTAACTAATTAAATAAAACTAAAAAACACATTTTAATATTTATATTAAAATAGCGCAATGAGTGCACAGTACGTCATTCATCATTCATAAATTTAACAGGTAAGATGAAAAGGAGAAAATTAAAAAAAGTAGAACAATTGTGTAAAATTTAGCGCAAAACATATTTCTACCGGTGTGTTCACATGGTTAGGAAATTCCATCAATCTGTCACTTGCAAGATAAGCTTTTAATTTTTTTTAAAGAAAATAAACACAACTTCGAGAAACCCTTTTCTTTTTATTGATCATGATGATATTTTAAAGAAATCTCGATTAGTTTTTATTTATTTATGAAAATAGAGAAATTGCACGTTCTTAAATAGAAGAGATTTGCAGCCTTTTCACGCCAAAATTTCCTCCTTATAGACACAATTAATTTTCTGATTAGTAAAAATAAAAAATTTCACCATCCAAACAATGTCTTCATGCAAAAAATTGCTCTTTTTCAGATAAATGTATTTGAAGTGCTAAAAATTATTATCAAAATGCAATTGAATACTAAAAATTTCAAAAAATATAATTAAGTCCTAAAAAATTTAAAAATATAATTAAATTTTAAAAATTGTCAAATTAGTCTAATTATATCATCCCGTAAATTGCATTTTTTTTGAAAATTTTAGTACCAACCCCTAACTTTGTAGGGCTTGTTTAGTTACTAGGTTTGAAGCTGTTGGAATGGGCATAGGAGTTCTGTTTGTTACAATGTTTGGCTAATTGGAAGGAGAGATGAGTGTCCTATTTTTTGCATCCCTAGTTGGAGAAAGTTTCCTTCAATCAGTCTTATAATTGGCTGTTTAATAAATATAGACATCACTTACATTTATTCCTTCAATCGACTTCCATATCCTGTAATGAACCATGACAAAAGTCTGAGAGTGAGAATTAAAGTAGACATTGAATAGAACCGACCAAAAAAAAAAAAAAAAAAACACGCGACTCTAGTTGAAGCGATTATTCTTCAAGTGTGAATGGAGGAAAACACGGCTCATAAGACATAATGGAAATTAAAATTGAAAATGGAAATTACTTTATGATTACATTTTCATTAATGTGGAAGTAGTAAGAAGGAATACTGAATTTGGTGGATTAAAAGGATAAATAGATATATGGATTAATATTAAGTCCTTCACATGGTATCTTTTTTATGACAAAATTAAATATGGTAGGCACACTCAACTAATCATTTATGTACATTGCTAAAATACAAATCATGGAAAGTTACATTTCAACTTCGATATGTAACCAAATTCAGCAATTTTCAAGTTAAGTTTGATTTCTTTTTATTATGCTTACTTGTGTTTTATTTTAACTAAGCAAAAATGCATATGTGTTGTGTGTGCACAAAACAATTTAATATTTAAAATATTTTTGCAAAATCACCGTAGTAATATAAATTTGACTTATTAATTGATGGAGGGAATCCGACCAAAAAAAAAAAATGATGGAGGGAATTATTTGTTGAAAACTTACTTAAAATTTGGGTAGAACAATTAAATGATATTTTGAGATGTGATATCACTTTTTTTGAGAATTTATTTGTCCCACAAAGTTGCTAATAGTTACCACCAAATTTCTTTCAAGATAAAACAAATTTTGATGAGAATTAGGGATGTGCAAAAGAACCGAAACCCGCCTGGACCACCCAAACCTAGACCATACTAGCCCGGAACCGATGGTTCCTAAAGGTATCGCTCTGGTTCCTGGTTCTATGGGTGGATCCGCCCGCCCACTTACCCGAACCGGACTGGTATTAAAATCACACGCGCGCGCAATTCTTATTATTCTATTTTGAGCCCTAATTTCCTATTCGTCGAATAGCCCTTGCAATTATTATTGTTGAAGTCTCAAAGAGCACAACAAAGATTAAGAAACAAGCAGCTTGCATAATGTCTCTCAGTTTCATCTTCTCCATCCAACTCTTCGAGACTTCAACAAACTCCTGCGTAGCTAATTGGTTAGTCTGAAAAGAATAAGAAATGAAGCTATAACACTATGTTGCTTAGCCCAACACAAATGCCACATCAATTTGTTCTTTGTTGCGAGTTTCTTCGACATCAAAATTAGTTTGGTAATGCAAGAGACTTCATCATTTTAGTTTTAATCTCATATCATTCTTTTTCCACCTCATGATCGAGAATTCAATACAAGGTAACTATAAAAGCATGCTGGACTTCAAAAGTTCTGAATTTTACGTGTTTATAAACGTAAGTGCAATCGAATTTGATTCATCAATGCATATTGAGTAGGCGTGATCGCTTGTGAGACCAATTCGATTGATCTACCCAAGAACCGGACTAGACCGATGATTCGGTTCCTAGATAGATCCATGGAACGAATGGGCAATTCCCAAATCCAATTTTTGAAACTAGTCCTTAGTGGGCGATTCCTGGTTCTAGGGTGGGAACCGCTCACTCGGACCATGCACACCTCTAATGTGAATACTAGATAATAATTCTAGTATTTCTCCAGGGTCTCTCAAGAAAAACAATTCGAAATGATAGTTGTAGTTTTGGAAAAAAATCTCAAAAATTACTAATGATTTTTTTTTTAAAACCTGACAAATTTGCAAAGACATCCTTAGAGAAAAAGTCGCAAAATGAACAAAGACATCGAAGACATCCTTTCAGAAAAAGTTGCAAAACAAACCAGTATGATTACAAAAGACCATTCAGGAAATATTGCTAATTGAATGATACTGTTTTCCAACCGGCACCTTGAAAAGACATAAAAATTCAAAATAAAAGATAGTTAAAAATAATAAAAAAGTTAATGATAAAATTTTGAATTTAATAATTTCCAAAAATGATTAATAAATAAATACAACCTTTCGATTAACAAACATAACCATACAAAAATAAAATAAAAAATTAGAGGATTAGTGCTAATTAAAATGCGAGTGTGCAAAGTGCTAAGTGCGTCTAATAATCACCCACCCGCACCATATTTATGAAGGGCCTATTTGTTATTAGGTTTTTTTTTTTTTTGTCAGTCATGCTTCACTCTTACTCTAACGTTCCCCTACCTCCTAGCAGAGTGTAGAAGTCGAAACCCACTTCTGAAACTAAATCGTCCCTACTCCATCCCTTGAAGGTTGGGATTTGAACTCCCCACCTCCCTCTTCTCTTGTGAAAATGATGGCTACTAGGGCAAACCCCAATAGTTTAACAAGTTAATTTGTTCTTGGAAAATAAATTTTGAACAAAAATCCGTTAGTAAATTTTTTGTTCCCAAGAATAAATTTGGAACGGAATGAAGAAGTAAATAAAAATTGCTTCTTTGTTCCCGAAAATAATTCTAGAATTAAGCCTGATTTTTATTCTCTTCTCTTCTCTTTCTCTTTCTCTTTCTCTTTCTTCCTTTTGGCTGATTGCATGGCCTCGGCCATGGTCGACGATTGATGGCATCAAGCCATGGTAAGACTCAGGCCGACAAGTCTTGCCGTGGCTTGACATTGCCCGGGCCAACAATAAGAGGAATGAGAAGATGAATAGGGAAAAAGAAAAGAAAAAGTAAAAAAAGAGAATTTTAATAAAATTATTAAAAAATTAAGAAAAATGTTTAGAATAGAAATTTTAAAGGTTTTATCAAATTCTGAGAATAGAAATTTTGGACGGTTACTAACCACTTTCAAATGTTTATAAATTGTTCCCGAAATACAACGGTTACCAAACATACCTTAAGTGGCCCATCTCCTCCCAACTTTCCTATATCAGACAATGAAGAAAAATACTTTTATTTGTTTTACAAACAAACACCCAAAACTGTTGACCCAATATATACTATTATATGAAGTAAAGAAAACGTCCTACTTTTAAGATGTCATCATTCCATTTCTTCCCTACATATCCTCAATTACATACTGCACAAATATTGCGTTCATGCACAAATGTGTACATAATTAATTTCATTTAATCCCTCATATGTTTCAACATTAAATTTTGAATCTTTTCTATTCTACAAAACATTCCTAAAGTAAATCAAATCTTGAAAATGTCATTGTATTTTTGACACAACGTTATAAAATTTCTTTTTATTGTGTATTTTTATCACAAATTTCCTTAAGTATTTAATCATTCAACATTTTCATAACAGTGCTTTCGCGCAATCTTTCTTTTTGCATATATGCAATACTCGTGCACATCTGCTAGCACGAAGATATTATGCATATACATGGGGAAAGAGAAAAATATCTCAATATTTGAAACTTTTTTTTTTTGTTAAGTCTGTTCATAAGACTGAAAATATTCAAATGCTAAAATAAACTATGTGAGAGATGAGAGTTTTGAAAGAAGAAAGATGTTGGAAGTCCCCCTACTTTATATAATAATACATATTACCTCATGAGACAGCTTAATAATGGGTTCTTGAAATTAGGTCTATCCCACCTTTTGACATAGGCAAAAAGTTCCATTTTTCGCCCTTTTTGATAGCAATCATTTCCAGACACATCTTTGTTTGATGATTGGAAAAATTGGGCATGAAAGGATTTACAGGTGCTTTCAAGTCACTCTCGACCCTTGGAACGATCCAGCCGAAAGATAGTAGCTGCTCATCAAGAGGGGGAATTCGGAAGAAATAAAAAGGGTGAGGATTTTGATTGATAAAACTACAAAAAACGAAACAGTTGATACCATTTGGCTGAGCATTTCAACTTTTAAGCATGCCTTATGTTAAGAGTCATATGAGAATTAGATAAGTATTTGCATCTCCAAAAACTTTTACATGACAACTGAATAAGTGGTCCAATGTTTGAAGGGGAAATTACCCAAAAAATCTCAAGCCTAAAACAAAAATTGATTAGGCGGACTTAATTGACAAAACATATAAATATTTTGAACTCAATTGGTACAATTAAATAGTTTATGATTGAATTAACAAAGATGTGATAGTTTCAAGATTTTTTTAGTAATTTTTCCAATATTTGTTTCTTAACATCCGTCATTTGTCTCTCTATCAAATCAATGAACATCTTCATCCCACACTTATTCAAAGAGAGAGTGTTACGACGTTCAAATATATAATATAAGTAGTTGCCAATGATTTTTCAATTTATGCTTTATTAAATTCGAGAGGCTAAAATGACAAACTAACTCCGAGGTACCCCGCAAATTGACAAAAAAAAAAAGTACGCCATGAGTCACGGTGTGATGATAACTGTAAAGAGAATTTGTGATTCGCGATCACTTGTCAAATTGGAATTATAAATGCTTGTTAAATCATATCACCGAAACGTTTTATTTTTTTATAAAAAAAAGTAGTTTGAAAGTGTAGCATTTCTATGTCATTTTTCGATTTGTGAATATTCATGATCACTCTCATGCATATGTTTAATTGAACGACCGTTCTAATATCTATAGACGACTGTACTCCCCGCATTCATTTTGAGCGTGCGCCAGGTTCGTTTCTTCACGTTTGTATTTTTCTGTTTTCTTAACTGAAATTGATAAATGAGCACGTCATAATTATTGATTCAGAAATGCCTCTTACATGTCAAAATCTGAAACCTTACTATGTACCAAAATTTTCCCTCAGTAAATCCCCGCAACTTGCTAAACGTGGGTCAATCATCTTAGAACCAATCTATCATGAGTATATTTGAACTTTTGGACCGTTGTCATCGCTTCTGTCTTTTCATGTTATTCTTGATCCCTAATAATCATGTGAGAGTTTGGTGAATTAAGAGTTAGAACATAAATGTCCTCCTTGGCATAGAGGGATCAAGTGAGACATAGAGGTGATTATGGCTAGTGCTTTGGCCGCCCAGGGCCTACCTATGCGAAAGTAAAACAGGTAGATCTGGGCAAGAAATCCTCTTCTTGATCTTTGTCTGCCTAGGCCTAACCAATTTTATGTAATAATTTTTAAATCATGGGTGGCTTGAGCAAGGATTTTAGATCTGGTGTTAGGTCTAGCCTACCCATTAATCGGGTATTGATCTAGAATGGAAGTTACTCGACCACCATATTCACTGAGTTTCCTAGTTTATATTGTCAATTCAAAACTTTCTAGGCCAAACCAATTTTATGTAATAACTTTTAAATCATGGGTGGCTTGAGCAAGGATTTTAGATCCTGTGTTAGGTCTAGCCTACCCATTGATCACGTATTTGATCTAGGATGGAAGTTACTCAACTGTCTAACTCATTAAGTTTCCTAGTTTATATAACCAATTTGAAACTATCTAGGCCTAACCAATTTTATGTAATAATTTTTAAATCATGGGTGGCTTGAACAGGGATTTTAGATCCGGTATTAGGTCTAGCCCGCCCATTGATTAGGTTTTCATCTAGGACGAAAGTTACTCTTTACTCGTTAAGTTTTCTAGGTTTACATTGCCTATTCGAAACTATCTAGGATTTAGAATATATATCTAGATGTATTTCTCTTATTTATATTTTCTTTCCTACTAGAAATCTATTTAGGTTGCCTGAACAATTGTCATCTATGTTTGATGATTTGGTTATTGGATACTGCCTGTCTGGCGCTTCTCTTATCTTCCTTTGACTTTCTCCAAATTCTCCGCCCCCCCCCCTCTTTTGCTGTCTGATTGTCTTCTCCTTCTACAATTTCTCAACCTATCTTTACGACCACTTTGGGTTTCCAACACGGATGATATGATGCATGTTCATGGATGGCCGCCGAAGCTTATTCACATTTATTGGTTGCGAGCCAAATTGACTTGTCCTGAGCAAATTTACAGAATTACTTAGACCATGGTGAGAAATTTTTACTTTGAACTTTTATCTATTTTGTTTCTTCGAACGAGGAAAGGTGAGAAGAAATGAATGGAAATGATGTCTTGGGAGAAGGTTTTCCTTCCTTTGGACGAAGTGGATGGGTTCGATTGCAACCTAGTTAATTGGCTCGCGCTTTGTGCGAGCATATGTTGGTGAACTTATTTTACAGTGCTTTCTTCTCTTCTTATTTTATTTTATTTTATTATATTGAATTGATGTTGTAATGTTTGAATGTCTGTAGTTTATGATTGTTATTCATTTTAGCCTGAAATACCAAATAAAAGATCATTCCAATGTGCATATTAATAAAAGATTATTAAACAATGAATAAAAATAAAAAGTCTGAAAAATATTTAAAATTATTTTAAAAAATTCAGGTCAGCGTCGGCCATGCTACGTCATTAGGTTCTGACAAAAATTCGCTGGATGGATTAAGTTAGCACAAATGCAAAAAATTATACTCAATTGGCCAAAAGAGAAGTTAAAGATTAAGCACAATTATAATAAGTTTAGAACCTTTTAGTAATTCTCCCATCATCATAATGATATATAGTAAAATTGGTCAATCCGAACATACATGATTAGTTAATCGTGTCAACCTACATGAAACGAACGCTATTTGAAAATTGATATGTTGACACAACATTCTAAACATTTACATGATTTGCCATGACAAACAATCAAACTGCTAACACAATGCTGACTTGAAATATCATCAATCTTCTGTCAAATTTACTTCCAGGTTGCATTGATTTGTTAACAAATTATCATCAAATCAAATAAACAACTTCTCCATACTTGATGAAATGCCATCAATTTAAAATATTAATAGTGAATAAAAATGAAATAATAGTATTTTAGCTAATCGTATCTTAATGGGTCGCGTCGACATTAATTTATTAATTTTAAGTTACATGGGTCAATCTAACGAGTTGGACACGAAAACTTCATAATTATTAATTGTGTCATGCGGGTTGACACGAAATTTGACCCAAACAAGAATAGCTTTAGACCGAAGTCGGTAATTTGTTTTGTGTTGTTGTGTCGTATCAAAAATTGCCATCCCTAATTATCTCCTATTTAATGCCATTTCACATTAATTTTATTAAGCATTTCATGCAATCCAACATAATAATTGCTTACGTGGCGCCTAAGTGACAGCCTTTTCTATGGAGAATACAGCAAAACAATTTCGTGCAAAGAGGAGAACACATTTCTAGCAATCAAGAGTCCTAATTGTGAAGTTTAGACTCAAATTTTAGGAAATAGCTTGTAATTCTATGTAGTGAAAATGACACAAATCGTTGTGCCTAAACTTCAATTTGTATTAAAATGAAGGGGTAGAAATAGTGAAACGGCATAAAAGTACCAAAAAAAAGTTCTAAACTTATTAAATTAATACTAATTCAATTTTAAAATTTTCAATTGAATCAACTTAACCATAAATATTTTTATATTGATACATATTCAGTCCATCCAACTATTTAGATTAGAAATTGCTAACATAGACACCGGCTCCTACGTGGCGGATCGATGTTCCATTTTCAATAATATTTTAATTTTTTTTCAATTTTTTTAATTTTAAAATTATTTTTTTCTTTCCCTTTACTTTCCCTTTTCTTTTCTCCAAAGGCCATTGCCAACGAGGGTTGGCCGTACCTAGGTGAGGCTAAGCCCCGACCATCTAGGCATGGCTAGGAGAGGGGCCCTTCGCCTTATCTGGCAAGGTTGACCCTCACCTAAGCTAGGGTAGCCTTGTCACACCTAGCTTGAGCGAGGGTTGTCCTCACTTGAGTAAGGGCGAGGTCTAGCAAGCCCTAACTAGGCGATGACACGCAAGCCTCGCCCTAGCCTTGGGCAAGGGTCGAGTGACTCGGTGCGAGACCAACCCTCACCTAGGTGAGGGCGAGGCTTGCCATCGCCTGGGGGGCTCACTGGACCTAGGCCAACCCTTGCTCGGCAAGGCCAACCCTTGCTACTTTAGCCTAGCCAAGGGTTAGCCTCTTTAGATCTGGCGAGGGGGGTCTTGCCTAGATGGCCGATGCTCACCTTTGCCCAAGTGAGGCAAACCCTTGCCAACCATGGCTATGGTAGGCAATGGCCACTGGCAAAAAAAAGAAAAGGCAAAGAAAATGGAAAAAAAAAAAAAATCATTTTAAAAATACAAAAAATTGATAAAATATTAAAATATTATTAAAATATTAACGTTGGCATCAACCATGTCACATAAGACAACCGGCATCTACATCGATAATCTTTAGCGTAAATCAGTTAGATGGACTAAATAGGTACCAATGTGAATATGTAAAATGATTAATTTAGTCAAATTAAAAACTTATGATTGAATTGATACCAATAAATAGGTTTAGAAATTTTTTTGTACTTTTTCCAATGAAAGGGTGGCGTGGCCTGTTGGATGATATTTTCATGATTCTTAATCTTCATTCTATTTCTATTCCTACTTTTTACCAAATCAAACACCAATATATTGAGAAAAAGAATACGATAAAAAGAATGTGTGACGTAAAATAAATTTAGAAAAAAAGAAGAAGAAGAAGAAGAGAGGTCGTATGTCTTCTTGAATATTTTGTAATGTTTATGTTTTAAGTTTTACCCTGCTTAATTTATTTTATCGGTACATCTTACCAAAATAAAATTCTTATTTAAAGATATATTGCAAAACAACACACACACACGTGTGTGGTCTTCTTAGCTTTGTGGATTGTTTTTCCCTTGTTTTCGATTTGAAGCCTAAATAATATTATCATTTATTTAATCGTATTTATGGTTCAATTTATTTCTTGAAAAATGAACGATTTAGAAATATTTTCTAGAAATTGATAGTTTATATTCCTTACAAAAATGAAGGAATGTAAATATTTTCCATTTTAGATGTAAATTATTGTTGATAATGAAAATATCTCTCATTAACTAATTATTTCATGGAATACAAGAAATCACTTTAAAAAAAAAAAAAATGTTTTCCAAATCATTTGTTTTTTGCGAAATAAATATAACCTAAGTTAAAAATGAATATTTCTGTTTTGTTATGGGTACTCTAGCAATTCACAAAACGAACTTACAAAATAAAATAAAAAATCTCAACAAATAATAGGCACCTAATTAAAACTTTGTGATAGTATAAACAATAATAGTAGATAAATAGACCGATGGATGATCTACTAGAATAAACTTAAATAAGAAATTGAAAGTCATAATAGATTTTGGTGATTTGTCATTTTTCTTTGTAACTTTTAGGATACTTTTCATAAATTTTATTTTGTATTTTGAGATGCTGATAAGATCAATATGATATTTTTATGTGCTTAACCAATTTGTGCATCACACAGATATTATTCCAATTACATATTCATGTAAATTTGGATGGGAAGATAACATAATCGGTTATGAACTTATTGCATATATGTCAATTTAATTTTAAACTTTTCAATTTTTTCATTTAGTTGTAAAATTTTGCTTGAAATTTTAATATAGCCCTTCCAATTAATTTTCACCGAAAATAATTGAGTAGCAGTCAATTATTGTCAGTTGTCCCTCATGGTACACCGCCATGTTAGAGATTTCCAATAATTATTAAATTGAAATTTTTTTGCAAAGGTTAATGACTAAATTGGTAAAATTAAAAAGTTTACAATTAAATTGGCTTCCGTATAATATGTTTTTAGGATTGATTGAGTAATTTTCCAATTGGTGTTGGCAAGCAAAGAAATATGAACCAATTTTATCTCACAATAAACTCCATTAATTGCTTAGACGTAGCTAATAGCTATATATCCTATTTTATGAGGAAAATAAAATCGACATGAGTAAATGAATTTTCCTCGATATTTGTTATTGAACTGACTTGAAACTCATTAAAGCCAGTCGTGCTAGGAGCCGGAATTGATAAGAATTTAATGACGAGGAACGTTATGTTTGCTTAGAGGTGCAAACTTTTTTGTCTAGGTGGGTGTCTAGGACTCTAGGGGGCGGCTACTTTGTGGAGAAAATACCAAATCATGACCTTGTAACGAGGAAAGAACATTCTACCAATTTACACTCTTGACCGTTGAATTTAAAAAGTAATACTTTGGCTCCATTTATTTAGCAGAAAAATGAATTATTTGAATAATATTTTCTGAAAAAGGATCACTTGTATCGCTTAATAAATAAATAAATAAATATTTTCATTGTCCCTGAAAATGTTTAGATATAAATATGATCGGTAATAAAAAATATTTTGTAATGACTAATTATTTTAAGCAATAAAAGTGATCATTTTTAGAAAAAATATTTTTGAAATTATCCATTTTTTTGAAAGAAACGGAGTAGAGAAATTTCTTTGACATTAGTATTTATACTGTTAATGATATTTCCACAACCAATATCTCATCTTCCACGGCTTTTTCCAAACTGTATATTTAAGTTAGACTCATTTGCCTTCAAAGGTCATCCACAATTTCCACAAAAGATTCATGAAAAGTATAGCAAAAGTAACATTTACCAAATTAGGCAATAATCAAAGAAGCCCAACTTACGTTTCTTTTTCTTCTTTTTTTCCTACTATTTCCTATTTGTCATGTTTTGATGATCAATTTTATCATGGTCTTCAAGGAAGATGATCTATCTCTATATTAATGTCCTGGTTAACATTTTTTCTTTCAAAAGGAAAGCTGTACTTTTTTTGGGTCAAAAAGGAAAGCTGAATTCAATTAGTTCATAGATTATTCAAAATAAAATATAAACTACGAACTAAAATATATGTCAATAATGTTTATTATTAATACTTTTTATTAAGATTAATTGGATGTATTTATATATTGCAATTTGTTCCATCAACTAAATAAGCTATGCATAATTTTTCTCTAAGATATATAGTTTTAGATTTTTTTTCATTTTTCACTATAATTTAATAAGAACTCACGTTGATAGTTTTAGTTCTTATCTTTATTTAATTTTTTTTAAGAGGTAATTATTTAGTGCAACTTATTCACTTAATCAAATAAGGTATACTTCAAATTACAAATCATTTATTCTCTAATAAGATATGATTTTTAGTTGTCTGATTTTCCATTTCAATTTATAAGCACTATTTATTTGTTAAATTATTAATTTTGCAGAAATATTTAAATGTAAGCACGATTTATTTATATAAAGTGAACTCGTTCATGTTATGATTCGAGGTATACACCTCTACGGCTAAAAGAAAAGAAGTAAGCTATAATTACAAACAATTTAGTCTACTTGTGAATTAGATCTCTTATTATATATCACTTTACATTCTAATTTAATTATATATTACATGGAGTTCCTTAATTGTACTATCTACACTAATTTCAAAATAAGCTACATTTCAAAAATTACTTTTTTAGATCATTTCATTTTATAAGCTATTTAAATTTTAGACTTGATAACAAGTAAATCACTGGAGATATCAAATGAGGTGAGGGCTATCGTTTGAATGAGTGCAAAAACCACAAAAAAAAACAAAACGAAACGAAAGAATACAAGACTCTATTAAGCAAACATACACTAAGAATGAAAATGAAAGTAGAGCTAGGCTTTTAGCTATGGAAGAAATAAATCGGCAAGCCTGGACTTATTTGATAATTAACTAAATTTGTTAGAGGGTACTAAAAATGAAAATGAAAATGAAAGTAGGGGTAGGCTTCTTGCTATGGAAGAAAGAAAACGGCAAGTTTAGACTTATTGATTATTTACTAAATTTGTTAGAGGGTGCTTTTGTTTTTACATTTAAAAAAAAAAAACCCACTTTGAACTGTGGATGAATTTTTTTTTTTTTTTGATAACCCAGGGAACTCCACACGACCGGTAGCCGGGAAGTAAACCTTGGGGGCGACACGTGCGACCACCACACACGTGCCACCAGGGTACTGTGGATAAATTGTTAAGCTGTGTAAATATGAAAATTAGTTCCATTAAATTGTAAAATATGAAAATTTCGGGGAGGAAGAGTTTTTAGCTGTGTAAATAACATTTTCCTGTTTATATAGATTGATAGATTAGGGAAAAAGGAATTTCCTTAAGGAAACCTTTTTTGTCTTTCTCCCAAAAAATCACAAGAAATGGACGAAAAAAGGAATATTATTATAATTTCTCTCTCTCAATTTTTGTGGAAAAGAAAAAGACGGTAGAGAAAAGTCGCCGCACGTGCGGGAAAAGCCATATCTTTCCACCGGCTCGTGTGAGGAACGATGGATTCTCGGTCACGCGTCTTCCGGCCAATCACACGACGCCGTTTGTTTTTAACGTTGGATTTGTCTTCTTTTCACGCGGATCCCGTACGTTGTCGTCATCTTCCTTCTTCTGACGCCGTGCTTTAATTACCACGCCACGTCAACTGTTTTCCCGCTTCTTTCGCTCTCACCCCCTCCCGCACTCCACTTTTTCTCTCATCGACCCCTCCTTTTTCCTGTTTTCCTCTCCTTGCCCCTTATTTTTCTCTTTTCTTGCATTTTGGTCCTCGAGTTTGACCCCACCCCCTCCTCAGTTTGCAGGAGAACTTGAGCTAATTCTACTGAGGACATATAAATTTACCGAATCAAGTCCAACATTTGAGCCGTCCATGACTTTGGACTCGTATCTTGTTCGAGTACTCTTTGTATTGCTTCGTAAAAATTGATCTTTATGTTTTATTTATTTTGCAAGAATTAAATAATTAAAAAATATATTTTTTTAGATAACTATCACTGATATATCTTAAAATAATAATTAAATTAAATTAAATTATTATCGACAATAATTTATGTTTGAACATTTTCGTAAATGATAAAAATATTATTCACTTGTTCATTTTTAAAAAGGATATAAATGATTATTTTTAGAAAAATATTTTGCAAATCATATATTTTCCGCAAAACAAATGCATTCTTAAAAGATTTTGTAAAATCACCTTATAAAGATATGCGGACTCCTAGAGTGCCAAAATTTGGCTAGAGAGAGATACTTGAGTACCAAAAATTCAGAAAAAGTACACTTAAGTGCCAAAATTAGAGAAAAATGATCAGTTAAGTGCCAGCGACGAAAAAATCCAACCAAACTGCACACGTGTCATTTTTTGACGATTTTATTTGTTAATGGAGCAATATTTTTCAAAAAAAATATTCACGTGACAATTTTAAAAAAAAAAGAGAAAAAAGAAAAGAAATTGTCCACGTGGCAAAAAAAAGTCATACTAGAAAAAATCTAAAAAATTGATTTTATTAAAAAAAAAAAAAAAAAAAAGGAAAGGGGAGGGATTAGGCAAGGGTTGTATAGTCCTCGCTGCCGTTGTTGTCACTGCCTCACCATTGCTGGGAAGGATTGGCGATAGTGGGGTAAGGGTCGATTGGGATCGCCGGGCTCTAGCTAATGGCCAACGACCTTGCCCGACCTACGACGAGAGCCTGCGAGCCCTCGCCCAGATTTTAGGCAAGGGTCACCGACTCTCACCTAGCTAGGCAACCACAACCAACCACCGACGACTTGTAGGCCCTTGTCGTAAGTCGGGCAAGGTTGCCAACCACTAGCCAAGGCTCGACGACCTTGGCCGACCCTTGCCCCACCATCGCTAGCCCTTCTTGGTGAGAGTTGCACAGCCCTTATCCGATCCTCCCACTTTCTTTATTTTTTTAAAATTAATCAATTTTATAAAAATATATTTTTAAATGTTATTTAATTAATATAATTTTTAAATATCATATTGGCACTAAAACGATATTGTTTTGGTTGAGTTTTTACTGACTTAGCTTCTGGCAAGTCATGTAAACGAGTTATATTATAAAAATAAGCTAAGTCGAATTTTCGGCGATGTTCACTAGAGTTGGCATTAAATGATCCAATTTAAAAAAAAAAACGGCACTTAAATATAATTTTCGTAACTTTTAGCACTTAAGTGTCATTTCATGCCAAGTTTTGACATTTAGACTGTTATTTTCCCTACTAGTAAGTGAACAAACATTGTTGGCACAATATGAAGAAAATGTGCACATGTATGTGAAAAGGGATATATATTGCAAATTTAACCTTATAAATGGGTTTAATATATAAAATTCGAATAACGTATGAATAATTATTTAGTACATCTTTTTAGGATATAACCAGTGTAATAGTATTTCTCTTACGATAAACCGGGTCTTGTCTTGTCCTTTCTCTCGAGCAACCTCGAGTTGCATTCCATTTTTATCTCGACAAGGGGTAACGGTAACGTCGTATGGGGGCGGTTCTGATTACGATGTAAAGATGTGTTTGGCTACTCTCATTCTCCTTGTCGCTCAAACCAAACACGTGCTTTCCATCAGAATATATTTTCAATTTTTTTCTCCTCTGCATCGCATGTGATGAATTTTATTCTCATAATTTATTCACGTGGTCTCTCTTGCATGTTCTTGACACGTGAGAACTCGAAACTCAGATCAATCTCAAAACCCCTGTTAGCATTGTCTTCCCGACGTCTCAACTGCTTAGCATGATTAACAAGACCACTAAGTGTATCAAAAAAATCACGAGAGTACGTCATAGGAGTGAGCTAAATTTATATGATAAGATATAAAAGTTGCACCATTACACTATGAAAACTTTAATTGGTCAAGTTGAAGATCGAGATTCAATTCTTAATGATCCGGGTTTCTTTTTATTTTTATTTTTGAAGAGTCTTTAAAGCCAATTTGGAATCGCTCAACCCGATAATTGGACTAGGCAAACCGTTTCCTATAGATAACCGGCTGCTCCGGCCTTGGAACAAAGAACAAATTGATTTCGGGTTGGCTCTAGGTTCACAAAATCAGGAATCAAATTGGTCCTTCATAGAATTAGTCAGTCTAGGCTAGTTTTGATAGGGTTATCAGATCGAACTAACCCCGATATTCACGTTTAGTAAGTAGCATATTCTTCATGCCATCGACTCGCGATATTCTCGATTCAAAACAACCAAATCTGGTAGTAGTTATCGTTATTGTTATTATATGAAGTTAAAACGAAAGCCAATCACATAGCATATAGGTTAGCCATTTCATTAAGACCGCCTTTTGTGGATGACTTTTGGTATTGAAGTCAAGAAGATAAGTTTTAAAGCAATTTTATACTTTATTTACACAGTGGAGATTCCATGACAACCACACTAGATTAATATGTTTATTTCCATGGCCGTTCACGCAGACCCAAACTTCATTACCATACAAAAAGGGCCATGCACCAATTGGAGTCCAATGGGCCCCACGTAGGATGATGCTTTTTCTCAATGTGGAATTAGGGGGGAATAATTGCTGAAAAAAGTGGAAAGGGAAATTGGCAGTTCTCAGAAAGATTATATAACAAAATTGCTTTGCTTTAATTTGCTTTCTTTTATTTTAATTATTTCCCAATAAAAAGAATTGCAGAAATCATAATTTGTGCGGTCTTCATTTGCGTGGGGACCTCCTAAGCAATTGGGGTTGTGGAACTGTCGAGAAAATAGAAAAATAAAAGGAAATAGGAGCCGTGGTGGAATATCAGAGAATTGAAATAGAAAAATCAAGTAAAGTTCAGGTTTCAGAAGCGTTTTGATCTAGCTTTGGATGTGATTTGTAGGAGTAACTAGTGCATCGGCAATGAATTAGACAAACAAAAACGAGCATGCCTCGATACTTATGCATTAGAAAAATGTCTAATGCCGCTCCAAATTTTTCATTTTGTTATTTCCCCAATACCACTTTGCTTCTTAATTCGTTTCTTGGCCATTTTGCACCTCTATTTTATGAAAACATAAGTATATGGCATTAAACTTATCACTTTTTTTTTTGGCAAGATGCTATTGCCAGATTCTAAATTCCCAACCATTCGAAAGATCCCTTAATTAGAAAATTCCAACTCTAACCCGGTTTACAAGCTATTGCATTGTATGTGTCGCGACGCTAATCATCCTCACAACATCGATCACCATCAATTGCCTTCGCAAGCAATAACTCTAAGGCCCCATTTTTATGAGAGAGAGCCTAATTGGATATAAAAGAGAGAAGAATGGCGCAGAGAGATGGTGGCAGGGAGGCAAGGGGGCCGCCTCCGCCTCCGATTGAGGTGGGTGGTGGTGGTTGGAGGAGGTTTTCATGGTGTTAAGGATTTTAGAAGCTATGAGATTTGGAGACATGAGGGTTAGGGTCTAGGGAATTGGAGTATGCTTGGAGTTCTTTTGGAAAGGTGATTTAAATCTTTTTGGATTTTAACCCTCGTTTCAAAAGTTGTCCTTGCTCTTTTGTCTAAAAGATAGGGATGCAAAGTGGAATTGAAACTACGACAAAAAAAAAAAAAAAGTGGGTTCGGAACAAAGCATATATTTTTTACACATATGACTCGTTTGCATATACTCCTGTACATATCTATTTATGGTTGTATATCAGTCGAAGAATATATTGTTAGTGTCGATGTCAAAACATACCATTCATCTTTACACATTCAATAACCATGAATTAATTAATTAACAAAAAAGCCCTAAATGACTATGCCATTTTCAGTTTTACTAAATTTTCACTAGGTTTACATTTTTTAATTGCGTAGGTTTTCTAAAGTACTTGTGAATATGATTGCTGTAGAAAGTGTAAATTAATAATTTAGCCGAAACTAAAGACTATGTGAGGTTTTTCTTGAATCTCAAGTTGGTTTTGTGACACATTTTGAGGATTACATTCACATCCTATGTGTTAAATCAAATCGAATCGTGTACAATTTTATCGACACATAATGTGGTATAGCTCAAAATTGAACATTATGGTTGAGAGGGTGGAACTCGGAACTTTTTTTTGGCTATAAATGAAAATGGAAAAAAAAATAGAAGGATGAAAATATTGCATTGGCTCAATACACTTCTTCATATGTTTTGCAAGATGATGGCGGTTATGCTTTGAGCACACATGATTTAAGCAAAGTAACACGAGGAAAAGCATATCAATTGAAAGAGATTTTTCATAATTTGACCATGAAATTGATTCAGATTCATATCACTATAATTAATTAATTGTACCACATCAATTACGAGTCAAGACATGAAATGCTTTTCCTAAGGGAAGCAACTTTTCTCCATTAGGGCCCCTTTTTTCACCTTCTTGGTTTTCTTTTTCTTTTTTGTAAATTTATTTTTGAAAGCACCAGCTCCCCTCATGTACAAAAACATATGTAGATCATTACGTGGTCTTTGGTACTTTTACCAGATCGAAAGTGTTTAGCGTACTTGCGGGGCAAGAAATCTGACATTTGACTCATCCATGAAACCTGAGAACCAATTAAGGCTTGACACCGACACATGAACAGCAAGAAAAGAAAAGAAAAGAAAATCCAATTTCCTTGGGGCAGAAATAAAAATACATGAAAAACCAGCACCTCCATTGCAAGAAAAAAAGAAACTTTAATTGCCAGTTTGAAGAAAAAGACAAACACGGGGATATGGGCACCTACTAATGGTGCGCCAATCACCTTTTTATTTATTTATTAAAGGGCACACCAAATTCAAAGAAATAAACGAATAAACTGGATGAATTATTTATGTTTGAACAAGCCAACAAGCGGAATAGAATATTGTTTCCGATGGTGGATACTGAAGAAGCTACAGACCTTCCACGCCCATGGGGTGAGAGAGACAGCTAGAAGGAAGAAAGCAGAGAGGCAAGAGAAAAAACAAGTCTTTTGGAGAGAGAAAGCATGCTGTTGGTGAATGAGGAGGTTTATTAGGAGGGTTTTCTTGTTACCCTTTTTTTTTTTTTTGGGTTTTAGGTCCACCAACTAGTTGTTAGAGATTGAGCTCCTTAACCAAACAGAGAAAATCCCAAAACAAGAGCAGGAGGAAGAAGAGGAGGAGGAGGAGGAGGAGGAGGAGAAGCAGGAGGAACTCTTTTGAGAGAGAGAGAGAGAGTCATAGTTTTGGGGAGGAAGAAGAGTCTGCAAGCGTGTGGAATTCACACGTGGGGATGGGTGAAATGATAGGTGGGGAATACAGATGAGGAGGAAATAGGAGGAAAAGAAAAAGAAAAGAAACTTGTGGGGGTTGTTTGATCTGTAGTCCTTTGAAATTATCCCCCATCTCTTCTTCCATCATTAGAAGTGAAGCTGCAAAAGTTTCTTCTTCTCTCTCTCCCCCCTTTTTTCTTGTTCTTGTTCTTGTTCTTCTTCTTTTTATCTGTCTTTGTCTGTCTTTTCTTCTTCTTCTGCGTTTGTTGACAAGTGCTGTCATACTTTGGACGAGAGGATCAACATCTTGGGATCGGCAAGTGTTTTTGGTCTCCAGAGAGGATTTTCTATCAAATTAATCTCTCTCTGTCGCTCTCTCTCTCTCAAGAGCTCTTTCTGTTCCCCACTAATCCCACATCTGTTGCTGGCCTCAAGGTAATTATTTTTTTAAGTACCATATTTTCTTGACTTTTTTGTGTATGTTATTCTTACCTGCTCAGGCATTGAATTCTGCATTTTTTTTACCCTCTTTTGGGTTTGCCCCTTTCCTCCCTTTGGACTTTCCATGCTAGTACTCCGCTCTGACTTCTCTTTCTTAGTTCTACTGGAACTGGAAGATTGTCATAAGCTCAAATGAATCTTTTGTTTGGTTCTTTTTTCCAAACAGTATTTTTTAGCATGTTCTGGGCCTGTCCTCGTTGGCTTGTGATATGATTCGCATGTTATGTTTCTGGTTGGGTGGTTGGAAGAAAGAAATTCTGCCTACTGATCGCTGAGTTTCTTGTCCAAAATCATCTTCGTTGGGGAATTGTCTTTTGTTTTCGATTTTGGGGTTTCGGCTGATTTTCCATCTTATCAGTGTCACCGACTTGACCATCTGATTCTGCTAGAAGCAGTTCTGCCTTTTTTTCTTTTCGGGATGATTTTTGCTGATAGAGGGTTTGTCTTAAAACTTATCTAAAGTCAATATATTATTCACCAGAAGGTATTGCTATGATCTTTTAGAGCAGCATGTTGAATTATTCAGGGCCAGTTAACTTTTTAAGTTCTTGGCATAGCTTCCATGGACCTATAATTGACTGGAGTTTTCCATATGATGATTTTGGATGTCAGCTTGTTAAACACCAAATAGTCATGCTTGATTTCAGATATTGAACAGCTTTTTCATTTCTGCTCTATGTCTACTCCCAGAGCGAGGATGCGATTGTTGTCCCAGTGACCGAGAGCGCGAATCTTCAGATTGTGGAATTAGCATGGCGACTTACTATACAAATTCGAATCAAAGAGATGCTGCACCTGCCCTATACTTGAGAGAATCCATGCATGGTTCGTTCCCCGAGACACCTGCTCTATCTGGCAACATGATGCTGTATATGAATCCCGGGCCTTACACGGATAATCCACTGGGTGGAAATTCTCAGCAGCAAAGCAACGGCATGGAGGTGCCATCAGTAGGGGGTATTGATTCGGTGCATCAGCAGCAGCAGCAAGAAATCCTTTCCAACTTTGGTGGTTCACGAAGCGGAGATCATGATTTCACGTTATGGAGAGACGGGAGAAATGAGATGCTACTGATGCCACCAGTACAGAGCTCACATGGCCAGGGATTGTCCCTTAGCCTTGGCACACAGATTCCTTCGGGAATTCATATGCCTCCTGCGAATCTTAGTTCCATATCGTTCTTGGGTCCTATTCCCATGGTATCAGGGGAAGGTGGTGGGAGGACCGGTTCTGAGCGGTCGAGAAACACTGATTGTGCTCGGGCGGGTTTCGCTGGAGGTGATGAAGACGTGAATAAAGGAGGGGACATTCCCTATGGAATGTCAAGCATCGTGAGAGTCATTCCCAATTCTAGGTACTTGAGGGTGGCACAGCAACTGCTCGATGAAATAGTGAATGTTCGAAAGGCTTTGAAGCGCCCTGATGACACGAATGACCTATCTAGACGCGAGAACCAAAGGAGCCCCAAAGATGCGGATGGTTCCAAGAACGAAGCATCGTCAAATCCCCAAGAATCTGCTAGTAACGCTAGCGAGCTTTCTGCTGCTGAAAAACAAGATTTGCAGAACAAGGTCACGAAGCTCTTGTCCATGTTGGACGAGGTAAGTATATTTGTTCATCCTTCACTTACCTCGGAGACTGATATGCATTGTCTGGGCGCTTATAGATGATGTTAATTGCAAATTTTAGCTCTCTATTTAGAGTTTTTTTTTGTTCTGGAACGATAGATGAAATCTTTCAACAATTGCAACATCAAAAACTTGTTATTAATCAGTGAATTGAGATTGATTATTTGTTAGATGTTGTTAAATGCAATTTCAATATATGCTGATTCTTTTGGAAAAGCACCTGGCTACCAGAGATCATAAGATAGAAATGAACTCGTATACTAAACAAGAAAATTTTAATCATGTGAGAGACACATGAAAATGTCTTTCATTAGGGAGAATTCTAAGAGAAAAGAGCTCTAAAAAAGGAGAAAAAGGTTAAATGGCTGACTGCTAGTTCTTGTCTTAAAGATTTGGCAGGCCTACTTACTCTTATCTGTTAAAAACCCAGAATTTGATCATCCCGTTGGTACCGTTGTTCACTAACACGCCTTAACACCACGAAATGTCGATCATGTCTGCATATGATCAGCACATAGGACAGTAAAGTGTCTTGCAAATTGATTAGTACGTAGTATAGAGCAGTAGTTAGAATTGTCTTCAACAACAAAACAAAGAGATTATTTCTTTTTGAGTTTGCAGCTGCATTTTGTACAAAAAGCTTGTGGTTAGTCATATGGACCTGCATCGTACAAACACAAAAATCTCTAGTCTCTAAATCAACTTAGGATGTGACCAATCACTCCTATTTCGTAAGTTTAGATTGTGGTGTCGCTTTTGGATGATAATTTGACAAAAGGGGTCATGATTTTGTCTGCGATGCTCACAGGTTGATAGAAGGTACAAGCAGTACTATCACCAAATGCAGATTGTGGTACAGTCTTTTGATTCGATAGCAGGAAGCGGTGCAGCCAAGCCCTACACGGCACTCGCGCTCCAGAGAATATCCCGCCACTTCCGGTGCCTGCATGACGCGATCACGGGTCAAATTCAAGCCACCCGTAAAAGTCTAGGAGAGCAAGACACCTCCAACAGCAATGGAATATCGCGATTAAGGTACGTGGATCAGCATCTGAGGCAGCAGAGGTCAATGCAGCATCTTGGTATAATGCAACAGCACGCTTGGAGGCCACAAAGGGGTTTGCCTGAAAACTCGGTTTCAATTCTTCGTGCGTGGCTGTTCGAACATTTCCTTCACCCGTAAGGACCCCCTGATTCTGAATCCTGCCTTTCTTTTTTATTCTCAACTTTCAACTTTTTTTCTTTCCTGGAACTCTTGCATGCTTTGTGTAATTGCTGATCTGATGGTGACTAGATACCCGAAAGATTCGGACAAGATCATGCTAGCAAGGCAGACGGGATTGAGTAGAAGTCAGGTAATAGTTCTGCTTTTAATTCTTGCAGTGGTCATATTATGCAGTGTCTACATTCATATGCATCCCAAGATTTCGTGAAGTCTTATATTGGCCAAGTTAGACGTATGACAAGGGAAGCCGTATAAAAGGATCATAACATTAAGTTATGACTCGGAAGTGCTACTAGGATCCTCCAATCTTCACAAGAACCTGCCACCATACATGCCATGTTTCCCTCCATAGATCGAGTCTTGCAGAGGAATGCCGATACTTCACTGATTCAGTGCAAGCTGGATTGCAAGCAGTTCCGTCAGTATAGAAATTCTGAATGTAGAACTTTTAGATCCTCTTTTTATGTGGAGAACATCATCTCACAATTTGAATATGCCTTGGTGATTTATTGTTGAAGGGAGTGGTACTTGTTAACCCATGTCATCATGCATTTGCGACTTATGTAGGTCTCAAACTGGTTCATCAATGCCCGAGTGCGCCTATGGAAGCCTATGGTCGAAGAAATGTACAAAGAGGAGATTGGCGATCCCGAGATGGATTCTAACTCCTCCTCTGAAACTGCGGCCAAGGCGACAGCAGGCGATGGCCGGTCTTCTGAGGACAAGGGTGAAGATTTGCAGCAGAGTGCGAGCTCAACGGCCAGCAAGAGATGCGGAACGGGGAACTTCATGGACTTAAAGCCACCTGTAGTTAACCCCGAGATGGAGATCTCTGGATCAACTTTCAATGGCGGGACACATGGTGAAGTTGATGCTGAGTACGGTTTTAAGCTACGAGGAGGGCACATTCCTAGTGGGAACGATGGAATTCTCTTCTCGGATGGCATTGTACAGTCGGACGGGGGAAACAACAGGTTCATGGCTGCAGCCACGGCTGCTTATAACGTGTCCAATTTCGGACAATTCGGGGGTGGCACCGGGGTTTCTCTGACTCTCGGTTTGCAGCACTGCGATGGCGGGACCTTACCCTTGTCCAACTCCATGACCCACGGTATCGGATCCATGAGAGGAGATGGCTTCTACAACGCGGCGGCCTCTTCCGTGGGGGCAGAGACGATGGAATTCGAGGGCTCAAGTCCAGGGGACCAGCAGCACCGGCTTGCTTCAAACCAACTGTTCCATGATTTTGTTGCATAAAACGATGGGTGTTAATGCAGATGACAGCAGGTCCACATCCATCGGAATCCAGGAACATCCTCATTTAATAGATAAAAAAGAGAACAGGCCGTGCTTGCCGAGTGCCCTGCTGCTCTCTTGGAACAGGCCTGAAGGTGAAGAATTAGACAATGTAGGGGGGAACATGTAAAACACAGTTGTATATGAAGATATTGTTTGGAGGAGTTAGCTTATCTGTAAAGATGTATATCTGATACTTCGGTTACATATGTGGAAGAAGAAAAATATATACAGGTACAACTATCTGTTGCTGTGTGGAAGAAAAATGGGTATAGTGGAATGAAATAGAGGGTTGGGATTAAGTTGTCATCCTTCTCGTTTCCCACAACTCTTTCTATCACATTTCCCACCTCATGTCATCCATTTGAAGAAGGGAAGAAGCCACTGAGAATTTCCTTCTCTCAGGACATTTGCATTTCAAGATGCTCCAGATCGCAAGAAAACGTTGTTGCATATGCAGTGTTGAGAACTCGGTCACAGGCACTTACATCTGGTACAGAGTACAGGATTTTTCCCCAACTCATGGAGGATTCAACTCTCCAAGGTGCTGAGTGTCAAATAAACGCCAAAGAATTAGAACGTGAGAATCAACTAAAATGAAGACGTGATTTATTATATAAGTATTCTAACGTAGGAAGCCAACCTCAACCTCATCTCTGTCTCCATCTCCATTTCAGTATACAGACAATAACGGAGCTTTCCTCAGCATCAGACAGCAGGAGAGCCTTATATATATATACCATGCCAGATAGCCAAGGCTTCAACATCAGACAGTGACAGAGCTCCTTCATATGCTTATTTCCTTTACTGGGTTAACCCGATGCCTTGCCCCTACGATGGCATGGGTGCAAAAGATTCCTCTTAAGGATCATGACCCATTTTTATTTATTTTGAAGATGTCTTTCCTGTTGTATTTCCTCGGTCAACTCTCGGTCAATCCTAGGTCAATTTAAGAATTTTTCGAAAGGGGCGAAATTTATTTGTCGACACCATCGATGTTTCCAATGTAAAAGATGTGACTATGGTTAAGAAATATCGGTCTTCATAATTTACAACGCAGGTTTCTAATTCCTAAAGAAGTGCTCATCTACTATGTCGATCACATAATCTAAACAAAGTAATCAATGGGTTCTGCTATTTGGTAACTAAGAAAGTTAATACAAAAAATGACATTATTACTATTTGCTCAACTCGAGTGTGCTAGCGCAAGAGGAAAACGATGTATGTTTACATATTGCATTAGATTGGATATTGCTGTTGCTGAGTGCAGACTTTCATGATTCTAAGGAACCGCTAGTCTGATCATCGGAAAGGAGACATTTGGGAATATCTCAAGATGATCATGAACAACAAGCTGGCCGATTTCAGACGATTTGGAGTGTAACAGGGATTTCTTCTGACTCTCAGCTTGCAGTACCGCGATGGTGGCACCTTACCCTTGTCCAGCTCAATCAATCATACTATAATAGGGGAGAATTACTAAAAAAGTCATAAATCTATTGTAATTGTATCAATTAGTTTTAAACTTTTTGTAATTATGTCAATTCAATCAATTTAGCCAAATTTGGTTGGCACCTATTAGTCGTTTGGCAAATGCTGACGTGATAATTTTTCGATAATTTTTTATTCTTTTCTTTTCCTTTCTTTTTCCCTTCTTCCTCCTACCACAATTAACCAAAGGCAAGGATCAAGGAGGCTCACGCCTCGCCATGGTCGGCCACCCTCACCAAATTTGGCCATGGCAAGCATGAGGCTTGCCCAGTGACGGCGACCTCACCATTGGCCGACGAGGTTGACCTCGCCCGCCCTTGCCTCTAGCGATCAACTAGAGGAAGGAGGAAGGAGGGGAAAAAAAAGAAAAGAAAAGAAAAGAAAATGAAAAGAAATAAAAAATTAATAAAAATCTAAATAAGATAAAAAATTATTTAAAAATTGCCACATCAATGTTTGCCAGACAACTAGTGTTAGTTGGCATTCACGTTGACCCCGGCTTGCGAAATTTGGGCGAATGAACTAAATTGACATAATTGTAAAAAGTTTAAAACTAAATTAACATAATTGTAATAGATGTAGGATTTTTTTGGTAATTTTCCTTATATCGTATTCACAAAAAATGATGGTATTCATGACGCATCGGCCTTCCATGGGGCCAAAGGCAATGGAGTTCGAGGGCCTAAGTCCGAGGCTGCCTCGGCTTGCATCAAGCCATGTGTTGAACGATTTTTTCGTGGAGAAAATATATAATGAGGTTAGCGATCTTAGTGTTCATTTTCGCAAATCAAAATTGTCCATCTAGTATATTTTTTGTTGCACAATCGTGGCTACACTTTCTAGAAAGGTTTATAGCATGTCACGCTTTTATTTACATATGTAGTTAGGGTGTACAAAAGAACTGGAAACCGCTTAAACCGACTAGAACTGGATCAGACTAAACCGAAACCGGCAATTCCCAAGAGAGCCCATTTGGTTCTTGATTTTAGGTGTGGAACTGCCCACTTGTCCACTCAGATTAGACTGGTAATTTTTAGGAAAAATTTCCAAACAAAAAAATTAAGAGAAATGAAAATCCTAAAATCTCTAATTTGAAGCATAATACTCATTAATTGAGTGTTCGTCCCATCTCACACTCACCACATGTGAATTGTCTCTCTATCTTTCACTCATGGCCTCTACTCTCAAGCTCAAACTCCATTGACTCACGGCCTTAACTCTCAACCTTTAATATCAGTCAATCTTTTTACTAATTTTACAATTAAGAATAAGGAAGTCGTTTGTTTTTTTGCTTTACTTTGCGAGCTGAAAAAATGCTACACAAGTGCGTGAAACTTGATGGGACCGATTTCATGGACCTACCCAAGAACTGACTGGACCGGCGGTCCAATTACCCAATGAATTTATGGAATCAACTAGTTCAAATTTTTCGGAACAGATGCTTACTGGGGAGTTCCCGATTCAAGGGGGAGCTGCATTCAAGGTGCTCACATAAAAGATGAAAAGACAACAGCCTGACCGCTGTCCCAGAATTACCTAGCCTTGTCAAAGGTGAAAACAGAAAATGCAGTTGTGGTATCGTGCAAATCGCGGTTGTTCACCGATGGCCTTTTCGTACACGACACTCGATGTCAGAGCTGAAGTTAATCAGCTATTCATGACATTGACTGTACATCAACTGTGTCCGTTGACTCAGGCCGATGAGGATAGAAACTGCTAACATCACCGAGATAAAAGAGAAGTCGAGGCCGACAGTGCGTATTTACGAAGTACCACAACATATTGGGCATCAAGGAGGTACAGAGTAATGCTATGTTGACAAGCAAATTTCAAACAGATTGCGAACGCATTTAACATTCAACCACCGCGTTGGCTTTAAGAAATCAATAGAATTGAGTCTACCAAACAAGAAACGGTTTTCAGTCAAGTGACTGATAGTCGAGTAAATGCCGATCGAGTTGAAGAGTATTGTCATTGAATCATGGAGTTCGACTGAAATAATCGACTCGAAGGGAGCGATCTTCGAGTGAGATACTTCGTCAAATGTGGAATAAGGGTAAAAAGAGAAAAAACAAAACAAAACACACAGGTATAGCTATCTAACGTCTGTGTGGCAGAACGAAAGGCATATCGGAATGAAATAAAATAGTAACTATAAAAAAGCAGAACATCTAAGTTCAGTAGACATCAGGAAAAGAGCAGTACCATAAATCCAGGATTCCTGCCAAAACAGAATGCAGAGATTGCATTGAAATAAAAGAGCGTCTGCTTTCTTTTCATGAATGAAGCATGAGTTCGATGCACTGCTATATTCACATTTCAAATTGCTCCGACCTATGATAAAACATCTACACATGTTCATAATGTACTTCTGCTACTTCAACCATCCTCTGTCCCAGAATTACCTGGAAAAGACACACGAGACAGAAACTTAGTACCCAGATTCAAATGTTGTGCATGCAAGGCTGAGAATTACCGGGCACTAACCTTTTGTACAAGACTTTGACATCCTCATGGAGAAATGGGGTCTCCAGAAAAGGATCAGCACATTCCTTTGCGTCGACAGTCTCCACATCGAAGTCCTGAAAGCCACAATACTCATTCCACTCAAACCACATCTTCGAAATCAATTCCTTCTTGAAGCATGTAAAGTGATCTTCCTCTTCGGGGGAATCGGCAGCGACAAGTCTATATGCATAGACCTTTCTCTTCTGCCCAGGTCGAAATGCACGACCTATTGCTTGCCGAGTGACTGAAGGATTGAGGTGGACATCCAGAATTATAATCCGTGATGCACCCACAAGAGAAATCCCTTCACCACATGCCTTGATCGAGCCAAAGAAAACTTTGGCATCAGGTGAATTGTTGAATTGCTCCATGGATGACTCCCGCTCCTCGGTACTTGACTCACCTGATATGAAAAAGATTTCTCTCCCAAGAGACCAACTTCTCACTTTCAGCACTAACCTCTCCATGAATTTCAGCGGCAATAGAAATTGACTGAAGACCAGTAACTTCTCCCCTGCAGACTCGCACAATCTCAGGATATTTAGAAAGAATTTTGCCTTAACTCCCTGCTTCACATCTAACTTCTCCAGCAACTCATCTATCTTAATCATAGTCTGAGGATCCACTAACTTACTATTACCATTAGTTGCAGCAGAACTATGAGACAAATGTTTTAATTTTGGATGCAGATAAACAGCACTTCCAACAGAATTCATCTTGAACTTCCGTGCAAGCCTCTTCACATGCTCCACTTCCTGCCTCTGTTTGGGACTAAGATTCAGCACTACAGTGAAGTCAACAAGTCCAGGGAGCTCGTCCAAGAAATCACCTTTATAATAATGGAGGACTTTTTTTGTCATCTCACGTAAATCTTGGATGACAGTAGCTTTCCTCTTGAAGTCAGTTTCCTTCTGCAAAGTATGCTCCACCAAATCGTAAAAGAAAGTTTCTTTTCCGCCATTTGACTGCTTCCTAATCCCAGACATGTTTGCCCTACTCAAGATGCGCTTAATAACAACTCGTGATGATTCCAGTTTCAGGAACTTGGGACGGACAAGATTCAATATATTGAATACCTCTCTAACATGATTTTGATAGAGGGTTCCCGAAAGGACAACTTTCCTTGGTGTCTGCACTTTGGCAAGAGATTGAAGAACATCAGTGTTCTCATTCCGGGGTGTGTGCCCTTCATCCAAAATAAGAAGTGAGGGGGCTTGCAGCAGTATTTCCTGGCATTTAATAGAATGAGCAGTAACAGAGTCGCAAACAATTGCAGAGAACTGCTTGTAACCCAAGAAAAGTATGCTTTTTTGATTGACCCATTGCTTCAAAACCTCCAATTGCTGGGGCCGGCTATCTGCTTTATTATAGAGGTCGAGCAATGGAATGTCCTCCACCTGCCATGTCTGAAATTCCTTTTTCCATATGGGCAAAATTCCTTTAGGAAGCACCACAAGAGGCCTGGCATGAGGATACTTTGCAAGGAAGCTCTGCATGAAGCTGATCATCATAAATGTCTTCCCGGATCCTGGAGCATGAGCCAAAATACAGCCCCCGGGATTATCAGTAATTAAGTTGCTCACAAGAAAGTTGAAGCCATCCAGTTGATGAGGTTTCATCTGCTTCATGTGCCTTGGATGAGCAGTAATCTCTGTCACTGCCAAATCATCCTGTGGCAGGTCAAAACCAGCCAAGCCTGAAGCATCGCCGCCTTTCCGGTTATCAGACACGTATGTCCTGCTGCTCCTCTTTACCTGAGATACATGGAGCATAATATAAGTGACACAGGGGAGTGAATGTAATTATGTAAAGCTATCAGAGGCTTCTCGATCAATAATATAACAAGAAGAGGAATTTTCCATGTCCACCAATTTCTGTTGATTGTTCCAATGAGTCCTGGTGGTGGCTACCGCCTCCAACTCCTCTCCCTCAAATTCTCTCTTTCTCTAGATTTTTTACATTTTTTTTATTTTCTCAATTAATCTGAAACTTAAACTAAATTTGTAGAAAATTTTATTCATTTTTTCAATTTTTTATTGAAAGTTGCTCTGCCAGACAATTTTAGCATTGATTAAGCGAGCTAATAACAAAGAGCTCGATCGCACAAATTGTGCAAGCTGTGAAATCAAGCAAGTTAAAAGACTTGATTGCTTAATTAAAAGATGAAGAACTACATAATTGACACAAATTAAAGAACCACAAATCGGAATTATCCCAATGAGAAAACTCCAATGCATATATTGCTGATATCACTTTCCTTCAGTCTGTTGTCCTCTATTAAACCACGATACTCTTAGGCTACCACCCAGCAGCCTATATGGAATACTGAGAAGATCCACAGGGCTTAGGGTTTAACATGAAATACCGGTCAAGAATCTCCATTTAGGCAATAATTAAGCACACTAGCCAAATGCAATCAACTTTAATAGTTGAATCCAGACATACATTTACAAATTCGCCCAAGAGATAGAGAGGCTGAGCAACTGAGGTTAATAACTTATCAAAAAAAATTTCTAATGAGACCTCATGCACATCTGATGCAGAAACTGACCAGTTCCCCTGCATGTCCAGCTCAGTTACAATTATTCATCTAAATAAATTATCGAACATAAATGGGAATTTTGAACATTGTGGAGATGGCCTGCAAATTCAGAATGCAATAGATGAAGCTTACTTTATTATACTGGAACTCAAATATGGTCTCGATTTTCCTATCAACAACCCCGCAAACTCGACAAACATAACCAATATCATCCTTGAGAACAAATGAATGGTCACAGTCCTCCATATCTTCACTGGAATTGTCATCGGATGAAGGATGCTCCCAGTTCTCCATATCCTCAGCGACATCCTAACAAAAGCAGAATTGAATTAAAATTCTCCAGATGAATGAATGTGTAAGTGTAAGCACATTATGCTCTAGAAGAGTAAATATTTCGAGAAGTTTCAAGCATGTAGACATCATTAAATTAGGCACTTCCATAACAGTCTATAATGAAAAAAGAGAAAGTAGATAGTTTTACAAATCCAGTGACAGATGACACTAAAAATAATCAGCACTAATAATAATCCCTTTACTTCAGTCAGCAGAATGTAGGAAACCAATATTACAGTCCCAAAGTCCAAGTCACTGGGGCATGTTCAAGCACTATGACAGAGGAGAAATGACAGAAGGATCATAGGTTAAAATACTAAGAGTTCTTGCTGACAAGCGTGAACTTCAAATAGCACACATATGATCAGATAAGAGCATACGCCAATTCATGCTTTACAGTTTTAAACTGAAACTCATAATTTCATCTCCTCAAAGTGACAACTTTACACCACATATGCCTCTTCAGCAAGAATAAAAACCTTATATCAAACTCAGTAGCAATGGTCCATATTACACATGACAAATACACCATTTCCTTCACTTCCTTACACCACCTATCCAAGAATCTTCATAGATGAAATAAATAATACAGAAGTGGACAGGAAGTGATTTAACGATGTAAAACAAAAGCAAGCTGAATCAAATATATAAATTGTCACCAGGAAGGGGAGGGAGGAAAATTGCCACAAGAGGCCTCATGGAGATTTTGATAGGAAAGAGTTTTGATAAAGAATTAATCATCTACCTTTGAACATTCCAATGCCATTGTCATCTCACTCCAGATATCCCCAAGACCATCATCAACAACCTTTGTTAGGTGATCATCTCCATTGTCTACACCCACGTATACACCTTTGTCTTTCTTGATTTCAGTTTCAGCATTCAGAAACCCATCTCCTTGAGCAACGTTTCTGTAGTTTTTTACCTGAATATAATATACAACAAAATCTTGTAAGCAGGATAACATTTAGATAATAAGACACTTGACAACTTGAATTTTCAAATGCAAGAAGATTCTACGTCTGAAACTGGCTAGATACAACAAGAAGGGGAAAGGCCCACTCAATGCAAGTTTTAAAAAAGAAAATACTTTCTTCTAGAGTAGGAAGACGCGTGTGAGCAATTGGGAGTATGCAAGATGTCAAAAAAGAGATGCAATTCATTTATGTAGTCGACCTTGAGATTAAAAACACACCACATATATGTTCTTGTTCAGCAACCAAACAAGAGAACGCTACAATATCCAATGTGCTAACTTCTTCTATGGCATGTAAATCAATGCTTCTAAAACAGAATTGTATGCTCAGCCAGTGCCCCTGGAACACTCCCTCACATGACCTATACATATTTATTTAAGCTAAGCAAAACATGCCCCATGAACTAAATAAACAAGGTTCATACTGAAAACTAAAAGCAAAGATCAACAGAAAAGTGTTCTTAATCCTCATTTCAGAACGAGTAGCTTCTATGGATCTTAGTCATTGCCTCAGCAAACTTCATTGAAATGGTGAAGATGCATTTTTGACAAAAAAGCAGCCACTTTGTCAGGCAGCAGAAAAATGAATTCAATAATCATCAAATAGACAAATGGATGTTCTGGTGCAATCTACTTCTTTTCTTCTCATCAAAGCTTAAGTGGACATTTAGTAAGTCAAAGATTAAGAACCAGCAGCTGCTACAAGGAAATTAAAGCTTCTTCCATTTCATTCAGGAGCATTTAGTGGGTACACAATACATAAGATGAAGAGGTCCACTTACTAGCAGAAATGTGCATCTAGTTTTCAGGAGTAAAAAAAACCTTGAAAACATGATTAACTGATGTTACGTAAGAACATGGAACACATGCAAACAAACATAATTAAATCAACAACAAAATAACAAATTTGGAGACTACTTCCTCCACTGCATTTAGGAAGGAGGAAAGAGGTGGAAGCAAAAAGGTGGAGGGAAATATGGGTGCAGGAGTGGAACATTCCAAGGTTCGGAAGAAGAAATGGAAAGTGAGGACAGACATTTTACTTGGGGCAAACATATAAATCACTCCAAATTGAATAGTTGGAAAGAAAAGTGATAAGAAAGTGATTAAATTTACTTTTTCACTTGAAACAAACATTTTCACTGGACTTTCTTCTGACTGCCCATTTTCTCCATGCATTTTGTTTTTCCTATTTCCCCTCCATCCAAGCAAGGCAGCAAGAAATATATTTCTACCTCCAATTGCAACCCCTTCTTATTTATTCTCCTTATTTTACTTCAGTTCTTACTTTTCTCCAAAACACAGGGTAAAGTGAATGTATAAAAATTCACAAGATATCTTGCCCTTTCTATTTAACACATTGCATCAAATCAATACCATAAGTGACCATGACATGCCACGGTACATACAGATCACAAAGCACTATAATATTTGTGCATGTTGCTGTTCAAAGATAAAAGAAATTTAAGCATACAACACTACTTCACTATTGAGATGTACACCACTGGCAAGAAGCTTGACCAATTTGTGGTCTAAATATAAAACAAGCTGAAGTTTTCGACTCAAAATCAAGGCATAGATTGGTCTCCAAATCATCTAAAACACAATATCTCATCAGCTTAAGAAATATTGGCATGGTATAAGTTTCTATATGATGTCCTTATGTAAATTTAGAGCATGTGTACTTCAATGAAATGTTACCGCTATATCTCCCACAGGAGATTGCCCAGCAACTCCTGCTTGTGTCGCCAAGAAAATTTGCTGAAAGGGATACGAGGGCTTCCAGTTCGTACGATCTTCCTCATCTGAGTCATCAAGAATGAGGACGGGCTGTGCTGCAGCCGGAGCATCATTCCTTGCACCATCATCATCCAAAGTAATGATATTCTCTTGCCCAGAATTGGCAGCTGATACCCTGGCAAGCTTTGACCCCTCCTTTCTCCGGTATATCTCGGTATTCAGTGAAGCATTAATTATGGGTGTCAAGTACTGCATCTTCTGGAGAGTTACTGCTTCCAAATCGCTTGTCACACTGCCATATTTACCGGACTCCACCTTATCCAGCACATGGTAGATGGCAAACGGGTCAGAGTAGTCAATAGGAGTTTGACCATTTTCCTCTTCAGTTCCATCACTAGAAAGTTTCATTTTCTTGTGCCCTCCAGAGTACCTCCCTGTTCAAGATAGAAGACAGTATGATGAGAAAAATTCAAATGATATGACCACAATAGAGAAAGCTTGGAAAACATTTTACTTTCATTTAATTGAACCATACCTCTATTACAGATATTATCAAAAGAAAAAAGGAGAGTGATTCACAGATGTACATTTAAGTACACCTCTACCACAATTGAAAAGTAAACAGCAGCAGCAGCAGTGACAAAGGCAGGCTGCATTTATCCTCTTTATTCTCACAACATATCAAGTATGAAATCCTCATGACAGTAAAATCAAAAGCATCTGAAAACCTATTTTAGCATTCCAATAAACACGTTCTTAGTTTTCTTCTACTCATTCTGACCCCTCATCACACCTTCTCAGCGAAGAATCCTGCTATCATGAATTCATATGCCCAGAACACCACAACCATGTCCACCCTCCCCCTCTTTCACTATAAAAGCCACTCCAACCTTTTCACAGATAACACTCATTTCTAATTCTCTTAAATAGAACTAGATCAATTAAAACTGACAAATTCTAGCCATAAACATCCTTGTACAAGCCAAAAGTTGGCATGGCCAAATTTATCACAGCAAAAGAAAATTTTCAACTTACGCTTCAGCAGCCTCATAGAGAATAAATCTTTCTTTGTACCCAACAATGAGCGATTTCATACACTCATGGCATTTAATTTACAATAGTAACATGGACACAAAATCATTTTTCCTACATTACAATACTTGAACACCCATTAGATTTATATTCATATTACTCTTGTGTACCGCTGCGAATATAACTCATCAATTCTACCTTATTTCAACTACATAGTTACAAGAAGTCTCCACTACCGTACCACACTTTAAACAAGCGACTCTCAACATTATTTTTGTTTCATTTACTGGTGCAATCCATGCCGCAGAATTCTTGGATAGCATGCTACAGTTGCACTGGATGCCCTAACCTATGTTATTTGTCAGGATTATATGTGAGTCCCAATTCATTGATTCCTCGATTTAACTAAGAATGCTACTAAATGACAATGCAATATGAAATCAATCGAAACTAAAAGCGTACAAACACAATTCACGACAAAATTAAATTTCCAATAGGAAAAAAATAAATAAATACATACTCTTTCCAAAGACATGATTATGGCGTAACCCATATATGTTTGCAACTTTCCTGTCCATCCTTTTCAGCTCACTCATTAAATCGGCATGCACAAATTCAATGGCATGTTGGACCGACAGGCAGATCGTAACAGCAAAAACCATTTCACAACATCCACAACAAGATGAAACGTGTCGAGGCAACTCCAATGGCAAAGAGTTTTCACGAAATGAACACAGCTTAAGCAGAGCAACTGGGTATTATTACGAAGCCCGAGGAGCACACGATACAGCCATCGCATAACACGAAATCGAGAACCACAGCCGTATCGCGCCCGCAGAATCGCATGCATTCTTCGCGTACGCGCGTACGCGCACACACGCAAGAATGCACGCGGACGCCTTCACGAGCAAGCAGCGCCTAACGAAACGTCAACCGAGAGAGACAGAGAGAGAGGGAGGGAGGGAGGGGAGAGGAGTTACCGTCTGCTGAGCTGGAGCCAGAGCGGGCGAAGAAATCCTCGACTCCTAAACCGTACTGCATCGTCTCGTCCACTGAGCTTCAGAACCGCGAAAACCTCAGAAGAAACGGCAGCGCGAGCCCGATCAGACAGAAAATCCTCCCAGGAGCAGCAGGATCAAAATGCAGCCGCGCGTCGAGAATCGCAAAGGAATCGAGAGGCGGCGACCACCGTGACGATCGCCGCAACGCGTCGTCCCTCGACGGCCGGCCGGCGATCGCAGGAGGTCGGTGGCTCTGAAATTTGCTAGCGCTCTCTCTCTCTCTCTCTCTCTCGCCTCCTTTTTTTCGTTTTTTTCAGTGAAAAAAGTGGGAGTGATTTTTTGCGAGGAGGGAGACGAGGAGGACGAGGAGAGAGGGCGTTCCTAATGTGCATCGCGGGACTAGAGGCTCCCGTCTTTTTATTGGGTAACGTGACGTGGTTGGCGGAGGGCGGAACGACTCGAGTGGCCCCATTGGCTGGTGTAGAGGATCTATCGTGTGGTCGATCGCAGGCGATCGATTGAGTGAATATAGGCCTTTCCTCTTGTTATGTTCTTTTTCCTTCGACTTGTAAAAACCCTATATTATATCCTTGTATACGTGCGTGCATAACTATCTATCCGTACAAAGAAAATGCCATCAATAACCCTCACATGATCCCTCAACATTAATTTATTCAATATAACTTATGAACTTTTATTCAATACATAAAATGTTCAATACCACCATTCCATTAATTCAAATTCAATAATAACATCAAATATTTTCATATATTTTCAAGATTAAATTGAGCATGTATCAAAAATTTATAGATCATATCAAACAAATTAAAAATTTAAGGATAATATTACACATTAAGATAAAGTTAATGAATCACATAGAATATATTAAAAGCTTAAAGACCATATTGAGTATTTGGCCAAAGATCAAGACCATTTGCATCATTTTACCATCTATATATTATATTTTAGCGGTGAATCATAACATACTTTATTGATGCATAAAGCTTTATAAATTGAATTTTAAATTTGTCTTCTTATCGAGTTTAAATCTATAACCCGCTAGAAGCAAAGATATATCGGAAGTAAATTTACATAAATCCATTTCATGGCGAGTTAAAGCAGGATCCAAAAATAAAATAAAAAAGCTATATCTTTTACGTAAAACGAAAATTTCACAAACTTTAAATCACAAGATTATTTTCATTTAGCAAAATTGCTCTCCCTGTCACGGTCGATGGGCAAAAGTGGAAATGCACCTTGAAGAGAGCATTCGTGCTTTTCCACTTTTGCCTGGTCAACTATGCCCTTTATAGTTCCCGAAAGTGTGTTTCCGAACATTGCCTATGAGAAAAGGCCCATCTTATGTGAAAAGTGAAGAGGAAAGAAAAGGCCAGCAAGACAAATCACCATGTTGATTGCCCTCAAAGTTGTAAAATATTACAAAAAAGGCCAGAGTTTAATATGAGAGACCTAATTCTATGTTCATTGTAAAATTCATTATAACGTATTATGTCTTCACTTCCAAACCAATCACGAGAATGATGGTATTTTGAAAATGACAAAAACTTATTTTCGACGATTTTTTTTTTGGCAAATTAGTACTCGTTTTAGCTCGAGTCTTGAGGAGCTTAAATGAGTCAAATTTAGAATGAGTGACGTGCAGAGAAAAGACGAGTTCATTTAGGATAACATGGCAATAAATGGTAAGAAAATGCATTGATTGAGTTTCGCAATTTGGACAGATTTAGTCAGATTATGAAAATAAAAGCAGTGGATTTGGGCATGGATTACGTATCTCGGAGATTCATAAATTCAAGGGTCAAGCCATAGAAGTGAAATTTATCCTTTGAAAATCACAAAAATTTCAAACTTTGAATTGTAAAGCTTTAAACATTAATAAAATGTCAATTCATTTAATTGAAACATTACAATGAAATTAAAACTTGGAAGAGGGAAAAGTATATATCCGATTTTACTTTTAACTTATCTGTATTTTAGGTAACTTTACGACCGACTTCAAAAAAAGCTGGAGACGTGAGAATGAAAAGGGTAGTTTGAGAATCTTTAGGCAAGAAGTAGCGATGAGAAGTTTAGTTTCAAACATATTTTGAGAGAGATTTATTTTGAGAAATATTTTTTTTAAATGGATTCATTTTTGAAAAAAAAAAGTCCAAAAACATCGTGTCTATTGTACTAGACTTTAACATTAATCGCTATACCTATGATGTCACAGTTCATTTTAAAGTAGCAAAAACTAAATAAAAGAACTGCATAATTTGAAATTAGGGAAATTCTTTGAAAATATATTAAATAACAGAGGTAAATTAACTGTGTACATAGGTGATAAAAAGAAAAAACTATATTTATAAAAAAAATATATTAATTTGTCACAAAAAGATAAGTGTTTGGGCTGGGTAGAAGCGAGTCTAGGCCTCGGAAGATCTCATCCTATTCTTGGTAATCTCTCAAAATTCCAACGATTTAATAATTTAAAAAACGAGAATTCGGAATATATTCCTCTATGCTTTGGGAATGCACCACTCTCATTTTATGAATAAGATGCTACTTGCACTATCTTTGTGGTGCTTGTTAACATTGTTGGAAATTGTTATAAGTCGCGAAAGATTATACTTTGCGCACCGAATTATTTTGTCTGATAAAACTTTGCATATTCGATTCTCTTTAGTCTCCCCTTTCCATTATAAGATTGGTGTGTATGGTAACACTTTTCATTGTCCGTTAACAAGTATCAAAGTGGTCCTTTTGTATCCTTTTATAAGCGTCGAATTTCTTCTTTAACATGAGATTCAAATAAGTTCTATACTTAATTTTTATATGTCTAAGTCCAATAGAAGCAAAATCAATGTAAATGTCATATAGTTTTTTCGGATGCTTGTCAACTTCTCCCTATAGCTGACCATGGTCTCTGGGCAAGGTGCTTCAGAGGTCATCTCTTAGGCATTACCATAGTGAAACCCGATCCGCCGAGGAGTCGCCAACAAGTGAGAGATGTCGACATGGAAGGTCTTGTAAGTCGTCGCCCTAGCAAGAGCTAGGCATGAGACAAAAGCACCAAATGCTAAAAATTATCGTTTGTTATTGATAGACCTAATCATGATTCTAGCAACTCATTAAGCTTATTTAAGCCTTGTTCAAGCAAACAGCAAGACCTACAATACTAATTGGGTGAGAATGGTCAAGTAATTTCTTCATTGCACAAACATAGACCCGCTTGGACTTGCCTAAGGCTAGTTATTTTATAAAGAAAATCAAGTATCTTAAATAAATTAAGGGATAAGTACATTGAACATTCTAAAATTTATTATGAAAGTGCAATTGAGTTATAAAACTTGTAAATTTGATGTAATCAAGTCATTTTGTTAACTCAACCTAACTTTGCTAACGAAAAATGTTGATGCAGTTTTTACTTATTTATTTGTTATTTTCCCTCTTTTACACAGCATTGATGTGGCTAAAATATGAAGGATAAGAATAAAAAAACATGGTTTTAACCTAAATTTCATTCAAATTAAATTGAAAAATAATGGATTGAGGCCTATGATGAGGTCTAATTTACACTTTAGAGTGAATTAAAATAAAATTTGTCATCACTCCCTTTTGAATTTCTAATTAGTATAAAATCGAATAGGATGTGATATGAAAATTTGGGGATTTTAGTATATTCTATTCACTATTTGGTGAATTGCATCTTGTAGTAATGATGTTGGATATATTTACATAATATCACGTGCATTGGGTATAAATAGCATGTCAATGTAAATGAATGTAAAAGTTCATAAATGGAAATGATAAAAATCTCTCCTGATACTCTCATCTACTTTATTTTTATTTGATTTTGTAAAGTTTTCCTCTCCTTTTTTCGTTATTTTATTATTTATTTATTTTTCCCTTTCCATTTTCCTCTACTAAAATTTTATTAAATAGTAAATCGTACTAATATATTTAAAATATAAAATACCTAAAATATATTATAAATATAAATATTTATTTAATGCTCATTGGACATGTCGACAAGCTACGTTGGATGGATAAATTAATAAAAAATTATTACGTCGGATTTCTAGTGACCCAAATCGGAGTTGGTATTTAAGTAATTTTTTATAAAAAAAGTGACATTTAAGTGATCCAGAATTTATTTATTTTTGGCATTAAAGTAAGCCCCATGGAGACTTTTGACACTATTGAATCTTATGGACCTTGAGTAATCACAAATTCAACATGTAGAAATTCATTGATTCTAGTCAAATGAACATAATAATTTTGCACATAATCATTGAAATTTTCCCACTCTTAACATCAAAAGTCAAGTTGAAATCAATAACCATCAAACAACTAAGTTAAGACTAACAAGTAAATCAATCTAAATAGCCAATAGAGTTTTCAATTAGTTTGAACAAAGACTTGGACAACTCAAAACCTTAATCACCTTTGAAGCAAAATAAGAAGAACAAACACTAACAACTCTCTATCTTTAATAAATAAATAAAATTAACTTGATAAAAAGAAAATGAAGTTCATAAAATTTTACCTCAAAAATACTTGAAAGATAAGATTAAAAGTTCAAACAAATCAAGTTAAATAAAGTTTGGAGCTTGATTGAAAATTGAGGAGAAACTTTGCTTATTATTTTGGAAGGGAAAAGAGAAATCACACTTGAAGATAAGAAGATGAAGTTGTTCTTCTAAAGAGGACACGGGAAAATGAATTTTTCTTCCTCCTTTGCTTATTTTATTGAATAACTTCAACTCATGTTAACCATAGTTATGAGTCTAATGTCACCATCACCATTTAACAGCATCTGAGTTATTATTTGAGTGACAAATGGCATGATTTAGGATGGATGGAGAGAGAGAGAGAGAGAGAGAGAGAGAGAGAGAGAGAGAGAGAGAGAGAGAGAGAGAGAGAGAGGGGGGGAAGACATTGCCTTGGAATTCTCATGAGTTAAAATAATATATATTAGTTAATTAAAGTTAAAAGCTATGATAATGTTGGGGTAAGAAACACTTGGTGAAATATGAAAGAGATGTGTACTAATTTAATGCTTACAAGTGGCATAATTTGAGTAGCTAAATAAAGATATGAATGGAGAGAGAATAAGAGCACCCGAGTAAGTGTATGAATGGGAATCCTTATTTGATTTTTAATAATTCAAACTTGTCAATAGATGTCATGAATGATGTCATCTTAGGAGTAAATTCAAGTGGAAAAGAGCACGTGAATTAAAATGCTTGGTGGAAAATGAAAAGAGTTAGTAGAAAAGCTAAAAGTGGCATAGTCATGTGGGACCAAAATAGATATTTTGCTAAATTACTAAAATATCTAGTAAAATTGTAAATAAGGAAATCAATATCCGTTCTAAACATTAATAAATCAGAATAATATTTTGAACTAAACTATTTCACAAAAATTACCAAACACTAGGAGAATCACAACTTGGTAAATTTTTAAAATTTGAAAATTGTCAAATACATATTTCGAAGCTTATCGATGCCCACTGATATATACTAAGGTGATAAGTTAATCATCATCGCTCTACACATTCAGCATATATGTCAAAAAAAATATCAAGTTAATCTTAAACATTGCACTCTAGACAATTATAATTGTGAGAATTCATCCTTCACACTTTTCATCACCTTAATGGCCAACTTGAGATTTCATATATGCCATCCAAACTCCAATATATATATATAACTCTATCAAACATAGAACATTTTAGATGTCACGATTCCCTTCTTTGGATTGGTCCGGCACATCTTAAGCCACTAAAATGCAATCAATCCTATATGGAGATATTTAGTACTTTCTTATTCATTGTTGGATTTGGACAAGTTTTCTATAGATGAGAGGCTTGACCCACTCATTGACCAGGTTCAGTGCTTGTCCCATGGACACACGATTTTGCATTTCCATTATTGATAGCAGTGGTCAAATCCCGGTTCTCAAAATTGGGGACCGGATACTAAGACCGAATCAGTCCTAGAAACCAATCACTTTTCATTTTCCATTACTCGATGCTATATGTTATGAAGAAATAAATAAAAAGAAAGCTCGTATATAGTCGATGTGGTCCACTTGTAGAAATTGGGAATCGGACCCAAAACCGGTCGTTTCCAATTGGGACGGTCCGTTCGGTATATTCCAATCGCTGGCCTTGTCGATGTGATTTGATTCGTCCACGGAACAGGCGTACACATTTTTCATTTTATTTTTTACCTTTAGTAAAAAAAACATTAAAAAAGAGAGAGGGAGAGATAGATTTTCTTATTTCCTTTTTGGTCTGCGCTTTTTCCACTTTTCCATCCAGGCCCCACCCCCCCGCGCGGTCCCCCCCGTCCCTTTTGGCGCCTCCGTTTTTTTCCATAGCCGCCCCTCTCCTCAAACCACTTGGCCACACGCACGAACCTCCAACTCGCCCCAACCCCAAACCCCTGTCCAGATTCTCCTTCCTCTCTCCTCCGTCGCTCGACTCGGCTCGACTCGTCTCGACTCGACTCGACTCGCTCGCTCTCTCTCTCTCTCTCTCTCTCTCTTTATATGCCAAAATTTCAAACTTGCCGACCCTCGACTCCTGTCCCCACTCGCGCTCCCCTCCTCCTCCTCCTCCTCCTCCTCCCCTCTTCCTCCCATGGCGTCTCCTCCGCACCTCTCCGCCGTAAAGGTAACCCTTCCGTTGACCGTTGACCGGAGGACGAAACCTCGGAGTCTCCGCGCTGCTTCTTCTCTTTTTTTGGGCCGGCGCTCTTGCTTCGGTCGTTCTGAGGGGTTTTTGGTTTGGGTGCAGGACGCGAAGGTGCTCATGGTCGGGGCCGGCGGCATCGGCTGCGAGCTGCTCAAGACCCTCGCCCTCTCCGGTTTCCGAGAAATTCATATTGTGAGTGGCGTGGCGTGACATTTCTTCTCCGTGTTTTTCTTTTTTTTTGGGGGGGGGGGATTCTTGGGCAGTAATAGGCTCGGTTTTTGGGGAGCTAGGGTTTTGAGTTGCGGGATTTGAATTTTTGGGGAATCTTGTGCTTCTTTGCTGCTAATTTTGATTCTGCCGGGGGCAAGTGATGTGTCGCTAGGGTTTCGAGAGGAGGGGTTTGGTTGGTTGGTTTGTGGGGAAGCCTAGTTGTTATTTCTGTTTGGGGTGGGGGGGGGGGGGGAGAGTGCCACTGTGTTCCCTTTTGTACGCATTTCCGCTGCGTTAGTTCTTTGTTTCGTGCTCCAGTGATTCGGGTAATTTTTACTGTGAAAACTTTGCTTGGGTAATTTGGAATTCTACCATTTGGTTTAGTAGATAGTAGTTGCTGATTCGTGCTTCCACAATGCCTCAGTTCCCCCAGGTGGTTAACACCCATCAACCTTGGTGAACTAGTTTACTCTTTGCCTTGGTAAATTCAATGTGAAGTGTGGAATCTTTATTATCGAAAACTAATTTACCATATTATGTTTATTTTCCTCCACGAGCAATTTGTTACTAAATTTGTTGTATGTTTACCCCTTGGGCCACCGTTCCTTGGAGATGGTAGATAAACAGGTTGATGACATGGGACAATCCTTAAAATTCAGTAGTACCGTCCTAGGTAAAACAATGCTTGCACACCCAAAATGTGAGTTTCAGTTTTCACGTGGCACTTCTGCTGGACTAAAATTCGAGGATTATGTGCCCACGACGGTACAGCAAGCTATTCACTTAGATCTTTACTGGATGAGCCTTCATTGATTAATTGATCCTGCAGTATTCAGTGGTTATCTCAGCAATCACTGTTTTCTTGGTGTCGTGGGGGATTTAGAACCATTTGGAGCCTTCAAGGGGTATGTGGACGTTAAACATCTGGTTGGGTTGGATATTGCCCATAATTTGTTGATTTTACTCCCTACGTGTGGCTCAAATGAAACAAAAAATTTGATGCTTGTGTTGCAGTGGAGCTGGTAGTATGTTGGGCCATTGGAATCATCACTTATGCATGCTAGTCTGTAAAAGTATCTTTCACAACAGATGAGGCATTTGTTGGACATGTGCAGAACCTGTATCTTGTAGACCATTCACCTGGGAGGTTGTTGTATTAATGCAAAATCTATCCACAAGTTGCAAACTGGTGGAGGGGTTGATGCCTTATTGCATTTGGGATGCACTTTACATGGTGGCATTTTTGTGATGAGTTCTCCCTTGTCTTGATAATCAAGACATATGACTTTGTATGCATAGTCATCTTGAATGGCTTGCATAGTTTAGATGATAGACTGATTTAAGAGTTCCCAATTTCCGTATGACTGCATCTGGTGGTGTATGGCTCTGTGTTCTGGAAGTGCATTATGTTTTGCATATTGCAAGAAAGAAAAACTCAGAGGGGGGCAGAGCTTTCTTTTCTCTGATGGTGGTAGCTGTATACTCTGGTTATACAAGTAACTCGAGGTTGTTCATCCTTATATGGATGGATCCAGGATGTGTACCTTTGTGTCTCTTTGTTATTGATTTTAACCATGTAAACTTAGGAAGCCTTGTTTTGTCCATAACATCAGGAACCCCTTGCATGTGTTGCATCATTGTCATAGTGTTATGAAAATACGTTATAGCACCTGAATCAAAGCTTTGAGTAGTTATGTTAATTTCTTGTTGAAATTGGAAAAGCAAGTGTTTGGGACTTAATTCTTCTATTAAAAGTTTGAGTAGTTATATGTTATAGCACCTGAATTAAAGTTTTCTCAGTGAAGTATGGTCTAATGGAAAATGGGTTCCTGATTCTAAGAGCTTCCCTATTTTCCTTCCCTCTAAAAGTGTGTAACCTAGACCTTTGGGCCTCAAGCTCCTTGCTCTCATAAAAAGTGGCTTTTGAAGGAAGAAGAGATAAGGGGAATGAGGGTCAGGGCTAATTTCTGTTTTGTTATTAGCTCAGTTTCTATTGCATGAACTGTTCTGAATGGTAAATGTTGAAATATTCATGCAGATTGACATGGACACGATAGAAGTCAGCAACCTTAACAGGCAATTTTTGTTTCGTCAGAAACATGTTGGACAATCAAAGGCCAAGGTATCTCCAGTTGCATTGTGTGTTCAAATCAGCAATTTCCTTTAGTACCTGGACAGATTCTAGTTGTGTAGTTTTAGTTACATTATTATCCTAATATTCTTCTAATCAGGTTGCTCGGGATGCTGTCTTGAGATTTAGGCCCAACATAAGTATCACTTCCTACCATGCAAACGTCAAGGATCCTGACTTTAATGTAGACTTCTTTAAGCAATTTAACGTTGTCTTGAATGGACTTGACAACTTGGATGCACGGCGACATGTAAATCGATTATGCTTGGCAGCTGATGTTCCTTTGGTTGAGAGTGGGACTACTGGGTTTCTTGGACAGGTGACAAGATATTTCATGCACTCCTCTGGCTTTTTGCCACAGTGTCGATCTTGCACGACCTTTTCTATTTCTTTGATGAACTACTTACAGTCGTGTTATTTGTTTGCTGTTGAATATATCTTTTCTTTGTAAACTGCTGTATGATTTCCAGTTCTCACCCTTCATAATGTTTGATGTTGTGATCTATGCCAAGAATTGTCAACTGATCTCTTGGATGAATGGAGATTGTCTCATTATCATTCCATCGATAATATCAAGATAAAATACCTTATTCGAAGGCCTGGTGGAAATTTGTCATCCTGCGACATTTAGTGCTGTTGAACTGAACATGGCCTTATGTTGTAAACCTTAATAATGGTTGTCGTAAAGTCATTATGGAATGATAATTAGTGCTCTGAAGGGGCAAATGAAGCCTCTAGTCATAAAATGATATTTGTATTACATTTGATCTTGAAGTGCTGTCCCAGCACTAGGACACCTTTCACGGTTCAAGCTGGCTGTCTTATTCTTGGCTCAATTTAAAGAGTTCATCTGTATATGAAGTGAGTCCAATTAGAGAGTGCATAGTTTATATAATTTGAAAATTAATATGGAAAAAGTAGTATTTTTATATATTTGGAAGTATTCATTATCTGTTTGACCTTCCTAAATTTTTTTCACTGTTCAAACAATGCCTGGGAAGAATCATGTCCAGAAATAAGAGACTGACTGAGGAAACCAAATTTTATGTTTCCATGATCTTGCATTGTTAACCATAAAAATGTTGAATTTATGGTTTGTAAAAATATTATGACCTAAATAGGTCAAAAGGTTAGAAGTAAAATGTTTGTTGAAAGGAGTAAACAATGATTCTTTGATTGGAATAATATAAAAGCTTGGTGTATTTGCTGGTGATGTGTTGTTAATCATTTGGAATTATGATGGGAAAGCTTAATGGACTTGCTGTTGATTTATGATTAGAGAAGTTCTGAATTATTCTCTCTTAGCATCCTCCATCACTTAATATATTCTGTTAATTTGCAATTATGGCTAATTTTGTTCAAACACACGTGTCTAACACCAGGTGACGGTACACCTGAAGGGAAAAACAGAGTGCTATGAGTGCCAGCCAAAACCTGCCCCAAAATCATACCCTGTATGCACAATCACCAGTACGCCATCAAAGGTACTTCCTTAGGTCAATACATTGCTTGCGTTATTTTTCTTTTTCTTGTCCACCTCTTCCTACATATAGTGTGATATAGGTTATGTGAGCTATTTGTGGGAATCAGATTGAATAATTTTGTTGTGCAGATTATGTTTCAGGCATTTGGACATGGATCATTTTGCAATTTGTAATAATTTACTCAATATTATGTGGAAAGTTTTGAATTACAATTTTTATGGAAATATGTAGTATCATCTGTTTTGAGAAATTAATTGATATGTGTTTTTCATGCAAGTTCCATAATAATAATAAGTGTATTTCAAGGCTGTATCAGGTTATTGCTGTTAATAGGCTGCATCTAGACCCGTCAAATGGGTGGGTCGGGTCGAAAATGGTCCGACCCATATTGACCCATTTAACCCGTTTTGACTCAAATTCATGTAATGTAAATCTAATGACCCATACCCATACCCGACCCGACCCGACCCATACCCGACCTGACTCGTATTGCTAAAAGCCATTATTATTGTAGAGAAACCCAAATTCACTTGAAACTCTATGTTAAATGACTCACTCAATCCATATTTGACATATATTTAACTTTTACTTAACTCATATTTGACTAATATTTAATTTTCACTTGACTCATATTTGACTCATATTCAGTTTTCACTTGACCCATATTTGACTCATATTTAACTTTCACTTGACCCATATTTGACCCATTTAACTAAAAGTAAGTCATAATATGGGTTTATGACCCATTTTGACACCTCTAGCTGCATCTACCTATTTATTAGAGAGAAACCCTAGTATCACACCATATCAAATTGATCAGATTTGTTCTATCTGATCTTGAGCAATTAATGACAGTTGTTATATTTTCTTGATGAGCAGTTTGTTCACTGCATTGTATGGGCGAAAGACCTACTGTTTGCGAAGTTATTTGGAGATAAAGCACAAGATAATGATTTGAATGTGCGTTCTGGTAATGCTAGCACTTCAGACCATACAGAGGATGTTTTTGAGCGTAGGAAAGATGAAGACGTTGAGGAATATGGAAGGAGAATATATGACCATGTATTTGGTTATAATATTGAAGTGGCCTTGTCCAATGACGAGACATGGAAAAACCGCAATAAGCCGAGGCCAATTTATATTAAGGATATATTACCTGAAAGACCGAATAGGCAGAATGGAAATATGGATGGTGCTAGTGCAACTGATAACCCATCTTCAGTCTCTGCCATGGCATCTTTGGGCATGAAAAATCCTCAAGAAATATGGAGTCTTATGGAAAATTCAAAGATCTTTTTGGAGGCTCTGAAGCTTTTCTTTGGGAAAAGGGAGAAGGTAATAATTTGTGTCTTGCTTATCTAAATATTATGCTTTGATTAATGGACAATTTGCTCTGCACATTCTGAAGACAGAGCTTTTGCATTTTCTCTTAATTATAGGAGATTGGAAACCTTAGTTTTGACAAAGATGATCAATTAGCTGTGGAATTTGTTACTTCGGCTGCAAATATCCGGGCCTCTTCTTTTGGTATCCCTCTGCACAGCCTTTTTGAATCTAAAGGTATAGCGGGTAACATTGTTCATGCTGTCGCTACCACAAATGCTATTGTAGCTGGATTGATCGTGATTGAGGCGATCAAGGTGCTGCAGAAGGATGTGAAAAGCTACAGGTATGGATTTGAACTCTCTCTCTCTCTTGGCCATTCTTAAATTTAGAGTACTTAAAAAGATCATATCTGGTGCTGCTCTGTCATTCGCTTAAAAGAGAAAGAAGATTAGGATTTACAATCTCTAAATGTGTTCTTAGGATTTTTTACTGTTAGTATTTTCCACTTCTGTTTGTCTAATCTGCCTGTCTATGTCCGTATTTAATTGGCCAAGGTGCAGACTGTTTCTGCTTCAGCTTCAGGGAGTAACCGAAATCATATTGGGAATTGGGAAAAGTATATGAAGGAGCAAACTTCAGTAGTGATGTGGGTATTGTTGACAATGATGAGAAGTGATTAGGGGTTGGAACTTTTAAGAGTAAATACTGTGACATTGGGGATGATCCTCCACTTTGCTAATTGAAAAGTGTCCACTTTTGTAATTGCAGAGACTTGGTGTATTTAGCAAAGAACTTGTTTATTAGCTACTTGATTAGGAGAAAATCACTTATGCCTGGTTATTCTATTGTTGTTGCTTGTTAACTTTAGGCATGAGATATGAGAGATGCTATTATCCTGTTATCATGAAACAGTTGATGCATGTAAAAACATGTGTTGCAGTAGTTTTTTAGCTGACACCTTCCAACTACTATAACTATGATCATGTCTGTGCAGGATGACCTATTGTCTGGAGCATCCATCAAAGAAGATGCTGCTTATGCCGGTGGAACCATATGAACCAAACAAATCCTGCTACGTCTGTTCTGAGGTAGTTTACTTGCTTTTATTCTAGTGGTGGGATTTTTGCCGGCCTGTCCTATGGTTTTCTGCTGATGCATTAGATGATTTGTAACAGACACCGCTGTCCCTGGAGATTAACATCCATCGATCAACCTTAAGAGAATTTGTTGACAAAATTGTGAAGGCGAAGCTTGGAATGAACCTTCCTCTTATCATGCATGGGTCAGCCCTTCTTTATGAAGTTGGTGATGATCTTGAAGAAGACATGGTTTCAAATTATGCAGCCAACCTTGAGAAGGTGATTTGTTTTGGCTTTTGAATGTGATTCTCAAGTGTTTGTTGGGGGTGCAATTGATGCAAACTCTTATTTTGCCGTCTTTCCTTCAATTTTTTAATCCCAGGTTTTGTCAGACCTTCCATCTCCTGTGACAAGTGGGACTCTCCTTACAGTCGAGGATCTCCGACAAGAGCTGACTTGTAATATTAGCATCAAACATAGGTCTCTCTCTCTCTCTCTCTCTCTCTCTCGTGGTGGGATTTTTCTTAAAGATGTAACACATCCTTACTTTCAACTTTTTAGGTACCTCAAGTGATTTGACTTTCGTGTTTCTTCTCTAAACATTCTGAACCCTCGAATAGTCATTACTTTCCTACAATAGCTCCTCATTAGGAAGTGGTCATCTTGGTTTTTCGATGTATTGGTGCAGTTTGTGTGAGATTTGAAAGAATTTAAATTGTTTTATCTACTTTGGAGGAGCATGACTTAAATTTGCATTCTTGTTATATGGTTCCATAATTACTTCAAAAGTAGGAAGTCTTTGTTTCACCGTCACATTGCTGAATTAGAGGTTATCCATTTCATGCTATTTAAAGCCTACCTTTTCTTCGTGTGGCTAGACTCATGAGAGATGGCACTGTAAACTGACCTCTGCATTGGGATCATAACAGGGAGGAATTTGATGAGGAGAAGGAACCAGATGGAATGGTTCTGTCTGGCTGGACTCCAGCTCCTGCAGTCGAAAAGAAAGATGAGAACCATGTAGGTAATGGTGTTGGCACATCTGAGGACATGCCTACAATTGCAGAGCAAGCTGAAACAAATGAAGAGCTAGAGATTGTTGCTGCAGATATTGAGATTCCTGCTGAAAAGAAAAGAAAGCTGTCCGAGATTTCGAATAATGATGGCTTGGGTACGTCAAGGGTTGCTGCTGAAACTAACAACCACAGTAAAGTGGAGGATCTTGACGACGACGATGATGTTGTTTTCATCTCCGATGGAGACTCAGACGCTAGCAAGAAGAGAAAGTTGCACTAGTTCTCGCATCCTAATTTTGTACTGACTGAGAGATGATATTCTTTTGGTGCATAGTTGTCGGTGTCCCGTATAATCTGTAGTCAGTGGCTTGAGTTAGACGTAGCCCAATTGTTAAGCCGTGTACTTGATCTAGATGTGAGAAGCCAGCCCTCATTTTTGCACCAGAAACGTGCAGAACTAACTCGACTTGTAATGCGTGAATTAACAAAGCGTGACACCCATTTTACTTATGATCCTTTGTTCATGTAATTGGCAGTTTCTTGTCCATTTTCCGAATCTCTTAAGTTTGTGCAGGGTTCCGCACCCAAAAAATAAAAGGGTTTGTGCAGGGTTGTCATTGCGCGTGCTTTGAACTTAAGAGGGCACCCGTAAAGCTCGGAAAAAGAAAGTGCGCAACAGATTGACATAGACAGAAGTTTGCTTTGTGCTCAGCTTTTCTTAAAAGCTGAAAGTAAGGATGTGTTACATTCTGAACTCCACTTTATTTTTTTGGACAGTCTTTACTGAGTAAGGGGAAAGCTCATGAAAATAGTTGATCGATTTCAAGCTTCTGTTAAAGATATATACGATACGAGGTGTGAAAATCTGGGCTTTCTGAAGGAGATCTGTCTCGGTCCAATTTCTGTCAAAGTTCCAATTTTGTCACCAATCCATTCAAATTTTGGTTTATGTACAGCATGAACAAGTAGAGAGAGAGAGTCTTTACCAAAAAAAAAAAAAAAAAAACAAGTAGAAGAGAGAGAGAGAGAGAGAGAGAGAGAGAGATGCCTCAAGTGATCTATGGAATCTACACGCCAATGCAACTACTGAGGCATTGGGTGCTGCTAGATGCACTTCGGCATGGGTACGGAGGAAATGGTGCTCCTTTCCTCTCCAAGTACTTCCTTTTCTTGACGTCGGGGTGTTCCTGTTTCTTGAGATCTTCGAGGCATTGCACATCAGCGATGCACGTGAACGACCTTGACTTTCCAGAGTAATACCTCGACAACCCTCTTCTGCAGAAGAAAGAGAAGCCCAAAGCAGTTAACAGAGACATTGGTTACGCCAAACAATAACGCGATCAATTGGTTATTGTTCTTACTTCTTTGGAAGGTTGGTCTTCAACACGCGCATGTCGAACATCCTCACCTCGTCTGCTTGATTTTCCATATCGGATCTATCTTAGACAGGGAAGGGACAGAACTGAAGGAGGGAAGTTGCTTGTTTCCGAGGATTCCAGGAAGAAAAAATCTGAGAAAAAGCAGGAGCTGATAGGTAGATATATGTCTGTAGGTTGCATCAACAAAATGAGGATGAGAGCACTCAATTCATGGACGTTGTTGATCGAGGGAGCTTGAGTGATCAAAGGCAGTACTAATTATGAGGGTAGTTTTATTTGTGTGGCCTCTGTAGTCGCCCACAATTTTAGCGTTAAAGAATGGAGAGAGATGCATCCACATGCATCCACATTCTCATGTATAGCTTCTAACCTTCTCCATTAGCCTATCTTTCACATTGAAATCTTGCCTTTTGGCTCTCCAACTCTCCTATTTTTGCGGGCAAGTTAGTGGTTCTTCCTCAACAGGGTGGACCTTGAATTGCATTCATCTGGTTGGGTAGGTACTAAAATAGAATTGCATTAATCTAGGGATACTATAGAAGAGCAAACATTTCCATTCAATCACGTTGCTCAAGTGGCAAATTGTCATCACTTTCTTGAGGTCTCGCCATCCGATCGATGTCAAATTTATTACATTTATATAATGTGACCATTAGTGTTTTTATGGTAAAGTTCATGTGGGACTCATTTAGTAATGTGGGGGTAAGAGGGCGGGTAAATTTAAGTCCCTCAATGTTTTACCCTTCCTTTCTTTACTTCCAATTTCTATTGGCAAATTCTTGTTTGGACTCGAGTTCGTGTATATCAGATCCATAACAATCGTTGATTATATGATCTCAGGCCAAAAACCCAAGATAATATTTCTTGGAGAAAATATTTTTGTCCTTAGAGATAGATTAACCATCAGCAGCCAAAACCATCAGCATTTGGTTTTTTCTTGCCAAGAAGTGGCTGAACTACGAATGGGCAAATCACTTAACGATGGATCTCTTGCTTCACATGGTGTAATAGCTACGATAGCACTCAATCCATTCAAATATTTCTCCGACCATAGAGGTTTATTTCTCGAATATTTCCTTCTTTTCAATAATTTAAGTGCATGAACATGAAGATTAGATTACTTAAAAACCCATCAAATGTCGTGCAAACAATGTAAACCTATTAACCTCAAGCTTTTAGCTTATGCAAGTGACATTTATTCAGAATAGTTTGCTTAAAGTTGGTAGGATTTGAACAAGTGACTCCAATTTTTAAATTAAAAATCCCTCAACGCCCCATCCAATTGCAACAATCCTAGTAGAGTTATGGTCAATTAGTGGCCACTAAATTTAAGTATCATTTGCAATGTGACAAAATATTTATTTAATCACGTAATGCCAACTTTATATATATATTAAATTGATTCACTTGTGATGAAATCCACTTAATTTTCCGGTAAGAGGAGCTGACTCAACATCCAACTAGGCGGCATGTCAGCCCCAACTAAAATAAATTTAAGGGCTTGTTTAGTGTCAACCAAAGTGTATCAATTGAGAAAAAAACACAATAGTGATTGAAATCAAAATTTAGTGACGATATCAAATGTCACGTTAGCTTTGTGATTGAGGCTGAAATTCACCCAATCTCCAACTATGATCACTTAAAGAGAATACTTTTCGCAGGCTTTATTTCATTCACTTATACTACATACAGCAAAGAGAAGGATCCGAAGGTTTTACTTACTTTTGCCTACATGGCAAAATATTTAAGGTCCTTAACCAATGAATAATGCCAAAAAAATCATCAAAGGACAGAAATTTAAAGACTAAAAAGCCCACTGAACTTGAAGAAACAACATGTAGAAAAGATCGAATAAAGAACATTAAAAATGAAAAATTCAATACGACAGACGCAAAATTACCAAAGGCAAAAAGAAGAAAGACAGTGAAAAATTGAAAAATAAAAGTTGATAGTTAAACATATTGAAAATTATAAAGAATACAGATCATGGAAAAATTATTAAAAAAATAATCTGAAGTGCAATTGGGTCCGGAGGCAAATATAATGGAAGAACTAAAAGATTATAATTCATAATAAAAGTTAGAGTTTGACATATGCCCTAAAACACCCGAAAACAACATGTATCCTTTCCTAACTTACTTCATTAGGCCCATTGGATGCATAATGTGAATGTCTATTAATCAATTCCAAAACAAATTTAATTAGGCACACAACGCCCGATTGTATTTAAGGTCAAAATCATATTACATTATTTGTTAATATTATACGACATTTTATAAATGCAAACCACTTTACGTTGTATCCATAAGTCTAAAAATTTTCTACAGTACGACTATATGACATTTTATCATATTATAGACAAAACCGTAATATGCCATTTTTTTGGAAATTATTTGACGTTATAAGAAAGATGAATACCATTTTACCACACCATCATAGATAGAAAATTTCTATTCTACTCGTAACAAATCATCGTACTCAGTCAAAAGCATCGTATGATAATTTTTTGTCATCGGTTTTCGTAAAAGCATATTGTGCCACTTTGATAAATGGTGATTCCTCTCAAGCACAATCTTACGAAGGTATATTGTATTCGAGATAAAAATCACCGTACCTCAATTTTGCTACTACTATATGCTACTATATGACCAGACGATGCTTGGTCGTACCGTACACTATGTCAAATGTATCGTAGAAAAAAATACTTTAGTCGTCTAAACTATTTAAAAGAAAAAAAATACAAGACAAACTTCCATTGCCGGTTGCGCTTTTGGATATCCAAGTTGATTTAGATAGAGCAGAAGAGTTAAACTCTATATTTTGGATAAAAAGAGAGTACGGGCGTTCGTAATGCTATCGACAGAATCAATAATTTTCGGATGAGCTAATATTTGATGCCGACTCTTTAATTGCATGCCAAGAAACAACAGTACCACAGGATGAGCTTACCATGGGCTCTTTAATTGCCAAGAATGAACTGAGCAAAAACTTCAGAAGTGCCTATATCATCGCGCTGGCATCTATTTTGGGCGATCTCTTTCTTTGTCACCCAGAACTCAATGTTACTTCAGGTTTCAAGTCAGAATTTTATCGGTTGCAACTAACATCCATATTTGTGAGAGAATGATAGATTTTTAAGCTTAGGAACTTAGGCTGCAACCTGCAACCTGCAACCTGCAACCTGCAAAATAGTCATCCCCTCGCTCATTTTTCACTGCAACAGCTATCTCTTAGCATGATGGCAATGGAACGCGACTCCCAAGTTTCAGCACAAAGCAGTTTCTATAAATCACCTTTTACTAACCTTCTAACCTACACCAGTTCATGCAATAAATTACCAGAATAACGAGCATTGGAACCAAAAGAATTGCAAGTTCTATGGTAAATCAATTGTTCCTAATCCAAATCTTACTGCCACTGTAATAAATCAAGAGCTTGCTGGTGAACTTGTTTGTCTCCTGCTGCCACAACATTAAAAGCTGAAATAAAAAGAAAGAAGTCCTTTTAAGATGAAGCACATTGATATGATCATAAACCATCACAAGATGCACCTATTACCAAGGCCTGTCAATTACATCAGCAAATCAAAATAAATCATGGCATGAATAAATGAATGTGAACCAACTAAAAGTGAACCTCACAGATGGAGATGGTGATAGTACCTTGTGGTTGTGAATCTGGAGAAGCTTCCCAATAAAGCTGGTGGCCTTTCCAATCAGTTATAATCCCCCCAGCTCCTTCAATCACAGGTATCAAGGCGAGAAAATCGTATGGCTGGTAGAAAAGGAAAAATTTAACTACTCAAAAGGTCTGAAAATTATTTAAGAGGTTAATTATTTTGCATGATATGAAAGATGAAACTTCTGAAGGCACAAAACCAGGAAGTGGATGATCATCGAAGTCCTCTATTAGGACACAGATGCTCCATTGCTCAGCTTCACACACTATATTTGTGAATCATCATATGCATTAAAAAAATTGCACACTGTACCTTTAGACCAGACTCAATGACAAGATCCACGAAGCCAGAAGCCAAAAGGGCATATGCATAGCAATCACAGCCATATAATGGCACTTTTACCTGCAGAGAGTTAACATATTAAAATTGACTTTCCCATGTCATAGATTCATCAAATAAAAGAAATGCAAATTAGCAGCGGAAAGTAATGGGGCAATACTAAAAATGAGGGAAAAATAAAAATCAGAACTTTCCCAAAGTACCAATTCCCTTTAATCACCACATGAGTTTGTGTATCCTCATAAATATAGGTAAACAGAACCTTTCATGATCAGCTGCCTAAGTGTAGCTTAAAGGTATGAAAAAGTGTAGCTAAAGAAGATTATGTAAACTGACCTTACTCCTAACACGAGCAAATGCCTCTTCAGCATCTTTGTTGAAGAGATGTGGACTTGTCGTGTATCTGAGAAAGCATAATGCGAAGACAGATGATAGATGCATCAATTGAAAGATTTCACCTGCAGATGCTTGTCAACTTTCTTTACATACCCAAAGCCCAACTTATACCCAGTTACGCAAACAGTACATGAAAACATACAGATATGCCTGGGATATTTTTGTGCATGAGCGTGTCGACAGTTCTTCTCCATTTAGTGTAGTTCTCTTCCCTGTTATCCCGACCCATCTTTCCTTTAGAACTGGTTGATCAATTATGCCAAGAATCTGAGGAAGTTGTAATCATCACAATCAGACACACAGATAGTGCTCCTATAGGGCTTTAACATTAAATTTGGGCAAGCACTGTTCACTTTACATCTCAAAGGAAAGTACTTTTCTAATGGCAAGACAACGTCAGACAGTGAATTGGATAAATATCATCAACAAGAAGTAACATATACAGTATCACTTAAATTCTGCCTAGTCCTCACCGGTTTACCCTTATGTAGAAGAGCAATCAGAGTACCAAATAAAGGCTTTCCTGAAACAAATTAAGAGTTTTGAGTAACTCGAGATGAGTTATAGTGCATAACAAAGAATAAACCAGAAACACAGAGAAGGCCAAAAATACCAGTTATAAAGCTCTTCGTCCCGTCTATGGGATCCAGAACCCAGACATAATCTGCAGATTTCTCCTTGCACCTCCATCCCTTCTCCTCTCCATAACTGCAATTGCAACTAGGCGTATCAAAGGTACTAACATCTCGCTCTCTCGCACTCCTATTCTAATCATATATATATTTCCACACATATAGTCATCGATAATCGAAATTAAACACATCTTCGCCCCGTACTTCAAAGCAAATTCGATACTTAAAGAAAGCGAAAGAAAACCCGGCTATGGCATTACTACTTTCGAGTCTTAAGGTTCATGTCATTTCACATACATTGCATGAGTAGGCAAGCTCCCGAGTATAATCGAGACCATGGCCTCTTCAGCTGCTTGATCCGCGATCGTCACCGGACCTGCACCACAAGGCAGGAACAGGAGGAATCAACGATAGTTGCTTCCCGAACGAGAGCAATTTCACGCAACCCCAGAACGAAACACTCACTCGAGTCCTCCTTATCGAGAATCTCGAACTTCTTCCGGAAGTACTTCCGGATCACCTCCCCGGCGGCGTCCGCGGCCCGGCCCGCGACCTCGGCGAGCCGGCCGAACTCGTCCTCCTCGGGGCCCGGCTGGAGGGCCCGGGCGCCGTCGCCGGACGGGACGGCGGCGGCGGCGGCGGAGGCGGAGGCCATCGGGAGAGCGGACCGGAGCGGCGCGCGGAAGGTGAGGTTCGGAGGGTGGCCGGCCGGAGAGATCGGGAACGGAGCCGAAGGGAAGATGATCGGAGCCCGGCTCCGCGCGGAGAGGAGGTGCGGTTGAGCCAGCATCTTGGCGAGTTGAGCGTGACTCGCCATTTTTTATAACAGGCGGGAATCGGTTGCAGAGAGAGAGAGAGAGAGAGAGAGAGAGAGAGAGAGTGGGAGATCCGAGTTAGGGAGAGTTCACCATCTCGAGATCACTTTCGTAGACTTTGACATCTGCCGCGGTATCGCCTAGGTTTTGTAAAATATTTATTTCCCAAAAATAAATAATTTTATTTTTTTTATAAAAAATTTATTTTTATTATTGAAATTATTAGTTGATTGAAGATGTTTTCATAATCGGTAACAATTTATGTTTGAATATTTTCATATTAATGGAATTATTTTCCGTTCCGTTCATTTCTATAAGTGATCATGTACAATGGTCTTTTAGGAAAATATTTTTTATATTAATTATTTTCCAACTAATCAAATGGGACTTTAATGAAAATTAATGAATTTCCAAAAAGTCTAGGATACAGCATTACTAGCCAGAAAAATAAGGGAAAAAAAAGTAAAGATGGGTAACAGATGTAAATAGAAAATCGAACCCCTATAACCCGAACCAACCCATGCCCAAAATGACCAGTCTGGTCTCTGAGTGAGTTTTATGCTTCTGTTTTGGGCTAGGTAGAATTAGCTCTGACTCGGCACCGTTTATTTAAAAATTATATTTATTTTTAGTGTTCGTAATAAATCAAATATGGAGAATATAAATTAAAAATAATGGCCCGGAACATTTAAAAGAAAAGGGGGATTTTTTAGGCTGAAAATGGCCTCGACCACTTTCGCTCTTGGCCCCAGGCGACTGGCTTTAAATTGGCCTTTTAAATTGTACTAAAGGCTCCGTGACTCATAAAGAATTTACAATTTTATGTTATTTATGTCAACTATTTTGCGGTTGTATGTTATATAATTAAGGATTAATAGTATGGAAAAATCCCAAATTGATGCACCTATGGTAAATTTATCCAAAATAAAATTTTGACCACAAAAAACCCTATACTGGCACACTTATGACAAATTTATCGTAATCACAAAAAACCTCAAACGAATACACTTATAACACATTTATTTTCCGTTAGTTTCTGTCAAATCTAATCATTAAAATTGTTGACATAGATGACATGGTGATATGGTATGATGATTCATAGAGTAAATATCATAAAAATTCCAAACCGGTATAACCATGGCAAATTTAACAATATTCATGTGATAAATTTAACAATATACTTGTGATAAATTTGGATTTTTTGTGACATTAACCCTATGGATTTTCATGTAGATTTGTCACATCACCATAACACGTCATTATGGGTTGTCCATGTCAACAAATTTGATAGTAAAATTTGACAGAAGTTAATAGAGGATAAATTTGTTATAAGTGTATTGGTTTGGAGTTTTTGGTGGTTAAAAAATTAGTTTGAGTTAAATTTGTCACAAGTGTACCATGTTGGGATTTTTTATGGTAAACAAATTAATTTGAGATAAATTTGATTATGAGTGTATTAATTTGAAGATTTTTTTTTTCTGGTCAAAACATTAGTTTAAGATAAATATGTTACAAGTATAATAATTTGGGATTTTTCATGATATTAACCCTATAATAATGGTGGGTTAGCCCGAGCCGGCCCAGACCAAACAATGATGTTTCATAGATTGAGAATTCGATGATTTAAACAAGAACTTTGGATGTCGTAAAATTTTCAAATTAAGGAGCAAGTTCCGTGAAATTTCTAATTTCAATAGGCGCCCTTCAAGTTTTATTACTCGATACATTGTTTTTAATAATGTTTACAAGGAGAGTAGAAAAATTATTTCGATACCAAGTTTCACGAACCTTAAATGTTCAAGTCTCTTTTCAAATAGAATTACAAGGTCTTACATTTTGAAAATGGTCGATATCTAGTCTATGGCCTTGTTTTCTGGACGGGAGCTTCACCAGTTTCACAAGCAATGTGAAGTTCACCTCGAGATCTTAGCTCACTATTTTGATAGCTTTGACTAGGGGTGAGCACATTGGACCACTCGAATCAAGAACCGCCCAGATCGGACCAGCCGATTCGGTCCAATTCTCGGTTCCATAAAAATGGAAACGGTGATTTTTTTTGGTCTGGTTTCTGGTTCTGGGGGAGATCGGACCGGACCGGATCGACAATTTTCTATTTAAAATATTTTTTTAACATTTCTTAAAAAATGCAATAAACCCTAAAATAATAATATTTCTATTATTTTTATTTTTATTTTTTTGGGCTAAGAATGGTCCGGTTCTTGGTCATAGGACCGTCCGGTCCGGTCCACAATCCCAAAAAATGAGAACCGGTCCTCCCGGTCCAATTCCCTATTCCACCTTGGAACCGGAAACCGATCATCCCTAACTTTGACCGAATTGCTTGAGCTGCACAACATTCATCAGCATGGAAGCTGTTTTGATGACCCCAGCATGTCTTAATTCATTGCTAGGGTGACCTGGTGAGTCATGATTAGCATGAAAAGACTCGTCATGAGAAAGTAGATCTGTGGGAAACTGGTTATGGGAAAACCTACCCCTGGAGCTAGATCGAGCTCGAACTCGGTTCCTCGAGTCGATGGAATCTTGTGAGCTTTATGAGAATGTCGGCAATCTCATGAACCGACAGGGGCAAGTTGCTCCCTCAGGAGCTGCCGATGCTGCTTGTACCGCAACGATTGATTTTGTGCAATTCCTAAATTTCCATCTTCAGAGGTTATTTGGCTCTGGAGACTTTAATTAGGTTGAGTAATTGATCGACTAGAAGAAAAGTATTAAAATATATCTCGAATTTAAGCTCATCGAATAAAACCTAGGTCAAAGCTAATTGGTCATGCGAAAAATATGGACTTCTTGATTGTGGAAATTAGAAAGAAAAAAAAAAGAGGGCCGCACAAATATTTTAGTTATCAAGGGTGCATTTGTTTCAATGAAAGTAGTTTCTTGTAAAATGTTTTCCGGACTTTTCGTTATTTGTTTTTCCAAAAACGATTTGGTCAATAGAAAATACTTTCTAATCAATATAAATATTATGTATTATTTTAGGAAAATGAATTCTTGTGCATGGGAAGAGGAAAACACTTTCCTTCTTTATTATGTTTTTAGATCATTCCCTTTTTATTAGGTCATTTCTATCCTTTTCTTTTACTCTCCAAAATCTCTTTTCTTTTTTTACACTAGTGTAAATTGTTAGTTTAAATGTTATTCAATCATTTTCCAAATACAATCCAAACATATAAAAATATTTTCAATTATATATCATCAAACATAAGAAAATAAATTTTTTCCATAAAAGTGATTTCCTAAAAAATAATTTTCAAAAATAGTACGATTATTTTTCGCAAAATAAATGCACCTAAGTGAAAGTTGGTCATGGACTTTATTGACTGAGTTGACCGAATTTTAGTGGATGCTGTGCTAGGATTTCTTTTCCACGGACGGGTCAGACTTATTTGGTTTCCTTCTCCAAATATATTATATAAATATATGGTTATGGGAATCTATGAAGCGCCCTGGTTGACGTGAAGAGGTCTTGAAGCGCCATCCACGAGTGCTTGGCAATGGGCTATCTTTGTGGGCTTTGTTCGCGGAATTACATCAAGAATTTAGTATTGAAATCAATTAAATCTCGTGATAAAGATTTGTTAATCCATTTATGAGATTGAGAAATTATTTCACGAAAAATTATGAGGTTAATCATTGTATGAGATTTTGGATGTATGGGGTTTGAAAATACCGAGAGTATTTGAGTAAATCACTATTGCATTGTTTGATGTATAGTGAAATTTGTTGTTGCTTTCTTTTTAGATATAAGTCACAACAATCTAATCACATAAATTTGGTGTCCGATCTATTTCCTTTTTCTGTTTACTTTACTATTCGATCGCTCTCTTTCACAACATACATGACCTAATAAGACCTTGGAAAAGCATGAGTCATGCTCAACCTCATCCTTCAAACCCCCTCCGGGAGCAACAAGCTTTATGCTGAGTCGGATAAATGCAAGTTGTCGCCGGTGACGGCATCCTAGCGGATATGGCAAAGATAGAATTGTTAACTTGGCCAAGACCAACTTCACTAGTGACTGAGAGATTAGAAGCTTCCTTGGTTTAGCTGGATATCAACGATTCATGGAAGAATTCTCAATATCCGCAGCACCTCTGACCTAGCTGATAAGGAAGAACGTCAAGTTGGAATGGAAAGATTAATGAGAGCGAAGCTTCCTAGAGCTCAAGCGTAGTTGGACAACCGGACCCATTTTGATGATTCCTGTCTGCAATCCGGCGGATTCGTGATTTGCAGTGATGCGTCTCATAACAATTTACGATGCATGCTCATGCAACATGAGGGAGCCGTAAACGCATAGCCACAATAATTTTCACCTACAAAATCCGGAGACATTTCCAAGTCAAAAGGTCAGAGAAGAACGCCAAAAGCCAGGAGGCACTCTCAATCCTTTGTAAGTTTCTAAATGGAAATGGGAGCACAGCACCACGGACTTCGTTCAAGGCCAATCCCGAACCGAATGAAATCACCATCATATTTGGATGATCGTCCATGGTTCGACAAATACCGTTCATTCCATACCCGTTCCAGGGTAATAAAAATTTCCACTACTCACTAAAGTTTTCCTTATCTTTCCAGAGGTTGAACATTTCCCAAAGCCAAGCAATTGATACATTGATAGAAGGTTGCAAATCTAGGTACAACACTATCCATCACCAAGACTATCCATCACCAAGCCACCGCACATATGCATGTTGGCAGATCCTGGACTCAAAAACGACAATCTTACAGAAACTTGATCTGATTCTATATCATTTCATATTATAAATCAATACAGAAATCAACCAGAACTTATACAGAATAAGCTAGGAGAAGCACGTATGCACCTTCAACCTACCAAATTTCCTTTTTTGGCTATACTATTTTTACCCTTCTACATATTCCTTTTGCTTTTGATTCCTGTACAGTGTAGAACCACAGCAAATTAATGCGACGATTTCTGTGTATACAGACAACTCGTCTTCAATCAAACGGAAATGGAGTTCTCTGCAATCCTTTATCTGACTGAGATTGTCAAAGAGATTGTCGTGAAAATTCTGCATGGGGAAAACAGGATCAGAAATCACAAGTAAATGCAAATTAAAGCCACTTTCAACATGGGCATGCATGAGCCAAGCAGCAACTTTCTGAGTTCAGCCAATGTGCTGGTTAACACCAACTTTTTCATCTAAAATAAAAGCACAGGACCGATCAATACTGTATGTGGTTGTAATTACAAATTAATTATTTGGTCTTCTGGCTAAGCACATAGCATGTATTCGGAAGTCACCTATTTCAGTAATCCCACTTCAATTTCACAGTAATAAGCATCATATCCTAGTAACCAGCAAACTCATTTCTCTTGTTTTCAAATTCCAAAGATAACTTACACATATGTAAGTAGCATTTCTTTCCATATGTCACTGAACCTATAAGATGCATCTAAACACATCCACAATCATGAATTTCAAAAGAATATCTATGAAAAATATCCCATATGTCAGCAAAATGACAGTCTCTATTCCTCTTAGTTCACAAGTACCTTCTTCTTTTTTTTCAACAATCTGAGTCTCTAGTTGCTCGATCTCATAAATAGGAACCCAAGGATGTAACTTATATTTTAGCAGTTACTTCCGCATGGAAGGAATCAAGCTCCATTTCTCCATTTTTTTACTTTAAATACCTACCATCTACTCTGAGCAAAGTTCATATACATTATATGACACAAACAGAGAAGAAGAATTAATCCTTTCAAGGAAAATCTATTTCAGTCTCACCTTGTTGGAGCTAAGCAAGATCACTCCTTGCTAGATTTTGTCCAGAAGAATCCCTTTTTTCGGATGGAATGATTCTCTTTCAGGGACTTACTTCCCTTTGATCCAAAGGAGAAGTGGCGACTCAAGAAAGGTTTCCCTGAGGAGCTTCTCGTGACTGAACTGGAGCCCATCCTAGAACCCTTCACGTCACTTCCATTACTTTTTAAGCGATCATACACATAATCACCACCAAGATCACTATCCACCACTTGATTCCTTGATCTCTTTCCCTTTTTGATTTTCGAATCCATTTCCGCTTTTAATGCTTTTTCAGACATCTTGAGGGTCTGTTTCACCCCGAAAGTACAGATCGGGCAAGCGGGATCATACTTGTCGATGTCTGATGTCATAATCTCCAAACATTCAGCATGATAAATGTGACCACAGATTAAAACAGCCACAACAGAAAGCTCATTGTTAGCGATTATCTTCTGGGTGCTCCATGCTGATTTCTCAGTCAACAACTTTGTGCAAACTCCACAGGTTTGCTGATCAGCAGACGTTTGATTACTTCGTTTGGTTATCTTATCACGCTTCAAGCCCAAAGGTTCACTATCAAAAGACCAACTCCCCTGGCGAGAAGTAGCCACAAGTTCTGAAAAGGCATTGACAGACCACCCATCTGAAGACCCACCATAAGAACCCCTAGTTGAATCATTGCTCCATGAAGGGATCCCTGGCCTTTCTTCAGCATCCAACTGACTGCTTGGTGACTTACTCCCTTGAAGTTTATTTTCAGATTTCTGCTGTGAAAGTTGTTTTGCTGAAGGACTAGATTGCCTTAATGGAGTTGAAGTAGCTGGCTGCAGATGAATTTGGGAAGATGACGGCAAAGGGGATGAAGCTGAGGATAAGCAAGAGAGCGAAGGTTTTGTAGGAGATGGACACAAATAAGCTGGAGATTCTCTCGAGTCCACCTAAAACATTTCCCAAGAGTTCATAAACATCTGCAGAAAGCATTAAAAATCAGGAATTTCTATGGATTTACATTTTACCTGCTCCAAATTCACATCGAGTGAGACGTTGCGTGAAATAGATTGACCTGTGATACACACTAGAGAGGGTAAGCCTAACAGGCTATCCAACAATACATTAGAACTAAAAAAACCAAATCATACAGTCTAAGAACAAGTGAATAAGGAGACCTAATTTGCAAATTAATAGATAATAACAATACGCAGTGCTCTTTTCACTAATGACCCTTATTTTTCCCTTCAGCAGGGAAAGGGCTTGCTGCATAACAACTAGGACTTCAGTCAATATTCCTAAATGTAATCAAAACATTGAAGTCTTGAATCTTTGGCCTGACCTGAAACGGTCCAACTTATAGATCTACTAACAAAATTAATTCTTATCCTATCACCAACAACTTGTTCACACAACTAAGAGAACACCCAAAGATCTCACATAACTACACCACGAAGGTGCAGAGAAGCAGAAAAGAATGAATAACTGAGGAAACCAAACAAGAGAATCCGATCATGAATGGATATTTTTTAAAGCCTATAGAATGTTAACTATGTTGAATACCACAAAGTCAAAACAGTCAAACATGATCTAAATAAACTTTTGAAAACAACTTAAGGATGGAATCACAATGCAGATGTTCACCACCTCAGCAATGACCACAATTTGGCAACTATATGACCCGGGTCAGCCATCTCCTACTACATATGCAGTCAATCTCTCAGACAGCAGGTGCTTATCAGATGTTGTAATGACACAAATCAGGTACTTATCAGATGTTGTCCATCAGGTGCATGTACAAAGTTCAAAACAAAAGTCCATCAGATTCCTCTATACAGTAGGGAAAGGCCTTGTCATTTTAACACTGCCTTCTTAACTCCATTCCACCTCACTAGAATACCCATTGCTTCTGCTCCCTCAAAATTTTTTTTTCATTATTGCCCTTCAAATCAATTATGCAATCTCAATAAATGAGGAGAGTGTGAACAGTGACTAAACTCAAATTATTGCTATTTCTCTCTAAAACAAATGTGCTGAAAGATTGCACTCTCAAACGGGCCCACATCTTAGCTAATCTTGATTATATTGAAAAATAGGAATGACAACATAAGATTGAAATAATGCTTTCTGTAATCAGCAAATACCTTTAACCACCATGCTGGCACTTCAGGTCACAAAAGCCTACCTATACACTGTGCAACTCAAACCAAAATTGCCCTAGTAATTTAAATGCCACTCTTATTACAAAAATAAAATTGACATAAGGATACTTACATTAAGAAGATAAAGCAAGGCATGCTTCCTCTCTCTTCTCTCACTCTCATTTTGTAGTCTTCTCGGAGAAAAAAAATTCATACTGCTCTATTTTGTCCTATATTCATGTAAAATTGCCCAGATTTCTTTTTCTCACAAGAAAGATTTCACACAGCCACAAACAAGTTTTTTCTGCATAGTTGTCAAAATCAACAAGCAGTGCACAAGCTAACCAATAGAACTATCCGAAGTTATGGATCAAAATGTAGTAAACATTATAGGTGGTAAGTGTGCAGGAAAGTGGCTGAATGATGATGGAAAACAAATCTCTAACTAAGACGCACATTGTAAAACCAATATAAACTCACCACCTAACAAACTCTGTTATCGTTATCATAGGCAGCAGACTGCTAAAACCAACTTATTGACATGCATGTCACATACACATACCCATACACGCTATTGATGATTAGACTTTTCAGAGAAAAATGCTCTGGTTTAGAAATCAATAATGAAGATTAAATTAGTTAAGATAAAAAGATAATCCAGTAAATCTCTACCCGAACCAGTAGTTCTCCCAAGTCCAGCGGTCCCTTCAGAAAATGGAGACTTAGGCCATGGCGGCCTATGGGAACTATCCAAAGAACCTCCATCCTCTGATGCATAAGCACTTTCGAACTTGACATCTAAGTGATTATTTTGGCTGATTCCATCAGAAAACCAACCTACTGAAGCCTCTTCACCCGCCACACGCCCCCGGTTTTCCCACCGAAAGCTCCATGTCGGCGAGTATCGTATATTTCGGTGAAAGAATTCATTGCTTGACCCACCCGGAATAGTTTTGTCTCTAGCAGCAACACAGCAAGCTGAACCCATTCTAACAAGCACCAAAATCAAAATTTGTAAGTGTAGCCAGATGGCACTGTTCAAATATGCAATGCCTACAGCTTCACAATTCATCTGTGCAACATTTCTCCATGCGTCTCACCAGCATCATACTCCTCCAAATCACGCAAGATGCAACTTCAACCTGGAAACAATTAATACTGTAATCAATCATCCAAAAGGAAACCCTAAATACTCTAACAAATGCATAAACATCACAACAACAGATCTAACAGCTATATAAAACTAACTTAAGTTCATAATAGTGAGCTCATGAACATATCATCAAATCATCGCTCAGCCTTTAAAGAAACCATAACGAACTTAAGTCTCATAAATTCGGCTACCATGTTGTCCTAAATGACCAATTCAACGCTTGACCAGGGCACTGATCCAAAACGAATTTTTCTTCCGACCTCCGGTGACACCAGCTCTATGAACCCATCAACAAAAGGCCGAGAAAAGTCACAAAAAAGAAAGGGTAATTACACTTCGAAGAGAATTATCGAAAAAAAGACGAACGCACTGCGGTTCAAGGACTGGTACCCGACGCCATTACTGAACAGGAAAGACACGAAACAAAACCCAGGTGTTACCATATATACTCTCTAACAGACGTATAAAAAGCAAGTGGAATCGACTAAATCTGCTACTTTTAAGGCTACTTAGAGCAAGTCCAATAAGAAAACCACCTCAAATTCGCAGAAAGAGTCGAACACTCGACAGGTCGGATGGGGGATCCGAAATGAACGCGCGGAGAACGAGAGCCGCGGTCAAAAATAATTTCTTCTCTCTCCAAAAAAGGGAAAAAAAAAACACAAAAAAAAATAAATTCCCGGAGGATCGCAATTAAAACACGACAGACATCAGGAACATACTAATTAGGTCGAGCCGAGCACGTCCGATGAAAGCGCGCGGTCATCGCCAAACATAAATCTCCGCGGCGCAGACGAGCGAGGCGAGGACGCCGGCGCGATCGGATCGGACCGCAGCAGCGGGCGTCCGGCGAGGCGCGAGGCGGCGCGGAGCTAGAGAGAGAGAGAGAAAATCCGCGGGCTAGGGGAGCGAGAGATTTTTCTAGAGAGAGAAAGCTGGGATACGAGAGAGTGTGAGGTGCGGTCGGTTCGTCTTCGTTACAGAAGAGAGAGAGCGAGAGAGAGAGAGTGTGAAGTCGTTTCGGGCGGACGGAGGAAAACGACCTGTCGTTTTGAGGGAATAGGGAGAGCCGTCAACGTTAACGGAGCGAAGTGGTGAGGCGTTTGTCGTTGCCCGGCCGTCTGCGACACGCCGTCCCTGTGTGGCCACTCTCTATTCCCGGTAAAACGCAAGAATTTTCAGCCGGGAATTCGCGACCGAAAAATTGATTGCGGTCTCCCCTCATTAATTGTGACCGTGGAAATAGGGGACTCGTTATTTTTATTTTCCTCCAAATTTTAGAAACAAAAGGAGGTTTTATTTTAATATTAAAAAGTTAATACCATTAAATATATATAACCCATGATACATTTATCAAAAATTAATTTTCGTCTCATAAAAAAATCATAAATAGATGCTCTCATGACACACTTACCCAAAATCGAAATTATCACCGATAACCTATGTCTACCCACTATTGTCATTCCTTCTAATGTCATGTTAGAATGTGGCTATATTGACACTCATGGCGGATGACCATAAGACATATCTGACATGGAGATGACAGATTCGACACGGAAAATACAAGTGTGTTTACTTGTATGCATTATACTTGATAGTATATTTGAGTCGACCATGTCAATTCGGGAATTTTCTATCATAAAATAATTTGTTTGGGCAAATGTATATATTGGTTCGAGACATTTCATGAGACAAAAATTATTTTAGAATACATATGTCAGTTCAAACTATATTGGAATTTTTAAAACTTTACTTATTTGCTACTTTGAATGTTGTGAAATGATGAAAGTTTGATGTCAATAAAAGTTTCAAATTCTTAGAAAATAAAAGGTAAAAATCATTCCCCCACAATTAGGCTTCCAACGGTGGCATTTTCCCAAAACTCATTCTTAAAACCGAATCAAACGTGGCCTTAAACTTCCAAACATGTTTGTTGATTACTTTTATTGAATGGGTTGATGCTTTGCAATGCATCCAAGACTTGAATAATAAAATAAAAAAAAAGTTTCAACTAATACTCGAGAATCAAAATGTCTAAACTGAAAGTTATTAACTTAAGTTAGAGTTTGATTTTCATTATTTTAATTCAAGAAAACAAAGAAGAAAAATGTCTTTTACAAATTTAATGGAGTAGAAACAGATGTTCCTTATTCTATTCCATAAGAAAATTATCAATTTCATTCTCTGACCAAAAATAATTATCACTTTCTTTCACAAAGCACTTTAAAAAAAGAGAGTAAAGTATAAGGAAATAATTTTTTTTTTTCAGGAAAATGAAAACTAAATAGTTTTTATCTACTCAAGTGGCAAACCTTTTGTGCTTGGGCTTTATGGGGAGGGACCACTTTTTGTCTTTGTGCGTGTATAAAATTGAAATGAGACTGCTTTATTCTGGAATAAGCGGAGTGCGCACTACTCATTCCCACGCTTTTCTCACCACAAGAAAGCATCCCTTGTAAATTTTCTTATTAGTTAAGAAAATTACATAAAATTATCTTGCAAACAAGTAGTACTAAACAAGATTTTAATGCCACGTAGTCAACTTTATTTTCTTTATATCCCTTCTCTCCTTGCTTAGGTTTATTTGGCTTCATTTAGCAAATAACCGCGCTTAAGCATTGTTTAAGCCAGTTATTATGCTAATTATGCTAATCCAGTTATAAACTTTTGAATTAGACTAATTAACCTTAAGCATTTTGATAATTTGTCAATTTAGTCAATTTGCCCAATTTTTTTTTTTTTGAAAATTGATGAAGTGGATGCGAGGTATCTTACATGACACAGTTGACGATAAAATGAAATTTTTTTTACATTTAAATTTTATTTTTTGGATTTTTTATTTATTTATATTGTTAACAATTGGTAGGGGCTCCGATGACCCTCACTGGCCATTAGGGGGAGGGGCTCGCAATTTGGTTGGCGTGGGTCACAAGACCTCGCCCATATCTAGTGAGGCTGCAAGCCATCATTGGCCACTAGGTAAGGGTTGCAAATCCTAGCTAGGCATGGTGCAGGTTGCAACCCTCTCCTAGCTATGAGCAAGGTTTGTGAGCAGTCATTCAATGGCTAAAGTGAGTTGTTAGGGCTCAACCAGTGGTCCTTGCCAATTCTAACGAATGAAAAAAGAAAATAAAAGAAAAAAATTAGTAAAAATAAAAACATTCAAAAAATAAAAACTAAAAATTCTCATGTGAGCATTAGTTATATTACATAAGACGATTGTCATTCATATAATCTATTTCGAGCTAAAATTAGCTAGATGAATTGAATTCGCAAATTGTCAAAAGTTTATCATTAAATTGAATAAATTGAAAAGTTTAAAACTCAATTAGCACAATTATAATAGGTTTATGACTTTTTTTTTTGTAATTTTCCCCAAACAAGAAAAATGCCAGAGTCAACTTTTGCTTTGCATTCCTTCTTTCCTTCTTGCTTTAGTTTTTTTGGCTTCTTTAGCAGATTACCGCGCCTAAGTATCGGTTCCACCGGTCCTTTTCTGGAAATACAGTGGCTTTTGCTCAGCCAGAAAAACCGAAAAAAAAAAAAATAGAAACATTTTACTCTTGAAAACTCGTGCAATTTGACTTTTATTTGATACAAAACGCGTAAAACATCTAGAATATTGAAGATTGACTCATCAATTCGCATTTGACGGCTTCATATTTTTATCTAAATCAAATAATGCTCAAAATTTTGGCGAGAAAGTAATAACTTACTTACCCCAAAGGATACACTAAAAAAAACAAAAACACTTTGATTTTTTTATTTTTATTTTATTTTAATTTGGATGGACGAAAAACTCACTGCTCCAAGGTTATTAAAAAATCTTTGATCATGGGTGAATACAGATATTAAAGTACATTATGATATAAGTAGTGGGCAAGGTTTCTCAATTGAGATACTCTTCTTAGCAGTTGGTCGAGAGACTTTGCCCGAAGGTTGCTAAGAGAGTAGTGGGGTTTGCACTTATTCTTACTCACCTAAGGCACGGTAGGCTACTATATACCCTATTTACTTGGCAATACTCTAGATCAAAACTTGGACATAATGTCTACTTTTCTCATCATAAGACCCCAAAATTGATGATGTATCTTTTTCTTCCCTAATATCTGGGAATACAGGGAATTCTCCAATGACGGGCTAAGTGACCCGTTCTTGAGTTTTTTCTCTTGAGTTTTTTAAGAATTTGATTAGGTCTATAAGTAGTTGATTTTTTTTTCTTCGAAAAGGAGCTGATTATGAGGTATTAAAGTACAATATGATGTAAGTAGTTGGGCACTCGATGATAATTACTTTTTCCAAAGTGATTTAACTATTTTCATCTATCAATCATAGCATCCACTCACCCCAAAGCGTACTAGAGTACTCACCAAAGTATCTGAGCCCCCCTAGATTTAACTTGCATCCAAGGGACACTCTTGATAGAATTTAGTTTTTTTTCCCCTTTTGTTGTATTGGATAAAAGTTACTTTGTCAACAGGGGGGAATAAGGATAAGATTGCTTAATAAAAAAAGGAACTGGGAATATTTAAAAAAATTTATTCTTTTGCCTCGCCTTTCCGCTATCTATCTTTATCCTTTTATCTTTATCGAGAGATAAACATTTACTGTTATCGTGGTGACATAGCAGAATGTCCATTCGATCCACCGCCCGAGATCAAGTAAGGATTTGGAAGTTAGAACACCACTTTTTGAAAAAGGAAGGACTTTTTTGATGGCTCATTTCAATTCGGTTCTATGTCACCACTCCTCCTCGAAATTAAATCATTAAATTTAACATGTGATGATGAATTTCTCATGTGGAAGGAACTTACAAAATGGAAACATTGTGGTTCAACGGCCCCCAATTGATTGATAGCCCGGTCTACCAAAAATGTCGAAAGAAGACAAGGGAAAATTCAATATAAAAATCATTCTTGGCCCCCTAATTTTCCACGATGTTGACTTAATAGTCGCATAAATTTGGCCGAACCTAATATTTGTAGGTGGACTTTCTCTCTCTCTCTCTCTCCTCCCCTCTTTTCCGACTTTAGTGAATTTTGGTCAAGAATCTTGAATGATGTCCTTTTCATTCCCATTAGTTGTTTTTTTTCTCATCAACCCTTTGTTTTCCCGCTGATGTACGCTTTCGTTTAGGTGGCGAGCGTTGGAGGGTGCACCATAATTATTCGAAGAGCAGAAATTAAAGAATTTCGTTTCCTTAGCAAATAAAAAAAAATGGAATAGGGTAAATAATTCATTTCGAAAAAGAAATTAGAGCTATATGCTATTGAAGATTAAAAATTAAAGAATTTCTTTTCCCTGGCAAATTAAAAAAGCCCCCAAAATAATAAAGGGGGAAACTATTTTTTTTGAAAAAAAAGAAACTTAGAGTTAATGCGATTGAAGAGTAGAAAATTAAAACCGCGAAAATAGAATAGTGGAAAATTATTTATTTTTTGAAAAAAGAAGAAGAAGAAAAGAAATTAGAGTTTTGCCTGTGCACGAAAAAATCGATTGCGTCTCTCAACTTCCAAGCGGCGGTTGACGAAGGGGTTCAACTCCTCTCAACGTGCTAGTGGGGGCCACTCGAAGGAGGTTGATGTCGTGTCGAAAGAGCTCGAATTCCCGATCTTACCCCTACAGTTGCCGTCGCTTACGTGGCTTGTGTCGACGAAGATCGGAGGGACAAAATCGTCTTTTCACTGGCTTGCCAATTCGCTGATGTCTTAACCATCATTTTTGGGGTTCAAATGGGGGGTTGGATTAGATGTCTTAATCGAGTTGGGATTGGTTGGATCAATGGGGATGTAACACCGAGCTTATAGAAAAAGAGTTTCCTCTTGCGTTATTGTGTGCAAGTTTACCCCTTTTATAATGGTGCGTGTGTTATTGAACTAATACGACACGCTTTGCCGATGAATTATTATATTCTTGCATTGTTTGAAAATTGAATATTTATAGGTATAGGGACAATTGTTAAATTAATTTTAATTATACAGACACCAATTTAATCATAGCCAATACACTTCTGAATCTTTATGTGATATTCCAATGAAAGCAATTCTTTTAGATAATTACCGTGGAAATTGCTAGCATGGCGTTTAGTCCATTACTAGTCATCCCATGTGGCACACTAATGTGGTTAATTTGTCGTTCGGCATGTTAGCAATTTTTGAAGGCAATTAGCTGGAAGTAATAAATTAAAATTTCGTGTAAATGTTTAGAACTATAATGATAAAATTATGAAGTGTAAAACTTAATTCAGGATTCAATTGATTATTTTTCCTATGTATATGAATTCACTGACTAATGGACGTGGGTAAAGCGGATAAAATTCGTGAGATAGATCTAAAAGCTTCAAAAATTGGAGTTCCATGGGTTCATTTAAAAAAAAAAAGTAAATCCCAAAAAATTTGAAGGGATAGGTTTGCCATAACAAAATTTTATCGACAAGATGTGAATTTTTCGAATGGTTTTCTCAACCTCTCGTCTTGTTAGGAGGAGTACTCTGATTTGACATAAGACTTAGGACATCTTAAACACCTCTATTTAAGATGATAATGTCCCACTTTATTAGGATCTTTTCATTGAGACAATCGCTCTATACCCTTGTTGGATTGGGTAGTTCCTCCACCAATCACACTTCCGGCTTTTAGATATTCCTATTAGGACTTTATCTGCATATTGGTCGTGTATATATCATTTGGTTCTACGCAATCAATGTACGCATTAGTAATTTTTGATTATTTTGTCGTCTTTAGAATAACATAGAGATTTTCCCAATTGAAAGTTAAAGTTGAGTGTGTAAAAGTAAAATGAGATTTGTGTATGAGCAAACTAAGCATTTAAGATAATCTCCAGATTAATAAGATTTTTCATGCATAGTAGCAGGACATATCAAAAGTAAGCAACGTGAGCAAGACCTAGGAGTTTGAAGTTGCTCTTACTTCTACACAAGTCATCTAGTTACGTGAGGGTCACACACAAGTGTTACATCATCATGTGCAGTAGAACTCAAACCCTAATTTTTAAATTCTGGTCAGAGCTCCAACTTTATATTTTATGTTTTTATATTGCCAATATAATAAGAGTTACCAATTCTTGTAGATCAAATATCAAGTTCTATCTCCTTTCTTGACTATCTTCTTTCCCATCTGTTTCTTTTCTCCTTCCCTTCCTAGCACAGATCAAATATACCATTACCACTTTCTTTATATTTTTATGAATTTTCTGCAAATATAAGAAGGATTTCCTCTTCTTCAATGATCAAATCCTATACAACGCCTCTTGCAAAGTAACAATTGTTATCCTACACACTTCGGCACCTACTGCAACTCAATTTATCATGTATTGATTGATAAAAATATTTTCTTCCCTTGTTACTATCTACTTTTCTTTTTGGAAAAATGACATAAATGGCCCTTAAATTTTGGTCTAACGTGCATTGTGATCCTTGAACTTTTGGTACATATTCAATTTAGTCTCTAAATTATATGAAAATGTTCAAAGTTGTTATTCCATTAATTCAAGTTAAGCAACAACATAGAATATTTTCATATAGTTCGGGAACTAGACTAAACAAAAACCAGAAGTTTAGGGATCGTATTGAATAAATTTAAAGTTCAAGGACGATATTACACGCCGGAATAAAGTTCAGGGATCATATTAAATAAATTCAAAGTTCATAGACCATATTGCATATTGGTTCAAAGTTAAGAACACAAACCCATATTTGTCTTCTCCTTCATCTTGTTATGACAAAAGAACCAATAAAAACAATCAAGCGAGGAAAAGAATGAACGTGACGAACATCCCCTTCATCCACATTATCTTCTCAGTCGAAAAGCAAAACAGATGCGCATCTGGTGCTACTTTTTCATTCTCAAAGCGGGTTACTTTCCTTCCTTCCTCTTAAACAGCGATATCGTGCCTAGCAACTTTGCTAAAGCTGGTACAAAAACCTTTGCGGTGCATGAATTTTTGAAAATGGTATCTTATTTATGAAAATTTGCCATTTACATCACAGTGCCCCAAAAGACTCGCAGCTGAATTTAAAGGGTAGTTAGAACTCATAATATTACATACTAGAAGAAATTCAGGTGTGAACAATGCCCAATAAGCTAGATAAAGACTCTTGAGTTCAAGTCATCCTCGGATGCAAAAATCAAGGTTCCTTCATCAGTCAAGTTCTGCACTTGGCGCTTCAGCTTCAGACAGTCGAACACTGTATGACCTACCTCATGTCCATTGTATACGCAGCTTACTCTTGGATTGTACTCGGGGAACCTATCTGGCCTGGCACGAGGAAACACAGGAGTCGACCACCTAAATGGGATTGAAATAACCAAAAACTGTCTTTTGGAAGTCATTAATAGTGCCCTCCTCTCATGATCTGCTCGAGTGGTTATCGTCATGCTTTACCCTGGTGCATCTCTTCTTTACATTCTTTTCGACTGACCCTTTGCCCTCCTCTTTTTAATATCAGAGGAACACTGCTTGGTGTGTGCCATTGCTGACTAATGAGTTCTAGCTTGATATTGGTCTTGCGGTACATCTCAGTATCAGCCTGAACGTTCTCTTGTTGGTTTAAAATAGCTGGACTATCTTCATGCCAAGGCTTTCCATCCTCATCAATGCATCCTGACGGTTGGACAGGACCTTGCTCTACTTGCTTGGGCTTGGTGAAGTCACGTAATAGTGGAACCTCCCAGGTGGTCCTAAAGTTCCTACACTAATTTCTCCCTCTTCATACCTCTGCTTAAGAGATTTCGCCATCAGTGGTTTTGTTTCTATGATCAAATCCGTTACTGCCCCCTTTGCCTTGTGGATCATTCTCGTCCTTGTATAAGTCCATAACCATTTCCTTGGCTCAGCAATATATTTGCCTTTCGAGCTTGGAGTTTCCTCAATTCCTCCTTGAAGGCCTCTTCTATCTTTAGGGTGTCCATCTCCTCCTTGGCCAGTTGGCTAGCCGAGCCCAGGTAATTTGCTATGATGTGGGTTAACATCAGCTTAGGGTACCAAGATTTCACTGCATAGGCGAATGCACAAGGCTCCTCTTCCTTAGTTAATGGCGGAATTGGCTGTTCTGCATGTCTTTTTGGCCCAAATGTCGCGAAGCTTTCATCATTCTAGACATCTAGCTTCTCCAGGTCCTCCTTGGTAAGTGCCATCTTTTGGTTGAATCGATTTGTGAATGCTTCACAATTGTTCCCCATGTCATGTCTTCTAGTTCCAATTTGGCGAGCCTATCCAAGCAGGAGTATCTGAACGTCTCGAAAAGGCTCAGATCAAAATTTCTCCATTACTCTGGTGATTGCCCCTTTTGCCAACAAAACCTTTCAAGATGAACTTTTAACCTGCCCCATCGTATGTTATTAGTTCTGGAAGCTTATCCAGATGGACGCTAATCCTTTTTCTCTTCAGTATTTCGTCAGTGTACCTCCTCCTTGTGATTTGGCAGTATGTTTGTCAAGATCTGCTCCAGAAAAAATGAACTGGACTCGTGATCATGGAATGGAATGACGTGAATCAAAAGGAATATGTCAACTGTTAGCATGCATCCAATAATAATGTAGAGTATTAACAGGGTGTCATCCCCATGGACCGTTTACAAGGCTTGTCCTAAATGCCCCCCTCAACAAATTTACCATCTTTTTAGAGTTGTTACAAGGCAATTTCCTAGATTACAATAGAAAGATTTAGGGGAAAATGTAAAGTTCATCCTTTTGTAAGAGGGGGTTTGCAATGTTAAGAGACGGTCCCTATGAGGGACTCTGGGGAAGTGGATGAATATGCAAGAACGAAACTTTGAAAATAGTTTCTGGTTGCAAAGTCAGATTTGAGGGACAAGGATGCAAGAAAAAAGTCAGTCAAGATTCCAAGGTGTAGTGCAACACGCGGCGATGCATCTAAGGTTTGACCCTAACCTAGTTGAGAAAAAGGTTCCCAACTCATCATCCTCATCAAAAAAAAGCCCAAACTTTACAAGTCCCAAATATACCCCGAACTTTTTTTTTTTTTTGTCTCAAGAAAAACCCCAAACTTTAGGTTTAGTCCCAAATCTGCCCGAACTTTTCTTTTCTTTTGTTTCAAAAAAAACCTTAAACTTTAATTTTAGTCCCAAATCTACCCCGAATTTTGTTTTGTCTAAAAAAATCTCAAATTGGTACACATATGACAAATTTACCCAAAATTATTTTTTTGACCACCAAAAAAATTACCATATATTATTTTCCGTTAAATTTTACCGTCAAATTTCTAAATTAAATAACACGCTACAATTAACGGGTATACTAATTTGGGGTTTTACCCTCAGTTTGTACTAAAAAAATCACCAATTTTTGATATATTCTCAAATATACCCCATGATTTAGTCCCAACTTAACATGGCATTTACACATAGATAATAAATACACATAAACAAGATGTTATAGAAAATTATTTTCAAAACAAAACCATTTTAGGATATAAAAAGTTAGGAATTACTAATACGGCTTTTGGACGAGAGACTAATGAGGGCAAATTTAGGATTATAGTAAAATTTGATGATTTTCCTTTTGACAAAAAAAAAAATTGGGATAGATTTGGGAATAGATTAAGAGTTTGGGGTTTTTTTTTGAGATTAAAGAAAAGTTTGGGGCATTTTGGGACTAAACCTAAAGTTTGAGGTTTTTTCTAAGACAAAGAAAAGTTCGGGCGAGATTTGGGACTGAACCTAAAGTTTGGGGTTTTTCTTGAGACAAAAAAAAGTTCAGGGTATATTTGGGACTAAACCTAAAGTTTGGGGTTTTTTTTGGAATTGACCCTCATCCTCACTGATTCTTGGTTCGTGGGACGAGCGGAGTTGAGTCGATGGTTTTCGCGTGCGAATCCGGGGACGCTTACCACAGTGGTCATAGGTTAATCACCATCCTTTCTATACTCAAAAGTTCCTTGATGCTCACCTTCCGGAGCCATTGGTTCTTGTGCAATACACATAAAATTATCTAAAAAGTCTTAAATTTATTACATTTTGATTAATTCAATTCTAAATATTTCAAAATTTGTAATTATATTATACACAGTAGAAGTACCAAAGAAGTCATAAATCTATTGCATTGGTACCAATTTAGTCATAAACTTTTCAATTAAATCAATTGAGTCCTAAATCTTTTCATAATGGTACCAATTCAATTCATCAGGTCAATTTGGGTCAGAAATTGCTGACGTTGACGCCGGCCAACTGACATGGCACAATCGATGTTGATACGGCATTGACGTGGACATTTTTAGTAAAATTTTAATTTTTTTTTTGAATTTTTTCTTTTTTTTTTCTTCCCATTTCTCTTCCTCCTTTCTTTCTGATGGCCATTGCTGGCCATAGGTGAGCATTGGCCTCACCTGGCCGAGGGCAAGCTCCGATTGTCCAAGCGTGGCCAAGTAAGGCCCCCTTGCTAGATTTGGTGAGGTTCAGTGAGGCCGACCCTCGTCCAGGCCAGAGCGGCATCACCATGACTTCCTGGAGTGAGGGTTGGCCTTGCTTGGGTGAGGGCAAGGCTCGGCCAGCCTTGCCTAGGCGACGGCAAGGGTCGAAGACCTTTGCCTTCACTTGGGGACGGTTGACCTCACATTGAGGAGGTCGATTGTCACCCTATTTTGGCCTCCTTGACGTGAGGTCGACCATCGCCCAGTCCTAGGTGAGGGTGGCCAGGCCTCACCGTTGCCTAGGCCGACCTCGTCGAGCCTCACCCTTACCCAAGCAAGGCCTGGCGAGGCGCGGCAAGGCCGTTTCGGCCTGGGTGAGAGTCGGCCTCGCCCGACCTTACTAGATTTGGCGAGGGGGGCCATGCTTGGATGGTCGGCATTCGCGCCCGTGTGAGGCCAACCCTTGTCTATGACTGGCAAGTGCAGTAACACTCTCAAAATCTAGCCATGGAATTACTCATGAATTGGTGATTATGGATCGAGGGTCGACCATGGACAAGGCTTAGTGCTTTGATCCGTGCCTATGGCTGAGAGTGTTGTGCCATGTTTTGTTCCAAGTCATGTCGTGTCGTGTCCTCGATTGATCACCTAACTATAAGGATTGTTGTGGGACGATCAAGTGTTGACACGAATCGGGGATGACCATGGATTGTTTAGCACAATCACACTCCGGTCATTGGTGATTCCGCCCGATCGTGCATCGGTTATGGTTGGTCATGGATCGATCCCATTTGATCGTGCATTAGTCGTGGATCGATTGGTTCCATGCAAATACATGATAATCGATGAATAATGAGGGAATGCATGAAACGAATCACAAGCAAGTTGAGGTTTGGCCAAGGCAAGGCAGGATAGGCTCCATGCTTGGCCCACCGCTGGTCCCGGGACCAAGCAACCAGGCCGTGCCCAGCCATGAGCTTGGCACCGAGCTTGGCACCGTGCTTGGCCTTATGCTTGGCCAAGTGCTTGACTATAATTGGCTTGGGAACCAACTAGGCTGATGGATGGGCCGATCCAAGTCAACCATAGGGCCAATACAAGGGCCACCAATCATGAAAAATGGACAAAAATGTTCTAGTCCCTAAATGGTAATTTTGAGATTTGGTAGGGGTATATTGATAAATTTCCACCCGAGTAGAATTTTAGAGTTTTCCCTAATAGTATAGTTATCATTTGACTCAGAAATGGTTTAGGTACGATCTTTTGGATTATCATTGCTTGAAAGTAGGAATAGATCTTTTGGATTATCATTGCTTGAAAGTAGGAATAGATGATATGGAATCTTCTTGTGAAAGATGTTCTAGAATCTTCTTTGCAGGATTATATTGGATCATTAATGAACAAAAAGTGAACAACATAAATGCTATAATCATTTTCCGATTGAGGTGTCCCTAATTAACCTAGGGCATCATTACTTAGAGGTGAGCCTTGGAGATTAAGTAAAATTTTCTTGATTTGCTTGAAAATCTTAGCATTTATGTGCAAAGATCCAAGTTTGGGCACCACTTAAATGAAAGAATGCTACATTGTCAATTAGGATCATTATTACCTATTTAGGCTCTTAAATGAGCGCAATGATAATCAAGATGAGTCACATGCCCAAGAGAAGGTTCTAGATCAATTCTTAAACTTGGTGAGCAAGTAGCATTAATGAAGATCGGCTTGTAGTCCATTAATTCAAGTGGATGAATCTAGAGATTTTGGTTATCATGGCATAGATTGAGACTTGTCAATCAAGTTTAGCATTTAGGTTGCCTCTTGAAATCAAGACGAGAGTAAATTATAAAGAACTTAGCTTGTTGAGCAAGTTCTTGAATTTAGGCATGTGGTAAATATCCAACCCTCATGATTGCCCAAATCTAAGCCATTGATGAGGATGATGAGTCATAGGCTTAGGTGGACCAATTACGAGTGGCTTAGGGAAACAAGTAGTGCATATTCTTTGGAGGCTAGTCATTAAATAAAATTATAAAGAATTTAGCTTGTTGAAAAAGTTCTTGAATTTAGGCATGTGGTAAATGTCCAACCCTCATGATTGCCCAAATCTAAGCCATTGATGAGGATGATGAGTCAAAGGCTTAGGTGGACCAATTATGAGTGGCTTAGGGAAACAAGTAGTGCATATTCTTTGGAGGCTAGTCATTAAATAAAAGTATGACTCATTAACTATGCAAGAAGGGGATTTAGTAATCATGACCACAAGATCTCCCTTGGAGAATTAGTAGAATTGGCCTATAAATAGGGCACCACCCCCTTCATTCTCACCATCCCTTTGTCACTTCTCCCTCTTCTTTTCCTTGCACATCTCTCTCTCTCTCTCTCTCTCTCTCTCTCTCCATATCTTGCTACGACGCTTGTTTGCACATCACGTGGTCACCATCCTTGAAGTGTAGGTAAGTAGAATCTCTAACTCTTGGCTGAGGCGATAGCCTATGTCATCGAGTTTAGTTGTGCTCTCATTGTATGTAGTCATAAGGGTTAATTTTGTATGGTTTGCTCATGATGCACTATTAATAGTCAAAATTGACCCAGCTGGAAATAGAAGTTATGTTGGACTTAGATGTGAAGTAGAAGCATGTTGGAACTGCGCATTTCTAGTTCTTGGTCAATATTGAGGCATATTGTCCCGAGACAAGTTTGGGGTCTTGGCTAGTGCTTAAGCGTAGCTATTCAAGCCACAAGCTTTGATTCATGCCTATCATGAGTTATTCTAGTGCATAAGACAAGTGAGTAGATTCATTGAGTCTTGTTTAGGGTAATGTTTTGCATTAAGTGATTCAAAGTTTGCTTGCTTGATTGTTGATGCTTGTGCATGATTCTAGGTGTGATGGTTTTGTTCTTGTCTTTACAAAATAAATTCTACTTTTTATTTGATTTAATTGAGAGTTGAGCTTATGTCAAGTACTAAAAATGGGTGCCGCCGGCTATGAATGTATGGCAAAGGCTTGTTGGACCGAAACTTCTTAAATATTGGATGGTTGAGGTGTACTAATTCAATGTTAAGTCTAGTAGGTTGGTGTTATACCTATGATTCTAGTCTCGGATCTTGACTCCATGTCGACATAAATCTCTTCTTGAGACTAAAGTGTTTTCTCAAAGACGAAAGCGTTTTTCTCTCAAAATCATGCCTTTGGGCTTATTTTTGAGTTGGTGCAATTTTTATGTGATGATCTTAATTGACTTTTTACGTGAGAATATGTTTCGGAGTTTTTATGTGAAGTTTTGATACAATGAGTCGCATATGAATTTCTTGTGCATTATTGGACATGGGTTTTGATTTTTTTATGCAAGTTGGCTAAGAAAAAAGATAAGAAACCGCTTGTGTGATGTGTGATCACTAAATGAAAGAAGAAGAACATCGTCACATAGCGTTGGTGGCGATGCCTCCGTTGAACTAGGATGTTTTGGTTGAGCCAGGATGCCTAGCATGAAGCTAGATACCTCGGTTGAGCCGGTATGCCCTGGTTGAGCTAGGATGATGATAAATGAATCTTTTATGTGTGTCGATATGTGTATATATTTTATACGGGATTATCAATAAATCAAAGGTAAGTATGCTTTGAAAGTGTGCTGAAGTAGATATATGTGTGTAGTATAGTAATGAATTTGATATTGATTTTTTATCGACATTATGTTGTGAGTATCGTACCTGCTAGATTTGATGATGAGATATCCTTTTAATAGAGAATTAGGAGTTTTACTTACTGAATTTTCCCTAAACTCATTCATTTATTCTCTCAGGCATATAGGTATGGAAGCCTTTTCTTCTTGGAGCCAAGGCAACTTTAGAGGAGATAGAATTTCTATATCCTTTTGAGAAAGAAATATTTAATGGATGTAGAAATTGAATAGCCGTAGAAAAGGGCTTGTAAAATATATTGATGTAAGGAATATTGGCAATAATGTATTTTGCTTGTTGTGCTATTCCTGATTTCCAAATGTTATTTTGTTTGGGAGTTTGTTTGTACACGTTTTCGCATATGTTTATTAAAAAGATAAAATAAACAGGATGGTGATGAGCTTGGGATGTTGTGAAAATAATCCCTGCTGGCCGCGATCTCGAGACGGGTCTTGGGATCGAGGTTGTGACAAGTACAACCTTGCCCAGGCGAGGCTAGCTTTGGCCGGCCATGGCTATGTCTGGTGGCCGACGATGGCCACCGGAAAGAGAAGAGGAAGAGAAAGGGAAGGAAAAATAAAATAAAAATAATTTAAAAAATTCAAAATATATTAAAATATTGTTAAAAATGTCCATGTTAGCACCACATTAGTGTTAGTCGCACCACGTTAGTAATTTCCAACATAAATTGACTGGAGGACTGAATTGGTACCGATATGAAAAGATTTAGGACTCAATTGAAAAGTTTATGACTGAATTGGTATTAATGGAATAGATTTAAAACTTTTTTGGTACTTTTTCCTATTATACATCTTTTGACAATTTGCCAATTAAGTCCATCTTTGACTAGAATTTTGTTGACGTGAACATGGACTGTTCTAATTGGCCTCACTAGGCATTGATGTGGACATTTGTAATAATATTTTAATAATTTTTGGAATTTTCATGATTTTTTCCTTTTTCCTTTTCTTTGGTTTTTCGAGTGATGATTGGCAAGGGCTGGCGGTCCTTGCTATGGCTAGTGAGGGCTTGGTTGCCCTCTCTATGGCCAGTAAGGGCTTGGCAAGGGCCATGATGCTCTTGCTGGGCAAGTGAGGGCTTGGTGGCCCTCATTAGCCTAGTCTAGGTGAGGGCCACCGAGCACTTGCCTAATGGCCTAGATCTAGTGAGGGTGTCATGGCCTTTGCCCAAAGTCGGCAAGGGTAAGCTAGCACCCCTCACCAGCCATCACTACAAAGTCCCTCCCCTAAAAAAAAAAAGGTAAAGAAAAGGAAAAAAGAAGGAAAAAACATAAACAATTCAAAAAAGCATTACAATATTATTTAAAATATCTACATTAGCATCAGCTGTGCCAAATAAGATGGTTCGCGTTCACGTCAATAATTTTTTACCAAAATTAACTAGATAGACTTAATTGACAAATTATTAAAAGGGAAAAATTATAAAGTTTATGATTAAATTGGTAAAAGCATAATAAAGTTTAGAACTTTTTGAACAATTTTCCCTATAATGCATGTGATCATTTTCGTGTGTGTTTATCAAACACTTCATATAAATACAGAAAAATAAATATGCAAACGGAATCTATTCTATTCACTCACACTTTGCAGATCAAATGATTCCACATCTAAACTTAAAACCAAATAATTTCGATGGTGGCCTCAACCCTTTTAGGTGCTATTTCTAACCAGTCAACAGGAGTTCTCCAGAAAAAGGAGAAGATCTAAATCAATGCCACTAGATTATGACATATGGGTGGATTGTCACATCGAGCTGGAAAAAATAAAACCTAGTTAAACCATTCTTGTCGAGAACATCTATATTTGGAATAAAGGGTTATCAGAGGTTGTACCCTCCTATCTGCACATCTATCACTTTTCCGCCATTATCACAACTCCTGGCATCGATATTGCAAACCCCAACCTTTGCCCTTCGTTGGCAATAGTTTTGAAAAATTCAGCTTAATCCGTCAGAGATCTTGGGATAATTGCATGGTGCATACAATGCTCATCACTTAATGTTAATTTACCGGTCAAAATCAGAGGCATAGCAAACAAAGCCAATCACACAGAGCGAATGATAGCATTTGTCCTATACTTCATTTCTTATAATATAATATTTTAATGCCTTTTCTTGAATTTTCATTAATTTTTTTATTTTATTTTTCCTTTTTTCCTATTGCTCTGTTTTCCTTCTTTTCTTTTTTCCTTTTGCTATGGCTGATGAGGGTTGGGACTCTTGCCCCAATTTGAGTGAGGTAGCCTTGTCCGTGGCTGAAATGGTTTGGGAGAGGGCTGTGAAGCCTTCACTTGTTGCCTTTGCCCAGACTTGACGAGGGCCTTGCAACTCTCACCCAAACCATTGTAGCCATAGGTAAGGTCACCTTGCCCTAATTTTGGGTGAGTCCGGGTGAGGGTTTTAGGCCCTCGCTAGCTGCGAGAGAGGCTAGGAAGTGAAGGCCTAGCAAACCTTCCTCATGGTCGGCAAGGGCTCGGCGACCCTCGATCAATGGCTAGTGAGGGGCCCTTGATAGCCATGATAAAAAGGAAAAGAAAAGAAGGGCAAAGAAGGAAAAGAGAAGAAAAAAATAGAAAAGAAAAAAAAGTAATAAAAAATAGAAAAATTAAAATATATAAAATTATTCATGTCAGCACCAAACGTGTCAGGTAAAACAGCAATTTCATGTTAGTAATTTCAAGTTAAATTGGTCGAATAGATTCAATTAACAAAACATGTAAACGTTTAAGGCTCAATTGACAAAATTAAATGATTTATAATTGAATTGATAAAAGTGCAATAAATTTAGGACCTTTTGGACAATTTCTTCAAATTTACTCCATTCTTGACCTTGAAACCAAAAGTTCGCTTATCACCGAAATTAATGGCTTGCTTAAAATGCAACTATACACTCTCATGATTAAAACAGCACAACACAACCCGTTGTAGTATCTAGATGAAAAGGGCACCACTATATTTCTTGGTCAATCTAACTTCAATGAATTTAAAAATAAACACAAGTATTTTGGATATTTAGACAATGTCTTTAGACAAACTTAAGTTTGGGTGAATATCACTTAACACTCCATTATAGTACACCTATGACTAATTTGTCCTAAACTAATTTTTAGATCACAACAAATCCTAAACCGATACACATTTGACAAATTTACCCCTCCAATGAATCAAAAGAGGGATCAAAGAATGTTAAAATCAAACTTTCCAAGGATATGTGTCTGAGTACTTAGGTTCTGAAAGATGAGATGGCGATAGTCTCATATGCATCATCAATGAGAAGTTTGACGTAGCCAAGACCAAACATTGCACAAGTAATGGGAGTTGTGAGTTGATATTGGCAAAACCTAGGCAACGGGCATCAGAATGCAGCGAAATGGATATTGAGAGATCTAGTAGACACATCAAATTACTATCTTTGTTATAAGTGCATCTGTGGAGTTGAGAAATTATGTGATTACTGATCATTTAGGTGATTGAGATAGTGATAAGAGTATCATTGGATATGTCTTTACAATTGCAGGTACAATAGATAGAAAGTACTAGCTCTATCGATGACAAAAGTGAACTACGTGGTGATCTTGGAAGCCTCCAAGGAAATCATATGGTTTCAAGATGACATGAATGAACCACATTGAAAAAAACCAGTGAGCACATTGTGAAATGATAGTCAAAGTACAGTGCACTTGTCAAAGAATGCGGCTTATCATTAAAAGACTAGACATATCAAGAGGCATTATCATTTCGTTAGGTCAGCATTGAAAGATAGTGAGTTGAAGTTATAGAAGATTGATGACTCAAGAATCTAGTTGGCATGTTTACCAAGGTAGTAGATGGAGAGAAGTATATTTTTTGCAATATTTCCATTGATATTACTTTGTGTTAATTGATGAGAAGTATCGTAGAGGCACAAGTTTTAGTTACTATCTTTTGAAGTTGATTGATGCGAAGTTGCTTGGTGCATTATGTGTATTTGACTTCAAGTGCGAGATTGTTGGCCAGTAAAGTCAAACTTTTTTATGAAGGGCCTTTTTGTCTTTTCTCTTCTTTTTAACATTTAGGTTAAAAGCTACATCTTATATAACAACTATAGAGAGGCTGAAGCTATCAAGAGAAGAGAAGAAAATAGAGAGAGAAGGAACAATGTTTTTTTCCCCTCGTGGGTGTTCGCAATCTCTTTGTGCCTTATTTTAAGAGAATATCATCATTGTGTTTCTACTTAGTTCGAAATCTAGTGAATTTGCAATGATGCCTCTATGCAGAAACATAGCCCAAGTTTATGTGAAATTTAATAATAATATTTGGTATGTTATTTCGATTATGCTCTTCTACAATATATTATATATTTATGAATTGTTTGCTTGTGTTATTTTTATGGAATTGGTGCATCATTCCTAATACTTTCTTTGATCCACTATGATTGCTATATTAAGCTTACTTGGGCAGTACTAGGATGTAGCGTGGATGAGATTCCAAACAAAGTAGAAATCGCAATTGTTCACTTGCCAGATTTCCTAATATTGCTCATTCAAATAGCAGTAGACAGAATAAAAATCTATTGCCTGGTCCAATGCATAGTTATGACTTGTGAATAATCAAGAAAGTGCACGCCTCGAGCAGCATTGATTAAATCCGAGCCATGGGCTTAGCCCCTTTATTAGCAGCCCATCATGTTTAGCCGGAGACCCATATTATGCCACTAGATTCAAATCATTCGAGAGCCCTAATTTGGAATTTGGTGCTCGGAGAGACAACAGACGAGACAACAAGTAACAATCATAAGCACGACATTTTTTTTGCCAGTTTTAATTTTTTTTCCTTCTCTTCGTTTGAGTGAAAATTAAAGGGAAAATGATGTAAAATTGTCAATTGTGTAGCAGTGGAACCATTCTTTGAGGCTTTCTTCGTTTCATGGATAACTTCAAGAAAATATTTTTCAGATTTTCCAGCCTTCATTTTATTGAAAATGAACTAGTTGGGGAAAACATTTTCCATCAATGGAAAAAAATATTTTAAATTAGGAGAAAATGTTTTCTACTTTTCAAATAAGAGAATACATTTTCCGTATCTTCTTTCACTTTGCTTGATCTGATGAAGCCAACCTCGCCTGAATTGACGAGCTTGGATCTCGCCTGAGGTCACCAAAGCCTAGTTGACCTTTGGTGACCTCCGGTGAGGCTTGAGCCTCACCCAGCTTGTCGAATCTAGCGAGGCCAGAGTTCGCCTGATCAACTAAGGTGAGCTTGGGCTCACTTGGATTAGCCGAGCCCCAAGCTTGTCAGCTTGCGCCTTGGTTAGTCGCCGGTCATCGGGTTGCCTGCTGTTTTGACATTTGCATCTAGCAGAGGAAGGAGTTGCGATGCACTCAACAAGAAAGGAGGAGGAAGGAAAATAAAATAATAGATTTATTAGAAATAAAAAATAATTAAAAATTCGATGTTTTAAAAATATTTAAAAATTAAAAAAAGTAAAAAAATTCAACATTTTTTGGTAATTTTCCTAGAAAATCAAATCAGATATCGAACGATAAAAAATATTTTCCACTTCATTTTTAGATGTCATCAGAACACCGGAAAATATTGTTATTTTCCTAAAAAATGACTTCTTAAAAAATATTTTTCAAAAACCCCACATTTTTCAGGAAATGAATGGAGCCTCAGTTTAACATCTTTTCCCCTGTAAGAGCAGTGGTGGCTATACTTTGCAAAGATACACGTCTGAAATAAAGCTCATCAAGGACAGACTAGCACATTAACCCCGTTAAGAATCAAACCATGTAAAGTAGAAAGTTTAGGGCAAGTAGTCGTAGGCTCCGTTTGTTTTATGAAAATTAACTTTTTGGAAAGAGTTTTTGAATTTTTTGGCATTTGGTTTATGGAAAATGAACAAGTTAAGCTCCTTGAAAAAACAATATTTTCATAAGTGGAGAAAATGAGTTTTTCATTTTTAAAAAGAGAGGAGATTTCCTTCCTCTTTCTTTCACCTAAATCAACCATGTCTCTTCCGTGAACTCTTTTTAATAAATTTTTATTTTATTTAAAAAATGAAAATGAAAATATTTTTAATTTTAAAAAATTGATTTTTTCTTATTATTTTTAATCTTTTTCTTTCTTTCTATTCCTTCCTCCTTTTTCCTCCTTTCTCTACCAGCTGTGTGTCTTAGCAATGGCCGGTAGCCCAATGATCGACCAAGATGCAGGTCGGCGAGCTTAGGGCTTCGCTGATCTAGGTGAGCCTAAGCTCTATTGAAGACAACAAGCACGCAACTCACTAGATCCTAGCGAGACTCGGCTCACCTATGGTTGCTGCCACTAGTGGAAGGAGACGGAGATGGTGGCAAGGAAGTAGGGGAGTGAGGGAGAGGAAGAAATTTTTTTTAAAGAAAATGAGAAATGGGAAAGAAAAAATTGGATTTTTGTTTAGTTATTTTTCTTTGAAAAATCAAATCAGATTCTTCACAACAAAACATATTTTTAGATTGATTTTTTAGGTTTCGTCCAAATATCGAAAAATAAAGTCATTTTCCTCTTGAAAAATATTTCCCAAATATGATACATTTTCCATGAAACAAATAGACCTGTAAAATGACCTATTCATTATGTGGCTGACCCAACATGTTGCATCCTCTTGCCGATCAAGTAGAGTTAGGGTCTATTTATTTCACAAAAAATATATCATTTTTGGGAAATATTTTCCGTATTTGGCTGAAACCCGAAAATCCATTAGAAATTTTTTGCCATTTGGTGTGGAGAATCTTATTTGACTTTTCAAAGTAAAATAACCAAAATTCAAAATTTTTGATTATTTTATTTTTAATTAATTTTATTTTTCTTTGTTATTTCTCCTTTTTTTTTTTTTCCTTCTTCCTCTCCATCACTCCTTTGCTTCCTCACCACTATCCCCGTCTCTTTCTATGAGTAACGACAGCCACAAGCGAGCTTGGCCAATCCAAGTGAGCTCGAGCTCACTTGGATTTGGCAAGCTGCATGCTTGCTATTCTCGGCGAAGCTCGAGCTCGCTTGGATCAATTGAACCTCAAGCTCGTCGGCCCGTGTCTTGGTTGATCAGGCTGCCAGCCATTGTTGAAGCATGCAATTGGTGAAGGAAGAAGGAGGAAGGAAAGGAAAGAAAAGAGAAAGGAAAAAAAAATAATAAAAAAAATTCAAAATTTTAAAATAAAAACTATAAAATTTCGAATTTTTTTAGATAAAATAAAATAATATAAGAAAATAAAAAAAAAAAAAGGAGTTCACGGAAGAGTGCGTATTTGATTTGGGTGAAAGAAAGATGAGAGAAAATGATTTCCTCTTTTAAAAAAAAAAAAAAAGAAATCATTTTCTCTACTTTGGGAAAATTTCAAATAAAGGCCTCAAGTAACTATATCAATATTAAAAAAAAGGCCTGAACTCACTATAAATGAAGGGCAATTTCGTCTTTAATTTCTTAATTTTTTTATTCATTTTTTTTGTTTTTTCATTTTAAAAATATTTAATTTAAAGAAGAAGAAGAACATGCATGGGAGGGCTCTCTTTTGCCTGTGGCCATTGCCCTATTGTAGATAGGATGGCAATGAAGGCCAATGGGGTCGCCCGCGCTTGGGTGAGGGCCGACGACTCTCGTCGACTAGAGATGGAGGTAGGAACCCTCTCCCGGATCTAAGCGAAGGTTGCTTGCCCTTGCCGCGGCCTGGGCAAGCACCACCGACCCTCATGTAGACCCTGGTGGCCCTCACTAAACACCCTTGGGATAGTTTGAGAGGTCGCCACCCCTCCCATCTATGTGTGTGTGTGTGTGTGTTTTTTTTTTTTTTTTTTTTTTTAAATTTAATCTAATTTAATTTATGTTTTTATGAAAATATCCCTGATCGGTCGGAAAATTTTGCCGGCCGATGAGTCGACAAGACTGGACCCTTATTTAAAACAACCATAACCACTTAGGCTATTATTTGAAATTGATATAATCACTTTATGTCCTTATTTAAGAAAATAAGGGCACTTTGGGCCCTTAATTGGAATTTTCTCCCCTATTTTTGAATGTGTTTTTTTCTAAAGAGGGAAAATGTTTTTTTTGACTTGTTTATTTTTAGTGAATCAAATGTTGGAAAATTTAGAAAATGTTTTCTTGAAAATTATTTTCTAATAAACATACGGAGCCTTAATCACATACCTTACAACCTACTAGATTGCCTAGGCCGCTAAGTTTTGGTTGGCTTGGAGTGCACAATGGACGGGTCTAGGAAAGTAATTTCCGAACTTTCGAGATAGGTCCGCATATCATTCATTTAAATATGAAATTTCCCTTAATTAGTTAATCCTGCTTGGTTCACTTGCACTAGTTGCTGAAAACCGGATATAAGCATCATCTCAGATTTATCTTTCTAATTAATCAAGAGGATCCCAATATTTTCGATTAGCGTGATAAAAGCATACACGTGTCGATCACATTCCTACAAGGAAAAATATCTAGGGGAAGGGCATATGTTTGTTTCAGTTTAAATAAAAAAAAAAGAAGATACTTTTTCCTTATGCAAAAATTTTAAAAAATACTCCATTTAAAAATATCATGAAAAATTACGTGTGAACTTATGTGCCAACATGTACATTTTATAAAAGTTTCAAGTATTTCAAATATTTCAAATTTCACATTCATTAAAAAAAAAAATCAAAATGCGGGACTTACAAGATTTTGAGTGAATAAAAATCAAAACGTTGAAATTTAATCTAAACGGATTGACTTGATCAAAAGCCACATATGCAAGGAAACGCACTATTAAATTACTAGCAGCACTCAAAACTTCGCACATTATATATAGATGATACTTCAATTTACATTAGGACATGCTACATAACATCGTAAGAGAACAGAGCCATAGTAATGTTTAGTTTATTTAATCTATAGTTTATAATATGTAGTGGCATGTAGTGGTCACTTCTCGGCGAGTCATTGGGTTCTCCATCAGTTGGGAATGAGCTTGAAGGGTGGCCTGACCATAGCCGGTGCTGGATCAGACCTTCCATAGTCCTTGGCGTTCGCTCTGAGAAGCCTCTCGTGGATGATGTCGGTCTCTGCTAATTCCTCTTCAGCTGGTGTTGAGGATGATGATGATGTCGTCTCTTTCCATGCTTCCTATTGATAACCAATCAAAGCTACGACAGAAGTTCTAAAATTGCCTTAAACCGAGAGATAAATTTTGCGCACAACTCTGCACCCATATGCATCGATTACATATTTGACTTGTGGAATCACCTACTTACAATTAAAAAGACGAAAAGGTTGTGCAGTTAACTGGCGGCGTAAGGAGATTTCTAGCTAGAAACAAAAAGGCTCATATTTCTTTCTTTTTCTTTTTTCAGTTCTACTTTGCTTTTACTCTAACTTTCACTCTTAGATTTTTGCTTTACCTTCTTGCAAAGCGTAGGAGTCAAAATTCATATTTGAAACTAAATCATTCTTACCTTAACCCCTCATCTCTCCCTTTTCTCATGGGAAGGGTGGCTACTAAGACATTCCAATGGTTAAAAGTCCCATATTCAAATTTCATTGATTGTGTGCAAACTATTAGGAGTCAGGATGACTTCCATGGACCAAAGGCCTAAACTAAACTTATTCATGAGACATCGTCCCACAAGCCACCATATAGTCGGGATTTTGCAACTCTACCCCCTATTTGTCAGCACATTTTATGATTTTTTTTTATGGGAACCACATCGTTTTAGTGATAACTTTCTTCCTTTTTTTCCCCTTGGCATGATTAGCCAACACGAGAATGAGCACCCTCTCCTCAACTTTTATCCGCCCTACAATCTTGGTTGCCACAATGATCAATGAAATGTTAATATCCTAACTATCCATAACCAGGGCATTTCAACTTTAAAAGATAGTAGAAATTCTTAAATAGCGTCCTCGATGACAAAAATTCTTTGGCTAATTGGTGGTTGAAAAGCGACCAAAAACAAGTTCATGAAAAGTAAAGTGCCGAATATTAAGGTTTTCGTACCGGAAAACCAGACAATACTATAACAAAACCCAGACAAAAAAGAACAAGAAAAGAACGATGAACGCAAACCTCTTGATCAGTCTTTTCACTCACATCCACCTCCTTAGCCAACTTATCCATGGATTTGAAGGGCCGACCTGCCAATAGTATACACCATGCTTTATACACATTGAGCATCATACACTAATCTGATATACGTTCTCCCGTCTCCTGAATTATGGGACATGCTCTTTACTCTCTCGTAAATTCCTTCGGATAGACCAATGGGATTATTCAATCGTATTCATACTTTCGATGATAATGCGAAAAACAGAAAAAGCTGCGAGTCCCACGTGCGATGACAAATGACCCACCTGCATGACATGATGTGAAAAGTGACGCTGAGAAGAGGAGGAGGAGGACAAAGAAGAAGAGACTGATCTTCAGAAGCATGACCCCCATTCTCATGATCACCTTCCTTCTTTCTCAATGTAGTTCTTTTGCTTTCAGAGAGAGAGGGAGAGGGAGAGGGAGAGGGAGAAGCTAGATCATGCAATGCTTCTGCATTAGCAAAAGGAGACTATTAAAGTGTCTCTACCAAATTATTAAGCACACTAAAGTTGGTTGGAGTGGCAATGTATGGATAAACAAGGAACGTTTAATACTATCTGTAGTGGAGGGTGCAAATTTATGTTTTCCTTTTCCTCCCTTATATTAAGATTACGATTCCAAATCAAAAGGTGAAGCTCCCCCTCTTTTCTCTTGTAGGGCATTATAGGTCTAAGAAGTTAGTGGATTCATGATTTGGCGTTAAATTAGTGATAAAGCATTGAGCGAGATTTCGAGTGGAAATTATCAAAGTAGCCCCCATGTTTTGGACTATTTTTTTCCCTCCTCACTATGCATAGCCATTTGAAGATTTTTACTGCATATAGAAACTCTTTAAAGCAAATTACATTTCAAGATATAGAGATTGCTCTTCCCATATTACTATGTAAAATAAATGTTCGCATTTGCTCTCCTTTTTACTAGCTATTCTTGTTAGAGGTCTTAAATAGAAAGATCGAACAAGTTTCGGGGTTGGATTATTTTAGATTTGAATAGTTTTTTGATCGGATTCAGTTTCGAGTTCTCTAGGCTCAGATATGGACTTCACTTTCTTAGGATATGGACATCACTTTCAATTATGAGCTTGCTCGAGTTTCAAAAATCTTGATATAACTTTTTTTGACCCCAAGTTCAACAGGGTTAGAATCAAGAACTGCAACCAATTGCATTAAATTTACGCTTTGTTAGGTTCGGTTACTATGGATTCCGGATGATATCGTGATTGCTTTAGTTCAAATTCAAGTGGGGTCAATCCTAGGTTACTTTGTAATTGGGTTGGAAGTAGTCATTTTGGGTTGGGTAGAGGGTCGGTTTAGGATGAGTCCTCGTGCCAGTCAAGAAATATGCTACCTCCAATTCTTGTTCTTGCTATGAGTCGTGGTAGTAGATGAAGCAGCTAATGTTGAGCATGAAATTTGTGGAGTAAATGTCATATTTAGATAGGTCCATTGCATTTGCCTTTGGAGTAAGTATTTTGATAATAAGAGCGATATTTTTGCGTACTTGAAAGGTGTAAGTCATTTACAAATTGTTAAAGATTGAAAGTAGATATTCCTGAATGTAATGATGGAAGCTCAAGTCTGCATGGTATTGGACAGAAGGGCAGAATCGTACTTATCGTACTTGATGATGTGTGTTTATAGGCTAAAAGGTGATGCAGGTGAAGGACAAAGGACGTGATTTCCGATTAAACATAATATCCGTGTCGTTAGTTGTGCTGTGGGGGGTAATAATATACATATAATAGCGAAAAAGATAAAGTAAAGTTGGTCTAAAAATTGATTTTCTGGATGACTAGTGCTTCCAATTATCCTAAACGACAAGTTGAAAGGGACACTGGTGGAGAATAAAGAGGAGAATCTGGGGTTCGGTATATAATAAGAAAGGTGAAGGATAATATATTCGAGATGGGCCTTCTTTATGGGAGTGGTGTTAGCTAAGCACAAGTCTGCCCTTCTTTTCAAGTTAGACAATGGCTTTTTTGCTTTTGCTTGTATTATTGGCCCCACTCTCTTGGTTTGCGTTGAAAATCTGCGTTCCTTCCCTTAGACTTGAAGGTTCAGTAGGTCCTTTGTAGTTACAAATGGGTATCATATCATGCTCACGTAGGAGGTTGCATTAGGTTCTCTTTATAACTTGGATGGGACTTAGATGTTTGAACAAGAAATGATGCCAAACGGCAGGTTCATGGGTGAAGAAATGATGTATTGGCATTGAATTCGTCAATGCAAAGGGATAGATTAAGAGGCAATCGTTGAATTGCCGCGCATCTGTAAGAATATGAGTTAGTAAAAACTTTAGTTAATAGAATATTATCGAGAGAAGAACCTCCTCCACGACTTTTATTCTGTATCCCGGATTTAGATAGTCAAAGCTCTCTAAGATATCCGATCCCACCTTAATCCCGTCCGAGGCAAAATATAATTTCCCTGAAATCACTATACGCATTCAGCAAGCACGCTAGAGTACTTAACTGCACTTTCAAGGACAACTTAATTAATTCGATATTGGGAATTTCGAAGACTCAAAACTTTTCATAAATATCGAAGCAACAGTATTAATGTGGTGGTTAGGTTTGCGCATTTGATTCGGGTTTATTAAGAACCACACCGAACCGGCCCTAAGAACAAGTAGTTCTCAGTTTTGGGGCTAGAATCACTTGGGAACTAGGGGTGATTGGTTCCTGGTTCGGTCCAGTTCTAAGGTGGAATCGGAAATCAAACTGGGAGGACTGGTTCCCATTTTTTGGGACCGTGGACCAAACCGGACGGTCCTAGGACTGGGAATTGGACCGGACCAAACCATTGGTCCGATCCAGTCCGGTCCAATAGGACCGACCATTTAGCCAAAAAAAATTTAAAAATACTAGAAATATTATTATTTTAGGATTTATTGCATTTTTTAAGAAATTTTAAAAATATATTTTAAATAGAAAATTATCGGTTCGGTCTCCCTTAGAACCGGGAACTAGACCGAATATCACTGGTTCCATAAACTGGACCGATGCTCTCAGGAATTGGACCAAACCGGTTGATCCGGTCTGGTCTGGGCGATTCTCAATTTAGGCGGTCCAATGTGCTCACCCCCTACTAGGAATTGGCCTTGCAAGTAAAACCAAGATTCAGTCATATTGGTACGTATCGGGAACCGGTCCAATCAAATCCTAGTTCCTTTTATAAATATAGCTGCCACTGTTGAGTTCCTTCATCTCTTCTATTTTCCTCGTGTCTTCTTCAGTCCACTACGATATCGCTTCCACCGTCGCGGCTGCCGCCACCTCCAGTTGAGATCGAGGTCGGAATCGCTACGACCTACCCGCACTCCATCTCAATCATCTCCCACCACCACTCACATAGTACTATAATATCTAAGCACTACCACCACCTTCAGTCAATAGAAAAATATACCCTCGATAAAGTTTTGAATGGCAAAAATTCAACTCTCCGAGATATAGTTGTCAAAAGCTAAAAGAATATCAGACGTCCGAGCATCGAATCATAAGTTCGAAATCAATGAGGGGTCTCTCTCTCAGACACGTGTACACACATGCAAGCATAGGGATAATTAGCAAAAAGTCATAAACTTATCATATTTATATCAAATATTTCAATTATACTGATTTAATCATAAATATTTTTATGTTTTGCTAATTAAATTCATCCAGCAATTTTTAACCGAAAATTATTGACATGAATGACAGCTGTAAGCCATAATTGGCATTGATGTGGACATTTTTAAATATTTTCCAATATTTTTATTAATTTTTTTTTATCTTTTTCTTTTTCACTATGATTGGTGAGGATTGTCGCCATCCATTGAGTGAGGGCCATGAAGCCTTTGTCAACCACCATCGAAGGTCAAAGCGCTTGCCCAAATTTAGGCAAGGCCGCCTTGCCCAAATCTTGGTGAGGCAAGGGTTGCGGCCCTCACAATGAGCTTCGATGACCACCAAAAAAAAAAAAAAATTTAAAAAAATTGTCCATGCCATGAAAAATGATCGGACCGATATCAGTGATTTCTAGCTAAAATTGCCTTCATAAACTCAATTGACAAAATGTATGAAATTTTAAAACTAAATTGACAAAATTGAAATATTTATAACTAAATTAACACAAATACAATAAATCTATTACTATTTTGAGAATTATGCCCGCGAGGACACATGTTGTAATCCAAAAAAATGCAGCAGTTTCTGGTCCTTATGGTATCCAGGGAAGAATCCTAAATGCTGAAGATACCGATGAGGAGAACGCCGGGGAAAACAAATGAAAAAGAAATAGGATAAAGGAGTGAATATGAGCTCAAGGGTTAAATAAGTGGACAAGACAATTGAATTTTACACCTCATTTGTGAAATCCTCCATCGCAATACTACCGGGTGAAATCCCCCACCTCTAGCGACTTTACAATTCCAACATGGGCCGGAGAGATTAATCTACCGTGCTAATAAAGATACAAAATGCTGTTGATATTTGGTAGAGAAGAACAATGCTGCTGCTGCTGCTGCTGCTGCAGCATTATATAACGAAAGCATTCAAGTTGCAGAATCTACTAGCAGCATGCAGTGAGCATTCAATACTATGCAATTTCGGTTTTGCTCTGTCCTTTCACGTCTGAACCCTGATGGAAAAAACACAGCTTGAAGCCACTACCTACCACCAATCACTTATTCCTCAGTTCCCACGATTGACTGAGACAACCAACTTAATTAAGAAATGGCAAACTCTTAGCAACGGTAGTCTAATATCCAGTCACAAAATTAAGATACCACTGGCTCTACATTTGATTGAACAGTCACCAGTACAGAAAAATCATAAGACCAGGTGCACTTAGAAGTCAAGAGATATGCTGCCATTATTTTTTCATACAAGGTAATAATAACTGCCAAGCTACAACTATTTTCGACACAAATGACAGGGCTTTAAACACACCACTTATGCTAAATTCCAATCATGTTAGAAGGCCATGCTTGAAAAAAAATACAATGAACAGAAGGCTTAAAGATTGTCCACTACAAGAGAGAAGTTCAATACATACAACAAAGATGCTGGGTAAAAATAACATTATGATTTTGAAGCATTGTCTGCCTTGACATCATCCTCATGTCGCAAGCTGTTCTCTCTACTGTAAGCAGACTTAGCACCCTGAGAAGTAAGGGACAAATTTAACCATTTATTAAGACTGAAAATGTCCTCTTGTAATGAAGTGCAAAAATTTTCCCCTAGTAAACAACACTCACTTGAAAGATCTCCCCAAGCTTCTTCAAAGCTTTAGCACGAAGTTTGAGAACATCCCTGGAAGCACTAGGGTCTTTAAGAACCTGAAACAAAAAGAACAGCTGGATTATTCTCTTTTTAAATGACACTTGTTTGAATAAACTTATGTCATTCTACTGTTTATCATACTGGAAAGTCATTGAAATTTCAAGTGTACTTTTGGCCAATCACGCCTTAGAGAAAGCATGTGACATGTAATAACACACCCCTCATTCCACCATCACCATGCAAGCATTTTATCTGAGTCAAAACCACAGCTTTATTTAAACATTGCAGCTGATGTCTGACATCTAGCTCAGTTCATATATATCAAAAACAAAAACATGTAAACTATGGAGCATATAAAACAAATTGGTAGGAAATAGGAAAGAAACAATTTGAAAATTTAACAGTGGCCACTCCTCCCCTCATTCAGCAGTCACCAAGGTACAGAGGATGATCCACCAAAGCATGCTATGACCTTTTGTCCATATGTCAACTTTAGGTTCTTAACATTTAGTTTATTTCTTGTAGAATTTTCCAGCTTTTCACATATCAGTCATCATCATCTGGCCAAGGATGGTATCAGAAGATTATATAGTTTTGAGCTACTAAAGATCAAATACTCACCGCTTGGCAGACATGCGATAAAGTTGACTCTATATCAACCACATTAATTTGCCAGAGAGAATTAAGCATAGCATCCTTCTTGTCTTCAATAGTTTTTAGAACAATCTCTTCATTGTTTTCTCCTTCATTCAAATGTTTCAACTCATCTTGTATCTGAACCAAAGACACAGCACCTACACATTCAAGAAGATACAAATTCGTTGACTGTAGTAGAAGTTATACAAGAAGCAAAGGACCTTAAGGCCCGGATATCACATCAACATTCATCATTTCCCAAAACTGAGAGAGAAAATACCAGAAGCTGCCATCACTTGCGATTTTATCAGGTGTCCCTTGTCTCGAACCCATTCTGCTAGAAAAGGGACCTTCATATATTTTATATCCTTTCCAAGTTCCCTTGCAGCTTTTCGCGTGTAGACATAACCAATAGTATGAAGCATGGCTTCTCCAAATGCTGTGGATTACAGCAGTCAATGTCAACGCAAAATCATCAGTGAATAAAAAATAAAGCGAGCCTTCAATTGGGCCAAATAATTTCTCTTGATTCCATCATCAAAAAAAGAAAGTATTGAGAGAGAGAGAGAGAGAGAGAGAGCTGGTGCGGCACAACAAATTTCTCAAAATAGTTCAGCCAAACAGAAGTGAAGGGAATTGCCAATCAACACCCAACCACTTAAGACCGATTCTTTTATTTTTTTGCTTGGCTTGTGATTATCCCCATTCTTCAACTGGCATAAATTTACAAAGGTATATCGAGGAGAGATGTGTTCTGTCCTATGAAAATAAACAAATCAAAATGCATCCCATGGGAACTTCATCAGGAAAAATATACTAAGGTATCTTGTTGTTTGGAATCATATCTAAGTTCATATGCTAGCTATTTACATGTGTAAAAGAAACTATCCAATGGAACCTCCAAGAGTCTTCACTTTGTTATGGACTTGTTCTAGTTCCAGTAAAAGGAAAAAGAAATTGCTGCTTCTCACCAGTTAAATCTTGGATTACCAAATCATGATGAAATTCAAATGACACTGAACCTGATCACTCTTTAACCTTTTTACTAAACAAGATAGATCCGTAGTCGAGTTTCCGAGAACTTTTGCTGTTTCTGGTAAAACATGAACTTGAACTATCACATATTTACATCTGCCAGTTGACACCATTTCAAGCAAATCCACTTTGAAGAGCAGTTATATACGTGCATATATTAGCCGGTGCGTGTTGGAAAGGTAGAGCTTAATGTATATGTGCATTTATTAGCTGACACCATTTATTTTACACACATGACATTTACAATAGCCAGATGTTGGCTAGACAAAGAGGCCAATGGAGAAATTTTAACAAGTTCAACGTTAATAGATATTACACAATCTTCCTAGAAATTTAAATTCTAGTGCGTGATCTAGTTTGTTTATCTGCCTTTGCTTTTTCTTGGGGTGGAGGTTAGATCCTGAGGCAATGTATAAGAGATAATCTTGAATAGGTAGATGAAATCTGAAGTCTTAAATTTTGAAATGACATTTCAGTGGTGCCCAACGCATTGTGAAACTCTTTTGCACCCAATCATTATGAGATAATTACATGATGATTTATTGGTTATAGCTCAGCCTTTGGTCTATCCATTTTGTCCAAAAATTGGATGAAGTGATCCATGCAAGTATGCAGCCAAAACCTCCCTCATGAGAGGTAATTCGATATATAAGCACACCCAAGAAGAGGAAGAGTTACCTGCTTGAGAGAGGCGTCTTGCTTCTGAATTTGCCCATTTCACAAACTCTTCTGTTTGACCTTCAGAAGTCTGAAGGCGATCCTTTAAATTATTTATCAGTTTTTCTTCCCTTTCTTTTTGCAGCACCTGCACCATAGAAATGGAGAAATAGGTCAAAGAAGTTGCATATACTGACAAGTACAGTGGATGGGTGGGGTTTTGGAAGTATTAAAATATATATCAATGCAGTTTATCAGAGGAAGTGTTTATGTAGCAGAAATAGTACCTTCATTTTTTCCCGAATTTTCTGCTTACGGACTTCATCATCTTGAGAATCTTCTTCAGCTTCAATCCCCGCTATAGAAGCCAATGCAAGTTGCCCAACATAATCTTCAAAAAAGTCACTCCCAAAAAGCATCCCAAACACAGCTGAGGGGTCCAACATGGTGTCCCTGACAAACACAATATAGTCAAGAAATCTAACATTTGTTTTTCCTTTTTCTTCCTTCTGAAAACTAAAGGAGGAAGAAACCAGAAAGAATCATGAACTTCCTTCTTTACATGATCTGGCATATACGGACATGGAAATCAAATGGTCCAGAGAAAAAGTCTAGATTAAAAGGAATGAAAACACTTACTCATCAGAGATTAATTACACAGGTAAAATTATTTAACTTATTGTATCAGCTGTAAAATTTTAAGGCCAGTACTCAAAATAGCTAGGAGGCAAGCAATTTCAGCACTTTCAAACCCAAAATAATCAAGAGCTAAGAAATACAGCAAACCCATTTGTGACCACTATCTAATGGGCACTTGCATTTCATTGAATTTATTTGTATACCCAAAGAAAACCACTATCTGTGGAAATGCTAAATAGAATAATTGAGTTTAGCTATTTACTGGACTTTGGAATGTACTTGTTTATCCAATGAAAAGCATGTGCTAGAAAATGAGGTATCAAGAAAATTAAGTTTACTCTGAAGGTCTAGTTCATTGTTGCTCAGGAGAAGAACTTACTGAGTAACTCCTGCCTTTCCATGCTTGTCATATGCCTCGCGTTTCTCAGGATCACTTAAAACTTGATATGCCTCCCCAAGCATCTTCACAAATGTAGAAGGCACCATGAGTAAAACCAAATGTATTTTCAAAAAAGGTTAAGACACTGATCTCAAAAAAAGCTTTTGAGCTACATAACATATGAGAGCTGAATGCAGAAAATGATTTTTATGAGCAACATTCTTTTTTCAATCCAACCCACATTAAAATACCAATTGACCTTCATATTATTCTGCTTTGGAAATCCATTTTTTCCTTTGACACTGCTTGCTTGGGGACTCCAGACATTCAACTAGTCAATTTTAAGAGATTGTCATCCAAGAAAGCTGAAGTAACCCATCATCAACGTAAGTTGAAGTTTTGCATGCAAAGTCATGGTAATTATATTTGTTCAAGAAAACACAAGAGACAATAATACTGACCTGGAAATTTTCTGCTGCTTTTGGATCTCCAGGATTCTTATCTGGATGAACCAGTCGTGCCTAAAAATACAACACATAAACAATTCAAGTTAAGAAAATTGACAATTTCATCGTATTCACACAACCTTATTCCCATCTCTGGTCATAGGTACAACCAACCAATTCTTCTTTCACTTAGCCCAATTATCTGTTTGGCAGAAAGAAGGATATTCCTTGCTCATTATCAGACAATCAGTTATTCACAAACCTCGTGTGGGGCTAATAGTTTTCATTTCACATCTCATGGAAAACCCTTTTTGCTTGGCTTAGCCCTATCCCCTTCTAGGGGTATTTTAGTGATAGGTTCTATAGGAACTGGACGATCCTATTTGGTCAAATACCTAGCGACAAACTCCTATGTTCCTTTCATTACAGTATTTCTGAACAAGTTCCTGGATAACAAGCCTAAAGGTTTTCTTATTGATGATATTGAGGATAGTTCCAAGTCTATTACCTTCCATTATTCTCACCCAAAAATGAAAGCCAAGTGAGCATGCAGATGATCAATTACCTTGACATAATAAGCCTTCTTAATATCAGCCGCAGAAGCATCCACGCTCACGCCGAGGATGTCATAATACGCTGTCTCCTTCACCATCTTCCTCTCTCTACCCTTAAACAAAAATGCGTATAAGCATCAAATAAACACATCAAGAAGAAGATGAACCTCATGATTGCAGATCTCTCGGCCAAATCAACCTACTCCACTACTCATTCCCCATGTCCTCCCAATAAACGAAAAAATCAACAAATCTTCCAGATACCCACTTCATTTCCACACTACCCATTTCATTTCCACGCACCCGCAGAGTGATAAACGAAAAGAAAACCCTCAAATACAGAAGCTCGGAGGGAAGAGGCTTACAAGGTCGAAGCTGAAAACGGTGCAAAACACGAAATGAGCGAGCTTGAAGGAGAGAAAAGCTTTGATCGATCGAGGGCGCCGAGCTCAGTACGGAGTAGATCCTGATCCGATTCGAAAGCGAGTTGAAATCGAATAATGAAGAACTAAATATATCCGACGGAGCGGAAGGCGAACCGTCGTACGGAAGGAATATAAAGTAAAGAGAAAATCGAAACGACAACGCGGCTAATGAAAATAGAAGGGACGCGAGGAAGAGGTTTCTGCGCGCGCGCGCTGCTGCGTCGTTTTGTACAGCCAGTCTGGCAAAGGGTTGACCAGCGTCCACGAAATAGTTTCTTGTTTTCCTCGTATCGTATGCGCTGCCTCACGGCGTCACGTGCGGGGGAATTAGTCTATCGCAAGTCGAAGTTTTCTCGAATCGAATGCTAAGTTGATTGAGATCCATAAGAAGTCTCATCTCACTCAACTTGCAAAAATTGATGAGTATATCAAATGAGCTTATGAGCATAATGGGTTTCACATGATTTGAGGTGGGTTGAAAACCCAATTATGAGGAAGGTCTTGATGGCTCTAGGTTTTTACAAATCCACAATTATGTTATAAGCTCGTGTAGGGCCAATTGGAGGCCTTCCATTTTGACAAGGGTATGGACCTCCCAAGTAATTTGATATGTCCATTGAAGTATAATGACTAAACACATATTATCTAACTCGACTTCCACTTTCTCAAAAAGGCAACTCTTCAGCCACTTCAAGGCCTCGAGCAAAGCTAGCTTTTGGCATGGAGGGCTGATCTCACCTTCATCGAGCTATTGGCCCCATTGGGGCAAGCAGATCCCTCCTAGTATGACTCATCGACATCAACTTTTAGAGTTCCTGAGCTGCTATCTAAGATGGAATTGTACCTTCCTTTCCATTTTCCGGCGGGTTCCGAGCTCCAGCAACTAAGTTGTCCAAGCATTTGCCTCTTCAATGGGGCTTGATGTCTCCAAAAAATGAAATTAGTTCAATTTCCAAATTTGCCATCCGTTATGAATTCTTTGCTATGCATCCCTCTTTGCGCTTTAGTATGGCTCATTTTTCTATTTTTCTGTTCTTTTGTTTTACGAAATAGAAAAAGAACAAAAATATTTGAGTTCTATTCCCGAGAATAGAGTTATTTATGGGAATAGATTTGCCGCTTTTTATTCTTTCTAAAAACAATTTGTCCAACATTACATTTGCGTCAATTAAACCTCTCGGATCTGGCTTGATGTCTCAAAAAATGAAATTAGTTTGCAATTTCCAAATTTGCCATGGCAATATCGTTATGAATTCCAAGTTCGCTCTGCGTCCCTCTTTGCGCTTTAGTAGCCAGTGGTCTATGCCGCACTTCTTTGGTCCAAGAACGGACGAGGAATAGGGTGCTCGAGAGGTTTTTGGTTTCGCTGGCGGGCAGGGCATACTAAATCATGTACGACCTTTCTTTTGAGGAGGTTGTCTTTGGTCGGAGTTTGGGCATTTCATATAATTTTCACATTTTATTCCATAATTCTGATTATCGTCTCAATAATATAACTGTCTGATTAGGGTACTTTTATCTTTATGTTGGCATATTAAAATAGATTTTCTTAATAAGTGCTTTCTGCAAACTTGCCAAATAATTAAATAAAGAAATTTTGTAATTATTATGGCACGATTTTCTTTTTGTGTCATATGTTATTAGTGCTTTGAAATTACGGTATTCTTTAGGAAGCTTGGTTGATAAGTGCTCTGAGAATACTGGTTAGCAAAAGCATGGGGAATAATAATATGGCAATGTGGGCAATTTGAGGATTCGTCACAAATTTTCGTTTTTCGATTTTGAATTTTGGAGTTGGTCAATTATTGGGGGCCACGGATGCTAATATTTTAGGCTTCGTCTTTTTTTTTTTTTTTTTCTTTTGCTTGGTCAAATATACGTGATACTTTTCTCTTTATTTTTGTTTGTCAAATAATTATTTTACATATTTGATCTTAACCTTTATTACTGAAACAATCAATTTTACATTTAAACATCTAATAATATATTCTAAAAATGAATGTTGTCAATTAGTTGCAAAAGGATTATAATTTCCCATATTGAAGTGGGACAAAAGAACTCTATCGCTATTAGGAATATCAGCAAGCATAAATGTACTCGCACAATCCATTCATAGGAGGTGACATAATTTTCGTGTTCACATGCAAAGACTAAAAGTCGGAGAACATTAACAGAAAATAGTGATTTTCTCATTGGCAATTTTAGAAATTTGAAACCATGTTGAAAAATTAGGAACACTAATTCACTTTCCCAACAAAAAGAAATTGCTAATCATGGTATGATGAGGTTAATATCCATTCATTTTACCTTCATTCTTGATCATGATTAACTAGCAACAAGGGGAGAAGAATATCAAGAGTGTCAAAACTTTCGAATGGTGCCCACTTAAGTGTCAAATTTTTTTTTTTTTTACTTAATTGAGTAGAGTAAAATCGATTATTTGAGTGCCACTTTTGGTAAATCGTCATACGTGGATTTTTTTTATCAATTTCTCATTCCGATGTGGATTTTTTTAATTTTTTATTAATTGTACATGTTAGCATTAGTGATGCCACATAGGATAATTGGTATCTACATTGGATTTTCTAGTGAGGCAAATTGTTGATAGCATTTAAGTAATTGATTTTTCAAATTTGTAACATTCAAGTGAATGTCGCACGAAAATTATGGCACTCTAGTATATTCATCCCAAACATGCTTATACATATGTCCATTGAAGGAGTGATTATTTAAATATTTGGGAAAATTATCAATTTAGCCTTATACCTATATGTCAATTCAATAACTTTTCAATTTTATCAGTATTGTTCTATGCATTTGCTCAATATTTAAATGTAATTTTTTCTGCCAATTATTGTTGCAACTTGCAAAGTGGAAATCAATAAATTGTCCATGTCAACATGCCACTTTGGATAGCCAGCAATGACTAGACATCACATTAGTGATTTTCAGTGGCAATTGATGGGAAATACTAAATTGAAATATAGCCCAAAAGTTTTTTTTTGGGTCAAAAATATGGCTCAAAAGTTTAGAACTATAATGGCAAAAGTAAAAAGTATGGCTCATCAAGTGAAGTAATTAGTTGTTGACAAGAAAATTATGACATTTGTAATTGCATTATAACACAATCTAATCAAACCTTTGGCAAATACTTTTTTTTTTTTTTTTTTACCAATTCTAAATGCATCAGAATTTCCAAAGAAAGAGGAGAAAAAATGTAAGAAATAATTTTAAATCTAGGACATGTAAAAGATATTGTAGTCAATTTAAGGTAAAAGAGGTGTCGGAAATCAAAAATGGATGGAAAAAGCAAGAGCATTTATGCATTTGTCCTTTTCACATAATTGCCCATTTAAATGTTAAATCCAATCTCCTTATTTATATTTGAGTTGATGCGACTAAAATAAGGAGAGAGTACAATGGGTTTCTAAAGTCAAAGGTTGTACGGTGGTTGGGAAAAGGGAGAGGCCAATGAGGTAATTTGTAATTAATACTATTTATATATTAATACATAATAATTGTTTTGATGATATTTTAATTTTGACCTTGTAGAAAAATTAAATTTAAAATTATTTGAATTTTATATGCAATGTGCCTCATTCGTTAGAAGTGTTTAGTTTTATACATATGGTACCACCTTCTATTAATATGTCTTATAAAGAATTAATTAATGCAAAGTGTTTGTCTACATGGGACCCTTAGAGTAAAGTTCAAGAATAGCTATATTAGCCCTCCCCAATCTTTTCACTTATAAATAAAAATGTTGGAATAAGGGCATAATAAGTGCCATAACTTTTGTATAAAACTCACTTAAATACCACAACTTTTTTTTTCATTCACTTAAAGTGTCACATCGGTATAAAAGTGATCATCCGAGTGTCATTCTCTGCAAATCATCTTACATGGATTTTTTATTTATTAATTTCCCATTTTGATGTAGATTTCTTTTTAATATTTTGAATTTTTATTAATTGTCTACGTCGACACTAACGAAGCCACATAGGACAATTAGCATTCAAATTGGATTTTCCGACACGGCAAATCGGAATTAGCACTTAAGTGATTGATTTTCCAAATTTGTGGCACTCGAGCGAGAAAAAAAGGTTTTAGCACTTAAGTGAGCACTATATGAAAGTTTTCATACTCCTGATGTTATTCTCCCTAGCAACAAGTTGGTAGATTAATATTATCTACACCACACATAAACTAAAGAGGTCTTCCTACTTTTAACGAATCTCAATCATTTCTTTCCCTCTGAAGATTGTTGATGGCTTATTTTTCCAAATATATAAGTAAATGAATAGGAGCACAAATTCATAATTTTATTTTGTCGCTCAAATATTTCGGTACCAAAATTTGGAGATTTTCCATCATGGAACGACCTTTTAATATGTTGTGCACTTATCAATTATTTCCTCCCGGCATTTGAAAAATTCAAATATTTCATAACATAATGATTCAGCTTAATCTTTCCAATGTCAATCTTTTGCACTCACATAAGGCGCTAGGGACATGTCAATCTACTAAAAATGGAAGCATGTGTATATATTTTGAGAAATAAACTCATTAATCTTTCTTTCCTCACACGGTGACCAATATCAGAGCCTGATACAATATTGGTCACTTATTCATTCAACCCTCAGTGCTCAAATATTTGAATTAAATAATAATCAGTGGTTAATATAAGTAAATTAGAAATGCAATTGTAACTTTTAACTTCTAATTGTAAGATTTTATAAAAATTCTTAATATGATAATCCATGAAATACATACGTTACACTAGTAAACATTTTTCATGTACAATGATATCTGACTATCTCCGGAGGTTCAAGTTATATGATATGATTTTAAATTCTTCCTATTTCTATTTTTGGTCAATAAAAAAACTAATTTTGGTTTTTGCTGGAGATTTACCGGAGTTGAATTATTATTATTTTTACTTGTAATCTCCTCTGTTTCTATGAGCTTTTTAAGTTTTTGAATTTATGAATGCTATATGCTTCTTTTTCTTTCTTTCTATATTTTTCTAATTGTTTAGGGAAGTATTTTAAACGTCCATCCCTAATCCGAACAAATTTTGCTAAAAATTCATGTTGGATAGTGCAGTTCGAACAAAGGCCAACCTAAAGGTTTTTTTTTATATTATATCTATTTTCTAATTGACAAAAACAAACTTGAACTTTTCAATATACGATATGTGTGGAAAATTGTCCAAAAAGTCCTAAACCTATTGTACGGCATTTAATTTAATCATAAATCTTTCAATTGTGACAATTTAGTCATAAATCTTTTTTGACTTGGGCCAATGTAATCATAAACCTTTTTACAATTTATCAATTTAGTCCATCTAGTCAATTTAGGATGGAAATTGCCGACGTGGCAATCTAGTAAGCACCGACCACCCTAATAGTGTGGCCGATATTGACATGGATAATTTTTGTATTTTTTTTTATAATTTTCTGAATTTATATATATATATTTTTTTTTTCAACTCTAGGCCCCCAAAGTTGCCAACCTCCTTGGTTGAGATGAGGGCATCCACCCTCACTAATATATGGGCGGTGGGTGTCGCGACCCTCACTAGCCTCAAGTTCCCTCGCCTAGATTTGGGCAAGGGCCTGACACCCTGTTCCCTTGCCTAGATTTGGGTGAGGGCTTGACACCCTCCTCAATTGCCGCCACCGCCTATGGCTAGCAAGGGAAGAAAAGCAAAAAGAGAAAAGAAAAATAAGAAGAAGAAAATAAAAAAAAAATTCAAGAAAGTTGATAATGTCAATTAGGACATTCGACATTAACTAGATTGTCACGTCATTGATTTTTGAACAAAATTTGTTAGATTGACTAAATTAACAAATTGCAAAAAAGTTTGGGACTACTGATAAATCGTAATAGGTTTATGATTAAGTTGGTGTAATTGAAAGATTTATAAATAAACCGGTAAAGTTTTAGGACTAAGTTGACACAATCGAAAGGTTTAGGATTAAATCGACTATATATAATATATTTAAGACTTTTTGAATAATTATCCTAAACCAAAGCTGTCAGTTTCTTCACAAAGTGCAATCTAAGCAGTTAATCTGTGCTGCTTATACAAATAATTTTCCATCTGAACTTATAAAAGTTTATTACTAATTTTTCGGTAAGAGAATCAAAATAATGTACTTACAAGAGAATTTTTTCCTCACAAGTTTAACTTATATTTGTTTCTTTATGTGGCCTATTCATTTGGGTCTAATCCACTGTTAGCAAAGGAACCATGGAATTTATAACATACAAAATGCTTTGCAAAGTCATTTTTTCTACTTTTGATAAAACAAAAGAAAAGCTTTGATGTTTAAAATCAATCAGTCCCGTACAAATCACCCCAGTGATGCAACAAATTTACGTGCATAATTTAGTATATGTGTCTTCTATGAAATAAATGAAAGGTGTGTTTTTGGGTGGACGTGTGTCACTCACTCAAGTCCTCCTTTCATTTTTTTTCTCTTCATTTTACGATTCTTCTAATGTTTTTATTCAGAATAAATTAATTTTATCAACAAATATTAGAGTTACACTTTATATTGTCTACATTTGTATTCACTTGAATCTTCATTTTAAAATTGGGAAAAAGTCTCCAAAAACCCAAAACTATGCTCATTTTGACACATTTATCTTGAACTTATTTTTTATGACACAAAAGTCTCAAGTTTGTATCAATGTGATATATTTACCCCATGTGAGCACCATTACAAATCTAACTTCATGGACGGCGGAATGCAAACTGTGCTGACAATAGTGCCTACGCATATCAACTAACTAAATCTTGATGTAAGGTAAATGTATCACACATGAACAAATTTAGGGTTTTGATTTAAAAGAAAAAGTTTAAAATAAATATGTGACAGTAGGTATAATTTAGGATTTTTTATGACAATTTTTTATAAAGTAAATGTGTCACGGTAGATATAGTTTGTTTCTTTAAATGGCCCATTTATTTTGGTCTAATCCACAGTAAGCTAAGTAACTAGGGATTTTATAACATGCTATTGACACCCAAAAATACTCCTGTCATCATGTGCTGGTCACAAGGGCAATAATAGGAGTAACACGCCCCATTTTGCTTGTAAAAGTTAAGAATTGAAAGCATTCTCAAAGGGATTTAGCATTAGGTGTCGATAGGATTCTAGAAGGATATACCCGAGTCGATGGCAAGATAATTAATTGCCATGTGTCAAGCTATGGAGATAATGCATTAGATCTGGAATTTGAAAAAATTGGCATTAAATTCCAAGTGGAGATAATTGCTGTGAGTAAGATATGGGAAAATAGGAAAGCGATTATTTACTAGATGGGCAAGTCGTGCACGCGTCGTCGACAAGTCAAAAAAGGTCAAATATGGATAAAATGGTCAAGAAAAGAAGAGAAACATGGAAAAAATCAAGACTGCTACTCAAGGAAAGCAACCGACCAAGCTACACTATAAATACCACAAGCTATACAACTAAGAGATCCCGTTGAACATCACAATAATTATTTTTACTTTTATCTTTACTTTATTGCATTTTAGTTATAGTTTTCTAGATTTATGTCAGTGATTAAATTTTAGCATGTATCTTTATTCGATTTAGCATTGTCAATTAAATTCCGCTGTTGTTCCACCAGCTTGATGTTGTTGATTAAATTTTGACATTGAGTTTCCTATCTAGGGTATCGCTATTGATTAAATTCCAGCTATACGCTTAAACCAACTGTGTTGTTGATTAAATTTCAACATAATATAAGTCGGAATATAAGATTGTACATACAAGTTGGGAATAAAATTCGTATTTGCATTTGACATTCTTTGTCCATACTCAATACAGAACCTCAATCCCCTAAAATAACTTGAAACGCATAATTTGAAAACAGATTTTTCATGGGAATCTAAATCGGTGAAACACATACAAAATGCTTCGTGGAGTATTTTTTTTTTCTATTTTTGAAACAAAATTTTTAAAAAAAAAGGTATGCTTCGATGTGTAATCATCAATTGGTCCCATACATATAACCCTAGCCATGCAAAAAATTTAATTGCATAGTATGTTATATGTATCTACTATGACATAAATGAAAGGTGGGGCTTGGGTGAACATGTGCCATTCACTCATGCCCTCCTTTCTTTTTTTCTTCATTTTGTATATATGATTCACCTAATGTCTTCTTCTATCAACAAATAAGCCTCTCAAGCTATGTCTCTTCGGATCATGTCCTTTCTGTTTCCTACAGCAAGTGTGTCTCTTCAAATTATGTCACTTCAATCTTCTGCAACAATTACATCACTCGTTAGTTTTGCTTGGATTGGGGTTAATGGCTCAACAAACATGAGTACAACCGACGTGACTCTAGTTTATGTCCCTTCAATTTTTTGCTGCAGCTTTTATTTTTTGTTTTTAAAAAAAGTTGTCTTGTAGTTCATTGGGAGTAGTACTCTAGAGGTCTGTTTGGTAATCGGCCAAATAGTAAAAATTTATGTTCTTTTGCTCTGGGAGTAGGTTTGGAATAGAAATCCATTTGTTAAAATTTTTGTTGTTCCCGGGAATAGATTTGGGATGGAATCAAGAATAAAAAAAAAAGTTGATTCTTGTTCCCGGAAACAACTTCAAGAATTAGTTTTTTTCCCTTTTTTTTTTTCTCCTCTTTCTCCTTCCTCCCTCAGCCTACTGCCGCCCTATTGCCGCTTATTGCCACCCCATCGCCACCCACCAACCATTGTCGCCGACGTCAGCCACCGTTGGCGAGTGGCTGGGTGAGGTCCGACGAGCTCACTGGCAGCTCGCCTAGCCATTGGCGAGCTCGGCCTCGCAAATTTGGGTGAGGCGGAGCCTCGTCGAGCCATCGGCGAGGGTTAACCTCACCTAAGCAGCGTGAGGTCGGGCCAACCTATAACATCTTGAAATTCCACCCATTTGACATCTTGAATGTGAATTTTTCAATCCATTGTTAGTTGATTTCACTCGGAACTAATCACTCTTGAGATACGACCTTGAGGGAAAGGCTAATGAGGACAGAACTCGTGTGACTAAAGAACTTGACTTGAGAAAAATGACTCGACCGTGAAACTTGTGTAAGGACGATCCTGTAAATATGTAGGCCGATTCTAGGGACAAATAGAAGTTGATTCGCAGACTAAACATAATGGGACGACAGGTGATTCCGTTTACTGTTAATGAGCCCACGAACGACCCTATGTCAATCCTTGATAATCGTGTACTTTGAAATAAGAATCTATCATTCGCAATTTCATGTAGTCAAGGACGTCCATGTGTTGAGAAGTCTTGAATGTGAATTGGCACGAGTCGGTTACTCGTAAATTCTCGAAGCCGCATGTTAGTCTGAGTTGTACTAAAATAGCATTCGGGTGAAATTGACAAGGCATGAGAATCTAGTATTGGACTTCGAATTTTTGGGAACATTAGGGACAGACTTTTGGATGATGCTTCTTAGATAGTCGACAGTGCCAATTGAGCCGAGTATTTGGAAAAAAGGTTTACGAACCGAGAAAAAATGCCTATGAGGATGTGGGCGGGCAAGACCAGTGTGGGCTTCATGCCCAACGTGGGACAACCATCGTGGTAGACCTGAGGCAAGCAAGTGAGCCCGTTGGGCCAAACCGACCATTTACTCTCCCAAGCTCGTTATCTAAACTTGAGCCAATTCGAGTCCAATAAATTCCCGAGCTCATTCCTATTCATTTTCTAGCCCGTTTCTTAGGCCCGCCCTTCATTTTCAGCCCAAGGATAGATTGAGAAATGTGCAAGGTGGAAATGACCATTTTGCCCTTGGATATTTTGAAAAATGACAAAAGAAGAGAGAGAAGATGATGTCATCTTGCCTTGGGAGTTGGGGCATCAATTAATGGCCTTAATAAGGACTATCTTTTAGCCCTCAATTCACTCTCTTTCTCCTCTTCATCCCCTCCAAAATTACATACCACTTTCTCCCTTATTTCTCTCATTTCCTTTAACTTCAACTTCTGACTTTCCTCCGAAAATCGAGTTGTTCATGGCCTTCCCGTGTGAATCACGTCTCGTGCCACCCGCCATTGTGTTCAAGATAGAAAATCCATTTGGATGGCATCGGTCGTTTGCCGGTTGGAGCCGCCAATCGACTTGCTAGTCGGTAGGAAGCCAGCTGCTTGCTGACTATCATTATAGCACCTGCTGCTATTTTGTTTTGTTATTTCACCTATTTTCCTTCCTTTCTGACCAAACCACTACCCATTCCAGCCACCAATAGTTCCCCCTCGACCCTCAGGTGTCACCGGTCGCCGGCCCATCACCAACTTGCCACTCGTTGAAGCTCCAACTAGCTCGTTTTACCTCCGGTTAGCCCGTTCCTCCTATACAGTCAGTTTTTCAGAAGTTGCAAAGGGAGTTTGAGTTTGTTGATGCTGTTCTTAGCCCTAGGAATGCCTTGGATCGTCATGATAGAGGTCCCTAGGTGTTGGGTTCATCGCCGTCGCCGCGTTTGTGTCACTGGCTCGCTTAACGGGTGAGTTTAGCCCATAATCTCTTATTAGTGCCTAAGCTTGCTTGGGATTGGGTTAATTAGTGTTGATGGTTTAATTAAGTTGTATTAGTCCTAAGATAGGTGGTTACGATTAAATTAGATTAATTGTGCTTAATTATTGCTTAATTGTGGGTTATGTGATTTTTGTGATTAGTTAAACATGTTTAGCTTAAATTGATTGATTAATTGTTTTAATTAATGTTTTGTTTAATTTCTAAATTTAATGTTTTAATTAATTGAAATTTTGAAAATTACTGTTCATGTGCACTACTCACGATTACTGTTCACGACACTGTTCACGGCACTGTTCATACATAAGGTAGAATTTTTAGAATTGGATTTGTTATTGATTGTTGTGATTTATTGAAGTGCCGGTTGTTGATTATATTCGTGAATAATGATGAAATGCATGATTGAAGACCAAGTGGAATTGAAAGTGTTTGGTTTATTGACTTATTCCCGAGAATTAGGGAATGTAAGTGATTGTTGATTGGTTGAAATTGTCGAGTGATATCACTTGACATATTGCATGAGTTATTTAAAATGGCATGTCGCATGAGCATAAGTGATATTGTATTCACGACAAAGGAAAGATAAAAATTAATTGCTTGATGATGTGTTACATGATCACATTAAGAGAGGAACCGGTGTTGCCAGAAGAACGCCAATCCTTATGGGGTTGTGCCGTGGCTAGTTGGTTGCCTAACTTCGGTTAGTTGCTTGATATGGGGGTTTTATGTGGGACTACGGTAGAGGGCGGGTCTCGAGCCTCTGTCAGTTGTAGGATTGTGGTAGTGGGCGGGTTCTATGTTCCTTCGGGAATGCCGTCTTAAGAGTGAGCCCTTGACATCACCGTGCCTCGAGATAAAGAGGATGAAGCTGGCTTGGCCAGGAACCGCCAACTATAAGGTTGTGCCGTGACCCAGGAGAAAGGGTTGTAATAATCGGAGTATGTATGGATGTAAGACATGAGAAAGTTGTGTGCAATACTCTAATTATTCACATGCTCTTAATGTCATGATGATCGCATTATTTATGGTATGCACATATGAGTTGACAATCGTGTAGGGTGTGGCAATGGCTAGGGAAGATCGCTTGTGGCGCGACTTGCATGTGATTGACGAACTGTATCATCTAACAACCATGTGCCTTGCTTGCATTGTATGAGATTTGACGTGCAAGATATGTTATACTGGGTAAGGTTGCATGTGAACTGAATATTGATGGTGGGTTGCCTTGTCTATTATTGGCTATTGTTTGGTTTTGGTTGTTTGTTGTTGGTTGAGTGAGGGGTAGTTTTGGAGAGATACATTGGGTTGAGTTGGCATACTAACCAGGGTTTAGGGGGGAACTTATTGAAATTTTATCTCACTGGTTATTGTATAACCATTTTTAGGCCTCTAGAATGGCGCACCCGCAATGGAGAATCTTGTTGTGATCGACCCGATGGAGCTTGAGTCCAACGGGTCCAAGTGATGATGGTGTAGAACTCGAGGGTTCATTTTGTATAGCTAGATTAGGCCTAGTTTCTTTTTGGTTGGGCTTAGAGGATGGATTGGCCTCTTTTGTTGGGCTTATAATTTGGTAAACGATTCTCCGTTGGTTAATCTAGTAAGATGTATGAATAGTGGTTATTGTTCTTGCTGTTCATTCTCTTTATCCTTGTTTGATTGTTTGTTTGTCTAGAAATGGTTCGTCTTCCATTTGCACATAATGAAAGATTAAAATGAATGGTCGTTGATGGGTCTTGGGATATCATTTTCAATCAACCAAAAGAACATGTTGCTACGAGCTCGAGAGTTGGGGTTGACATGACCCTCATGCTGCCTGGGTGAGGTCAACCCTCACCGGTGGCTTGGCTTATTTCGTCGGGCTGGGCGGGACTCGCTTGGTCACTGGCGAGGCTCGGCCTTGTCCCAGATTTGTGAGGCCGAGCTTGCCGGACCTTGCCTAGCCGATCATTGGCTATCGCCGACGATGGCGACCGGCCACAATGGAGGAAAGGAAAAATAAAAAAAAAAAAAAAAGAAAAAAAAAAAAAAAAAAAAAAGAAGAAAAATATGTATTTAAATCATTAAAAAATTAAAAGAAAATATTTTGGACTAAAATTCTAAGGTCTTATCAAACACATTTCTATCCCGGAATAAAAATTTTAGACAGTTACCAAACGCATTCAAATACTCAGAAATTATTTCCCGAAACAAAATAAAAAATAATCATTTTTGCACAGAAATTGTTCCCGGGAATAGAAACGTTATCATGCGCACCTTAAGTGTGCTGGCTTCTCCACCCATGGCCCCCACTAATTGACCAACCTTTCTTAAAATGAATCCCTGAGGTGCTTGGTTCTACGTAACCGTGAGTCCCCTGACAGATTATGCAGTCCCTCAGACTTGAAGAAACTAAAAGAATTCAAGCTGCTAGACTCTGAGAAGTTGCTTGAGATCCAAGGACTTGACAAATTGGAGTTACTGGAAGAACTGTAGATATCCCACTAGATCCATCGGGAGTTTACCTCATTTGTTGAACTTGAAAAGGATGAAAGTCCTGGAAATTAAGAATAGTGATAAGATCATGGATATTGGAAGGCTTGACAGAATGGAATCCCTAGAGGATATTGTGATCAAATTTTTTAGATTGCGTTCCCAATTTGCATTACGACAATCACAGCTGCGGTCTGCTGACCTTAAAAAACAGTCAGGGAAGAAAATAAATGAATTTTGGGAAAATCAGAACACAGGGTTCAAGGACTCTGATTAGGTGGCTATTTCTCTCATTCATACAAATTGAGACGCATGAAACAAATGCCAGTGCATTATAGCAGGTTGATACATAAGTGGATGCCGATCATAGGACTATTATAAACTCGAAAGAAGCGAAGTGGGATGTTTTAATATTGTATATAGCTTGTAAATTTATGGTCTTATTCTACTTTTGCAACTTTAAGGAGTCTTGCATTCACTCCGCTAACACTCATCAAATTGGGGTTGTCTGCCATCTAAACGTACCCTCATGCCTAGTTTATGGGACTCTTTGTTGGATTTGGTGTGAACTCATGCTGTTGCTCAATTGGAACTTGCCAAGTTAGTCTCTGACTCTCTTTGATTGCCAGCGTCCTTAGGAGTGCTCGTTTGGTCCCAGATGTCTACTTGGTAGTATTGGTTAGGGAAGTGACTAACAAGTATTCACTATTGAGTGTAGTAGATCATCCAGTGATTGGTGATGACAGCAATGTATCTCATAGGAAGATTTAAGCTGGTGACAGATGTATGGTAGGGTATGGGTGTGACATCAGTGATATCACAAGAAGGGTGCGCTCACCTTAGAGATTGAGAAAGTTACTAGTTTGAAGGGAAATTTAGCATTTTGAGTAGCTTGTGAAGAGAGCTTTAGTGTTTCAATAGGGCATTGAGTGGGGTTATGAGATGAATTTGAGTTGAAGTGGTGAAGCTCGTTGAGGTGTTGATCGTATCTAGTAGTATGAGGTTGTAGTGATTGCATAGAATCGTTTTAGTCTATATCAAGAGATTAGGTAGATTCTTGCTGCTCATCTTTTTTTACATCACTTTGATTGCAAGTTGAAGTCTGTTGTCATAGTTATCCATTGTAAACCACACACATCGACCTAATTTGCTACATGCCCTCCTCTGTTCGGGACTGGAAGTTTCCTTGAATTGGAAAAGTAACACATGCTAGGCCAACTAGCAGATTAGCTGTTTCATCTTCAAATTCTCTGGATCACATGAGGAACGTTATGGGGCTCACATCTGCATATTCCTATGTCATATAGGTTTTTCCATCGATTAAAACTAGTACTAGTTGATGCATCGAAATTTCTAGATGGTAGGCCTATCCCACATTCTAAGAATGAGATGAGATCATATTTGCCTTTTATCTGGACATAAACACATTAAAATTGCATCATTATCATAAGTGAAGCTCAAGTCTTATGTCCATAATTTGTTTAAAGATGCTTGTGTGTATATCCCCCGTTGCTTGCAAGAAGTACTACATTAAGACCACCAATGATACATATATATTTTGAGCTTAACCCAGAAAGAAGGAAGATAATTAGTCTCGGAAAAATTACTAAAATAGTCATAAACTTATTGCAATTTTTTTTCAATTCAGTCATAAATCTTCCTTTTATTGGCCAATTTAGTCCTAATCTTTTGCAATTATGCCGATTCAGTCTATTCGGCCAATTTTTGTCGTCCGGCACTAACGTGGACACTAGTTGTCGTCATCCTCCGGCCAACACTAATGTGGCCATTATTTTAATAATATTTTATTTTATTTTTTGAATTTTTTTATTAATTTTTTCTTATTTCCTCTCTCTCTCTCTCCCCCTCCCCCTCCCCCTCGCTCCGTCTCCATCTCCCTCCCCTCCTCCTCCCCCTCGGCTCCGGTAACCAGCCAAAGGCACAATCGACAAAAGCAAGCCTTGCTGGCCATAGGCGAGGCCCTACCTTGCCAGAGGTTGCAAGGTTGAAGGCTGTGACCTCGTGCGGCTTCTGGTTATTTTAATAATTTTTTATTTTATTTTACGAATTTTTTTATTAATTTTTGCTTATTTCCTCTCTCAATTTTTACTGATTTCCCCCTCTCTCTCTCTCTCTCTCTCTCTCTCTCTCTCTCTCTCTCTCTCTCTCTCTCTCTCTCTCTCTCTCTCTCTCTCTCCTTTGGCTCCGGTAACCAGCCAAAGGCACAATTGACAAAGGCGAGCCTTGCTGGCCATAGGCGAGGCCCTACCTTGCTAGAGGCTGCAAGGTCGAAGGCTGACCTCGTGCGGCTTACGGTTATTTTAATAATATTTTATTTTATTTTACAAATTTTTTATTAATTTTTGCTTATTTCCCCTCTCTCTCTCCCTCTCCCTCCCCCTCCCTCCTTTGGCTCCGGTAACCAGCCAAAGGCACAATCGACAAAGGCGAGCCTTGTTGGCCATAGGCGAGGCCCTACCTTGCCAAAGGCTACAATGTCAAAGGTTGTGACCTCGTGCGGCTTCTGGTTTGACTATTTGGCGAGAGGTTGAAGGTCGCAACCTCGTGCGGCCTTTGGCGAGGCTCAAGCCTCATTGGCCATGGGCGAGGGTTCTCCAAATAAAATTTCTCTAACTAAAGAGCTCCGAATTTTGGTTTTGGTCATGCAGAGGAGGTGGTGATCAAGCGTTGGAACATGGTCAATGACGACAAAGTCACTATGCATATCCATGGCCGGTGAGGTTTTACCCTCGCCAGGTCCTGCGAGGGTGAGCCTTGCCCAGCCACTTATAGCCCTCACTAGAGGTCACGCAAGGTCATGGCCTCTGGGAGGTTTGGCCTCGCCCCTATAGCTAGCGAGGGTGAGCCTTGCCCAGCCACAACCTGGATTCCAAAAGGCTCGCCAAGGCCCTCGCCGGCCCTACCTCTCATTGGTCGTTGATGGTCAGAGGAAGGAGGAAGTAGAAGAGAGAGAGGAAAAAAAGGAAAAAAAAAGAAAAATTAATAAAAAATTCGAAATAAAATAAAATATTATTAAAATAATGACCACGTTAGCATTGGTCAGAGCATCAGCATCAATCGGTGTCTACATTAGCATTGGCTAGCAAAAATTAACCAAATGGATTGAATCGGCACAATTGCAAAATGTTTAAGACTGAATTGGCAAAAAAAATGGTTTATGATTGAATCGAAAAATTTATAATAGAGTTAGGACCGTTTTTGTATTTTTCCCAATTAGTTCCTCATCATATTTTTCTCAATATTGCAAAATTGTCGTTATTTACCCAATGGTGTTGACTCCAACTAACTTCTCAGTTGAACTTCAAGAACGTGTCCTGAGGGCCTACTAGTGCCGATTACCTCATCCATGGATAACCCAACCTCCGAATCACCTCCCCCCAAAACTCAACATGGAATTCCTGATTTCACAGGATAAGGAATGCAATGAACTAGCATTATGAACGGAGAGAGAGGAGCGACAGGGGACGAATGCATATCCTTGGTAGATAGTGAGTTTGGAAGATTCAATTACAGAAGGAAAAGGGAAAATGGATGATGCGAAAAAAGAAAAAGTACACATTTGTAGACAAAGTACAAATTTACCTATAACGAAGATGACCTTTCTGTATTGGAAAAGTTTCTGCTACCTTGCCATAGGGACACTGTCACAATAGACCTCCGAAGATGTCACTTGAAAAGAACCACTTGAGTTGCTCAACAAAGACTCCTTCAACTCTGCCAATACATGATTTATGTCCGGCCTTTCAATCGCCCTTTGTTGTGTACAAGACATAGCAATCTCCACCACTTTCCAAGCCGGGTTGATGTTGAACTCTCCTTGTAGCCTAGGATCCATAATCCTCTGTATATCACCACTTTCAACAATAGGAATTGCCCATTCAAGTATTTGCATGAAGTCGCTACTATCCTGCCTTCTCATTATTGCAGGTTGGCCCGTGATTAACTCAAAGAGTACAATTCCAAAACTATATATATCACTCTTCTTGTCACAGTTTCCAGATGATTGAAACCTAGAAAGAAGAAAAAATAATAGGGATCTTAAATCAAAGATAAAATCTTAGGCAATGTCAATATTGCTGAACTAGATCAATAATGTTGAGTTTTAGCTATTACTCAGGGCTAAGGTAGCCAATGGTGCCGGCAGGACAAGTTGACACATGAGAGTCATTTTTAGATGCAAAAGCTCTTGACAGGCCAAAATCAGCTAGTTTGGCTTGGAAATCTTCATTCAACAAGATGTTTGAAGTCTTCAAGTCTCTATGGATGATGGATGGCGTGCAACCATTATGCAAATAATCCAAACCTGAAATCCTCGCAAAAACCATGTCAACGATGCTAAAGCAATGATGGCAAAAGACCTACCAATTGTAAATATTATCATGCACCTTGTGCTGCATCCACGGCTATTTGTAGTCTCTTACTCCATGTCAAGACCTTTGGATGGTCCTCTGTTGGATGCATCTTAACGTTTCATATAAGCAAGATGGAATCTTACATGATTATTTTGTGAAAGAACCAATATAATAGAACAAGAATACACACTTGATAAATGTTGCCGCAAATTTCCATTAGCCATGTATTCATATACTAATGCCTTGTGCTTGGAATCATCGCAATATCCAAATAGGGAAACCAAATTTCCGTGGTGTAGAACGGATAAGAGTCGTACCTAGGTGTATCACAAATGTGCATTATTATAACATCTACTGACAATAGTCTAAGAGGAAGTTTTTGAACAAATATTTGCCTATGTGTCAGCATAAGTTTATTTTCAAAGGAAGAGTGATTGCATCATCCTGACCTCGGCTTGAAATTCCTTGTACCCTTGCTTTGATGATTCAGAGAGCATCTTCACAGCAACTATGGTGCCGTTGTCTAATGTGCCAAGATACACATTTCCAAATCCACCTTTACCAATCACTTGTCCAAAGTTTCTAGTGATTTTTAAAACATCTCCATACTCAAAAGGTCGATTCTTTGATCCGAGTGTACTTTCACTAGAGTCTGTAGCAAAAAATTTCCCATGAATATTACGACTACTACTTTGGATAGTGGACTTTCAAGGAAAATAACTCCAATTACATTCCCAACAATTTAAAAACGTTGGAGAGGTTTTTCTAATCCCATTTCAAGATATGTATTAATGGAAAAAAGTACATAAATCAAGAGATCTGCATAGGGATTCACTGTCACCTGCCTTTAATATGCTATCATGTAGATTCTTTTGCTTTACTCAATACAAATAGATAAATTTGAGACCACAATCAAGCTTTCTTTGAAGGACCATTAGAATAATATGGACAAGATTGCACAATCAAGCTTTCTTTGAGGGACCATTAGAATACTATGGACCAACTCTTTGTGATGCTGATGTGATAATGCTGTGGTGATCTCATCTCTCTCTTCTCTTCTTATTCTTGTGATCATTACGTAACTCATATTATTGCCATTATGAAATTTTGATTAAAGCCAACTTTCTTTTATTTCTAATTGCAATATTGATGAAAATGTAGAGTGAGATTCTTATGGTGCTTAAGAAGAGATAGCAAGTATATTCTCAGATCCTAGAAAAGACATTGTTGCAAATAGAAATGTACCAAAGGAAAAGCATAGTCAAGATTGTTGTCAAATGTCATGTAAATTGCGTGAACATGACAAGTGAGAAAAAGTACCTCGTATTTGTTCAAATGCCTCACGTTTTTTGGAACAGGTCTGTTTCCGTTTGATTGACCAAATAATTGCCAAAGCACCAAAGAGAGCCACAAAGAAGCCTGAAACTGAAGTAACTGTAACAAGGATGGTCTTTTGTCTCTTCTTAAGTGGGCAAGGATCAGCCAGGCAAAGATGTGCATTTCCTATCAAACTGCCACAAAAAATGAAGGAGTTGAATTGAAATTCCAATCAACAAGTGTCCAAATTGATTTGCCAAATAATGATCACAAGTTGACGTTCTTATTTGCTTTTAATCTCAATAGATAGAACATGTTAATGGTCTTTCCATCCCATAAAAGTCGTATATGTGAGAGAGAGAGAGAGAGAGAGAACCTCATGTTTAAAGTATTATTCACAACCCTTTTCGTAAGAGCTTTAGGAACTGATCCAATCAGGTTGTTTCCACTTAAATTTCTGCATATACAGCCACGATAAGAGATTTGTCCACTTTAAATACTTTGCTACTTTAGCTAGAGACATTAACTCACAAAAAGCTAAGATGTGGTAAATCAGCCAGAGTCTCTGGTATCACTCCTGTAAGCTGATTGTTGGACAAATCTCTGCAAATAGCCAAAAGTAGAATGTTTGCATGCATTAGGACAGTATTTCTACAACCTATATCCCTAAGACACAACCAAGATCATTCAATCATGAGATGACTCCCAGGGGTGCTTAATCATGAGTGGCGCAACTTACAAGTATTCCATTTTTGATAGATGCAAAAGTGATGGGATTATGTCGCCCACCAAATTGCTAGAGCTCAATTTCCTACCATCATAGAACAAAATAGAGGATCCTGTCATTCCCATCTTCATAAAGGGAACATTTTCTGGTACAATAACGAAAAGTTTGTGCAATCAATTCTTCAAAATGAAAATATTTAAATCCTCTTGGTGTAAATGTTTCAGGTGCTAGAAGACCATTCGAATCATCAATCTCATTCCTTGCATGAGTCTCACTATCTCCTTCAATAATTTATGATTATTATTGGACCAAGAGTACCTAATAACTAATTTCGGAGGACCTTATACTTGCTCACACACAATGCGATTTCAAATACTTACAACAAATTGGAAAACTATGCTATTGGTGAAAGAAGTTGAAAAAAGAACATAAATATGTAGCGGAGAAGGGGGCATTTATTGCTAATTGATGAGTATATAACTTGTCATGACCCACCCCATGGAGCAACTTCCCAAAAGAAATACTGGATGGTCACTTTTTGGGGTGATTGTCAACTTAAGGATCGTTTATGAGCTTTCTTCAATACCATGTGAAGCTTAAGGCATCAAACACTCCCTTTATTAAAACACTGAAGTTCCAATCATGCCTGGAAAAAACTTGACAAAAGCATGACGAAGTTCTTGGTCTATCTGAGAATTGACACTAGAGGGTTGCATTCATCCTAAGTGTTCTTTCTCATGATACATAAAACTTTCAGTTTTCATGACGAACAATAATTCTTCTTAAGTTTACCAAGAAAACTAGTATTATGTAAGAAAATCTGCCGGGGGACTCACAGGGATGTAATCCTTGGAGGATTTCCATAGCTACAGTTTAGACCATCCCATGTGTAATCCCTTGGTACGCATGGATCACCTTGCCAGCTTTCTCTCGTAATGTGATATGTTGTTTTGATGTCATTGATAGCTTTCACTGTAGTTTAATCACAAAAAGATCTATTATTTAATGGGAAGAATAGAGATGCAAAAATCGGTTGTGATCCATATGCATCATGCTGACTTAAATTTTCAAAAGACTTGTACCACTGTAGGGCTTCAATTTGAAGAGACTCTTCAGCAATAATTACCAAGCAAAAAGTAGCCAAAGCAAGGAATTAAACAGATGGCAGAGTAATACTCAGTCACATTTGTTGATCCCAACAAAGCAACTATAGATCAGAGAGTTCACAAATAACTTAAGATCCACAGTTGAGACCAGTATATTTATCATCGGCTTACCTACATCTTGATTATTGACAGAGGAATATCTGTGTACTTAAACAATAAAAACTTGTAGAAGAGTAAAAGCATACCATCATCTTGTGCTGTGGGTACATTTGGAAGACCACCAATGATATAGAGCTCCATAGCATTGAGGATCGGTGGATTACTAGACTTATTTGTAGAGTTAATCAAGAGGGTGATGAGCGGCCCACTTACTGGAGGGGAAACTACAACCACTGGCTTTAAGTATTCAAGGCTCACCGTCTCCGTGAATTGATTATTGTTCATGAAAATTGTGAACTCCCTCTGCGGGCCGCTGAGTCTCTTAACCTCCATGAAATGTAAGTACACAATCCATGTCTGTGGTGGTGCCCATCGTAATGATCGCGCATCATTGATTGGCGGCGCAGTTTCTGTCCACTGTAAATACATGGGAGAACTCAAACTCATTGTCCCTTGAGCGGTCTGAAGAACTTCCCTGGGAGCCTTATAAGCATTACTAGTGTTAGATAAATCTATCGCAGATGTGTTGTGCAGTATGGACCAATTAGGGAAGTTCACAGGTGCCCACAGTCGATCATAAACATCGTCAGAGTACCTGTGTGAGGCATTTTGACAATAGTTTAAGAGTAAACAGTTAAGCAATTGACTGAGTGACTAACAAATGCCAATTCACATGGATATGCAATGGAAATATTAAAGCTACAATGTTCGACCCATATACTAGTGAAAAATCAGTGCGTTTGTTGGGTTTCCAAAAATCAAACGTCTCGCTAGTGGTTAAATGCAAAACTTTTCGACCAAAAAATAAATGCAAAACGTTAAAATTGCAATGTGATGCGCAGATAAATATTTTTTTGAGAGAGAAATTAATTGCCATGGACATTTAACACGTAGAGTGATAATTTGAAAATTGCAATATGATGTCCAGATGGAACTTTTTTTTTTTTTTTTAAGTAAAAAATGGTTTGAATTGGATTGGGACTTGCCTCATCCATGGCTGGAATCTTTTGAACTTTGAAATAACAATAGATATCAGTAGCATATTTTATGTAAAATGAATAGGCTTATGCTATTCTCACCCCCTTATTAGCTCCTAACACCCTACTTTACATTAGACCCACTCTTGATTTAAAATATTTCGTACCTTTTTTATCTTCTCTTTTCTTTTGTTTCAATCACTAGAGATGAAATTACCATTCTCTTGACAAGCAACCATTATTAAGGTTAAATATGGGGCCCAAGATTTAAGACCAATGCTTGCCTTCTTTTTTTCTTTTTTCCTTTTCTTTCTCATTTGAAACAAAATGTGTTTAATTCTTCTCCAAAAAACAGTTTCTTTGTCATATATTTAGCTAATTATTGGACTGACAAAAAAAATTAATGTGTTTCTGATTAAAAAACAAATTATCTTGTTAATTATTTGTATATTTATTTTTTTGTACAAGGAAAATTATTTTAAAAAATAACTTAAGCACAAATGAGATGATAAGCTTTGAGTAAATTGTGTATAAAGCATACATCAACCACAATTTTCAATTTTTGAGTGAATTTTAGTAAATTTGTACAAAAATTGAGGTTGAAAAATTCATGACCATGATAATACTCTAGGGAAATAAAGTAAACAATTTGAAGATAAAACAAACATCTCTTCACTTCGATATATGATAAGTACAAATAAATTTGAACATGAAGGAAACACTGAAATTTAATGGGTGTAGAAGAAGCGGATAGGGTGAAAAAAAGGGGTGGAAATAGCGCGAGCCAATGAGTATTATCAACAAGTTTTGAAGATATATTATTAACAAGTGTCTTGGGCACTAATTAAGATCATTAAAATTAGCAAAAATGCATGCCGATGTGTTTTGGAAATTAAAAATTAACATATTTCAAGAAAGTAAGGTACTACTACTTTAAATAGATTTATTCATATTTTCGAGGCATAATTAATAGCCATTAAGAAAAATCCTAATAGCACTTCATGAGTAGACTTCGAGTTCTCTCGTGTACTAGACATAATTAGCGCTTGGTGCAGATTCTTGTACGAATTTATAATACACCCATACATACATTTAAGCATAAAGAAAATATCTCATTAATGTATTATTAGCACGTGATTCCAATGTTAACATAGCATTAATCATTTTGTGGGGGACACGTAATAATTAATGAAATAATTATTAATTAAACATAGCAACTTAGATAATGAAATAATTAACGTGATATTTTGACCTATAATTTTTCGTTTGTCGGGCACACGTAATTTTTGTAACTTAATACAACGTATTGTGCCATATTATGGTGGAAAACTTCTTTGATTCAAAAGAGGTACAATCAGAATAAAAAAATAACGAAGAGAGATGAAGGGAGAGAGACGAGAGTAATAAAATTAATAACAAAATGGGCGGAAAATGCAAGAAAAGTACTCCTTCCAAGAAGCATAATCAATCTCTGGTGTCAACCTTAAAGGCAACACTTAGGGAAGACATTGTTATCGTATGTTTATTAGCAAAAGTGTACACACATCCCGTGTATGCAAAAAGTATCATTTATAATTTTTTGCAAAATCATCTTATCATAACATATTTAAATAATTTTATTAATAGGAAGAAATTATCGACACGATTTAAAGGAATCAATCACATATATGGATAGAAAGGGTAAGACTATTTATGAGATAGAAAAGATCTGAGTTTAGATTTGAAATATGAGGGAGATAAAATAAAATTATTAATTTACAGAATTTTCTATATATATTTTACAAGATTTTGGAGAAGAAAAAAGAGTGCGATATCTTAAAATATATTTATCATATTTTCACTAATAGAGAGAAGCCAAACAATACAAAAACTAGTTCCTGGTAAAACCCATGCCATGCAAATTCTGCACAGAAAAAAAAAAAACTCTCAAATTTTTTTTTTTTATAGATGATGTCCGTACAATGATTATTCTAAAACAAATAAGTAACATTATGCAATTCTCACTTTATTATATTACTAATTGATATTGATATAAATAGCAAGGTGAAAAATAAATACCGTTTCATACTAATATATGTGTCAATATATTGAATTTTTTAGGAAATTCATCAATGAGTTATCTTGTTATGATGGAGCAACTTTGGTGTTATAAGTGCAAGATTCCAAATGATTTTATTTTATTTTTTGCTTGAACCTAATGGCTTTTTTTTTTTTTTTTTTTTTTTTTATATTCTGTGTCATTATAGTGATTTTTGTTATAATCTTTGACATCTAGGATCATTTTCTTCGACTATGGTTGTTTATATTAGCGGCTTTCTGTGCTGGAATTTGTTGTTCTTTTCATGGCCTTTTTGGCTTTGCTGACTGCCGCCTTCAATATTTTGCAGAATGGCAAAATTCAATGAGAAAAACTGAATCCTTCTCCTTACTAATAATTACTATACATTTGTATTTCAAAAATGAATTGATCACCTGAGTAAGGGTGCCGCCAAATTTGATCCCGCCAAATTTGATCCCAGGTTGACCCGCCCACGAACTCGTAAGAACCCAGATCTCAGTGGATAGATGTCATCATCCAAAGCTCTTAGTTCCAATAGCGAAATAAAGGGCACCCCTTTGCCAATGTTCCCAAGACACACCCGTATATTATTTGCCTTGGGCACATAAATGATCTCTTCGAAACCATCAGTGATGGAGTTTATCGTGGCCCAATAATTAACATCGATATATAGGTTGAATAAAGGAGGCTGATTCTTCCCATCATAGTTCCCATAGGAAAATGATGCCCTAATCAAATATTTTCTGTTCTTACCTTGGTCTGGTCTCAAAGTGTAACAATTCATCCTTCCATCGGGAAATATCCTTACATTCAAAAATTGTAGAAATGAATCTTTTGATTGATCACCTTGGATATCTGCATATTTTTACCTGAGCCTATGAACCCATCATCCGTTTTGTATGTTATATTAGTGTTCTTGTCGATGTATTCATTGGGTGCCCCACAATCGATGCTGATGAAACCTTGTAAGTTCAAAGAAAAGAAAATTTCAGTGAAATAGATTTGCGATTTTTCTATTTGGACGATTGGAACAAATTCAATTAATCTTGATCATTTACACAACTTGGACTGCTACCATTGTCAGGAGGGAGGGAGGGAGGGACTATATGCAAAAGCATTGTTAGGAGAGAGAGAGAGAGAGAGAGAGAGAGAGAGAGAGAGAGAGAGAGAGAGACCTGGTTGGGCTTGAACCACAAGGACTAGTGTTGAAGCTAAAGAAGCATGCAGCACAAATGAGATAGCTGTAATTAATCTTTCCATTGTCATCAAGCAGTGGAGATTGTTGAGGAAGGTGTGAGGAAGACATGTGCATGCAGGCGTTATATTAATATCATGAGCTCCCCGACATCGTCTTATTGACTCTTACTCAGGAGATAATTATTCAAATTATTTTCTTCTTCCATTGAAAATATTAAGAGGATAGAAAGTAACGCGCTGGCGCGGTGCTCGTAATTAACGGAGACATGACTACAGCACAAGAAGATCAAGACTTGCAGCTAAGACTTCATCTATGGCCCAAGAAGACCAAGACTTGCTTGTAATTCACGCCCTCACGCGATGCCCGTAATTCACGGAGACATGGCTACAGCACAAGCAGACACAGACTTGCAGCTAGGTCTTCGTCTGCAAAGTTTAAGTACCAAAATATATGTCAATAGATAGTTTTTCCTACATGTATCATTATAATGATAAACCATGAAATTTAACTTTTTTCCTGCTAGAGAATTCGCCATGAAAATTATATGGTAAATTATGAGTGAATTGATTGCTAATAATAAAATGCTGGTGTTGTAGTCTCTTGTCATGGTTATTTCACTCTTATGTATTTTTACTTGTTGCCTAGCTCGGAATTTCTATTTGAATATATGCTAAATAAATTTTATGTAGAAAACAAATTGGATTTCACCGGTAAAGTGGGGGAAAAGTGGGGAAAAGGTCGGAACTCTCAACTTTGCATGACTGGACGTAAAATGAGGAGTTATGTTTTTACTTCACGGTGAAAATGGGAAAAAATGTCGAACAAGATTACAAGAGTTGACTCCATCGACATTTGGCGAAAATTAGTCATTTCGGTGCCCTTTTTGAAGGGATCATAACGTGTGCACATTTGCTAGTACTATGGATGTGAATACATTGTAAAAATGATTAAAATATCATCATTCAGTGTGGTTGACATCTAAATTTTGACCCCACCTATGACCATATTTGCATAAAAATTAGGAGGTTGACCCTACCCTTATGCAAAATGGGCATTGCATAATTTTTCATCGCATTTTCATGCTCAACAAGAAGGATTCTTTTGGTTGATGTATTATGGATAGAAAATTTGGAGGGAAATCAATTGGATACTTGGGGGTTGCAATTTTCACAAGGAGGAAACCAATCAATCACAAGAATCTTCTCTCCAATAAATTTCGGAGGAATTTGTGGGATAAATGATGAAAGAAAATGCGGCAATTTAGAGACAAGACAAACAAAATGGAGGCAACAAAATCAAAGCATTTGTGGAAAGTGTGGATTGCTAGAATTTACAAAAAGAAACTAATGAGCTGGCCATAGAATTGTGAGAGGAAATGAAGGAAAACAATCAAGCCGGTCATGGAGTTGTGAATGGAGATGAGTGAAATTGGATGCGTTCACGGGAATGTCAATATGTCACGTCTCGAATCCCGAGCACGTAACAACCCCTTCACCTTGGTCAATTGAATGCGACGTCTTAGGACACGTCGTTGACCACTCATTTTATTCTTTCATTATGCACAAGCGGAAAAAAACAAACTATGCCCCAATCAACCAAATAATTAATCAATCAAAAAGGGATAGAGAGATGAATAGTAGAGTAACAATAAACTACTCATTTATTTATTTATTGGATTAACCACAAAAAGAACATTTCCGATTTACAAGCTCACTAGTGGGTTAATTCCTTTCTCTAAGCTAGACAAAAATGGACTAAGGCTAGGTCAATCCATTCTTTCCAAAAAGAACCCTCAAGTTCGGTACATCCATCAGGGACTACCAAAGTGCTGGGACCCATCGGACTCAGTCTTCATCGGGTCGTAATCGGAGGCATATGGGTTAGCCATAGGTGGAGTGGGAGCCGGATTCACCACGGCACCATCAAAAGAGTCCAATTCCATAGGATCCCAATCGTCGTCTTCGGGGCCTCTACTAGGTAGCCCATCAAAACCGTGTAGAGGACCAATTAGGAGATTGTCTTGTTTGGAATTGATAGAGAATCCATAACCCCGGTCCCTCATTCACCCAGATGGTGGAGATGTACTTTTCATCGGACTCAGTCTTCATCGGGTCGTAATCGGAGGCATATGGGTTAGCCATAGGTGGAGTGGGAGCCAGATTCACCACGGCACCATCAAAAGAGTCCAATTCCATAGGATCCCAATCGTCGTCTTCGGGGCCTCTACTAGGTAGCCCATCAAAACCGTGTAGAGGACCAATTAGGAGATTGTCTTGTTTGGAACTGATAGAGAATCCATAACCCCGGTCCCTCATTCACCTAGATGGTGGAGATGTACTTTTCATGCAAGTGCACCCGACCCGGGGAGCCGTGGTGCATCACAATGGTCTCCCAGTCCTTGGGGACCTTTAATCGCATCAAAAGGAGCGCTATTCTAAGGACCTGAAATGGTTAATACAACAATGAGATATAATCTCAGCAAATTCTTGCTTTAAGTCTCGATTAGGACACCAACTCAACCTAGGGTATCTCTCCAAAACCACCCTTCGAGCAGACCAACAACAACAACACCAACATCATCTACTTCAACCAATACATAACTATTCCACACATCTAGGGGTAATAAACAGACAAGTAGTCAATTCGCATATCACCTTACCCGGTTATGCCATACCTTGCACGATATATATATATACATAATACCACCAATGTATACCACAATCAAGTAATGCATTCGATCAATCATATACGAGTCACATCGCAGGCGATCTCATCTAGCCATTGTTATACCCTGCATGTTATCAGTTCAAGCATATCACAAATAGTGCAACCGGCACATGCATAATTAGAACCAATGATGTCATGTTTCTTATGCATCCTTGCATCCACACGTATTCTAATTATTAATCCCTCTCAGGGTCACAATCGAACTCCCACCAGTATCTACTGGCATAGCTAAGCATCACCCTCCCCCATGACGTGCGGTTACGTCAAGGTTTTCTTTCCAAGACGGCATTCCCGAAAGAACATGGGCTCGGCCTCTACCGCGACTTCACATCTGGACTCTTACCGGGATTTCCAATGAGTCGGACTTCGTCCCCGAACTCCCGCTAGGGTGACAGGTTCAATTTAGTGACCACATAAGCATATCATCATAGCTCATTTTTATCTTGAACATTAGTCAATGTATATGTGATACGTGCTTGCAGAAACAATCAATTAAACACATGCTGCCACATTTTCATTTTCCATAAATCATTTAATTCCCATGTCTCACAAACAAAGCATGTCCCTTTTCAATTTCAAGACAATGTAGGACAAAAACATACACTTGACACCTTAGGTTTCTCCTTTTTTATAAGCCCACGCAATCCATAAAAATGTCCATACATTCAACAACTAGCAATGCACATCATATGATCAAAACATGTTCATTTAGGCAAAATTTCGCTTTTGCATGAACAATACCACATGAACAATACACGTGAACAATACATCATAAACAGTGAAATTCCAGAATTTAATAATTAATAAAATAAATTCAGGATTCCATAAAACAATAATTTATTAAAAGAAATCAATTATTTTTAATGAATTAAGACTAATCAAGATTTAATCCCCTAATCTTGAATCAACCATCTAAACTCCAATTAGTGAGCACTAAGCAAGATTAATCCAAGCTAATCATAGTCATCTAACTAACCACCTATCTTAAATTTAATACACCTTCATTAATCCCCCTAACTAAGATTAACTCTAACTAAACCAATCTTAAACAAGTTTATGCACTAATCAATAGATTAGGATGAAACCATCCCATTAAGCTACTCGTCAAGGCATGCATTGAACCTATCCATACATCTACATACACATGCAAGGGCTCTAATTAAGAATACAATGAGGTCGATTGACCTTCGATTTACAAACATCAATTAAGAAATGAAAGTGAGCCATGAAGGATCATCTATTCAATTTTATCCTAAATTCAAACTAATGATGTTCTGATTCACTTAAATCTATCAAAAGAATTCCGATTGACATGGTCCAAGAATCAATAGAAAGCCTAGGATATGCAGTTTAAAAATCATTGAGACCTCTTGACCTGGTTTTGACCCAAAAGACCTGAATTTTAGCGAAAAGACCCAACAATCCAGATTCTTTAAAAGCCTGGGAAAATATCTAAAAAATTTCAAAATCCCGCCAAAATCAACAAAAAGTTAGTTGGTTCAGTTACTAACAACTTTTAAATTTTGAGATTTTGCAAATGAGTCCCTCAACTGTGTGAGAATTGCAAATTTTCCCCAGGACTTGAGTGAAAACAATTTTCTAGGTCCCATTCGACCTTCTCCAATTTTTGACCTCATTAAATGCCTAAACATTGCTATTTTGTTCTAAATATTTTCAGTCCATTAATTAAGACCCCAATGAACAACATTTCAGTTTTAATTTTTTTGCAAAAAAGTCCTTGAACTTAGTCAAATTTGCAAAACAAAAACTACTGGTGGAGGAATCAACAAAACGGATCTATTTTTAGGAGCTAACCATCTTTGTTGTCATGCCCTCTACTGATCAAATGACATCGGCTTTTTATGAAATTTACATCATTCAAAATCTTAGAGTTCTGGCGACAACTTTCATAAAGAGCACATTTTCAAAATCTCAATACAAAAATTTGCAAAAATCCGAGAATAACCAAAGGTCAGGTTATAACCCAGGTTATAACCGAGGCGGTAGTGGTAAAAGGAGGGGAGGCAAAATGTCCCCCCTCTCTCTCTCTCCATAGTCTTCTTCAACTTTCAGTCATAGGTGAGGGTTTGCGCTAGTCTCACCCTCCCTGCTCTCTTTTGTTGATTTTGTTTGCATTTTATTATTCTTTTGTTGCTTTATCTTCTCTCCCAATTCAGATTTGGAAGATTTTTCTTCCGGTCTAGCTCCCGATCTAGTTCTAGAATTGGGTGCCATCTTCTCTTGATCTAAATTTGGGAGTTAAATAAATATGCTTTTGAGAATTCAATGCTCATGTGTCTATTTTTTTTTTTGTTAGCACTACTCTACTCCTACTCTAATACTCAGTTACTTCCTTACAGGCCGTGAGAATCAAAAATCTACTCTTGAAACCACTCTAATTTCTTGAAAATGTGGGGATTTGAATCTCCAACCTCTCTTCTCATGTTAGAAGAGTGATCACTAGATCAAACCCTAGTGGTTGCTCATATCTATGTTTGTGTATAGCTTTTTTGCTTCCATTATCAATGATATGATTACAGGAGTTTTGGTGTTTGTTAAATTTCAAATATTTGCTCCTCCACATGTTAGATCTATATTTTTTCAACATATTTTGGTTGTTTTCCATAAGACTATGATATAGAGAAAGTCAAACCTAGACACGCACTACCAACTGGCAATGTTATAATTTTTGGAGAAGGAATTTTTGACATGTGCTTATCAATGACAAAAACACAAGATCCAATAATCAGTTGCCAATTTTGCTTAACAAATCCGTTCTTGTAGAACAAGTGTGTTTAATTTTATTGGTGCTCTATTAATCTTCCTTGTTTTTTGGTATTTGGTTTTCCTTTTTAGTATTTTTGCTCTATTTTGATTTGTTTTGTCATGAAGGATGTGTGGTCATGTATCCTTTTGAGCAATGAATACAGTTTTCTTTAAAAAAATATGAACTTCAAATTTTTCTCACAACCTATCAAAACAAAGCTTAGGATGTTTAGGTCATTTCTCAAGTTGGACACTTTTCCTAATTTCAAAGTTCCCTAGCTTGAATCACTTGATTAAACCTATCGGTTCACCGAACTTCAAATTTCCAGAATATATCAATGTGCAACAATCAATCATCCAGCAATTATCTATCGATTTCTTCATAAGATTTATTGAAAATATGTCATTCTAAGCCTACATTCAACGACATAGACAACATGATTGGCCTTCACCAAAGCTATACATGCAATTGACCACATCATTCATCACATTCATCCTAATCTAAGTTCAAGAGGTGCCAACCTTGTTGTTGAACTTCACAATTCTCAATCAAGCTAATTGGCCATCGTGTTACCTCAATGAACTCCTTGGATCAACCAACATAAGCTCGTAGAAATCTAAATCGGTGATGTAAAGATCGATATAAGAAATTGATTCAATGAACTCAAATGAACAACCAAACTAAATCAACATGTTTGAATGGGTCTGACAACAATTTAATCGAACTCCAGCCATCAAAACTTCGTGGACAGGCTGAGCTCTGTCGTTGTAGTGGTTGGATTGTCAAGAAATGTCATCGGATGACTTACCGATATCAAGAAGGTTGTCGGCACACTTGAGGGGTGCAACAACGACATTATCATGTACTCCAATTTGGTCATGTTGCTTTCCCCATATTGCACATCCGTTCGGTTCGATTTTTGAAAATTCGTGATCTTAACACTTCTTTTGACAATTGAATCACATCTTAATACAATTAGGTCGTACATTTATTGCAGGTTAAAAATCAAGTCAATGGGATGTCAAACGAAAAATTTATATCGATCAAAGTGTGGCCAAATTTAGTAAAAAAAATACATGAATACCACATTGAGAGAAGAATACTAGAAGTGTCAAAAGTTATGTATGCGCTCATTTTAGTGTTAAGAATTTTCGTCATCTCACTTAAGTGCCAAATCAAAGAAAAAATTATCATTTCACCATGATGCCTTTATTTTCATCACTACGCTCTATTTTCACAAGTTGGTCCAGAACTTCGATTGCTACAAGAAATGCACACTCTATAGAGCTTTACGTCAGTGGTAGATAAAAATCAACCATGTCAAGGACCATTAGCTTGTGAACCCACGACAAAATTGTAATCTCACGAAAAGAACTAAATTCACATATCAAATCATTCATTGACATGTTTGCTGGACATGGTTTGCTCATATGGAGATGATTGAGCACTAGTTTCAGAATGTTCCCATCACGCGACTCCAAATGTTCGTAAATAGCAAAACAACAAAAAGAAAAAGAATACTTAGATAAATGGACTAAGAAATAAAGAATTAAAATTAGAAAATATGATGGTTTTAAAGAAAAAGAAAAAGAAAGGGGAAGGCTTTTCTGGTTCGTGGCCCAATATGTAGAGATAAAATTCCGTGAAAGCCACAAGCCCAGAAAACCTTGGGCTCGAATCCATTTTGCACCAATTAGACCCTAAAATATGCAGCCCCACTAGAACATTCCATGTACTCAACGCATGGTCCATTATCCTAAAAATCCATAAAGAGCGAAGCCTAGGCTCGGCCATATCATCTTATTCCCCAAGCAAACGCTGAGGAACGGAACAGAGTGGGAGCCGCCAACTAAGGTCATGGAACTACGATCATTCCTTGGCCTCATAAACTGTTGCCGACAGTTCATCCGGAACTATTGTAGCATCAATGTGCCACCCGAGAACATAATAAGAATAGAGAAGCTGCGGGAGTGGACGGGTCAATGCCAAGAGGCATTCAATCAGCTAAAGCGGGCAATGGCTGAGGAGCTAGTGCTCATGCTGCGTGATCACTCTGAGCTCTACAAGGTAGAGAGTGACGCTACCGATTATGCTTTTGGTTGTGTGCGTGTCCAGGAAAAACACCCGATGACATTTAAAGCAAGAAAGCTGGATGACATCAAATGGCGGTACACAATCCAAGAGAAGGAGATGATCATGGTGATGTATCGCCTTTGCACATGGAGTCACTATCTCTTGGGATCCCATTCATTGTGAGAAAGGATAACATGGCCATGATCTACTTCTAAACCTAAAAAAAGATAAGCTTGAAGCAAGCTCGTTGACAAGACTTCCTAGCGGAGTTCAACAAGATGCTAAAATACAAGCCTAGATTGAGCTCTTTAAGCTATTAGGGTTGAACCTCAACTTCTCCACAAGTCTCCATCGCCAAACCAATTGTTAGACTAAGATGGGAATGCACTCTTGAAGTTGTACATCCAACACTAAGTGAGCACAACTCAAGTGAATTGGGCAAAGTCGATTGATGTAGCCTAGTTTTTCTATGACCTGCAATGAAGCGAGTCCACCAGCCAAAGTCCCTTCAAGATCATGACCAGGCAATAGCCACTCACTCCGCGCACAATTGTGATGCGTTATCGAGGAGTAGCCCATCCACTTACAAATTCACTAAGGATTGACATGAGCAAACAAACTTGATGCAAACTTGTTTGCATAAGGCCTAAAAGTGCATGAAGAAATGGGCCAACATGAAGTGAAGGCACGTTGAGTACTAAGTTGGGGACCTAGTATTGGCCAAGCTATACTTGGTCCTTCAATACCTAACGTACACATGGGGATGATTTGTTGTTACAAAGGGCCGTTTTGAGTGTTACAATGAGTTGGGATGGTTGCATACTTAGTTGGAACTCCCGCCTAAACTAAAAGTACATTCGATGTTCCATACTAGTATGCTTAAACCTTTTCATATAGACAAAGAAGACCTAAATTGAGGAGAGTCACAACAGGTGCCACTTAGGGTAAAAACCTTGTATAATCGAGGCATCAACTTCACCATGGTAGGTCAAGTCATATGGAAGCAATATTATGCGTCGAAGCGAGAATATTTGATTCAATGGAAGGGTCTTCCAGAGAGTAAAGCTAGTTGGGAATCCTATGAAACTCTTTGGTAATTCAAGAAGCAAATCAACGCATTATATGTCGAAAACGAGACAAGGGCATCACTCAATTAGGTATGGTAGAATGGCACAGCCTAGAGGTTTCTTGTAAGAAGGACCTTGACTGATACGTGAAAAATGGGCAGACCTCGAAATTTCTAAGTCCTAGGGTTTTCTCGTGTATTCTAAAATACTTTTGGGGGCAAACAATATTGTAGATGTACACTCCTATAATAAATGCGAGTAATTGATAGATAAAGACATACGATCTCCACATTAGATCAAGGAAAGATCTATGGTTGTGATTAAGCATGTACTTGTTTATAAATGGATCTCCTCCCCCTCACTTATAACATCTCACAAGTAATAGAATTTTTAGAGTTTTTCTTTCTAAGATCCTTGTAATATGAGTGAGTAAGGCTGGCTTGGGAAGAAATTCCTAAAGCTATACGAGTAAGAGGTCATTAGATCAAGTAGCCCATGACACATGGCTACTCATGCTTCGTGGAGTTCACCCACGCCCACTCTAGCTTTTAGGCTTCTTCAAGCTTGAGGCCATGGCCAATCAAGGGTGCAAGCTTCAATTAGTGCAACTACAAGGAATAAACTTGCAATTAGTGCAACTTCAGGGCTTAACATGTTGGCTCATTTCGTCGGCCGTGGATGTTGAGACTAATCGCAACATCTTTAATTACTGCTCGTGTTAATGCTAGGTTGATATTTTTAGGCCCATTAATTCAATGTTGAAGACCATGGAGATTCATCAAGCTTCATCGATGAGATAATTTCTCCTTGACTCAATAATTTCTTTTTTTCTTTTTTTTCTTTTTTTTTTTGAAACTTTTAAAAAAAAAAATTGATGTGGTGCTTAGTGGGTGCCACAACTATGTCACGCATCTTATAAAAGTGATAAAAATGCCACATGTCAGCATATTCAGTTGGCTAAATCAAGTAGATCTAACAATGGATTTGATTACACCAATTTGATGAGTTACGGGATTTGATTGATTGTTTTAAAATTTTTAAAATTTAATTGCACTTACATCAAAAATTTTAAATCTTTTTGTAGACTTATTCCTTTCTTTTTCCTAAACACGTGATGTCCATTGCAACCCAAATTTTGAACATGATAATGTTATACATTACGAATTAGGGGTGAGGCCATAGCGCCATCACTAGTGGTGCCGATGACCCTACCAGCTATGGTCGCCACCCCATCGATGATGATGAGTGGCCCTCTTGCCTGTGTTTTCCCTTCTTCTTTTTTCAATGTTTAGCTTTATCTAATTTTTTTAATGAAAAAATAGAAAAAATAAAGAAAAAGGAAAAAAATTAAAACAACGAAATTACCCTTTAAAGCTAGTGAGTTCATGCTCTTATTTGATATTGATATTGTCACTTTAGGCCCTTATTTGAAATAATATCAACTTCATACTTTTATTTAAGACAATGAGGATATTTTGGGCCCTTATTTGAAATAATGTTTATTTTAGATCCTTATTTGAAAAAAATGAGAGCATTTTAAGTCATTATCTAGAATTTTCCCTAAAAACAAACATGTGAAGTGAGCAAGGAGAGGCCAGAGGCAAGTGGACAGAGGCAAGCAGGTAAGCAAGGCTGAGATGAGTGAAAAGGTTTCTATTTATTTTATTTTTTTATCAAATTAGAGTTGAGTTTCTTTCTACTTTTTAATTTACATATCAAACTAAATTATGAAGAGAGTGTAGGAGGAGATGCTAGGGTTTAGAGTAGACTTACATATAATATATAATATATAATATATTGAATATATTGAATATATAACATATAATATATAATATAGACAAAGTTGATCCAAGTTGGACCAACTCTAAACTCCATAAACCAAAGACCAACTTGCATAATGCAGTTCAAGGGATCCCAAGATCAGGGACCAATCCACTTTATTTGGGAATTGAATTAGGACCGGCCAAGTTGGGCTAGTTAGGGATGGCCAAGGTTGACCTTAAACCGATACTCAACCCTATTATGAATGTCCTTGCTATGGTCATCACACCTCACCTGAAGGCAAAGTGACAGGACATAACGTCATTGAAAGAATTCTAAATATCAAAGGATTGTTCTTGAGATGAAGAAAGACAGTTCGCTCGTGGTACCCTCGCACATTGTCATCCTTGGATAAACTACTTTGAGCCAGTTCAATGTAAAGAAAAAGCACTGAAGAAGGAAAAGCTTTAAAAACGAAAGAAAGAGAAGAAGAAGAAAAGAGACGGCGAGTTGCAAGAAAGTAAGTTTCAAGCCTGCTCACGAAGATCAAATGTTTTAAAGAAGTAGTTCAAGAAAGCCGCCATGGTCATTTGACCGGTTGAAACCTGCATAAAGTCTTACACGTGTCCTTAAGCCTTTGATTCTCCAAGGAGGATCCCCTTTCATTTCATAACCCTTGATTTGACCATCATGACATCTCTTCCAAAAGACCTTTCTAATTAAGCTATCCTTCCGTAACATGAAGTGTATCCAAAAATGTCTGTCATCACGACGGTGCCATAAAAAAGACCGTCTACGAGCACGCGGTGTCGTGATACTTTGATCTCCGAGGAAGATTTAATCCCTTCGTTCATTGGGCCTGAGAAGATCTGATTAAGTTACAATATGATCATCAAACCCCGTAACATATAGAGCCCACGTTACATCCGTTTTGAAAGACCACTTAGGGTGCGTTTGGTTCGGCTTTGAGAGAATGCACTTGAGAAAATGCAAATACATTTGGGCTAAAGATGTTTTTCGAAATGCAAATACTGTTTGGTAAATTTTACATTGTGAAACAACTTTGACCTAAGTGTTGTTTTGTGAATATCACATTTTGCTAAGGACTTTTGCGAAATTTTGTATTTAAAAAAAATATATAAACATTTTTTTTTTAATTTCACTTTCCGGCGGCCAGATCTAGCCACCGTGCGACCTCAGGCCGCCCCACCCGAGGTCGCTTTGTTGCCTAGGTTGCGAACCCAGGCGACGGCGGTGGTCGGGCGACCACCGTCACCGGTTCGCGACCCAAGTGATGGCCGTCGCCGGGTTGGCGACCCGGGCGACGGGCGACCGCCACCGAGGTGGCGACCCAGCGCACGATCGCCTAGGTTGCCCGAATAAGGTGACGGGACCGTCGCCCCCGACCCGGCGACGGTGACGACTGAGGAGGCGACCCAAGCGGTCGCCCCCTTGGCCGGCGGTCGCCCTCCTTGGTGGCCGGCGGTCGCCCTCGGTCATCGGCGGTGTTGGCCACGCGAGGAAGATGAACAGTAATCCTCCAAGTTGCATTTCGAAAATGCAACTTGCAAATGCACCTCTAGACCTGCATTCACCTAAAGGCCTTTGAGGATACTTGGAAATGCAATTGCATCTCCCCAAGGCCCTTCAAAATTCTAAGCCAAACACACTTGCATTTTCCCACGTTACATCCCTTTTGAAAGACCACTTATATCTAAGGAACCGCACGCGCTGCTCGTATGCATGACATAAAAAGGTGCAGAGCTTGGCCTCTGCCTCCTCCCTCCCCCTCTCTCTCTCTCTCTCTCTCTCTCTCTCTCTCTCTCTCTCTCTGAGTTCGCGTACGTGAAACTTGGGCTAGATCTTGTCAATCGCCACGGAGCTCAATGTCAAGATGTAGAAAAAGAACAAGAGAAGGTACAAATAAGAAAACAAAGATAAATGGAAAATTTGGTCACAAAAAATGTAGATCCCTTTCTTAAAGGTGATCATTGCCCCCATGAAGATACAAAAAGCAAATCACCCCTTGAGACATGAGGGAATCCTCTAAGACTCCTAAAAAGGAGAGATGAATATTACCGGATAATAACCCACTTGTTAGAAACTTATGCCTAAACTTTTTTATTTTATCAATGTAGTTTTAAATATTTACGCAATTTCCAATATAATCATTTTCGCCAATTACTACCAAAGATTACTGGTAAGCTTATGTGACACGATGACATGAATTGCCACGTAAGTGATTTTAAGTGATTAGTCTGAATGATTACATTGGAATTTCATATAAATATTTAGGACTATATTGACAAAATAGAAAAGTATATAGCTGAAGCGAAATTTAGAGTATGGATTTAAAATTAAATTGATATATTTTTTTAAAAATTAGCATAACTGAAATTATGTCAAGTTTACGGGTGGTGGCCCAATCGATGCTCTTACAGAGAACACATACTAAAGCAACATCCACTCTATGTGCTCAATCATACAAAGTCTTCAAATTCCCTGTTTCTTTTTTTAATGAGGGAAATCATATCTCATAATTCGACACTAAAAGCTGCACCAACCGAAGGTCCTAACCTAATGGCGGTAGGCGCCGGAGGCATGGTGGTGATGGAGACTGTAGATCGAGTGCAAACGATGACATCAGTCAATACAACTTCAGAGTTATGACAAAACTTGTCCTATAAACATACTTAATTAGAAGCCAATTGTAGGCGTGCATGCATAAATTCGCACCGAAAGGTCACGATTAGAATATGATTCCCCTTTAGATTCTCGAGGTTTGGTACTTTCAGATTTCTAGATATAAAAATGAACGGAAAACGTCATTGATCACTTCTCAATACTTAAAGTAACTGTGACCCGGAATGGATTGCGTGTGTTTATGAATGTCTTAGGTTTCAAGGGTGCATTACCTTGCTTCTTGGGGATTGTTGACCAACCTTAACAGGTTAAAAAATACAATTGAAAATGCTCAAGAAAAGAAAGCTTTGCTGGAGAGTTCAAAGAGAACATGAACACTTGAATCGACCCTGTTGGATTGCGACACAAGCATGAATGACAGCTCCTTGTCGTGTTGCAATTGGCTTTGGCAACCTTTGCCGTAGAAAGATCGTGACAATCAAGGACAAACGAGAGATTGAAAGCTGACAGAGAATCCCTGGTTATATTTCTTGTTTTTGTTGTTTGTATCTGACGTTGGAAGGACATTAGGTATTTGGAATCCTAAGAAAAGAAGAGCCCCCTCCATTCTTGTCATTTTCAGAGTTGGAGCCCCACTTGCCATGTTCCCCCCCCATGGCCTTTTCTTCTTCACATGACAATGTCCAATTAATCATTGTAATCTTCCTAGGTTATAAATAAAAATGTTGTTAGGTATATTGAAGTTGATTGACTGAAATAATATATTAAAAGGGAAAATAATAACAAACAATATCTCAATTTTCTTTTCATGGCCACTTACGTTCACTTCAACAAAATTGTGCATCTATTTTCGATATTGCCATTTTTCTTTCTGGAAATACCCTTGCTCAAAATGATGTGCGAGGCGCAAATGAGTCTTCAAATAAATGGATTGGACTCAACATCAAATTAAACTTATCATATCGCTTTCATGTTGATTTTAACGGGAACAATTTTAGGTCTTGAGACTTAATCGGGTGTTAGGTCAGATTATGCTCCTAACGCCCCACGCGGTGCGCCGGGGAGAGGGGTTGGTTGTTAATTATTGCATATAAAAATAAAATTAAAGCAAGAATGACAAATACTCTAACTTTAAGTTGAAGGGAAAAATTACTAATGTTTTCTTTTTAAAAAAAAATATATGTTTGGTGAAAGAGGGGTCGGGTATTTTGACTTTTTATCTGGTGGAGGATGTGACATGTAGGAAAATATTTTGGTACTAACTTGGGTGTTCTGAAACGTCTCGAAGGCCTGGGGAGATGAATCACATTTTCAGCTAGAATCTTGCGTTTACCCAAGCTTCTACAATTTCTCCCCTTACCTCAAGACCGAGATCAAGGGAAAGGTATTTCACGACTGTTCAATTGAATCTAAACCATTAAAAATTATTGTAAATATATAGATTTCACACGAATCTCATGAGATTTGACTATTTAAATTCGATTTAATACATGTATATATTAAATTTACTCAATAATTTCTCTGGATCTAGTGTAGGTTTTATCATAAATTTGATTCAACAGGGATGCTAACTAAAAGGATGATGAACTTGGCTTACAAAGAACATCCATTCTCTATTTATCTAAAAATTATTTTTCAAAAGTGATTGTAAATAATCAATTATTTTTCATATTCATAATAATTTATGCTTTAAAAATTTTGTGAATAGTGAAAAATTTCTTGTTCATCAATCTTTGTAGACAATACAAGTGAAATATTTATTAAATCATTCATTTTTTGCAAAATGAAAGGAGGCTAAAATTATTTAATTTTTCATTGACGTACTTGATCAGCTGCTAAACAAACATTTGCACACATTGACTAAGATTACATGATAGTAAGTTAGGCTTTGTTACCACACTTTATGCAATCCGTCGTATGCCTCAGGGTAGGTTCTTAGTCCACAAACACCTAAAAACTGAAGGTCTTAAATCTCATATACGAAGTTTATTCTATTTCTAAATTTTTTTAAATTGGTCTAATCAAATTCAAGACATTTTAAAAGTGCAATCAAGTTGTTGTGGTCATTATTATCGAAAATTGATTAAGAATTATTTGCATGGCAAACCTTAAGTTGCACTTTCTATAAAGCTTCAAGATTTAATTGTGCCAATCAAAAAGTTTCACAATCACTATCATTTTTAATCTTATCACATGAAACTTGGTGGATCAAAATCCATGGAACCGACTTAAGGTCTCATTTGAATCGACGTGAAATCCGACTACTCAAAAATTGCAAATTCAATTACTTGAAATTTCATGTTTGGAAAGAAATCTAAACTTGGATCAAGATTACACATCAAACAGAATTTTTTTAGAAAGTGTGAAATTGGATTGCTTAAGACTAAAAATTCAAGCTATTAAATAAAGCTGTAGTTTAATATTTAAATATTTTATCAAGAACACTTATCATCGAATATTCAACCAGAAAATTATAAAAAAAGAAAAGAAAAGAGAAGTCTTAAAATTTTAAATTTGAAAATTAAGAAACATAACCAGCACAGCCCGTTGCCCCATGGTGGAAAAAAGGCGGACCGTCGCCGTTGACGACAATGGCAATGGTGCTCTCTTTGGGGAATAGATTGTGGCCTTGATTTGCCCTCGATCACGAATTACATTTCGAGCCCTCGATTACCTTGCAAAACTACACGCCACCATGAATTGCGTCTTCAAGCTCCACCATGCGGTTCCACACCAACAAGAGGTAAATTTTTTTTTTTTTTATTTTTTTATACTCGAGACATTTTGGACATTCACAAAATGGAAATGTTAACACATATGAAAACATTATAAATTCGAATTTGCATTGAAAGTTCAGGAACCACATTAAATAATTTAAAATTTTAGATGTAGCATTACACACTATTAAAATTTAAGTATTATTTTGAATAAATCTAAAATTCACAAATCACATTGCATATTTTATCAAAATTTAAAGAACATCGGTATCATCATCTCATATTTATACTTAAACGGGGAAATGCGAGTTGAAATGATTTGTTCCACTTTATTTCGGAGAACGTTTTCTCCAAATTGCTCGCTTAGGCAAGATTCCAAAAATGGAAAATCCACCATCATACGAAAGACCATGTTTTTGGGTTCACGAGATCATATGGTTTCTTGGTCAGAGTGAAAAGGCAGATCTTGCGCATGTTCATGGCGCGCTGCGAGGACTGGACGCTGAAAGCGATGCTCGCACGTGGGACTTGTCCTTCGCGCCCTGAAAGCCCCGTCCCTTCGTGTAATCAACTTCCTCCACCGACGGCTTAGGATCTTCAAAATAAAATAAAATAAATCAAAACGGACAAGCTGATCAGAATCAGATTCGAACTTCCAATTAATTTAGTCCACCGATTCGATTTATAAAATTATTCTACAAAATCGTGTTAACGCGTGTCCTTAAGCACTTATAAAGGTGCTCATCATAAAATATGGCTGAAACTATGAAAGCAATTTCAAATTAATATATTCGTAACGTGCTCATTTCAAATTAATTTTCGTGTCGCAGGAAAATCTCAGACTAGACAGTTGTACCATATTTATTATAAATTAATTTTTTTGTTACAAAGAATCTCAAAACACCAACATCTTAAATTGGAAATTCTCCTGAAATTTGCTAATCCTCAAGAGCTCCCTCAAGTTTAAAAAATTTGCTAAAATATTTAATTTTTGTGACACGAAAATACTTTGGATAAATGTGGTAAAAATTTATAATTCTAGATTTTTTTTTTGTGACATGAAAATTAAGTCGGGTTTATATGGCATATGTGTACAAGTTTGGATTTTTTTTATTGTATTTGCCTTATAGAATAATGGGAGGCCTTTTTTTATGCACATCTTTTCATACTGAACACACTGTATTAAAGTTGATTGAACAAACCATCCTTGAAATACCAAAAAAATAATAATTTATAAACCATTTCTTAGTTCATCTCACGTTTTGTGGACACCACGGAGTCCACATCGCATAACCATTTTCATGTGATTTGGACTCTCTTGAAATCAAGTAGCCTCTCTCGCCCTTTTATTGGGATGCGACTCTGGCTAATGGACTCTGCCTCTCATGCGTATCAAACCCACCAAAGTTAAACTAGAAACACTCCAAAAAAGCATAATTAACTCTCATTAATATCGAGCAATGATTTTACGAAAAATGAATGATTTAAAAAAATATTTATTTTATAAAAATAATTGTTTTTGTCGTTTGAAATAATTAGTTAACGACAAATGTTTTTTAATTACTGACAATAATTTATTTCTACACCTATTCATGGACAATAAAAATATTTATTTATTTATTTCTCAAACAATACAAAAGACTATTTTAAGAAAAATACTTATCAAATCATTTGTTTTCTGCAAAATAAGCGGAGTCTAAATCCCTAGTATTTTTTGGAATCTATTACTATGTTTTTAAGATTCCAATGAACAACCGAGTTAAATATTGAACTTAATTTCTCTCTAAGCATTCTTCAATTTCAGGTGTATTTTCTCTTTTCGGTAGACTAAAATTTCGTTTTACTTCTAGGTTAAAAGAATACAAAAGAAAAACTTTTGAAGTAAACGAAGACAGAAAAGTGGCAATCAATCATTTTCCAACTTGCATTAAGAAAAAGTAACCATGAATACTAATTCGTGCTTGACTTAATTGAGTGTATCAGAGGATAATTAATCGGTTAACTAGAAAGGCTGTATTTTACCCGGATCAATGATGATTAGATGTGAAATGTGTAGAATTTTGATTACACAACCTATATAGCGAATAGTATTGCAAAATATAATCATCAACACATCTAGTAAGTGCAACAAATATAGAGTTTTGCAATGTGGGATATGCACACTCTCTCTTAAAGCTCCCTCCTCTTCCATGAACACATGCTTACTTAAGCATCCAAAATTCCCTTGGGCAAAGGTCCTTTGAGTGAGGACTTCTTTTCTCAATGATGAGAGGAGGGAAAGGAGTAATACAATATCAGCTACACTTTGGACATTCTCAACAAATTCGCACATCATTTGTTTTTGTGTTAGCGAGGGCTTATTGTGGAAGAGGCATTTTTACTCTCTCATGTGGGCTTTTATCAATACAAAATTGTGAGGCTTGCATGCTAAATCTTTTTATTTTGCTAATTAAATCTTAGATATTTTTATATTTTGCTAATTTAGTGCATCCGGTTAATTTTGACCAGAAATAATTGATGTGGATGCCAAACGTTGCACATGGCATTGCCACTACTAACGTTAATAATTTTAATAATATTATATTATTTTTTTTAATATTTTTTATCTTTTTTTTTTTTTTTTTTCCATCTTTTCTCTTTTTTTTTTCTTTTTCTTTTTCTCTTTTTTTTCCCAAGAAGAGAAGAGAAAAGGGGAAAAATAAAAAAAGAAAAAAAAAGGAGAAAATAAAAAAATTTGAAAATATACTAAAACATTAGAAAAATGATCTATGTTAGCGATTTTTCGTTAAAATTGGCAGGATGTATTTAATTGGAAAAACATGAAAATATTTATGATTTAATTGGTAAAATTGAAATGTTTAGAATTGATTTAGCAAAAGTACAATATATTTATAACTTTTTTGACAATTTTCCTTCTTTCTTTAGTAAAAGGTGATGAACAATCCATCCACAAAATATGTTAATTACCTAAAGTATATTTAGATCCCATCAACTATGAGCAAACTATTTTGGGTCTAAGTCATTTGCCTAGGTCAAAGGGTTGCACTTAACCAATTCATACAATTTGTAGCATGTTCAATGGATCTTCAAATAGCTATGTTGCGCTTATGCACATGAATGGGAATTTATGGGGCATGTTCTTATTGAGAAAATCTTGAATTGTAAATCTATTATATGGATGCTAATAGTCCTTAATTTTTCAATTTAATCATAAATTTATATAGAAAATTCCAATACAATTCTTTCGATTATTTATGCTAGAAAACCAATGACGTGGCGGTTCAATCATATTCAGTCTTCTCACATGACATACCTCCATATTAGCTATGTCCAATGAAAATTGACTAAAAATATTATATTAAATTTTTTGTAAAGATTTAGTACTAAATTAATAAAATTGGAACTGATGGAATAATTTTCCTAGAAAATCTCTTATATGATTAAGTGATCGAAAGCAACACGCTAACGGAAGTGAAGGCTTCACGACATTTCATGCTAAGTAGTGGAAAATCATGTCGGCGATTGACAGTATATTCAAATTAATTAAGTGGCGGTCACATCAGATCATGGACAGCTCGTAGCTCCAAATATCACAAAAGTTAAGTTTCTCAACGAGTTGCCAAATCAATACGAATAAAAGAGTCGAAAGAGTTACGTCATTGAGAGAGACCAACTCCTTTATATAATCTTCACAAGCATATCCAAAATCCTCCACGAGATACTTATCTTTTCCCCTAATGTTCTGTTCCCCGTATATTTCTCACAGTACACGAAATGATCAGCAATCACTTCTCTTCAAAAATATAAAATTTGTGTATATTTACTGTTTCTTTTGGCAGTATCTATTTCGAGGTATATTGGTCATACTATCATGCAGTACCGTTGAACTTTTAGACTAAATATAGAACTTATTTTGGGAAAAGGAAAGTGGAGCGGAAAGAAACAGTAGAGAGACAAAACAGTGAGGAAATTCAACTTTTCCCATTGGCAAAGTGAAGGAAAAATGGTTGATGGGATATAAAGGTAAATTATTTTGACATGGACCCATCAAGTATGATCATTCACGTGTGCAGAGACATTGAATGGAGACCCCCACTTTAATGTCAATTGTACAAATTGGTATTCAATCTTTAATGGCTTTCCCCATATTTCATGATATCATAGGTTCTAATCATTTCAAGAGCAAAATTATAGCTTCTTATGCTTTAGATATTTTCTATCTCATGTGAAAAGATTTTCTAGCTTCTGGCATGCTTTGTGGACTGAATAGTTATACAATTTAACAAAATATTCCATAGCATGAGACTTCTATGATAATGCTCAAAGGGAGTGGCTACTTGGACCGCCTCCCCACATTTTTACTTAGAAAAAAGAGTCGCATGGTATTGTTAATATAAAGGGCAAAAACCCTAGAAAACCTTAAACTATACCTATTATGATACATTTATCATAAAAATTTTTTTATACCGAGAATCTCAAATTTGTACCCAGAAAATGCATTTATCTTTCATTCGAAATTCTAACAATGAAAACAGTTAAAAATTTGCTTATACGGATATCAAAAAGCTAACAGTGTTACCACCCAATTGGGTGGCGCTGCTGGTTCGCGCTCTCTTTCTCTTGTAAAAGGTCGAGAGTTCGAATCCCAGCTTCGTCATAGAGTGACTTAACTGGTTTTACGTGTGTGGTGGCTAGCATGTGTGACCCCCAAGGTTTATTCCCCCTGCTGTCGGCAGGGTGCGGGGTTCCCTGGGTCATCAAAAAAAAAAAAAAAAAAAAAAAAAGCTAACAGTGTTGACATAACATTGTTTAAGAGAAATAATTGACTTTTTTGTGTAAAAAAATCATAATATGGAATCTTGATAGAGTGTAAATATGTGATATAAGTACAAATTTAGGGTTTTTTTTATGTCAAAAGGAAAAATTAAGGTAAATATGTTACAATGGACATAATTTGAAGTTTTTGATGTTACAAATTTTTTTTAAGGTAAATGTGTTATTATGGATAAAATTTAAGATTTTTTGTGACTTTTTTCCTAACATAAAATACTTTCTAATTAAAGGGCAAAAAAGGTTTTTGCATATAAGGGTTCTCTTCCCTTCTCTCCTCAAATAACGCATTTCTCTTTCATTACTTCATTCCACCTTCCCAAATATCGTAGTTGGTTTTGTACTCCATTTTCGATCACTTTATCTTCTTCTACCCTACAGTTTCTCTTTAACTTGAGCTAATTGACTGAGCATGCCAGCGTAGCAGCTTTAACCCAGTTTGAGTGGACATTGTATTCATTTCATAGAACAGACTTAGAAAAAAAAATATCAATCTTGCAAAAAACCATTGCTATTAGGGGTGATCAATTTTCAACTTAGTTTAGTTCCGAGGTGGAACCGGGACGACCGGTTTCCAAATCTTGGAACCATGGATTGAACCAACCAGCCCTAGAACTAGGAATCAGACGAACTGACTGACCGGTCCGGTCCGGTCCGGTCTAGTCTGATCTAGTGGAATCAATAATTTTGCTTTTTCATGTTAAAATTTGTTAATGTTGCAGCACATTTTTAAAGATAACCCTCTTCATTTATACACTTCTTTATCGATTTGTTCTCTTAATCAGCATGTAATTGAATTTTCTTAAAACTCTTAAGAATTTTCTTTCTTTCTTTTTTCGAATTTTTTAGAAATTTTAAAATATATATTAAAAACTACCGGTCTGGTTTGGTCAGTTCGGTTCCCACCTTAGAATCGGGAATTGGATTGATCGACCACTAGTTCCAATAATGGGAATTGGGAATCGAACCGCTGACTATAGGAACTGCCCAAAATTAGTTGATCTGGTTCGGTTTGGGCAATTCTTAGGTTAGGCAGTTCCCATTGCACACCCTTAATTGCTATGCAATTCTACATATTGAGTGAAAAAGAGAGACAATTTTGTTTTATTGGAACTCACTCTCTTATTGTAACCTCTCAATAGGGGATACATAGAGCATTCCATTTCTAGCTACTAAATATGACTTGTCCAAAATTCTCCAAATTCCCAATTACTTTAGAAGATATGTTCCTTATCCTATAAAAGTCCAATAATTATCAATATACAAATTCATACTATGACATCATGTTTGGTTAGTAGGAATGTACATATTATCCCTAGTCTAATCTCAACAAACATCTATTGCAATATTTGGCTCAAAGTGCAATTGAAATAGCTAATTTATTGCTAAGTAGGCAAATAATCAGTTGCCACAACCAATTACCTATTTTTTGGTTAAATTATTATTCAAAATGACACTCCAACTAAAATAGAATTTTATGTTCACATTGTGTATTATCATTTTTTAAATTTTTACTGGATTTTAATTATATAAAAAAATTCAAATTTGGCAGTTTTGATCGTAATCATGTTGCAAATATTTAGTTTGTCCATGGCCATTCTCTGATGAAATATTGCAAATTATAATAAAATTCACATGATTATACCTTCACGATGTTATCCATTTATTTCTCATGATTTTTACTTTAAAAACATACAAATTCAAATATAAGGAACTTATTATTATATATAATTCACAACTTTAGATTAAACTCAGATAAATCATTTATCATCAGCGAATCCATTATGGAAAATAAGAACATAATGATTTAATGCTGTGATTCTAAATTCCATTTGTCGTTTTGACTTTTAAACACCAGATGAACATAAAAGAAAAGGTTGGGGTTTGACTATTAGAGACGACTGATATTACAATATAACTATTAAAATACAATTGTGCCTCAGCTGGACCTGAGCAAATGAGCAGTTCACGACCCTTCACTTCTCTCCCACCTCACATGTCCCATCAGCTTTCTCAGCAAACCTTTTCTGCCATTAGATTCCAAAGCCCTCGTTTTTTTCCCCCCTTCATTAATTTATATTATTTTTCCCTTTTTTATTTTGAAAATAATTTTCTTGATATTCCTTTATTCCAACTTGTTGGTTCATCTTTCTCTATAAATCCCAACCTCCAACCGCTGGAGGGCCTCTCCCTTCTCCTATATTTTCTCTCCTCCATTGCAGTCTTTGGAGGCATCTTTCCTGGTTCCTCATGGATCTTATATATCTATATTTCTTTTTGGCCACCACCTCCATAGCTTTGTGCCAAAGCTATCTTCCCCCCCTGGTTCTCGCTTCTTTCGGTTGATGATTCTGATTTCTCAAATCAAAGAAAGGATCATCAAATCTTTATCCCACTGCTTTAATTCCTCCTCTGCTCTATTTCTCTTCCAAAGTCCACATCTTTTTTCCTTGCAGAGCCCTCTCTCTTTGTCCTGGATGTGGCTTTGAGTCCTTGAGCCTCCTGATCCACACGCCAAACCTCTCAACTCCCCCATCAAATTAGTTGTTTCTGATAAAAAAAAATCTGTCTTCATGCGCATCACCCTCTTCTCGATGTTTGAGACCCATGTCTCCAATTCTCAGTGAGATCCTTCTCTGTGGGTATATAATCTCCTCTTCATTCAGGCGCAGGACCCACCTCGTTCAATCCTTGTCGGTTGTCTTCCTCTACTGGCTCTACTACGTCTCATGATTCAAGCCTCAACTCCTGCTAATATATGTAATAGCTACTACCTTTTCTGAATAAATCTGAAGCTAAGTGTCATCTGGGTCTTTATCTAGTTTTATGTTCTCCCCCACTTAATTGCTCTGGAAAAGAGAGAAATTTCTGCACAAAGCACAAGAATTGCACAAAACGCTTTAGTTTGTATCGGCATCAATGGCATCTACTAGTGGGACATCTTCCGGGTCGTCCCTGGTTCAAAACTCGGCCTCCGAGGAGGAGTTGCAGGTTGTCATGGACCAGAGGAAGAGGAAGAGGATGATCTCGAACCGCGAGTCGGCGCGGCGGTCCCGGATGAGGAAGCAGAAGCACCTGGACGATCTGAGGGCTCAGGTCGCTGAGCTGAGCAAGGAGAACCACCAGATCGGGACCAACATCAACATCACCACGCAGCATTACTTGGGCATTGAGGCCGAGAACTCCGTGCTGAGAGCCCAGGTGGGCGAGCTCAGCCACAGGTTGGAGTCACTGAACGAGATCATCAGTTTCTTGAACGTGAGCAATCGAGTCTTTGAATCTGGGGTTGCCCACAACGGCCCGATCGAGCCTGTTGACGAGTTCCTGAACTTGAACGCGTTTGCTCTTGGCTTTAGCAATCAAGCTATGATGGCTTCTTCACAGATGTTTCAGTGCTGATCTTGTCTCCGTGCAGGAAATGAGTGATTTTTGGGGGGTTATTTTGGTTTTGGGTGATGAAGTATGTTTTAGTTTATTAGTATAACTGTACTTTCTCGCAACGTAAGTGTTACTCTCGGTCATATAATGATTTTGTCTCTGCTGTGTTTATCATATCATACATAAGCAAGTTAGAAATCCATGGAATGGAATTAGAGACATATTTTAAAATGATATAAATATCAATAAGGTAAAGGGCATGGGGTCCAAAAATAAGACCCTGTGATGATACTGTGGAGTAATGGGAGAATTGCACATGAAGTCCTAATCGTGTAATGCAATTAAATTCTAAATCATTAAATTGGTTCAATGAAGTCTAAACTGTTTTCAAAAAGTGTAATCAAGTTTTTTTTCGATAAACGGTACTTAAAAAGTGTCTAGGTATCTCTGAAAGAAAGTGCTTATATGACATTCTTAAATTATTTGTTCGATATAATTTTTAGATATGTGTAGAAGAAGTTATAAAATTAGTCGCGAAAATACAATTTAATATTAAAACTTTCAAAAAATACAAATAAGTCTTAAAACTTATCAAATTGGTACAATCAATATTTTCATTAATATCATTAACCTAGAAAATGCATATTGTTTTCTCTCTCATATTGACTTTTTTCAATTATTTTTCTTTAAATTTTATTTAAAATAGATATAAAAACTAAAAAAGGCTAAAATTTTATTAAAAACAAAAAACAAAACAAGAGAGAGAGAATATGGTGGGCTTGGTGGTGTGTTGTGGGTGGTGACTATTGAGGCTTGCCCATATCTAGGCATCCAGTTGAGCCATCCTAGATCTGGGTTGGCATGGGTCACTAGCCCCAAGCAAGTACAGGTAAGTACGGTAATATAATATGGAATCAAATAATAGGATTGGTGGGAACCTATTTAGTTCTATGTACCAAGGTATATAAAATTGGAAACCTATTCGACAAGTAGGTTTCAAGTTCTAGATATGTGGAAACTAAAATTTGGAACAACTTATTGTTTTTTCTTCTCCTATGTCTTCATTTGATCTTGCAGTATTTCATAATGTATGATGATGATTATATAATCTAAAATTACTAGTCTAATCTTTAATTTTTGATCAAGACTTTTATTTTGTTAATATTTCATATTTTTAGCTTGTCTAAAAATATAAGTTGTGATCGGTAGATTGTAACAATAAATGGTGGTTATTAAATGTGATAGGTCATTGTAATTATTCAACTAATAATATGGGTGGAACTTGGAAAATCTTAGAACTTATGACAAATTAGGTTTAAGTTCTAAGGTATGCATAGTAGTTTATGTGTTTCAAAGGATGATGAACCTATTCCGATGGGTAAGTTTTAGGGAATCGCTTAACCTTGTAGGTGAAGGTCAACGTTGCCTAGATCTAGGCGAGGTGCCCATATTTGGGTGAGCTTCGCTGACCCTCACTTGGGGCGATGGGTGATGGGCAGTTGCGTTGTGCCACGCCACCAGCCCCATTGTTTGTTTTTTCCGGTTTTGGTTTTCCAAATAAAATTTTAGCCTTTTATAGTTTTGTAATTTATTTAAATAAAATTTATATATAAATAATAAATTTTGTCACATAGGGGAGAGAAAATAATTTAAAATACCATATTAGCATTTTCTGTTAGACAAATTGACGATATTAACGGAAGACCTGATTACACCAATTTGACAAATTGTAAAACTTGATTATATTTTTTGAAAATCTTAAATTTCAATTGTACTTTGCAAAAAGTTTTGGGATTTCTACCGCACTTATTCCTAATTTTAAATATTTAATTGCATTTTTGCTAAGATTGAGGATTAATTGAATCAATTGAAAATTTTATGACTTGATTCCATCTTTTTTTAAAGTTGGGACTTGAATGAACTAATTGAAAGGTTTATAATTCAATTGCATTCCTCACATAAAATTTAGGAGCTATAGTGGAAATTTCCCGTACAATAACATAATGGCACTTCATGGTACAATAACTATTATTCTATTTCTACGAATATAAAACACAATAACAATAGCAATTATGTAGCTATTTTAATTGAGATAATTACATAAGTAACCCATAAAATTGAGCTTAATATGTAATGTCATTTCTAAACTTTTAATTTATTTAATGTGGTCCATAGACTTTAGCTCTATGTGCAATGTTGCCCATAAAATTTTAATTTGTTTAATGTTGTGAATAAACATTAGCCCAATGTATATTGTCGTCTTTGAATTTATAATTTATTCAATTTGATTCATAAATTTTGGATACATATTCAATTTAATTCTTAAATTATATAAAAATATCCAATATTTTCCTTCCATCATTTTTAGTTAACGGAAGTTGCTAATTTGGTTTCCAATCTAATAAGTGGTGGACAAAAATAGATAGCGTTACAAGTATATTATCCATGCAAAATATTCCACTAAACACTATAAGTACTCTAATTTAATGTAATGTTCACTTTAGTACTAAAAATTTTTACTGGATCACTTAAGTGCAATTTGGGTTAAAAAGATTATTGCAGTGCCAATTTTGACTTCGGATGTTGAAAATTCAACATGGTATTAGTGTATTATATATAAATTGGCTGACGTAGCTCGCCAAAGAATTTCAATTAGCAAAAACTGAAGTCATTGATTTTTTTTCCCAAATTGACAAATTGGGGATACATAATAAAAAAAAGAAAAAGGAAATTGGGAAAGAAAGAAAGAAAAAATAAATAAAAAAGAAAATGAGGGCTGAATTTTGATTAAGGTTGGGCTAGGAATGAATGGGCTAGTTTTTTTTTTTTTTTTTTTTTTTTAGTCATGGGCTAGTTTAGATCTAGGGAAATTGACATAAATAGTCTCTAAACTTTGGCCTAATATGCAATTTTGTCCTTGAACTTTTAATTTATTTAATATAATTACTCAACAAAAAATTTAATATACAATGTGGTCTCTAAACTTTTGATACAAGCTTAATCTAGTCCTTCAACTATATGAAAATGTTCAATATAGTCCCTTCATAATTATTCAAGATCAAAGTTTACATTGAATATTTTCATACAATTCAAAAATTATATTGAACATGTATCAAAAGTTCATGGACCACATTGTATATTGTGCTAAATTTTAGGAACCATATTATATCAATTAAAATTTCAGTGGTCAAATTACACATTAAGCTAAAGTCTATAAATTGTGTCATTATCCATTAGATTTAGGCTTTGGTAGAGAAGGGCCAGAACGTGGGAAGTTGGGCTTGATTGCAAAAGCTCAAGGCCATCATATCGAAGTCCCAGTCGGACTAGGCCTGAGGGCCTGTTCGAATTTTAGGTGGGCGAGACCCATTGGACCGGGTCCTTTGACCCGATCCGACACCTTCTTTTCAGAAATAATTTAAAAATATAATAAAAAATTCCGAAATTAAAATTTTCCAGGAAATAGATTATAAATTAGAATTTAATTAGTTTTGTTAGCTTTTAGTATTAATACAGTTGAGAATTAGTTTAGATTCCTTCAATTTTTTTTTGTTTTGGCCAAGAATTTCCTTTAGTTAGTTTATACATGTTTTAGGTTTTTAATAAGCATCTTAGTTTAGCATAGTTTTAGAAATTGAACCCGAATTGAACAAACTTATGAAGGTTTCTTCTTCCTGGACTTAACAACAGAACAATGTATGCTTTTGGTGACAATAATTGGATTTCTTTTTTCGCAATTTTTTTAAAAAATGAATGTTTACCTTCTGCACTTGCGTTTTACTCTTCTCTTTTAGCATATATATATATATATATATATATATATATTATATATTTTGTAGGATCATGATAAAGATCAATAAAAAGTATCGAATGAATATTTGATGGATGAGAACCTAGGACTCATAATTGGTAAAAAGAACATAATTTTCTGCTTTTGCCTTTTCAACCCCCCCTTTTAGACTTGCAAAATAACATTTATGCTGGCTGCGGGGCCAGCATGTCATTTCCCTATTCCTTTGGTAGTTCCCTCTTTGTTTCCTCTCTTCTCAACGAGATAACATAACTCAAGTACTAAGATTTATTTACAAAATTGATGCACAAAAATGATGTCATCATTTTATTTAGCATTGCCCACAATCGATTTCTTAAAATACCCTACAAATTGATTTCATGTACTAATCCTAATGTTATCTATGTTGCTCTAAATTTCAGGTCAATCACCCGTTTTTCTTAAATGGCGAAATTGTGAAATTTATCACATTCTTTCTCGGTGCCTGCCTCATAATTATTTTCATAAAAAATAGATGGAATTATTTGTAATGATTCGATCTAATGAGGGTGGAGAGTGGTAGCCAAGGCCAGAGGACTCGGATAAGGAATAGTTCCTAATAGACTTTTAGGATGGCGAATGGGGCAGTAATACACCGAATTGCATATCAAACATGAAGAGAGCATGCTAGGAATATATATAGAAATTAAAATTAGCTTATAAAGATGCCTTTTGACTTGACTGCAAACTTTACTTTAAAATTCTAATGTCAAGCATGCTTGTTTTAGAGTACTAGAATAAGTGACCTTTTGAAAAAACGCCTATTTAAAAAATTAAATTGCGAGCTTTCAGTATGAGACATGCAAAAACAGATAATATCACACCTATGTTAATCCGAGGATATTAATAAACAAAAAGCAAGAGAAAAGAAAGTTAGGAAGAATGAGAGGATTGGAACAAGAGGATCAATTGTTATCGTTTTCGGGTCACTATCGATTCCCTATAGCATCAGTAGACCAGACCACTTTTGGGTTAAGACATGGATTGGTTCCTTCACCCGCTTGAATCTCAATCTATTTTTCTTCGCATTCCTTAGTCAAGAACTGATCTTAATGTAATTTGGTGAATACTTTCCCAATTGGGGAAGATGAACATCGACGTTGGAAATAGAGGATTCACGAGAAAATCGTTTTCTAGTGATATGACGGAGATGTTATATGCCCAAGGAAGAAGCGGAGATGAGGCCTCATTCATGCTTGTTGAATGTTGGGCACATAATTCTATCGCCATAATACAAAATTGAGGGCATAAGTACAACGGGAGTGCCAAAACTTGGTACGGAGGAATACTTAAGTGTCAAAAGTTACAAACGGTACATTTAAGTGCCACTTTTAAAATAAAAAATAGATCACTTTAGTGCCAAGTCATCGGAACCCTACTGGAAATCCTACGTGGTAATTTTTTATTAATTTTTCTTGCCTACCTAGCTCGCCGGAAACTAAGGGGGTGAAAAATCAGGCAAAACGACGTCATTTTGGCTAATGTGGATTTTAAAAATTATTAATTAAATAATATTTAAATAATTAAAAAATATATATTATTATAAAATCGATTTTATTAAAAAAAAGAGTGAAGGAGGGGATCGGCGGGATCGGCGAGCTCGCCGATCCCCTCCTTCACTCTTTTTTTTTTCTAATAAAATCGATTTTAATTTTTTTTAAAATCTAACGTGGACAAATTTTTTTTTAAAATTGCCACGTGGATTTTTTATTTTGAAAAAAAAAATGCTCCATCAGCAAATGAAGTCGCCGGAAAATGACACGTGGCAATTTGGTCGGAATTTTCGCCGTTGACACTTAACGATTCCCTTTGCTCGATTTTGGTATTTAAGTGTATATTTTGTAACTTTTAGTACTTTAAGTGTCCCCTCGTGCCAAGTTTGGCACTCCAGTGATCCATACCTCCAAAATCGAGAGAGACCCGTGTCGCGTTACCCGGGTTAGGTTTCCTTTTCTAATTTGCTTCTTTTTTTTCTCTTTTTCAGATTTCCTTTTTCCCTATTTTTTAAATACTTTTCTTTGCTTCTCAACATTATTTATTTATTTTTTTAAAGACGCCACGCTTTTAAAAGCGACTTAACGGCTGTGCCAGCAATTCTTTTCATAATATTGATGGAAGGATCAATGCCAACGAAGAAACATCAAGTTTAGGACCTAATGGCATGAGAAAAGGCTTAGGGTTGAATAATTTAAAAAAGAGAGAGACCTCCTCTACTATTATCCCTAAAATTTATGCAACTTGAATTTAATGCATATGACAACATCTATCTCTAGAACAAGTAATATTCTACATACAAGGGACAAGAGTGGTTTAGTAACTATTTGTCAACGTTCAAGTCTAGGAACTACTGGCCCCAGAAAAAGAAAACGTAGTCCATGAACTATTCATATATATATATATATATATATATTAGTTCAATAACCTCAACATTTTCACAAATCTACTTGATGTGATCCTTTCATTAGACGTATCACGACATCACGTGCATTTTCTTGACATTGGCGATAAGTAAGTGTTATATTAGGCCAGAAGAATAATATCGATTGTCACGTCGTTTTATCTAAGTCAGCAAATCTGTTTTTCTATACAAGCATATGGCAAAAGGAACACATGACGTGATGCACAGACATGAATCCTAGTTACAATGAAATGAGAAGGAGCAATGTATGCTTTCCAGGATTTGCCAAACTAATCCACAAAGCGAATGCTCAGCAGTGAAGTAACACCCAGCAAAAGGTCAAGTAACTCCTGCATTACCACCCTCGCTGAATCCTACCTTCGCCAATTCATCCTATTTTCTCGATTTCTATTATGGATAATTATCACAAATGCCAGTGTTCTTCCTCAGCAATACCGTTCATTTTTCATATTTATTGAAATTATATGGGTCAAAACTAACAAAATGCTGGGTTTTTGTTACGTACAAGAAAATGTGATTACACTTCACACGCCACATTTTGACCATCAGCAGAAAACATCGAAGCTGCCTTTTGTCCTCCTCTTCCTTTTCTTGGTTGTCGGTGGCCATGTCCCATTACCTCAAGACATCGTCTTCTTCTTCCTCGTCTTGGCTCGATCTCTGAACTCAGATTATGGCTGCCAAACTCATCGTTCATAGCCAATCCTCACCGTCTATTCGCTTGAAGTTGTTGACCCCATCCTGCGTCTTCTCGGTGGCCCTCCTCCCCCAACCTCTTCCAACCTTGGTCCTCTATTCTTGCCGTCCGATTGCCCCTCTCCCTGGTCCCACGTCTCCCTCCATGTCCGTGCCACTGCACCTTTGCAGAACCAGTCCAAACACTTGCTTAGCCTCTGGCTTGGTGGCGCCAAGCTTCTCCGTGCCAGCACTGACGGAGCAGGGTAATGGGAGGTCCGGATGGACATCAGCAAGTACTTCTCCCTCCTTTCTCAATCCAGCATCCATCTCGTGCTTACATCCCTCCAATGGCCATCTAATGTTGCAGTTTTGTGGGCCCACCTAGTCAATGTCACTCTGTCTTACTACGACCATGATTATAGCTCTGTAATCTCTTGATAATATCACCCTCCCGGCGACCGCATCGGGTGGAGATTTGAAGTGCAATTCGGTCTCTCAGCATTCTTCCAATGACCAAAGTCCATCAAACAGTGAAAATCAGGTGCGGGGAGCTCCATGGAGTTCGTATGATACACCACCCGATCTGACCATACTGGTCAATGGGGATGGCAGGTTCTGGTTCAGAATCGAGAACTGAGAGTACCATCATCCAGTCAAAGGATGTTTAGCTACCCTGCAATTCTCGCCAAGCAATACTCGAACCGTGCGTGACGTCTCATGAATTGCCGAGCAATGCTTGAACTGCTCAATAAATTTTCTATTCCTCATACCAATATTTGCTGATCCTTTCTTGACTTATACCCAATATTCAGACATGCTTCCATAAAATCCAACAATTGCCAATGACAAACATTACTAAAGGGCAAAACAGTTAACACAGAGCAGTGAGCTGGGCAACAAGCCATTTCATTTCTGTGTGGACTTCGACTTGTGCCAAACAGTATATGAGTGAATATCCAATATTATTGGTATTGTGAAAGATAATACACTGCCCATGCTAATTTAAATTGCATGCCAAGCATTATACAAGATTCCTAGGCTTTTGATAAATAATAGCTAGCCTTAGTCTTAGTTATCTAAAAATGCAGCCAAAGTAGCCTTACCTTGTATTTATGAAGATGTAAATTAACAAGATTTCACTTACTTCTTAATGGATGTTGATCACTTTCCTCTATTACCACAGGATCCATACTAATCAATGCCTTCATCCATGCCATTAGAAGTGTTTAGATCACTATCCTCAATGATGCTGTCGGCAACATGAATATCGGAGTTCTTGGCTCCAAGCAAAATATTCCTAAAACCAGACATGTCATCCTCCACTTTAAAACTACTAGTAGAAGTATTGTTGAAGCAAATATCATTGTCACTGGAGCCGTTCTCTCCTTTGTCATCCGTGCTGTAACACATGGATCTGTAATTATTTTCCTGAGTGGTTGTGCTACTAATAGCCCCACTTTTTGCATGGAGAGGAAATGAGAGAATAAGTTCTCCAATGACAATGATAGTTGCTGTTTCAACAATACTACTTCTATGTTTACAGTGGATGACAATTCTGGGTTTGGGATTAATTTGCAAGGGGCCAAAAACTCTGATGTTCACACGTCATCGACAATATCATCGAGCACAATAATACAAGTACTCCTCAAGGCATGAAGGCATTGATCAGCATGATTTTGTTGCAAATGTTAGAGGATAGTGATCAAAACCGATCAAGAAGTAACACCTAATCTCCCACTTCTTCATAGATGCAAGATAAGGCTTCTTTGGCTATATTTTAAACAACTAAGACTTTAGCTATTACTTTTCGGTGACATTCTATTGAGCCAAAAGTAAAAAAATAAAAATACCAAAAAATACTTAGCACACAATTTATATTAGCACAAACAACGCATCACCTTTCATGGTGCCAACAATTTTGGATATTTATGCATATAATACATGTTTGGCGCAAGTTGATTGAAGTCTAGGAAGAAAAGAACTGGCTTGCCGGCCAGCTCACTCCACTTTGTTGCCAATTGTTTTGCTCATCATCTAAAGACAATTCAGCATTTGTGGCTAGTAGTGGTGGTCGTGGTCGCGGTGGATTTTCTAATGGAGGCCGTGGTGTAGGAGGAGTTCGTGGCCGTGGTGGTGGACATAGTGGACAAAGTTCCGATCGTGATAGTCGTCAGTGTATATACTGCGGCAAACATGATCATATTGTTGACACTTGTTGGGCCAAGCATGGCAAGCCTGAGTGGGCTCAGCGATTAGTTACTGCAAATACTGCTATGTCTGAAGGAAGTGCTGGAAATATCTCTTCTGGCAACACAAATCCATCTATCCCAACTGGGGGTAGTTCTTCTGAGTCCTCGGCTCGGGATGATATGGTTACACAACTCATCAAGCGTGTCCAACAACTAGAGGCTTCCAATTTTTCATCCACTGCCACTCTTTCACATACAGGTAACATGGCCCTTCTTTCTACCTTGTCTCCTCACACTTCTTGGGTCATTGACTCGGGAGCTTCTAATCATATGACGAGTAAGCAAAACTTATTCTCTTCCCACAATAACTTTAGTCATTCATCTGAAGTTATTTTAGCTAATGGTTCCTCTACTCAAGTCATTGGATCAGGGGTTGTTCCACTTACATCTTCCTTGTCTTTGTCCTCTGTTTTACATGTTCCCCAACTTCCTTTGAATTTGTTATCTGTTAGTCAGTTAACTAAAACTCTCGGTTGTTCAGTTACGTTTTACCCCTCTTATTGCATCTTTCAAGACCTTCAGACAAAGAAGAAGATTGGTGGAGGGCATGAACGTGATGGACTTTACTATCTGGATGGTGTCTCCACTGTTGACGCTAATGGTTTAGCTGCTAGTTCTGTTACTCCCCTATTATGGCATTCTCGTTTAGGGCATTTATCTTTATTTAAGTTACAACAAATAATTCCTGAGTGTAAATCAATTTCTACTCTTGAGTGTAAAGCTTGTGAACTTGGGAAACATCATCGTAGTTCTTTTCCCAGTCGTAGTGATTCCCGTGCATCTAATTTACTTGAACTTGTCCATTCAGATATTTGGGGACCTTCCCGTATTGTTAGTCGAAATGGTTTTAAGTATTTTGTTACTTTTGTGGATGATTATTCTCGTCTAACATGGCTCTACATGCTTCATGACCGTTCTGAATTTTTACATGTTTTTCAATTATTTCATCGTGAGGTTACTAATCAATTTAATACATCCCTTAAAATTTTTGCGAACAGATAATGCTCTAGAGTATTCACAAAAATCGATTTCTTTATTTTGTTCAAATCTGGGCATTATACATCAAACAAGTTGTCCTTATACTCCTCAGCGAGAATGGTGTGGCCGAGAGAAAGAACCGTCACCTTTTAGAAGTTGCTCGTTCACTCTTGTTTCATATGCATGTTCCAAAATCTTTTTGGGGTGATGCTGTTCTTACTGCTTGTTACCTCATAAATCGCATGCCTTCCACTGTCCTAAATCATCAATCACCAATAAGTATTTTATTTCCTGATAAACCGTTATTTTCTCTTACCCCTCGTGTCTTTGGGTGTATTTGTTTTGTCCATAACCTACGTCCCGGCGCTAATAAACTATCCCCCCGTGCCACTAAATGTGTGTTTCTTGGATATTCACGTACTCAAAAGGGATATCGATGTTATGATCCTACGACTCGTACCCAATATGTTAGTGCTGATGTTACCTTTTTCGAGGGCACACCATATTATTCTGCTGAGGGTAAAGAGTTTTCAACTGACATTGTAGTCGATCCTCCTATCCCACAACATATATCATTAGATTTTGTTAGTCCTTCTCCTGCACCTCCTCACTTGCAGGTTTATCAGCGGCGAAAGCAGTCCACGGCACCACTAGTCTCCACCTCTTCCATGCCCTCCATTCAATCTCCCTCCTTGTCTCTTGGTTCGGACGATCTATCGATTGCCCTTCGCAAAGGTACTCGTTCTTGTACACAAAAATCTTCTTTTGCTTATCTTATTGAGCGTTATATGTCTCTCTCACATCTTCCTTCTCCAATACATGACTTCGCTCTATCATTACATACACACACACAATTCCTACCTCTACCACTGAGGCCTTGTCCCACCTTAAGTGGAAGAGAGCTATGGATGAAGAAATGGAAGCTCTAGTGTCTCGCCAAACGTGGTCTTTGGTTGATCTTCCTCCTGGAAAAGATGTGGTGAGGTGTCGTTGGGTGTATACTATCAAGTACAACCCAGACGGCTTAATTGAGCGTCTTAAAGCTCGGCTTGTCGCTAAAGGTTTTACTCAAACCTATGGAGTGGATTATTTTGAGACATTTTCCCCTGTAGCACGTCTAAATTCTGTTCGCGTAGTTATTTCTCTTGCTGTGAATTTTGATTGGCCATTATATCAATTGGATGTCAAGAATGCTTTTCTTTATGGTGATTTGTCTAAAGAAGTATATATGGAGCAACCTCCTGGATATGTTGCTCGGGGAGAATAGTAATAAAGTATGCCGACCGCATAAGGCCATTTATGGGTTGAAACACTTTAGTAATGTTTTTGATTGACACTTGTTAGGATTTTGCGTAAGTGTGTAAAAATTGTGTATAAGGAGAGAAAGGATTGACAAGAATTGGCACAAGGTATAGAAAACTTTATTTTGTAGTCGTGCAAAACACGTGATAAAGGAGAATCTCTTTCTTAGTTGGTCTCTCTGTTTTTTCTTCTCTAATTGATCTAGTTCACTCAGTGCGATTCTGGCATCCCATCAGACCTTCGAGAAGGGGTACAAGTGAATGATTAAACAAAATGCAAGAACAGCTTACCAAAAAGTGGGTTCCATGGCTGATGTCCGCTATTGATGGCGTAAGAAATCCCAGCCGTGACCACGACCAAGTTTATGATGAGGAACGTAGTGGGAGGAAAGAGGAGTTGTCCACTTGAACATGTAGAGTTCAGCACAATCCCCATCTTCATCCGGTGCTTCAAAGGCAACAGTAGAGTTGGTGTCAATTCTGGCCAAGATTTTGAGCAGGCCATGGAAGACGGCAAAAAGATGGGCCGACACTCCACCAATCACCCAAACTTGCTCATTTCTCCACCATTCATCAATTCCAACACCACTCCACCTCATCTCCAGGATACTGGTGGCAAAAAAAGGGAAGGAAGAGCGAAATGAACCAAATACTGGCAATGTTATAATCTGCACCAGCAAGATTAAACCTCAGTCAGCGATTTATAATTAGGTACACTAAAAGCTACAAACCTTAATGGTATTCTTATGCGCAACAATATCATTGAGAGAGGACTTATGGTATCAGTAGGCAGAAGTAAATAATAAGAGGTTAAATATGAAGACAACAAAGTGAGTTATGCCGATGAATGCTGAATGGTGCACCTGTGGAATATTCAACTTGTATGTCAGGTAGGCAGACAGCTGGCAGGGTACAATTCTTGGTGGTTACAGGTGTCCTCACCATAGAGTAGGAGCCCGAGAGCTCTGTTGAGAGCTGCCCTGTCTGTCCAATGGATATACCATTGGCGGGCAGATAAAACTGCATTTTTTATTTTAAAGTGCTGGTGCCCATAAGCCTCAGCTCCTCAATTCTTCGTGAATCTTTTTCTTCCCTATTAGCAGGGAATATCCTCTAAATGTTTAACGTCTGAGGGATGCCGAGGTTTGCACAAGGCCTCTGACGAAGTAGTTTAAGTTCATATTTAGGACCATTAGAAAGTGACGGGATAAATGGTAGTGTTGGCATATGCAAACCTCTTGAGCCATTTAAGCCTACCATCATATCCGTACCGGATGGGGCAATGGCGACTAAATAGATTTCGACAGAACCTAGAGCCCATCGAAGCACCTGGTTCAACCGATCAGAAACATTAATAGGAGCAGACGCTTTAAATGCAGAACGTTTTGTCATGCAGTAGATTGACTGCCAACCACGGGCATGTGTCTTGAATCCTGTTAGAATACCTTTTGTGACAGATCCATTGATCCATCCAATCTGCAAAGCAAAAGATAGATCGCGTTCAAGCATTTAAACAAAATACTGGAGGAAAAAAAAAGGATATTAACAGAAAGACTATAGTACAAGTCAAAATTTCATCTTACAAAGTGACCTACCAAATTAGAAGGCAAAGGGTAAATCGCACACAAGAAAAATATGAAAATGAATATGTTCATGCTTTATCTCTTCAGCCGAGTACACATAAAGACAAACTGCATCAGACATATTTCCAGCAATCCAAGTCTTCACTCTCCAATAGGCATGTATCTTTTTTTCATATAACAACAGACACTCGGGTGGAATAAATATTAGAATAAGCTGACATACCTCACTTCCCAAGTCTGTTTTATCCTGACCACGACAGATGACATGAATAGCCCCTTTAAGAAGGGTTTCTGGAGTTGCAGATTGAAAAACACCATCATTCTCCATGAGTGCAGAGGCCAGAAAGACAGCAGACTGACCAAACCTCTCCTCTAGTCTCATTTATGACATGGGCACTGACTTCTCATCATCAAATCCAGCACCTTTGAATATGCAAATAAAAAGTCAGCCGGAGAGATTTTAACCTAAATGTTAAAACTCCTCCTATGGCATTATAAGTTTCTAGCAGAAGATCAAACTATCACGTGAAATGAACAATTAGACATTTAATAGCTCTTACACACAGGAGCAGCATTAAAATGGATAGTGAAAAGGATTGCCAACATGAAATGTTAAGAGTAAACTAGCAAGGTCTCAATCAAAATAAGTGATTGATGAAGCTTGAAATCCGGAAAAAAAAAACATTAAGAAAAACCTAAGAAACTACATTACTGAAAGAACTTGAAAATTGTGCCAATGGAAGGATCCCAAGTCATGAGGGACAAAAGTTGTCCTCAGGCAAGAGTTTGAAAACCTCAAGGGCCACTCTATAAATATGAGGATATTTTCCAGATCTCAAGGCTTCACTAACTTGAATACCACTACCAGCTGTTAACCAGTCAAATGTCATTGTGGTTGCAAGGAAGTTTCCAGCCAAATTATAAATGATCCAAGAAATAGCTAGATCTTACCTTCCACTCCCTCTTCTATATCTTCCCCACTGAAGATAGACACAGTTGGATCTACATGTTTGCTAGACTTCTTCTTGTCAGAGCCCTTTTTACTTGATCTTGCTTTCTTTCCTGATCCACCATGGAGAGAAGACAGGAATCCTGACTTCCTATGCTTTGGCTTGTGAGGAGATTCATAACATTAGAAGGCTGGTCTATTGAACACGAACCCAGTGCCAACATAAAGAGGACCTTGGATGCCATCCAAACCTCTTAAGTTCATCTAGGTCACATAACATAATATCCATCTATTGAGTTATGCAAAGAAAGAACTGAAGAACATTATAAATCTTAGTCCATGACAAAAGTAATTGCATTGACGGAAGATGTGATTTTGATGTCAGCGCAAGTAGCAATGTTGGACATAACTTAAGAAAATGTATTTTAATGAAAAGACAAAGAGCTTACATCAAAGAACACAGTATTGCGATTGGCTATCTATCATTGCTATTAATACTGCCAAATCTCTGTGGAAATTGAACATAACCGACATGTTTCCCAAGGATAGGGTCCATCAAGAAACACATGGCTTCCCTCAATGCCTTACTGTTGTCTATGTAGTGATCACAATCAAGATTCAACAAGAAAGGTCCATTAGTACGGACAGCTGAGACTCTCACCTGAAAATAAAATTAGACAAAAGGTAAGGAAAGCCAAAACATGAAAGCATTGACATCCAAAATTAACATAGGACTACTCATAAGAGCATTCATGGCACCAGCTTTCTTGTGATGTTGGAAGCCCGGATTTTTTTCATGAGAAATATAGACCAAATTTGGCAGCTCATTTATCTTAGCATTGAGACCTCCACTTTGCCCTAAGAAAACCTGGCAGCAGGCAAGTAATGTAAATGTTTTAGTAAGCAGAAAAACCTATGCTTCCAGGATCCAGGAACTACAGTTTGACCCATCATAACTGAGTTAAAAGAACTTGGATGTGGAGTCATGGCCTTGAAGATGCAGCGCAATAGGAAACAAGAGAAATCTGCTCCAGACAATGATAATCATGAGAAGACACCTTTACAAAGATCTTAAGATATGCAAACTTTATATGATAACCTAGAGAATTTTATGAGTTTCAAACTTATTGATCAAGAGAGCTCCACAGCATCAAATTTAGTAATAGAAGTTAAATGTTACTGTTATTGTATTTACAATGGTCAGCCTTGCTTTTAGCCCAACACATGGAAACTTCAACTGTAAGAAATACTAAACCAAAGAGAGACCAATAAAGCTTAATATGGTAGAGACTCACTGTAAAGAGTTGTCCACAAGCACATTGGTGCTGGCATCAACATCACCACCTCCTACTAGCCTGGGCAGTGCTCACTGGAGCTACAATCATCCCTTGCAGCATTTTCCAGCAGTCAACTCTCTCCTTCCAGGCAACATTGTTCAGTCCGATGCAACAAATTCCCTCACTGGGTTTACAATCCTGATGTTAGCTGCATCGCCAGTACCACATAATCAATATGTGCCATACCTAGAATTTACAGGCAATAGAGACGAGGATGTTTGTGAATAACAAGCAAAGTACGTGATTGATTAGCATTGGCTACATAAGTTAGAGAATGGATGTGCTTCCCAGCAAAAAACTCAAGAAACCTGAAGGCAACATAAATGATGTGAAGACATGTTTAAATCTAAAACAACGCCAATGAGAAAACCACCCATAAGCTCAAATAATGTACCTTCTGGCCACTTGTAAGTCAAGGAATATGGTTGTGAGAAACCTCCTTATCATAGTTTGGGCTCACATCCTCATTCTGTTCATACCTTATGTGCCAACTCAAGGTGTGTTCTTCAGTCTTCTGGTTTAGATTTTGATTTTCTGAGTAATTGAAATCATTCACACTAGAATCAACATCAGCATCTTCTTGTTGGTCACCAAGAATAGCAGGACTATCTTGAACGAACAAATACACATAAAAAGAACCACACAGACTAGGGTCAAAAATAATCAAACAATAACATTGACAAGGTTATGTCAAGAGTAGTTTGACAGCAGAATTACAGGAGTTAGCAGTAGCCCCAAATTCGATGGGGGAAAGAACGCGAAAAAGATTGTGTATCTAAAGAAAAGTAACAGTGCAAGATTTATGCTAACAATTCAAGTGCATTTATAATACTTCTGTAATGAGGAGGAGGCAAAATGGAGTCACGAAAAAATTAATAGCATTACATGAATCACAAAGAGCCCAAAGTAAGATAAGAGATACTTAACTGAAGATTGAAACATATTCTCTCACAAATGTCTACCATAGAATCTCCCAAAAAGACTATTATGTACAACAGACCTCTGTGCGTTCTCAATCAAACAATGAATTATTATTATTATTATGTAGCCAAACCAACCAGAATTATTGATTTGTATCCAGACAACTTCAATTCGATTAATGGGATCTCTCCATGGATCATGATGCTCCTACCCCCCAAAAAAATCCCAGAAACGGATGACTGCGTGTTGCAGGAAAATCATTGTGCGAGTATCCAAAATGGCCATTAAGAAAAACACAACCAAAGGAGGTGACGATGATTGCAAGTCTGTTAACCGGAAGAGGCAAAACATGTCAATCACCAACTTCGATACCCTTTCCTGACTTTGCCAGATCCCACATGCCACGGTGCAGGGTGGCCCTTTGCCCAGATCAGTTGTACAACTTCCTAATGAAATCTCACGTAAGCATGAAGGTCTTGAAAGTCAATAAATTGTAGATCAAAATCCCACATCAAACATGAAGATCTATGGAACTTATAGAGAGCAGACAAGCTTTGAAGGTGTGGGTGATTCCAAGATCGGAAGACCACCCAACACAATGATCATGAGTTCCTTTCTAAAATGTCCCAAAAGTTTGAGATCGAAGTACATGCAGATAGTGCACTACACGCAGAAAGAAAAAAAAATTGCAGACCCTTAATCAGAAAACTAACCGTAGATCAAAAATTCCACGTCAAACACCCATAGCGGGATAAAGTACTCACCAACAGGAATTCTTCTTAGACCTAACATAGTAGAGAAAGAGAAATGTTCGTGGGGATTTACACGATTCGAATAAGCGGCCAACGTCAGGGAGAGCCAAACTGAAAGTTCACTATATAAGATTTACGTGGTGCAACGAGCATTCACGATCAAAAGGATCCACAAAATAAGGAAGAATCCTAACAGAAGATCGGGGGAGGGAGGGAGAGGGAGAGGGAGAGGGTGATTACAAGATCGGAAGAGCTCATCTGCAGCCATCTAACGGAAGTTCCGAGTCTAAGGAATCGGAGAAGGAAACCGGATTGCCGTTTTTTCCCCCGAAATTATGGAAGATGGATGGGATCATGGAACTCTGTTGGTTGCTTAGAATGGCCTAATGATGCCCCTAATCCAATCCAGTAATGACGATAATGAGGTACCAAGTAAATGAACAATCAGGTGAGAGGGTGACTAGGGAGAAGGGCGATGCATCCACGTGGACAAATGAGAGAAGAAGAGGAGGCTCTAGTAACAAATCGAAACCTGGGTAATATCCTGGGACTGGGGTCCTTAAAAAAGAACAGATAGTTGCTTGGATACTAGTTAAAGTGAACATGATTAGAAGGATAAAAGGAAAAGGTGAAGTCAAGGACAGGAAAGGAGATTGGTATGCAAGGAAGGGACATGCAAAGCTTGCTGGTTGAAGAAATGCGATATCAAGCTCAGTACTTTGGTCAGTTGGCAATGGGGAATCGATCAAAATTTGTGAAGATAAGTCGTTAAAAATGGATACAATTGCTGGGCCAGCAAACCGAGATTATCCTTAACTTGTTGCCGAGTTAATGGACAGACAATATGCATCTTGGAAAGAAGAGTCTTCAAAATTTGTTTCGACAATTCCCCTCCAAGAGAAAGATAAACTAATGTGGATGGCAGCTAAGTCAAGCACTTATTCAGTAAAGAGCGAGTATGATAATAATAATAAAAAATGCACACGGCACAACTCAACAGCAAATTGTCCTCTCACTAATAGCCTAGAGTTTTATGGAGTAAGGTATGGAACTTGAATACACTATAAATAATTAGATTGTTCATGTGCAATCGTTGCCAAAATGTTGTGCTTACTATGGAGAATTTGTGCAAACGACAGATTTTACGTGAACCTTTGTGCCCTTTGTGCAAAATGTGCCTGGAAACAACCCTGGACATCTTCCCTATCTATCCACGAACAAGTGAAGTCTGGTCATACTCAAACCCTTTCATCAAAATTCAGGAAAGAGGAATCACAAATATCAATCAGTTGTTGTTAAACTACGAAAGCGAATTACCTGACCCCCCAACCCTCGACCTAGTAGTAAACGCGCTCTGGAGCATATATGGAAAGCAAGAAACGGCGCAATCTATTGAGGTAAACCACCAAATCTGAGATGTGATGCGGTAACTGAAACTCTTGCATTGAACGGCAATTTCAAAGATTGGAACCCAAATCAGAAGAAAAAAAAACAATCGCTTGCCTGCGAAGCAGATCCCGTGTATCTTGGACTCCCTCAAACTGAACGCTGACGGCTCCTTCATTTGGCATAGGATAAATTAAATTATTGTCCTCTCCTTACAATGATGGGGAGGTTCACCTTTGGTTTTTATTCTTTGTTTGGTTAATAATTTTAGTCCCCGTGTTTCTCTATGGTGACAATTTCAATTCTCCATTACATTAACGTTTAAGCTTTGTCGGAAATTGCTATTGACACGTGGTTTCTCTACATGTGCAAATTTATAAATAGAAAGTCATCCTACTTTTTAGGTTATCCAAAGTTCGTCTACATACTTTATTTTCGCAACAATTCTGGTTCTTGTACCGTGAGATCATAAGTAAAAAAAATTTGCATTTCCAATCCAAAACAAATTGAGATGTGGTACTAGCTATTATTCAATTACATAATGGGAAAATTGTTTAAAAAGTCCTAAATTTATTATATGATTGTTGATTTTGTTATAAACATTCCAATTTGACTAATATAGTCTTAGAACTTTTCACAATTTTCTAACATAATCCATTCTAACAAAGGCCCCCATGACTGGTAATATGACAACCCCACTAGTCCTCGAAGGAAGAAGATGAACAGTAAAATAGGAAAAAAGAAGAAGAAAAAAATCAGAAAATCTTTCTAAAAGAAACACGAAACATGAGAAGAAAAGGATAAAAAAAGAAAAATCAGAAAATTTTTAAAAAAAAGAAGAAAGACAAAAAACTACATAGTGTTAAATGCAAAAGATTTTTCACCCTTGAACTACTGTTCATCCTTCTTTAAATCTGCTCCCTCGAGCTTCCGTTCACCGCCGGATTCGAGCAGCCACCTTGGTTGCTACAAGGCTCCGCTTAGGCCGATTTTTGGAGGGATTGCTCCTCCCATCTTGCTCTTCCTCTTCATTGAAGCTTTTCGGCTAGGTATGTCCCAATCTCTCCATCTTTCATATTTGGGATAGGGCTTATTTTTTGAAAATGCTATGATGTCTATTGTAGTTGAGCCGTCGGGGTCTTGTATTTTGCCTAAGATTTGTACCATGGCTACTCATACACCATTCGGAGAGGAAAGTAGTCACCAAAGGCAACGTAGCCAGCCCTCGGTGTTCCACCCCAGGTTTGGGAGTCGCTCGGCTTTGAATAGGCAGTTTCAACTATGTTGCTAGTGTACCAATTTTGGTCGGAATGTTGAGGGATCTAGGTTGGCTACGAGTAGTAAACTAGTCTCTACTAGTATTCGCGGGGAAGGCTTGTTGGCCCCTCAAACTGAAACCCAAGCCACTCAGCCTCATTTGTTTGCAAATATGCGGAATGTGAAGGAAACCCTTGCCCCTCGCTCTTGGGCTAATGTAGCTTGAACAACCATAAAAAGATACAATTTGACATACATTCCTCCAATTCCTCTGGACGATGATCTAATTGCAAATTTCGCGGTGGAAATTTTGGAGACAACAGACCCATAATGGTTTGAATGCTTGATGGGTTACTTTGTAGGCAAAAAATTGCCTTTCAAACTTGTGGAAACAGCTCTTAAACATGCCTAGGGATCAAAGCTAGAGGTTGTCATGGCAAATGATGAAGGCTTCTTCTTCTTTAGAATCCCGGATTCTAAAGTTAGGAGGAGAATTTTGGACAACGGTCCACTCACGGTGGCTCGGGTCCTTCTTATTTTGCAGCAATGGGATCCCCTCCTAGAGCTGAAAAAGAATAATTATTCTAAAGTCTCGATTTGGGTTCGATCGAGGCATATACTATATGCTTTATGGTCAACACAGGGAATTAGTGGCATCGCTAGTGTTATTGGCACTCCATTATATGTTGACCAGAACATTGAACAAATGAAAATGATCTCCTATGCTCATGTGTGTGTGGAGATCACAGCTTCTAATGTAAGGAGGGACAATGTTGTAGTTCGGTTAAAAGGGGCTTCGCGGACAGTCTCTGTGGGATATGAGTGGAGACTAATTTTATGCTCGCGTTGCGGTACCTTTGGCCATCGGTGTAGTGATCAGGACTTTTGTCCTGCTTCTTCTGGCCCTATGGATGCTTGCCCCATTCAAAATGCTAATATTGCAAGCTTGGTCTCACATAATCCACCTGTTGATCCTTCTTGTACAGTAGAGGAAGAGCCCGCCTTTGCAAGCAAAAACCCCACTACGGATAACCCTGAGATGTTGAACCCAACTCTTGCCATCACAGCATAATGGCAGACCCATCCGGCCTCTAGGCGTGCACCTTGAAGGAAGGCAGGTCCTTCAGTATCAAAACCCCCTGAGAAGTTTGGCATATCAACCCCTTCGGCTACTAGACACGACCAGAACAAGAATTCCAGCGACCCTTTCTAGTTTGATGAGGCCATCAAGAGGATTTTGAGAAAAACCTTATTGAACCAAAGGTTTCTACAGCCTCCTTTTCTTCTGTAGATGATCTTGATGATGAAGAATTAGCACGCAGCTCCGAGGATGACACCCAAGAAGCTGGTATCCCTCAGCCCTCCCCCCTAAGGCGGTGGATCCTTAGCCTTTTGAGTAGGTTTCACCCCCTCCTGGTGCTAGATTGGGCAGCTCCTCCTCGGCTTAGCAGGTCCTACCACATAAAACAACGACCAGCAAGCGTCGAGGTGGAAAACACAGGTAGGCGTTTGGCTCCTTCTTATTTTTGTGCTATGTTATGAATCTTGGTTTTTGGAATGTTTGGGGTATAATGGACTCGATTAGACAATCAGAGGTGAGGCATTTTGTGCGCACTAATAACATTTGTTGCCTTGGACTGATGGAGACAAAGGTTCCACCTCACCATTTTGGTTCTATTTCCTCTAGCTTGATTTCGGGTTGGCAGTGGACTTCAAATTATGATTAATCGGCTTGGGGCCATGTATGGGTTGGATGGAACCCAATTTTGGTGGAATTCATTAGTCTTTTTGTGTCTAGCCAAACTATTCATGGCATGATTAAGATTTTGTCTTCAGGTTCTATGCTTCACTTTACAACTATGTATGGGGATCATACTTTTGTTGCTCGTAGACCCCTATGAAATGACCTCATCCAATTGAGTTCTACTCTCTCGAATAGTCCATGGATAGTGGTTGGCAATTTTAATGCTATTCAGGACTCATATGATCGTTTGGGGAGCCTGGACTATTGGCTTCCTGCGTTTGATGAATTCAAGGAATGCTTATATCAAGCTGAGCTTGATGATCTTCGGTATGTGGGTTTTCAATACACTTGGTTAACTTATTCTGGTGAAAACAAAAGGCTAAGAAAAATTGACCGTGTATTGGTCAATAATAAGTGGAGCCTTGAATACTCTTATTCAAAAGCTACTTTTCTCCCCCTTGGCATTTCAGATCACATCCCAATGTTGATTAGAGTCTTGGCCCCTTGGCCTTAGAAGAGACCGTTTAAATTCTTCAACTTCTGGATGTCTCATCTGGATTTTAATACAATGGTTTCTCAGGTTTGGGAAAACCAACCTCCAGGTACGCCCATGTATAAACTTTACACTAGGCTTAAACTTCTGAAATGCAGGCTAAAGCTACTGAACAAAGAAGTGTATTCTAATATTTTCATGTGTACTACTGCTGCCAATCGGGCACTTCATTCCACCTAAGAAGCACTATTGCGGAAGCCACAGAACAACGCATTGGTTGGGACTGAAAAGGCCCAAACTCATAGCTATTATGAGTTACGGTTCTTGGAGGAATCCTTCTTTAAACAAAAATCTAGGATTTGATGGCTCAAGGAGAGTGACCAGAATACTAGATTTTTTCATCATTCGTTCAATCACCACTACCTACGCAACCGGATTCTCTCTATCCAGGATGGCGCAGGCAATATGATCACTAAACCTAACGAAGTCCAATGGGTGTTTGTTTTTTCTACTTCTAGGATCTCTTGGCTCCGGCAAACATCGTATTGAGAACATCAATCATGGAGGTTAAGGAAGTTTTGAAGCACACGCTAAATGATGACCAGGTTAGATTTCTATATGAGCTTGTTCTTCTCTAGGATATTAGGGCGGCTATATTCTCACTAGCAGGGGGTAGAGCCTCAAGCCCCAATGGGTACAACTCTGATTTTTTTGAAAGAAACTATGATACAGTTGGGCCCTCTATGGTAGAGGCGGTCTTGAACTTTTTCATTATGGCTGTATGCTTTGAGAGATTAATTGCAAAATACTTGCTTTGGTGCCTAAAATACCGAACACCTCGTCAGTTAATGATTTTCAGCCTATGACTTGTTGTAATACCATATACAAATACATTACCAAGATCTTATCCAACAAAATTGCTGCGGTCCTCCCTGACATCATTAGCCCTATCCAGACGGCTTTTGTTAGAGGTCGACACATAACGGATAATATCCTCCTTGCTCAAGAGCTGTTTAGTGGGTTCCATTCAAATACCTACTCCCTAAAGTGTGCCATTAAAGTTGATTTCCAAAAAGCGTATGACACATTGGATTGGGAATTTTTGGAGACAACCCTTGCAACTTTTGGCTTTCCGGTCCATTTCATTCAAATGATTATGGTATATGTTCGCACCCCTCGATTCTATATTTTGATTAATGGAGAACTCCATGGTTTTTTCAATAGTGGGCGTGGACTATGGCAAGGCGACTCGGTCTCCCCTTATCTTTTTACATTAGCCATGGAAGTACTTACAAGTATTCTGGAATCTCAAGCAAGTCGGCCTGAGTATCGTTTTTATTGGAGATGCAAGGCTCCTCGCCTTTCACACCTGTTTTTTGCAGATGATGTCTTCATCTTCAGTAAAGTGAAATCTTGCTTCGGTTTCCTATATGAAAGAGGGGCTTAACACTTTCTCTCAATAGAGTGGATTGATTCCAAATAATAGCAAGAGTGAAGTGTTTCTCTCGAGTGGCTCGGAGGCAACTAGAAATCAGATTCTACAAATCTTGAATTTGAGAATGGGGTTCCTCCCAATCTATTATCTAGGCGTTCCAATCATTACATCGCGTCTGAGCAAAACGGACTGCAGTGCTCTAATAAGTTTACTTATGGCTAGAGTCCAATCTTGGACCCACCATTTTCTATCATTTGCTGGTAGATTACAACTTATTAGATCAGTTCTGCATGCTATACAAGTATATTGGGAGTCCATTTTTTGGCTCCCTTCTTCGATCATTGACAGGATAGAACAAATTTGCCAACAATTCCTATGGAAGGGCCTTGGTCTTGGCACATGAGGGGCTAAAGTCTCTTAGAATGATGTGTGTCTCCCTAAACAAGAAGGAGGCCTTGGAATTCGTAGAATCGGAGATAGTAATAAAGCAGCTATGATCAATCATATATGGATTCTCTTTACTAATAAAGAATCCCTCTGGTGCAAATGGATTTATGCCAACCATCTTAAAAGGAAAACTTCTGGATCACCTCCCCCTACCCCCCGTCATTTTGCTCATGGGCATGAAGGAAACTATTGGCACTAAAGGAGAAAGTCAAAGGACTTTTCAAGTGGAAGATTGGAGATGGTTTATTTACATCGCTTTGGTTTGATTCGTGGCTGGAGATGGGCCACATTAATTCCATATTCACTGATACTAGAATATATCAATCGGCTCTTCCTAGACATGCAAAGGTCACTAACCTTTTCTCTCTTGATGGCCAAGACATACTACGTGAGCTCCTCTCATGGCAGGTCACAATTCCTACCCTAAATCAATTGGGGGATGTATTTACTTGGGTCACCCATCCATCTAGCAAGTTTTCTATTGCGTCTGCATGGTCGGTTTTCCGTAAAAGAGCTGCACTGGTCCTGTGGGCATTCGTCATTTGGAACAAGGCTATTGCTCCTTGCCACCAATTCCTCCTTTGGAGAATCTCTCTTGGAACAATCGACCATGGCTGGAAAATATTTGGTGGGTTAGCGATATTTTATCGGGTAGTGGATTTTATTTTGACATCGCCAGGTTCTCTTTTGGCGCCCTTTACTATGTAATTTGGAAGACTAGGAATGACATCACATTTCAATCCTCTCACCTCTACGTGCCTTCTATGAAACAATACCTTATCAAGGCAGTTAAGGATAAAGTTCTGGCTTTTAATACGGTTGCCGATTCCCTAAGAAACAAGAGATTACAACGTAGCTAGGGCATAGATCCCAACATTTTTGGTTAGGATAGTCAACGAGGGTTAGCATTTGCTGCTCCTTGTTTTTTGTTGTTGTACTCGTTATTTCCTTTCGTGATCTCGGCCCCCCCACTCCAGTGATATGTTGTCCTGTCGAGTGTGTGTTGGTGTCGTGCCTCACCCCCTTGTGTATTTTGTGGTTGAAAATCATATATAATTCTTACCTTTACCAAAAAAAAAAAACATATTAAATGCCAATGGTTCTACATAGGACGGTCAGCAATGATTAAGTCATTATGTTAGCAATTTTTGGTCTAAATTGGTTAGTTGGATTCCATTAAACAATCGTAAAAAAGTCTAAGACTATATTGGCAAAATTAGAAAATTCTGTACAATAGATTTATGATTTTCTAAAAATTGTTCCCCATATATGATGTACACTAGTACAAGTCTTATAGTTAATATTAACAGCTCTATAATAATAACCAAAGGAACTTCTTTTAAGCTATTTAATATTTAAAGAGTTGAGATTGCCACTCAAAAATAATAACCTCCTTACTACAAAAACAAGTCCCAAAATCAACTTGATATGGATTTGTTGTCACTATTAATTTTCCAAGAATTCTCATGAATTACCTGAAATTTAGATGGAGAAATTTCCCAACAATCAACTTGACATGGAGTAATCGAAATTGTTGTCAGAATATTATAAATTGATCCAGATTTTTTATAAGATAAGCTAGAAATGAGTCACTGCCTGTGGTTGAATGTTCATTTGCTGCACCTAATCTTGCTTCTTAGCTGGAGTTATTATAACTCCAAGAACTTCCATGATGATCGATGGCGTTTGTCTAGGGTACGGGATTAGAGTTTGGCTAAGAAGCCAAGCCCACTCTTGAGACATTTTCAAATGGTGTGGTATGTCGAGTCATTGGTGGAATGGATATTACAAGAGCTTGATTAATATCGGTGTGGACATTGATGTTGACAAATCCATCAGTTTATGCAGCTGCAAGGACTTCTCCTCTTTGCACGATTCTAATAGGAGGCCAAGCCAATACACTTTGTCCTACATTACCCAATGTTACTTGAAAAGCAAATGTTACAAGAACGTACCCAGTTGAAATAGGGACTTACCTTGTTTGCGGCTAAACTAGTCCTATTGAGGTTCCATGCTATCCTTGGACACATTTATGGTAAGTATTGATGATCAAAGGCCCGACAACATTAGTCATTTGTCTTACCATATGATTGGTAAACTCGTTTTCATTCTCCTCAATTGTTTGCCTCATAGTAGCGATCATGACCAATGTGAAGTCCGCTTGCCTTCTTTCTTCCACAAGTTGCCTTGAAATGTTAGCACTTTCTTCTTTGTGACCTCATCATGAGGAAGTTGGGCTGATGATGATTCACTACGTGTGTATCTTCGGCCATCAATGATCTCTATTCATCAGTAGCACTATTTAGGTTGGTTCGACTTTGGGTTAATGGCATAGCACTCTCTCAACTCAACACAAATGTCCCATTGGGTGTGCCAAAAAGATGTTTAATCATTTTAGATTCTTGTGAAAAATCTTTCATTGAATGGTGCGTTTTGATTTTTATTTTAGGGGATTCAGGTTCAATGTTGAGTATGGATAGAAAATGTCAAATGCCAATGCGAATTTTATTTTCAACTTGTATTTACAACCCAATGTCTCTAGCTCAAACCTATGTTGAAATTCAATTGACAACACAATTTGTTTAGGTGTATAGTTGGAATTTAATCAATTGCAATATTCTTGGATAGGAAACTCAATGCTGGAATTTAATTGATGACACTGAACTTGTAGAACAACACCAGAATTTAATTGACTATTGGATAAAGATATATGTTGGAATCTAATCAATGACAGGAATTTGGAAAACTATAGCTAAAATGCGATAAAGTAAATATAAAGTAAAGACAATTGTTTTGATGTTCCACGGTGCTCTTAGTTGTGTGACTTGTGATATTTATAATGTAACTTGGTCAATTACTTTCCTTGAGCAGCACTCTTGATTTTTCCCACATTTTTCCTCTCTTCTTGACTACTTTATCCATATTTAAATGCCTCTTGACTTGTCATTGATGCTTACATGACTTACCCATCAAGCAAATAATTGTTTTCCTATTTTCACACACCTTACTCACAATAGTTATTCTTACTTGGAATTTAATGCCAATTTTGGTCAAATTCCAAATCCACTGCATTGTTCTCATGGTCTAACACGTGGCAATTAATTATCTTACCATCAACTCAGATATATCCTTTTGGGATCTTGTTGACAACCAACTCTAATCCCTTCAAGAATGCTGGCAGTTTTTTGCTGCTATAAACAAAACGACATATTGCTCCTACTATTGCCCTCATGACTAGCACATGATGATGAGGGTATTTTTGGGTGTCAATACAGTTTCTTGAATATTCTCCACAAGCTCCTTTATTTACTATCCAAGTGAAAGGATGGTGGACCAACTGAAAATAACCATCATTGAAGATGCAAGGACTAATCCTTGAAGGAATTTCCTGCTCGACAACAACTTCCTATTCTCTCCGGCGACGACAAGGGCGAGCCATTATTTCGAGGGAATTATGAGAAGGACAAAAGATAGAGGGCTTCAAGGACCAAATGCCAATTTCATGAGCATGAAGCAGACATTTCTTGCCTCTTGTTCTTGAAATGAAATCCATCCGGAGCTTGGTAAAGCTGGAAGAAGCGAGCAGGAATCCTGAGCTATTTACATGTGGCCTTTGGATTAGTGCCCATTTGGTTTAAAGAGGAAAAAAACAAAAGACCATCATTATCAATTGGTATATGCGCAATTTGGACACTTAATTGGAAATCAACATGTATTTGTTTTGTTATAGCTGCAAAAGTTAATGAAATATACCTATACTAAAGACTTTTGAGAAATACCTTTATGGGTAACTTGGCCAATCACTTAATAACCGATAGAATTGGAGCGAGACTCGTTAGAGATGACTCGAACAATCACTTAACCTTTCTAACCCTTCAGGTGTAATGGGATCACGCCATGACAAAATTAAATCCATTTACTATCGTGATCCTCAATAATTATGATTGATCCCAATGAATTCGCTCACTTGGAACTACAGAAATCGATCATTGAGAGCTTTGGACAACTTACCATGCTCATTTGAACAATTGATAACTTCAATGAAAGGAGCTTATTAATTGAGTCAGGATGATATTTTAACGCTTTTCTAGATCTACTGGTCATTGTCTAGCAGCCGTCCAAAACCTTACAGATTTCACCGATATTGAGAAGTTCTTTCCGGGCACGGTAGTCACAGAATCGAAACTAAGCATGAAAAGGATGAAAGAAGAAATCTTTTCAAGAAAAGAGTGCTTTTTCATGGATTCGCTGCTGCGCTACTCAACAAAAGGAGGCATAATTAGGAATCCTGAATTCATGTCGATGCTGCAATGATGTGAGGTGACACTTCCAACGTTCATCTCAATCATCAACGTGTTTCAACAGGATGTTGGTATCTCAGATGCTCTACGTTCTGATGTTGTCATGCCAAATCCAAATGTCGAGGATTCTTTTGTCTTTGGGAATTGAATGGAGAGGTGATCTGGACAAAATATAACTGTCTTAGATTTGTTGCAATAAGATGCTTCATAGATTTTTTATCTGGTAGATGCTTTTGGCTCTAGATGGACATTGGGATGGATGATGACCTCATTAGCCCGTCTGCAACCAGCGGCATTAACTATGGGATGTATATGAATTGTCCTTTCCCGTGCATGAAAGCTTAATGTTTCTCTGATCCTTTTTACAATTTTATCGCAGCTAAGGTTGGTAGCAAGTTCCATCCCAAGCCCAAGCACCAATCAATAAACACACTTTCTGGGTCCATCACTTCATCTCTACCCCTTCATAGAGGAACTGCCTGTTGAGCTAGCCTCCACCAGCTTGGGGGTAGCAGACTGTTCTAAGTCATCAGGAGAGGTAGATAAGTTCATATATCCTTGTAGTGTTGTATTTTCTTTTTAAATGACTATTTCTACTCTAATCAGAAGGGCTCTCTAGATGACTTGAATAACAAATCTGGAAAAATGACAGGTGAGGCAAAAGATATTTGATTAGTCTTTCATAAACTTCTTTCCTTTGGTTCAATCACTTTCTTTCATTCATAGACCACAAGGCAGATGAGTCCTGTGATAAAATTGACATTGATGCTCATCATGGAAACAAGTTTCTATCTCCAGATATTAGTGTTATTAGTCAGGAGGAGACAACCTTGTGGTCAGAAGAAACAGCCATTCTTCTTTCGAGGGATGCAAATGAAACAAGAGTTTCAGATCTTCCTGCTTCTAATTAACTAGAATCAATCGAAGCCACCATGACTGATGCTGCACAACTTCACATTCATTCTTGTTTCTGTGAAAAGGAGGCCCAAGACATTGCAATGGATGGGCAAGATGCTCCCTCAGTTTGTGGGGATTGTCATTCACAAAGACAGATCAGAAACAGTGGTGACAACCTGTGCATTTTTTTTTTTTTTTTGTAGATTTCTCTTTTCTCAACTCAGTATCATTGACCTTAACTTGTGAAAAAATGTTTGTCCTGTGCAGGAAGCAGAGACTTTTCCTGATCTGCAAACCACAGACAGTCCGCACGAGAGAATCACTACATTGGGCATTGGTATTGACTTTGCTTCCTGAGTGCAGCACATTGCTGCTTATTTGCTGCCTCTTGTATCTAAATTATTTAAACTTGCTAATTCTAGGAAAGTCCAAGAGTAAAGATCTATTGGAGACCAAAGTACAAAGTGAAGAAGGGAAGCCTACTTTTGGCATCACTAATTCAGAAGTTGAGCCAGGTGATCACTCCCAAGATTTGGTCCTTTCTGAAACCCAACATCTTGATCAAGGCTCAGTTCCTGCCTCCATACCTGATGATATCTTTGATTACTTGTCCATAGAGCTTGATGATGGAACTTCCAGAGATCAAGACTTTCATGAACCATCACACTCAGATAAACTCATTGCGACAAATTCAATGGATGTTTCTGATGTGCCTGGTGATTTGGTAATCATTTTATTGAAGTGCTGGTACTCCACTGTATTAAGACCCACATTGGTGTGTTAGACAGTTGTAATTCAGCTATTACAGGCTGTGTCCCTTGAGCTACCATGTCGGATACACTCCGGATATCTTTTTTTCTTTGAACTATTTAGTTTCCAAAATTTTACAAGAGCAGAAGTCCCCACCATAGAAAGCGTGAGTGCGCAGAGTTTAAGCTGGCATATGAAGGGGTGATTTAATATTTGTGTGCTTTAACCCTTTCCTTCATGTCTAAGCTGGAATTTGGCCAATATTAAGCCATTGAAATTTATTATGAATCAGGGGGCAATCCAATTTTGAAGAGATTTGAATACATGACCTCCTAATCTGATACAATGTATATTTTGTGAGACCATTTGCAATTTATGTGAAAGTTTAAGCCATTCAATGAATTCCTAGTACACGATTAATATGCTTTATTGTTTTTATTTCCTGACCTATTTAATATACAGAGTCACCATAATGAAGAAACTTTGGCTACGTCTAGTATTCCTTTGATGCAAGACCACTCCCGTATGTATAATACCATGTGTAAAGGTAAAAAATCATCAAGGTAGTTCAGAAAGCGTCCTGCTCTGAGTCAACTTGTAGACGGATCTGTTTTTTTTTTTTGGGGGGGGGTTCACTCTGATGGCAACAACTCAGCTGAAACTCATACTCATTGTCACTCCGGAGATGAATCATACGATGGTAATGAATATAAGACACGGAATTCCTCACAGAAGAAAAGTAGTCAAACTAAAGTCAAGAAAGCCGTTAGCTAAGAAACATAAAGAAATAAGGAAGAAAGAAGCTGCTAAAGCCCCTGAATAAATTACTGGCAAACCTCGCAAAAGGGTCTCTCACTGTACTCAACATGGCAAAAGAAGTGGTAATTACATATATGAGTGGTTGAGAATTCCCCTTAGGCACATTGTTTCCTCTTATATAGTGGATAAGGTTCTGCTTCAACCCTGGAGGATGAAATTGACTGTAGAAAGTAGCGCATTAAGGATCTAATTCTTCTTCTGGAACACAAGCGTTTGGCAGTATACAATGAGACTCTTTATTTTTTTCTTATGGGTATTTGGAATTCTGATCCAGAAACCTTTTGCTATTCTTCATTCTGGTTCATATATGTGTGTGTCGTTTTGCAGGTCAAAATGGCAAAACGATAAAAAAATTTGTTCATGATGGAAAAGAAATGGCTAAAGTTCTTTGCTATTTTATTCGATAAATGCAAGTAGTTATTGCTGAAGTTTGTTCATAATTGGTTTAGCTTATTTTTTATTTTTTTTATACCTAGGATCCGCCAGGCCCAACGAGCTTACGCTCACCAACCCATGGCCCATACAGTGCGTGGTGGTTTAGCTGATTGTTTGTACAAGATAGTTCCTTCAAAGCTCTTATGTCGTGTGAACTTTAGCCATTTCTTTTCGCAATAACAGATTTTGAGAGACAAAATTTGTGGCAGCTTGTGTTGAGACAATGAACATTACTACTGTGGCACTGGGTTGTCTGCAGTAGAAATGATGCATCATGCCCTCATGATGCCTAAAATCTATAGCGGCCTTTTGATATCTTGGGAGGAGTCTGTTCTAATTAGAAAAGCAATAGCCCGTTGATGCATTTCCGGAACAGGATATTACAGAATATATCTAGTTTCGGGCTATACCAATTTGTCAAGCAAAATGCCAAGAAAATGAAAGAAAAATCAACAGCTAATTCACATGGCAATTTCTTTGTTGAAAGTAGAAATTTTGGAGTCTGTTCAGATTCTGCAGGTTAATTGGTGTCCTATCCCCAGACCAACAGTCAAAAAAACTAATCTGCGACTTGGTTGTAGTGCATATGCGAAACAGAGATGTTGGAAATTGAGCCCATGTCTTTTGCAACAATACTGAGAACATTGCTGTTAGGAGTCCAAGGCAAGAGTTTCCTTCTGAGCAAGGAAAAAGGCTCCACTAGCAAAGCCCATAGTAGCTCTGAACCGACTCCTCTTTTCTTCAATTACCAGTCTTTCCTGGTTTAAACACCTCGCACTAGGTGGTCAAAGCGAGACACTGAATTGTTTTATGAGGAGCGTGGAATTATATTATGACATAATCCATCTGCTTTACAAATCTTGATCTTCTCAAAGAGAGTTAATTGCAGATGAATTGCCAAAAAAAGATTGTCGTCCTGATTCCTGGCTTTGCTTGGGCATTCGAGAGAATGGCACCTAGCAAGGAAGATCCATTTTGTCTTCCTTGCAATAAAATTCTGGTTTATCTTTCTTGCTTGTGGCTTGAGATTGAGAATTTGTACACTATTTTCATCAGCAAAATCGTTAGTTACGATTACAGTCTTAGAGTTCCCTCCTATCTGAGGCATAAATGCAGCAGATAGCCGGACCACCAGTTCAATAATTAGCTCGGCATGCCTCTCAACATGTTCCAAGGTACAAGGCAATTGAAGCAGATATCTCAATGATCAAAGAACTCTTCCCCAAATTGACATGCCAGCAAGTAAAGTTGGAATTTAAGAAGGAAGAACGTCGAAATCAATTAAGGCTTTTGAAGCTTTGGCCAGCCTTGCAAAAGGTGAGACATCTCCTGCTTCTTTATCTATTTCTGTAGCTATCAGAGAAAAAAGCAACTTCTCATATAGCAAATAATCACAGCCTCCTTCACCATTCTCTCAGCAACCAATGTCTGCTAATTTTCGCAAGTAATATGACCACTTTGTATTGGAGTAAAGTTTCTTGTTATTTTCACGCCACCTCACTAATTTTTTAATCTATTTCTTGTGGGATTCTTTTTCTTTTTTCGGTGAGGGAGGTTGGTGTGGGTGGTTGGAGGGATTTATTTGTTAAACGTTACCATCAGTATTTGTACTTGGACCTGCGAATGTAGAATCCTTGCTCTCAAATCTTAATGCATGAAGACCGCATTTAAGATCATTACTTGACCAATTTCTTTGTGCATAAGCGTTGCTCCTCATTGAAATGGTCAGTCACTCTTTCTTGTGCTGGAAAGGAGATACCAGATTCGCAACTTCACTTGCCAACAATCATTACTTAAAATAGTTACCATTCTCTATCAGACTAGAACTTTGCTTATCTAAAAACCTCAAGGGTTCCCAGGCATAAGAAATGTTGGAGAGTCTTCTGTGGCATGTTAGCTATTGACTAGTCAATATGCGATATTCCCTGTAGACACCGCAGTCAAATTGTTCATTTCGGCAGATCATTCTCATTTTGAATTGGTGATTGAGCATCTCCGACCTGCTGCTCAGGCAGGGAAAGAATCGAGTAAAGATCTTTCCGCTAGCATGATGTGTATCAATGGAAACCAGTGTATGTATCAATGGAAAAATTCATGAGTGTGAATGACTATCTAAACTGGACCTGTGGATAAATTGGTCGAGAGTGATTGTTCTGATTTGACAGCTCAACCTGTCCTATCGGTTTGTCCGCCTCAAGAGTGGTTGTTGATGTCTTGATGGAAAAAACAGTTACGATGTTTAGTATACCTGTATTTGATGTTGCTGCAAAATCACATATCAGATGCTGAGTGTGCACATTTAAAAGTCGAGGGCAAAGGTTCGTTTCTCATGCTGTAGATGTTTAGTATTTTAGGAAGCAATCTGGTTGGAGAGCCGCTCCTTGTATCAAGCAAATTTCGACAACAATTACAGTTAGCAACACCTGAAATAATTAAGAGTTCACTTTTGTACAAACTCAGGCAATCAAAGGGGTCATCTTCTTTTTCATCAGACTTCAATGAATCATGAACCTCAGCATCGCCTTTACCGTCTTCACCTCCTATTTCAGCATCTTTCTCAGGCTTTTCTGCTTCCGCCTGCAAAGCAAGAAACGCATCCTGCTTTATCAAGATAAAACTGTACCCCAGACAGCATCCATAGATGAACTAGCTCTGTGGTCCCAACGTTGTATTGATGAACGTTACTATACTTTTCATGTTAATGTTCCTAGGGCGCCACCAAAATGGGTCGACTTCCTTAAGATGAACGTTACTATACTTTTCATTTTAATGTTCCTAGAATTCTAAAATACATGACCTTTAAAAAAGATTATAAGAATATTTTTTTCTAAATTTAGTTATATAGAGAAATGTTTTAACAATATGAGTCGGGTCTACTGGGTATCGTGCAGTAGTTTATCCAGTTTGATTAAACGATGCATTACAGGTCAAAATCAGACTGACTCGGTGTCCATCTGTTCAGCCAGTGAAAGATAAATGGACAACGTTATTAAACCGATTCACTGATCTTTGATCATGGAATAAAATGTATGAGCCAGCAGCACAACAACACTATGCCACTCACCCACCTTTCTAGTTCTTATACGAAAGATAAATTCATCAGTATGTGATCTTACCTCGCGAATGCAGAAGCAGTACTTTTGTCTTGTGATCTTCCTGTGGTCCTCCTGCAATGCGTGGCTAACAAATGTCATCTCCATGGACATCGTGGATTTTGGCTAATGACAGCTTTACGTGACCGTGTCGGGTCCGATAAACAAATCCTAGTCACCAGAGTTATGTCTGCGCTGGGTACAGCTCAAATTCTTATTGTTTTTGCTAGGCTTCATGAATGGAGGCTGTCTGTTATAGTTAACAAATAAAGCCGTAATCTGTCGTTGTTCAAGTGCGTCGACGATGAGATACCAATTTCGGTCAACACTCAACAGCTTTGACCGAACTGAACCATTAGCATTTTCCTCGGTACTCTTGAAGTAAGGATAACTGTATTGGAAGTTTTAAAATTTGTTACCAAAATGTAATTAGGTTCTAAAACTTTCAAAATATATAACTAATTCCTAGGGGTCCATTTGTTTTGCGAAAAACATTTTCAAGAATTTTTTTTTTCGGCATTTGGTTTGCTAAACAAAAATATTTTCCAAGTTGGCAAAAAAGGTTTTCCTACCAAAACTTAAATTCAAGAAAATAATTTTCTATTTGAAAGAATCGAAAAATGTTTTTCAAAATATAATTAGGTATCGACACTTAAACCTGAAACTCTATGCTTAGGCACAAAAACCCTAACATTGGTTCCTAGGTCTTGGCATTCAAGACCACGTCTTTGGCGATCGGCCCCGGGTTCATCAATGCTGGGCTCGTGATCCAGTTTGGGCCTCCAACACCGACACCCGAGTCCATTGAGGCTGGCCCCAAACCCATAGTGCCACACCCAATGCTCTGGCATCTAAGCTCAGGTCCATAAAGACTGTGCTTGGGTCCTTCTACACTCGAGCTCTAGTCCCAACCCTCATACCCGGGTCCACAAAGGCTATGCATGGGAACTTGGGCTTAGCCCTTGGTTAATGAAATGTTTGTTTTTATAAAAATATTAATTAAAAAAATATATTCTTTTCTTTTCTTTTTTCCTTTTTCTTCTTCTTGGCTTGTCACCAACATATAATTAAAAAATTTAAAATAAGTTAGTTTTATTTTTATATATTCTTTTTTCTTTTTTCGACAATAAAGTTTGGTAAATGGTATGATAGAAAATATATATTTTTTAAAATGGTACATTTTATGAGCCCTTGTTACGAAAATGTTTCTTTTCATTTTCCCTATGAAATGACTAAAAATACTTTTTATTGGTCTTTTTTTTTTTCTCCCCTCTCCCCCTCCCCCCCGGCGTCGGCGTGGCCGGCCAAGTTTTAGCCAAACACCAGAAAATAAAGTTTGGTAAATGACATGATAGAAATTTTTTTTTAAATGGTACATTTTCAGCGTGCAAGGCCGGCAACCTCGTTGAGCCGGGCCGACCACCGCGCCTGGCGAGGGGGAAAGGGGAGAAAAAAAAAAAAAAAAACAGAAAAATTAAAAATAAAAAATATTCAAACCGAATGATCATAAAAGCTTGTCAAAAAAAAGGAAAGTTTAGGACTTTTTTGGCAATTCTCCCCACAAAAGTGTAATTAAGTCTTAAAACATTTAAATTGGTTTAATGAAATCTTTATTTTGATTATATGTTTTGAAAGTTTTAGAATTTGATTGCATTTTCGTAACAAGGTATTTAATTATACCTTTTGAATGTTTTAGGAATTAGTTATACTTTTGTGATAAATTTTAGTATTTAGTTACACTTTGTTAAAGTTTTATAACTAAATTACATTTTTGTAACAAGTTTTATAATTTGCAGTGCACTTACTTTTTTAAATTAACTCATTAAACCTATACCAGTCTCAATAGCTCATAACGTCAAGATACTTTTTTCTCTCTCCACTTGCTATATTCATACTTCTCATTCTACCCATGAAAGACCATTTTTTTTTTTTTATGGCATTGACAAAGTTTCCGAGGCGTGTTCCTGCACCCGGCTGGCGAAGTCGTTCATCCGAATTTCAATTCTAAAAAGAGGAGAAAGCTTCTACCTGGGTCGTGATGCAGTTGAAACGACGCCTGACCTTCCTCAATCGTTTCAAAGAAGTCTCCTGTGGCTTTTCCAGATGCCCTTTCGCCATCACCAGAAACGACGCTAAACAAGGATCGATGGTGATGCCGATGCCATCGATAATCATGTCAAACTTGCAGATTGGAAGTGGTCAGACAGGGCTTGCTTTATTTGTTGTGGACACGGGGAACTTGCGTGTCGAATCGTGTAATTTGAGTAAGAAAACGAAGGAAGGCAAGAGCAAGTCGTGGTACATACTGAAAAGTCACTCCAACCGTGCAACTGCAGGCAAATTATTGAAATGACAGATTTCGACGTTTCAACAAAGTACGACATTGCATTAACATAGTCTAATCTAATAACATGGCTTGCCATGTTGGAAAGACTCTTCGATTGGATCAGTTCTCTTGCCCCATTTTTTTCCAGATTTTGTTAGATCCACCATCGGTATATAAATTATATACATTCCTTTAATCTTAAAATTTGTAATTAAAGTCTTTCACGTATCGACCAGCCAACATAAAACGCGTAAGCTACTGTTTTTTCATTAGACCTAGTAAAAATCTTATCCTTTTTGCCTTCCACATGGACCAAAAAGAAGTGGCTCAGTTCTCACGGCACCTAAGGAAATTCAATTTTGGCAATTCAAATTTGGCAAAAAGAGAAATTGGGAAAAAGGGTGGTGCTGACCAATGAGTGCAAAAATCTCCCCCGTTATTTAAGCACCACCGGCTTGACTTGGGACCCAAAGTGGACTAATTGTCTATGGCTTTGAGCAACTTTGGCATAAAATTCTTCTTGTTTTCCTCGTTTCGGAATCTCAACCCTACATTGTGCGTAAAGACAAAAAGCAAAGGATCGATAAAAGAAGACCACAAAAAAAAATTATTAATGTGTGTGATTCCAATTGGACTTCCATTTCATGCTTGGCGTGATCCTTGCCTAGTGGTCCATTTGGCATGCAATTTCCAAAAGGCGAAAAGGGCAAATTGCGAAATCAAAAGGGTTAGGTGGGATGGTTGGGAACGTGTATTGTAAGAAGCATGGGATCTTTATGTTCAATCGTTATGTTCTATATGTACAAAGATCAAGATGCAAGAGAGTCCTTTCGGTTACGGTGTGGATATCCAACTGGACAAGTTCGGTTTCTATGCAAGGCACGGTCGAGATTACCACCTAATCTTGATGTAATAGAATAGTAATGAATGTCTCAACATTATTTTTTGGGTGAACTATCATCTTAGCAAACATTCAAGGTCCAATGCAACAAATAATTTTATGATCGCAGGCTTTTCCTCATGCGAAAAAAAAAATTATGGATGTCGTTTGATACGAGAAAAGTGATGAATAAGGAAACAGTTTCTTTTTTAAAAGTAAACTTATCTTTATCAAAGTATAATGGGAAAAGTGAGATTGCTCTTGCTTTCTCACCTTTTTAAGCCGATCTTAATTTAACCCTTTTGGTGCAACCAATAAAGTTTGATACTCCGTTCACTAAATACATAATACAAATGTGAAAGAATAATTCTAGTTGACCGACCTTCAAACGGTACATTAAAATAAGGATTTTTTTAATTAATGTCTTCGAAACATATGTTAAGCAAGCTCAATTAGAAATATTTCAATGGATTTTGTTAACAATGCTCCACAAAAAAATGTTTTGTTATTTTCAATACCCCGTTATAATTTGGAAATAAAAGTATTTTCAATACCTATATTTCAATTTCGAAGATAAAGTCAACACGTAATACAAAAAAAATAAAAATGGGACGGTACTATTCCCATCCCTTATATGACTAAATCCACCCAATCTTTGCCAATAAGACAAAATTATCCTCTATATGTAATTGCAATTTAAATCAATGATACCAAATTTATTTAATTTCCTTATCTCTTAGGATCTACCAGTCATTAATTAATAGTTTCATATATTTAGTTTTGTTTATTGTAGATTTTCCAAGTATATTAAAGGATGCCTTTTTTTTTTTTTGTTGTAAGACATTACTTCCATAAAAATTTATTTTGTTGAAAACTGAAATTTTGAAAAAAAAAAAAACTACTTCTCTATGTTGTTGATTAAATTTATGATAAATTGTTATGTAGATAAAAATTAATTAAATCAAAACATTGCATAAAGTAAGAATTTTTTTTTTTTTTTTTGAAAATGCTAGCGAAATTTCTTTATTCAAATTGACGAAAATTGATATCATCCAAGAACTATTTACAAAAAAAAAAAAAAATCAAGATATTTCATTGTGCATAATGTTTTTAGTATATTCCTAAATATTCCTTTAATGTATTAAATGCGCCATATAATAATATATTGCCAAGTAATGAAAAAATATAAATTCTTTTATATGGAAAATAAATAAACTTGATATATATTTTAGATTGATGAAATGAATACAAAGTCATAAAGAAAATGAGCTTTTGATATAAGAGGGACAAAAAAATAGATAAGTTGTTATAAAATCAATATGAAGAAGAGACATTTCAATTTTATACTCTACCAAATAGTGCCCCTTTTTTTTTATTAGTAAGATAATTTTACACAAAGCATGTAAAACTTTATCGGAATATATGAGAATTCACTTTTCTTTAATACGCTAAAAAATAAAACTTGTGAAATGCTTAATTATTCAGCATAAATAGAAGTGAATTTAGTCATTTAAGGGGTGAAAATAACACCACTAAATAAAAAGAATTGAGAACTGTAAATTTGCCTCGACTCTATTCGACATTCGATCACCCCAAAACAATCCCCAAGAAAAAGGAAGACGCAATGCACAGAATCAATTAATTTTTTTTTATTCTCTCCAAACTCGATAAATGATTAAATTATTTTCTCTGGGGAAAAAAAAAAAATTCCTCCCCGAAATTCCAAATGGCGCGCGTGCACCGAACACCCCCCGGGGGGGCCCGTACACGATTAAATTCTCACCGGCGGTGACCGAATCATTACCCAATTATCTCCCCACCGCAACGTCCCAAAAAAATCTCCCACGCGCTGTCTGCGCAGATCAAACCGCGCTCCCCTCGCCGCCGGCACGCTCGACATTCCCTCACCGCGCCCCTCCACGTGTCGCCCCCTCATTGGCCACCGCGGGCCCCGCACGTCTCTCTCTCTACACCTACTCAATGCCTTCTTCTCTGACTTTCTCTCTCCTCCTCCTCGCGTCTTATTCTCAGATCTAACTCTCTCTCTCTCTCCTCTGGGGCCGACGATAAACGGCCATAAATCCTCTCTCTCTCTCTTATTTATTTTTTTGTTAAATTATTTTAGGGGCTAATTTATCTCTAAATTCCGGCATCCGCGGCGACGCCGAGGAAAACCGTGGGGAAAGTCGTGGATTCGCCGGAGGACGAAGAGATCTTTCCGGCCGCGCGCGTCGCATTTATGGTCGGCCGATCTTCCTCGTGATCCGCGCCATTCCCGAGTACCGCGTTGCAGAGGTGAAGTGGCGGCGTCGTTTTTCTTTTTGGCTCTGATGAGCTAGCTTAGCTGTTCGGCGGCTTCGGCTGTCTTGTTGGTTGGCGGGTTGTGTTCTAGGGTTTCTGATAAGGGGCGCCGTGGGTTTCGATTGAGCTCGCGCGCGGCTGTGAAATTTGATCTCGGGCTTTTTTCTTTTTGGTCACAGGTGGGAGGGTTCTTGCTTCGGAGATGTCGGGCCCACTGGATCGATTCGCCAGGCCTTGTGAGTAGTGACGGCTCTTGTGATGTTTTCGAGTTCCCGTTCGATGTGATTTGGTGCTGTTGTGTGGGGATTGTTGATTGCTGAGGGGGTGTGTGGGTGAGTGACTCTGTGTGCGACCGCCTGGTGGATATGCTCTGAAGGGTGTTGCTGGCTGTTTGGTTGGTTCGATTCTCCTGCATTTGAGAGAAAGGAAGGGATGCTTGCCTCTTGAATAACAATTTTGCAATTTGGGTCCTATGGAGTATGGTGCGGAGTAGGGTTGACCTGTGTTAGGTTGAAGGGAATGACTGCAATTTTTGTTTTTGAAACTTCTACATGATCGTCGCTGTCTGTTTGGTTGAATTTGTTTTCTGTTTTTACTTTTACTTTTAAAGGAGAGGAGAAGGGAAGTTGGGGATGTTGCATCTTGCTGTTTTACAAATGGTCGCTTCAATGAGTGTTGGGTTTTGTTTCTGCTCATTTGTGGAGTCAATTGTTTGATCCTCTAGTTAGATTAGCACCAAATGCCTAGAAGTGTCCAGTCATCAGAACTACGTTTTATTGGAGTTAATTATTTTTTATAGCTAGTGCTGGCTAGTGCTTTTTTCTTGAGTCAGTTACAAATTTTAACCTATTTGTAAATTGACTCTTTCATGTCAGGCTTTGAGGGATTTTCTGGTAGTGATGAAAAAAGAGAGAGGAAATCTGACTTTGAAAACTCTGAAGATGAGAGGAGGACTAGAATTGGTTCCCTCAAGAAGAAGGCCATCAATGCGTCCACAAAGTTCAAACATTCCTTGAAGAAAAAGAGCAGTAGAAGGAAAAGTGATGGTAGAGTTAGCTCTGTTTCCATTGAGGATGTTCGGGATTTAGAAGAACAACAGGCAGTCGATGCATTTCGACAGGCACTGATTTTGGATGAATTGCTGCCAGCAAAGCACGATGATTATCATATGATGTTACGGTATTTCTGTTTGTCCTATATCTATATATGTGTGTGTTTTTTGCATGCGGATAATTTACGCTGTTTAACCCTGTCATCTGTGTATTGAGCTGATAAATAACCAGATCAGGCTTTTCATTCATTTCTGCCAGTGCATTCTATTTGTTTGGACCGTGCTGTTTTTGTGGGTCATGAAATAGGCATCGGTTATATAACCAGCTTATTATAGGTTTTTCTGTTCTCTCTGCCGACATTTGGCTGAAGTTTGGTTCTCTCAGTATTTAGAAGCACTTCCTTTCAATGAGATTCTGGCCTCATTCAGTTAGATTCTTATAAACTGCAATCTTTATATGGTTTTACAGTTCATCTACAGGCTGGTTAAGATGCTTGTGTAACATTATATACTTTGCGGAACATCAGATCTTTGAAAACACATACTGTTAGGCAATTTGCATTAGACATGTGTGAGACTTACTGTGCTTTTTCCACTTTTTACCTTTTGCCTTTTCTTGCAGCTCTCACAGTTCTAATTATATTTAGCGCTAAACAACTGATATCTTTGAAAATATACAAATATTGACATGTAGATTTTTTATGTAGTTTTTTGTAATTTTTGGAGATTTGTTTCTTTTGCCTCTTCAAATTTAGGAAGTAAAGCAAATTTTCTTTTTACTAAAGTAAAACCAAACAGGCCTTGATGGTTCATGCCTAAATTGGAAGAACATATTCATAGCTTCTAGGTGTAAATATTGTGGGTGGCAGTCTTAGTTCCTTCTGTATAGCAGGTTTCTATAAGATATTTCCTTTTGTGGTTTGGTCTTTCTGCATGTGCCAAACTTATTTGTTCTTTCTGATGCATGGAATACCTCATATAAGCTGTGGCATTTTGTTTGTGGGGATTTTTTTTTGGCGTATCTGTGGTTCTACAGAATCAGTCTACTATGCATTGCATTTTCATTCTCACATTATTTGTACATGTTGGAATCTTTTAGGTTCTTGAAGGCAAGAAAATTTGATATGGAAAAGGCAAAGCACATGTGGACTGACATGCTTCAGTGGAGAAAGGAGTTTGGCACTGACACTATTATGGAGGTTATTTTAGTTGACAGTTACTGATATGGTTATTTGAGTGCCTTGCTAAATTGGTTTTTGATTTTCACCAAACACCAAATTATGCCTGTTTTCAGGATTTTGAATTTAAAGAGTTGGATCAAGTTTTGAACTATTACCCTCATGGATATCATGGTGTGGATAAAGAGGGAAGACCAGTTTACATAGAAAGACTGGGAAAAGTTGATCCTGCCAAGCTTATGCAAGTCACTACTCTTGATCGATATATTAGATATCATGTGCAAGAATTTGAGAGAAGCTTTGTTGTCAAGTTTCCAGCTTGTACGATAGCTGCAAAGAGGCACATAGATTCAAGCACAACCATTTTAGATGTGCAAGGCGTGGTATGTTTGCTTGTCATTAGTTACCTTATATATCAAGGGTGTACACATGGTGCATTTCATAATCCATTCTCTACATTTTCCCCGTGTTTGTTCAGGGCCTTAAGAACTTCACTAAATCTGCACGAGAACTCATTACTCGACTTCAGAAGATTGATAGTGACAACTACCCAGAGGTACATATCTCAATAGCCTTTAAATTCTAATGTCCACGTAATTTTGTGGTGTGCATATTGCAAAAATAATTATGATATTTCTTGATTTTTATTTGCTTGAAACCTCAATTGCTGCAGACTCTCTTCCAAATGTTCATCATCAATGCTGGTCCTGGATTTAAGCTGCTGTGGAATACGGTCAAGTCATTTCTGGATCCAAAAACTACTAGCAAGATACATGTACATTGCATTTCTTTTTTCAGCTTTTCAGCGTGTGTCTATATTTTTTTCCTTCTTTATAAGGAGACTTTTTGGGAAATTGTAGGTTCTTGGAAACAAATATCAGAGCAAGTTGCTTGAGATAATTGATGCCAGGTAACATGGGCCTTTACTGTTAAACCTAATGGTTAATGTAAGCAAGCACATGTGCACAAAATGATTGTCATACTTCTTATTTTTCTGGCTTTTTATGTTTATGTTTTGCTCATCTTATATGCTCAATTTCCCTATGCACAGTGAGTTGCCAGAATTTCTAGGTGGCACCTGCACCTGTGCTGATCAGGGTGGTTGTCTTCGATCTGACAAGGGGCCATGGAAAAACCCAGATATATTGAAGGTATTTGATGGTTTAAGTCCTTTGTGATTTGAAGGATTAAGCTGCATACCTTGCTTTAGTTTATACGGTATGGCCTCATGTAGTGACTCTTTACAGGTGGCTTTAAGTGGTGGAGCACGGCGAGCCAGACAGGTTGTTAAGGTTTTGAATAGTGAGGGGAAGGTGATTGCTTATGCTAAGCCAGGGTTTCCAATGGTTAGTTCTTTTCTATTTCTAAAATATATGCATGAGATTTCCAACACTGCTGTAGCTACATGCAACAGTGTGTATTTGATTTGGGGATGTGCTTATTTTGCAGCTCTGCCCTTTGTTATTAGTAGTAATGTGTTAAATGATATAAGAACTTTTGATAAATGAATGCCTAAGTCCATGGATTGGTTGTTAAGATATAAAGTCTTGGCAAAAAGTCTTCTTTTTTATTATTATTATTATTATTATTATTATTATTATTATTATTATTTTTTGGGTTGGGGGGGGACACTCATATTAGTAGTAAAGTCACATTTAGTACGACATGCTGTGTCAAAATCTGTGTTTTTATGCTTCTATGTGAAAGGTTCTGAGGAACCTCTATTTAACTTTTAGATTTTTCTGAGTTTAGGAGTATTAAGCTATGAATGTAGGCAGTATGTCCTGCCCCTTTAACTGACCTAGACAATGATGAATGCATTAAGGATTGGTGCTATTTATTTGCAAGAGTGTAACTATCCTTTCATGATCCGGTTCAGGTTAAAGGGAGTGACACATCAACTGCTGAATCGGGATCTGAAGCTGAAGATATTGCTTCCCCAAGGCAATGAAGAGTTTCTCTTGTCTTCGGTTGACTCCTGTTCGAGAAGAAGTGAGTTCGTACTGCTATGAATATGCAATTTAGGATTTTTTAGCAGTTGTACTGGTTTGACTTGTATTATGGAGGTCCATAGAGCTCTTCATGAAATACCTACTGAATCTAATATTTTTTGACGAGTTGCCTCTCTTGTTTTCTGATGTGTTGTAAATTACCAAGCCGTTTATTATAGTATTGTGAGTTGCTAGATTTTTAAGAGTAGCTGTATTTTTGGATTCTGGCTTCCATTTACAATATGTTTCAAATATATAGGCTAAGGCAATTGGAAGGGCAAGCTATGCTGGAACATTCTCAGGGTATGATGAATATGTGCCCATGGTTGATAAGGCAGTAGATGCTGGTTGGAAGAAGCAATCAACACTTCAGAGGCCTTTTGCGTCTAAAGGTTAGCATGTCTGCTCTCCCCTTTATGTAAACCCAGTGACTGAAACAGAAAGTAAACAGAACTAGTTGAGGACAATATAACAACTGGCTGTTCCTTCTTATACTATGCAAGGCGAGTTAGACTTAGATTACGAGACACAGGTGCTGGGTAAACAGAACTTCAAAGATCCTGGTTAAATGCTTCTGTCACCTAGTGTATCCTGGCAGTGGCCATTTCTTGTTAGAATCCCTGTTATGGATGATATCCACAGCTGTAAAGGCTCAAAGCTGTGCATACTCAAGGAAAATAAAATCTCAGGAACTATATATGTTTTTCTTGTTGTTTTTAAGAAAGAAGCAAATTATGTTTCTGCATCTCAATCTTCTTCGACCCGTGGAGACCAGGAACTGTTGCTGACCTACTACTTTAGAGGATTCCTGTTCTTGATGTATGCTTTTAGGAATGAAATCTGTGCTTGTAGCTGAGGACTTACCACTGGGCAGGTTGGGAATTCTTCAAGTGCATTAGCATGTCAAGCATGTATTGTTAATAATAATGCTGGCCAATCTGTGATTTACAATCACTTCTCTTCCCAGTACTTGAGGGTTTTTTTTTTGATAAAATTAAGTATGATTTGCATTACCCATGATTCAGGGACTGTAGCCCAGCCAGACCCTCCAAAGACACCAGAAGGACTTCGTGCTCGGATTTTGTTAGCTGTTATGGCCTTCTTCATGACTCTTTTAGCTTTCCTCCGATCAATTTCACACCGGGTTACTAAAAACTGTCCCAGCACACCACTTGATGTTGACCAGAAGATTTCAGAAGTTGCTCCTGATAGTGCTCAGAAGGAAGAGTTCCGTCCCCCATCCCCTACTCCAGCATTTACTGAGGCAGATCTCCTCTCCTCTGTACTGAAAAGACTGGGTGAGCTGGAGGAGAAGGTCGATACACTTAAAGCGAAGCCATCTGAAATGCCCTATGAGAAAGAGGAACTGCTTAATGCTGCTGTTTGCCGTGTTGATGCCTTAGAAGCAGAGCTAATTGCTACTAAACAGGTACTCTTGTTATTTTTAGTAAAGAATTCACTTCTTTTTTGGTTGTTCCATTTTCTTTGGGGGGATTCTTTTATGTTTCATCATTATCACATTGTGTTAGTACTTCTCATTATAGCAATATTATGGTCTTCTCTTTTTACTTTACATAAAGCAGTGGTTTAAAATTCAGGCTTTGATATATGGCTGAAGTGAAAAAAAAATAGAAGAATGGATTTATGGTAACAAAATGAATCATCATTGATACTATTAATTGGTTTCTCTCTTGCTTCACAAGTTCATCCTGCTTGATATGAAGCTATACAGTGATTGATCCCTGGAATATTTTTGCATTGTTCCTGTTTAGAAATCTTGTCATTGGTGTATTGTATAGCATTTAGTTTGCCACCTCAATCTTCTGTCTAGATTGGTTTCCTTCCGATATTATATATATAATTTTTCCTGGTAACCACTCTTGACAACTGATGCTTGTCCTTTCTTATGGATGCATTATATTATAGCAACACTCAAATATTAGACATTACATTTATTGCTCAAGTCTTTTTGTTGGAGGAAATTCTCATATATGTTGGAGCATTTATGTTTATCCTTTCAGCATTCACTACTCGTAAGCAAGCAACCATCTTGAGCATCTTCTATAATGTAAAACATTCTTATGGATGCATTATATTATTGCAACACTCATTAGACATTACATTTATTGCTCAAGTCATTTTGTTGGAGGAAATTCTCATATATGTTGGAGCACATACGCTTATCCTTTCAGCATTCACTGCTCATAAGCAAGCGAGCATATCTAGTGTCTTCTATAGCGTAAAACAGTAAAAGTAGAATTTGGTAAACAGATTATTTAGTAATTTTATCTTGAATGATAATCACTTCTCTCTTTTAACTGTAGATTTGTTAATGAACATTTATGTTCTGGATTTTTTTTTTTAAATCTAGAAATTGCTCCGGCTAAGATCTCGAACATCTTCCATTAGCTAAGCAATTCAAATTTATGGAGTAATGAATGAATAATATATTCTGATGTATGTCTTACGTGACATTTTAGACATGCTAGCTTGTGCATGAGTTCATCAATGAAATATGGGTACTTTTATGTGATTGGATGTATTGGTTGGCACCTTTTAAAGGTTTTAATGAACCCATAGAAATTAGAACAGTAATCTGCCCTCAGACGTACATGAGTGCATGTAGTTCCCACACCTATGCACTTCAGCTTTTGCATATTCCCAAACCCATATCATGCATTTGGCTTATAATTCCATAAGTCCGAAGAGCAAAGCTTCCTTGGTATCTCGAATGCCGACTTCTCTGACTACTGCCCTTTTTCTATTGTTTGCTTGACTTTTCTTGCAGGCCCTATATAACGCCTTGATAAGGCAAGAAGAACTGCTTGCGTACATAGATCATCAGCGAGCGACGCAATTTCGGGTATGTTGATCTATTTTTTGCTTTCCTTTTTGTGAAAAGACAGATAGAAGAGATGGAAGTTCCTTGAGCTAACAAGATATACTGCATGTTGACCAGAAAAAGAAGTTTTGCTGGTAGGGTGTTTTGCTGATGGAGAGAAGAACCAGGGGATACTTGTTACTCCTCATGAACACCTTTGAACGGCACTCCTCTCGTGTCAATTCTATGGGGGGAATACATGAGCCCAAGAAACTGAATTGTCTATGCGCAGATTGTAAGGATATATGCAGAATTATTGTTTCATAAAATTTGTCTTTTGATTTGTCCCCGCTCCTTTATTTGTTGCGACGTGAGGTGAGTAAAACTTGAGACGTAATATTTCTACGTAATTTAAGCTTCTATATAAGGTTTGCTTGGCAAATCTCGCAATCTGTCTTGGCTAGTTACTTTTGGGTTTCCACTCGTAGATTGAATAAATCGAGGGAAAAGAAGTCCCTGCAAGTACATGATGCAAGGAATTATGTCATGCATAAGATAACCTACAAAATTCCAGGCTCTGCTGCAGATTGAGGATGAAGTTCCAAGGAAAATTGTCAATTATAAGTACCCGGTAATTTTAGAAAGCGTGGAATGAAATAACCATGTGAATACGACTCGTTGTCGATGAGTACCTCCATATGATTGTGTCCCCGCCAGATTCCTTCCTCCACCGAAGCATGTCGGTACACCCATTTGCTCTGTCTTCTCAGTGTCAAACTCTGGCTCTCAAAAATCTGTGTAATCACATGAAACATTAATCCCCAGTATCGCCTTGTCTTCTACATAATCTCACTCAAAATCAAATAACACACCTGAATAATATAATCATCGAAATAGAAAGCGACCTTAGTGTCATGTTTTAATCATCGTGTTTCGATAGCCAAAGCTCCTCTGGGATAATTACTTCGCGGAACTCATCAGCTGCCTATAGATCATCACCGTCCATGTCTTCAGAGACATGATTTTAGTGCCTCTTCAGCCACTCTCGGTTGAGACATTGATTACTGCCCTTTTAGGGGAGCCAAGCCTGGTTTTCCTCTCATTCTCGGAGATCTCCGTATCAACTTTTGTCCGAGTCCTCTCCATGTCTGGAAGAAGTGAAGAAAAAAACATCCTCAAATGCATCATCAGCAGTGCGGAAAACAAATTGAGGTAAACTTTAAACCGGTACTTGGGTTATGATTCCAGCAATCGAACCCACCGAGACATTAGACTTTGGGAAATGATATCGGATCCTAGAGATGCCAACCTAAGCTGACTACTTTCTTATGGCATCAGGGATCAGGATCGTCATCGAAATTTCAGGCACTCGGCAATGACATACGCGGTGAAAGAATACGCATCTCATAACTGTTTAAGTTCATCATGCCTTTTTGATCCACCAAAGAACAGGGAAAACATATTTCTCAATCGGCATCACTCTGTTCTTTGCCTCTTGTGGAAAATCACATGATGAGAGGGAACTTAGGAGGTCAGAAGTCATGGTCTTTAAGCTATCAAGAAGTGAAAACATCACCACTCAAATCCAATCCAATTTGCCAATATGAATTTACAATTTCAACTTCTGGATACCACGTTGAGAGCCAAGGCGGAATGCAGACTTTGCAAGCAAACAGCATTCCTTGAGGGAAAGGGAAAAACAGATTCCACAAGAAGAACGAGACGTACCGGGCTTGACAGAACAAATGAGCTGTCCAGAAACACCTTCACACATGATCAAATCTCGCGAATTTCGCTCAAGTTCACACGGTCGGAAATGGGGCAGTCGAATCAAGCGCTCCCACCCAGAGACTCAAAGCTGACGCCTTCACCGGATGTGTATTTCCTGCCCATTTGTAAAAAAAAAAGAATCAGAAAATCGAAAAAAATTCATCCAACCCCCGAAAGAAATTCTTATCGCAGTGCTCTCGGTGTAAAGAAAAATAGTTGCGTCCGTCACAATTCAGCGAACAGCTACGACACATCGCAGCGTGCCTGATCAGACTTTTGCACGGGACGTTTGATCAATGAAGAATGGTGCATGACAAGCTATTGGACCTGCCTAAGTTGTTCAAGAATTGAAAAGATGATCAAGCATGATAAAAGCTAATGAATTGACGTGAAAGGAGGAGGAGGAGGAGGAGTTTTTCTTACCCTTTGGACAGAATAGTATGATTGTCTCCCGAATTAATCTCACAAAATGGGGCCCCGAGAGAATAAAGGAAACAGCCTGTAACAATCGAATTTATTTCATCATATTCACATATTTGAGAGAGAGAGAGAGAGAGAGAGAGAGAGAGAGAGAGAGAGAATAATGCAAGCCACTTCTTTCAAAAGGGCTAAATGCAAGCCACTCCTTTCAAAAGCGACTTAACCTCATTCCAATTTCAGAAGCCAGAATTCCGAGTATAGGGTCGATCGATTCTATCTTGAGGAGTCCTCAACATTAGTAATTTATGAGCAGAGAAAAGAAAAGGGAAAGGAAAAGGAAAAGGAAAAAGGAAATGGCTTCATCTTCTTGTTTTAATCTTGTTGCTTTTTCTTTGTATAGAATGTCTTTTTAACTGTCATTTTCTTTTTCTAGTTGTTTACCTAATATTTTGGGAGGGGAAAGATGATCTTGGGGGAGGACGGATCGACATGTCTAATTTCAAGTCAAGCCCAACCTTGAACTACTCGAGTATCTTATGGATCAAACTCGAGCTCAAGAATACTCATCCCGATGTGCTCACGAATCTAATTGAGCTTTTTGTAATTTGTCATAAATGTCCATACTTATAAAAATTGGATTAATGCACAAAAAGTTAAAAAGTTCCTTTGTTTTGTTATTTAATGAGTGTCCATACGAAGACAAGTGTTGGCAAAGTTGACATTAGGTAAGGTTAATATCATGAAAAACTCTAAGCTGATACATTGATGATAAATTTATCCCAAACTAAAAATCTCAAACTGGTATACATGTAACAAATTTATTCCAAATTAATTTTTTGACCATCAAAAATCCCAAACTAATATACTTGTGACAAATTTATCATTTGTTAGTTCCATTAAATTAGATTAATATCACAAAAAACCATAAACCGATAAACTTGTGACAAAAGAAGGGTAAAACTTTAAATTGATATTCTTGTTAATTATCACGTGTTATCCAACAACATGATGGTAAAATTTATGAAAATAATGGATGATAAATTTATTATAGATGTAACAATTTTAGATTTATTGTGGTATTAGTTCTATTAGTTACTCTGATTTATTTCAAAATAGTAAAATTGCACGGCATGGGAAAAAAACAAAGAAATAGAGCAATAATCTACTAAAGAGTGTTGTATATCAAGTATCAACTTTAATTGTACTCCTAAAAAATCACTGCAACAATCTTCATATGGTTCATATGGTCTATGTACAAACTTACATTTGCAAATCTATCCATAGAGGTAATTCATTTATTTCTTTTACAATTCAAAGACATGAGCTTAGAAGCTTGATTATCTAAAGGCTAATGGAATACCTGGCAACTTCCATAAACAAATTAAGATTAGATCTTAACTTATAGCAGTTTGCATACAATTAATAAGATTTGACACCACAACTAACCATGCCAATCCTAAGAGGTTAACAAGCCAATTGCACGGGCAGGCACTAGGATTCTATGTGCAATCATGTTGGCTATGAACCAAGGCCTGACTCCACTGGGCTATTTGTCATAATTGGTAGTTCGTATTTTTCGGCTAAATTATAATTTGAATTCTTACTAATTTTGGATAATTCAAAGGCACAAACATACATGTCCAATTATTTGGAACTTCATGAAATATCCTACTAGTCTCATGATCTAGTTAAACCCTTACTTCTAGCCTGCACAATTTGAAATTCTTATTTAGTGTTGAACTCAAACTATTTAAGTATCTTACGGCAAGGATACTTAGCTCGACATGCTCATGAGTCTAATCCAACTTTTAGTAATTTGTCATAAATGTCCATAGTAATAAAAATTAGACTTGAAGATATTCAAAATTACATAATATTGGATTTTTTAGATTGAGCTGGAGTTCCTTTAAAAATTTATCATAATCGAATTGAGTTGAGTTAGGGTATTTAGCCCTTCTATTTAAGTTGAGGTCGTGCGTAAAGTATCATACTGCTCAAGTCGAATTTTGAGCCTTGAGCACATGATGGAGTCGAGTTCGAGTCTAGCACTATATGGCTCAATTCCATTCACCATGTTCCACCCAGGAGCTAGAAATGAAGCCTACACAGGAGTGGCTATATCGATAGGATCCTAGTCCGCCTTAATTGGCACATTAAAAAAAGAGAGTGATAGTATGCTTGATAATCATAAGGGAAATTCATGTACAAAACAATTAAAAAGTTCCCTTGTTTTGTGATTTAACAAGGGTCCATACGAAGATACTGTTGACAAAGTTGATATCAATTGCTCTGGTTTATCTCAAACTAGTGAAATTGCATAGCATGGGGGAAAAGACAGAGCAACAATCTATTGAAAGTGTTGTACATGGAGTATCAACTTCATCATAATATGATGTTAATATGCTTTGTCTAAGGTTTCGTGTGAATCTCGGAGATGAACACTAAGAGGGTAGAGTCAAGTACATGGCTCAATAAAAGTATTGTGGGGGTGAGATGTGCAAGTATCAACATATTAAAATAAGAGAAGTTAGAGCAATAATCTATTGAAAAGTGTTGAATATATAGTAGCAACTTTAGTTATTTTCCTAATAAACAAAAAGAAGAAGTTAAAACATGAAGTCAAGGGCGCTCAACTCGATAGAAGGGGCATGGGTTAATTATGTAATAGTCACTGCAACAATCTTTACATGGTCTATTTACAGACTGATATTTGTGAACCTATCCATAGAGGTAATTCATTTTTTTTTTTTCATAATTCAAAGTCATGAGTATAGAAGCTTAACTTTTGGAAGGCTAATGGAATACCTTGCAATTTCAATAAACCGGTTATGATAAGATTTTAACCTAAAATAGTTTGCACGTAACTAATAGGATTTGACACCATAATTTACCGTGCCAATTTTAAGAGGTTAACAAGCCAATTGCATGTGCAGGCACTAGGATTTGATGTTCGATCATGTAGAATATGAACTAAGGCCCCACTCCATTGGGCAATTTGTCATAATTGGTAAGTCAAATTTTTTAGCTGAATTATGAGTTAAATTTTTCCATATAGAAATTGAGATGTATAAAGAAATATAGAAGATGTAAGAATTCTATATTTAATTTCTTAATTGCTAATTACAATCGGTGATGACTCCTATATATATTCTAGAAATAAATATTGACAATAAAAGTTGTAACCATTGGTGGAGATAACATTTAAATCAATTAAGGATTGCTTACCATGCAAATATTCAAATTGTGATTTAATTTTCGTGTGAGCTTAAAATAATATTATGAATATTGGATTGCTAAGCATGTGAATATTCTCATTGTGCTCTGATTCTAGTGTAGGCTGAAGATAACATTTAATTCTAGTGTGAGTTGGAACAACTAGCTAGATCAACACTTACTTTTTTAGATAATTTAAAGGCATGAACTCAAATCTAGCTATTTGGAAGTTCATAAGATATCCTACAAGTCCCATGATTTAGTTAAATCCATATTTTCAGCCTCAACAATTTGAAATTCTTCTTTAGTGATTGCAATTTTGGTTTTCTTCTCCACCCATAATATTCTTCAACTTAGTATAATTTTATTTCTCAAATGACTATAATTTCAATAGTCTTACTAATTGTGTCATTCTACAACATTAGTTGATTTGATGTATTCTACAACACTAATTGTATTCTATTCTGTTACATGATTGGGATTTTCATGAATTTTTTTAATCATTTACGTCTTATATCATTGCAATGTTCAATCTGGTTTGTAAGATTTTACGTTAATTTTCATTTGGTTCAAGACACAGTATTCCCTATATGTTTTTTCATCTTTTGAACATTCGATTATCTCTTCTTGTCCTTTCCTGATTTTTAATAGATGCACGTCACGTGACAAGTCTCCACTCGACAAATTTGTGCCAAATCTTTCATTTGCCTTGCCCTCAGAGAACTTGGCTAGATGTCAAAGGCGAACACAAAATTTCAAGGCAAATTCACATTAATGCTTCATTCGTCTCGTAGAAGACAAATGATTTGAAAATAATTTCCTAAAAAAAATTGTTTGTATCCTTTAGGAAAATTAATGAACAAAAAAATATTTTTATTTATCCACGGAAAGATTCATATATAAATTAATACCAATAATGAATTTTTTTTTTTCAATTGACTAATTTTTCTACCACAATCATCTTTAGAGATTATTTTTTAAATTGTTCATTGCCTAAAAAGAAAAGAAGATAAAAGATATGACATTAAGACTAAACTAACTTATATAGATCAAATGAATCGAATCAACTGGAAACAAAATGGAATACCCAGAAGAAGGAACCCGTTTTTCTCACTCTATGTGAGCTCTCTCCCTATCCCAGCAGGTGATAGTCAAGTTGAAACCCTAATACTCCTTCTCTTCACATTATAGTAATCCTCCATGGCAAAATCCTCACAGCAATTGTAGTGAAAGGTGTGGCCCTCCCTTTTCTCTTCCCCACCTCCTTACATCGGTATCCCGACCTTCCCCCTCCTTTGCTCGTAATCCATGGTAGTCCCCACACGACACCCACCAGATTAGCCCATGTTGTCCCAGCCTCCCTGCTAGTCCCTCCCACCTACAATTCATTGCACAATGTTAATCTTAAGCTTCATGTAACCTAGTTATCGAGCTCCCTTCATTCCTAACCCTAGAAAGCCATATACCCATCTACCTGATCATCACCTATCGGAGAAACCCATTATACCCTATTCTAATATTGACTAATTTCTAGAAGAAATGGAAGGCAAATGGAGAATCACCTGCATATGACAACACTATGCAAAAGAATGGGGGGATTTATGGGCAGAAGAAGATATCATTGAGTTGTTTGCAATCATCCTTGAATCGGTAAACTAGGAAAGTAAGCTTCTTCTCTATGGCAAATTGTTCTCTAAACCCAATGTTAAACTTTCAAGCATTCTTGAGTACCATAAAGAAAGCTTGGAAGATCGAGTCAATGAAATGTGAGATGATAAAATAGGGGTTTTTCTTATTTACTTTAATTTTGTTGAAGAGAATGAGAGAGTGTTAGGATTGGGCCCGTGGTCTTTTGCAAGTAATCTTCTAGTTCTGAAAGAAGGAGACCCAAATATCCCAGAGCACTGTTATGATTTCTTCCACTATGCATTTTGGGTACATTTGGTGGGTCTTCCTAGAGCTGTGATCATAGAAGAAGTAATTACGAAAATTGCAGGAAAAATTGGCATAGTAGAAAAAGTGAAGATCGAAGCAAAATACAATAGCTCGAGTAGAATGGGTAGAGCTAAAGTGAATTTGAACCTACACAAACCTCTTAAAACTGGATCGATTATAGACTTGAGAGGAATAAAATGGTGGATTGACTTTAAGTATGAATAATTACCACATTATTGTTATTCGTGTGAATGTATGGGTCATTATACAACTTCTTGCCTAAAAATTCCTTATGAAGATTTGGGATTATCTCAGAACAAACCTAGGCAATATGGGTTGTGGCTCAAAGCTGAGGTTAAGGAATTGAGTCCCTGTTGGAAAACCTTTTTTGGGGGAAATAGAGCCTGCAAATGTGGAAGAAGAAATGGTGCCCGACACCCCTAGTTATTTGGCTGTAGAAAATATAAATAAAGTTATGTCTCCACCGAATGACAAAGCTCTTGTACTATATAATCCAACAGTGAATGAAGACATCTCTAAGGGAAATCTTTCAACCCAAGCCCCCAATCAAAAGGGAAAAGACCCCAACACTCTTAGAACTTATTCTCATTTGAATTTGACCAGAAGAACTACCTAGGTTCTAGCAAGAAAGGCAAAGCTATATTAAAATCACAAGTGGCAAAAAAATAGAAGAGATTTACTCCTTATGGTCTTAGAGGGAACCGGGAATTTCTGATTGATGAGGGGCATCTCTTAGAAACACCTATCCAAATGTGGGAAGAGGAGCATGCTCGGGCTTTGGTGACTAGCCCTAATAAGCCACCATGGAAAACATGAAAATTATAAGTCGGAATCGTCAAGGGTTAGGTAACCCCTTGATAGTCCAGCACCTTAGAGCCCTAGCGGCTCGAGAAAGGCCCAATTTGGTGTTCCTTATGGAAACCAAGAACATAGAAGAGGCAATCAAGTGCTTAGCTAAACATCTTTAGTTCAAATATATGAAAACTATAGATCCAGTTGGCATTGCGGGTGGATTGGCTCTCTTATGGAGTGACGAGGTAACGGTTGAAGTGGAGGTCAACTTAGAGGGGTGTTTTGTAGAGATCATGGCAGCGACATTATTATGAGAATATCATTCCTATATGCACCTATTGTCTTTTAGGACAAAATTGCACTATGGCAAACCTTAAGGAACTTTAATCATCCTAATTCTTTCCCGTGGTTATGCATTGGTGATTTTAATGAAATTCTATATCACTAGGAGAAAATTGGTATGCGAGAGGCAGATCCGATATTGGATGGTGGCTTTTAGGGAGTTTGTGGACTCTTGTGCTCTAATTGATATGGAAAGCAAGGACTATGCGTATACATGGACAAACAAAAGGGTAAGTGATCAACTAGTAAAAAATGATTAGATAGGGCCCTCTGTAATTTGGAATGGAGAACAACATTTCTAAATGCTGAGGTATATGCTCTTCCCGCGATTGGGTCGGACCATAGCCCAATCCTCCTCTCATTGCACCCACCTATTTCCAGAATGCAGAAACCTTTTAAATTTGAAGGATTTTGGCTAGACAAGCCAAAATATTCAAAAATTGTTTGCCAAGCTTGGGAAGGAGTTGCCAGTATACGGGGATATAATGGGAAAGACGAAAAATGCCGTCCAGGCGTTGGGGTGCTGGGGTAGGAAGACTTTTAAGAATGCTATTCACCAAATAGATTCTCTCAAAAGGAAATTGATTGATTTAACGAATGCTGATGGGGCATCAATGGGGGAGAAGTACAGGTAGCTTGTTGGGCAAATAGAAAATTTATGGAGACAAGAACAAATGTATTGGAGTATGAGATCCAGAGTAAATTGGTTGAAAATGGGGATAGGAATACCGAATTCTTCCATGCTACCACCATTCAATGAAGGCAATGGAACATAATTTCTATTCTAAGGATTGACGATCAGACTTGGAGTCAGGACCCTACCGTTCTAAAGAACCACATTTTATAATTTTATAAATCCTTGTACTAGTCTATTGGGGATAGAAATTATGATCCAATACTAGAGCAATGTCCTCATATTGTCACAAGGGATATGAATGCAGCCTTAATGAGGCCAATTACTAAGGAAGAAATGCGTCTAGCAGTCTTTTAAATGGGATCTACCAAGGCATCGGGGTCGGATGGATTAAATGGACTATTCTACCATAGTGCTAGCCTATAATCCAAGAGGACATATTCAAAATTGTGGATTCTTTCTTTGAACTAGGCACTTTCAACCTTGAAATGAACAGTACAAGATAACCCTTATCCCTAAAGTCCTAATCAGAACATATATATTTCAATATAGACCTATTAGCTTGTGCAACTTTAACTACAAAATCATCGCCAAAGTTATGACAAACAGATTAAAACCATGGCTCCCACGTATTATTCTCTCAGAACAAAGTGCTTTCATCGGAGGCAGGCAAATTCAAGACAATATCTTCATCGTGCAAGAAGTCCTACACAAGCTACGGATTAGGAAAAGGAAAAGAAAATTCCAAGTGGTGCTAAAGCTAGATATGCAAAAAGCTTACGATAGGGTGGAATGGGATTTCCTATGTGATTACATGCTCAAAATTGGTTTTTGTGACAAATGAGCCTCCCTAATTAAATAGTGTATTTCTTCAGCATCTTTTAGCATAAAAGTCAATGGTGATTTTACTGAACAATTTCAGCCATCTCGAGGTATTAGACAAGGTGATCCTTTATCCCCCTATCTGTTCATTATTATGGCTAATGCATTATCCACCCTTTTGTCCAAAGCAGTGCTGGATGGAACTATCAAATGGATCAAGCTTAATCCTCACTGCCCTACCTTATCTATTCTCACCTTCTATTTGCCAATGATGCAATTTTTTTCCTAGAAGGCAACATAAAGGAAGCATAAAACCTATCTAATATCCTTAACCAATATTGCTATGTGTTAGGTCAGGCTATAAACCTTAATAAGTCGGGAGTGTTTTTCGGGAAATGCTGTCCACAAGGCTTAAAAGAAAATCTTGCAGCTAAGTTGCGAGTGCTAGTGATGGAGAAAACAGGGAAATATTTGGGGATATCTTCGGATTGGGGCAATACGAAAAAAGAAATGTTCTCCTGGGTGCTTGCAAAGGTGGATAGGAAATTAGAGGACTGGAAAGAAAATTTAATCTCAAAAGCAAGGCAAAGGGGTCCTACTCAAAACAGTTATCCAAGCATTATCACAATATGTTATGTCAATGTTCAAAATCCTTGTTTTCATTTGTAGAGCAATTGAAAAGAAAATCTTCGCTTTTAGTGGAAGCAAAATATGCATTGTAGAGGAGTCCATTGGAAGAATTGAGACTTGTTAAAGGAGAGGAAAGACCTAGGAAGACTTGGCTTCAGAGATTTGATTGATTTTAATAGAGTTCTTTTGGGGAAACAAGCATGGAGACTTAATCAATCAAAAGATGCACTATGGTGTAGACTATTCCAAGGTCTCTATTTCCCTAGCGAAAACCTATGGAGCGCGAAGAGAGGACCTCCACCATCCTGAGGTTGGCATAGTATCTTATTAGGAATGGATGCTATTGAATTGGAGATTAATTGGGAAGTGGGGAATGGTAAAAGCATACAAATTAGAGATGACCAATGGCTGGTTTCAGGGAAGATTGGTGGCCCGGCTAACCTAAATGAACCATTGTTTGTAGTTGACCTCATCAATTAGGAAACAGGGGAGTGGAGGTCAAAGTTGCTGAAGGAGACTTTTGGAGAAAATTTTGTACATGAAATTTCAGCTACACCCCTAAATATGAATCCTAGGCCTAATAAATTACTATGGATTGCAAACAAGTCGGGATCATACTAGGTAAAAAGCGGCTACAACAAATTATGTGCATAGAGCAACACACACCCTGCCTCTCCAACATCAACATCATATCACAACCCTAAAAGACTATGGATCAAAATTTGGAAACTTCACACATCTCCTAAAATCAGATTTTTCATATGGAGCATTTGCCACGATGCACTTCCTAAGAAAGAAAATCTCTATCGAAGGAAATTAGTACCTAAGTCGCTATGTCCAGTGTGCGGACTAGCCCTGGAGTCCTCCAAACATTTGTTCCTTTTGTGCACCTGAACCAAACAAGTATGGACTGAGTTGGGTTTAACAATAGACACCTCCTTGACTAGTATTACACGAATAGACAAGAAAATCTACGAATTTCTCACCTCAGATGGTCCTCCGACACCAAATCCTTGTTTGCAACTATCCTCTAATTCATTTGAAAATCCAGAAACAGATTCACCTTTGCAAGTCAACCACCAGACCCACGACGAACCGTAGATGAAGCTCTACTCTAGAACCAACTAACAGACAAATGGCTTTTGAAAGGCAACAACATACTCATACCTCAGAAGGAAAATTGGGAACCACTCGGTTTGGGTGCTCTGAAACTAAATATCAATGTCACTTGGAGAAGCTCTTCCATGGAGTGATCCATAGCTGGAATCTGCAAAAACGAAGAAGGTATCCTAATTGCTGGCTTTGCACATTCAATCCACGCCCCATCTGCTCTCATTGCCAAAATCCTAGCACTTTGAACTGCCTTGTTGTGGATACAAGAAAACGGAATTGATTGTGGAACTCAAAGACTTGCTTCTGTCCAGCACATGCTACTTATTACCGACAACTCAACTATAGTTCAAATTGTCCTGGGCCAAGAGGATTCGCCGTGGGCCCTTGTGGTCTGTTGTCTTGGACTGCCAAAATTTGTTGGGCCAATTAGAAGGAGTCCAGCTGTTGCACGAGCCCAGAAACACGAACAAAGCCACTAATTGGGTAGTTAAGGCCCACTTAGCTGGTACCCTCCCACCGAACTGGATATCTCGCCCCCGCAAACTCTCTCATCTATTTTATGTTTCGAGTTCGGATCTAGATGTAATCAATCATTGAGTTAATAATGAAAATCGTTTTCTGACCAAAAAAAAAAAACTTATATAGATCATATGACTTGGGCCGACATAGGCCCGACCCGAGCCCAATATCCGGACCGACAAGCCCTCCTAGGTCTTCGGGTCGCCCCGTTGACTCATGTTTTCTCTCCCTAGCATGAAAAGAAAGCACTTGTTCCGTAAAACCCTTTGCTCGCGTCCTTCGCTCGTGTCTCGGTCGCTCTCAGTCTCCCTTCCCTCTCCGACGATGTCTGCCGCCGCCCCGACCTCCCACCTCCTCTCCAACTCCGCCGCCCACCGCCGCCGCACCCTAACCAACCGCCGGCTCTCCCAAAACCCACTCGTCAGAATCCCCGTCGTGCCCCTCAATGCGGCCGCTAAACCCCTGAAGCGCCTCCAGCTGCGAGCCGCCGTCTCCCAGAAGCCGGCCTGGGACACGCAAGTGGCGACGCTCAAGCACTGCTTCTCCAAGTCCCGTGATGGGTTCCTCTACTGCGAGGACGTCAAGGTCGAGGACGTCATGGACGGCGTCGAGAGGAGGCCCTTCTACCTGTACAGCAAGAGGCAGATCACGAGGAATGTGGAGGCTTATAGGGACGCTGGAGGGATTGGAGGGCGCGGTCATCGGGTACGCGATCAAGGCGAACAATAACTTGAAGATTTTGGAGCATTTGAGAGGGTTGGGTTGTGGGGCGGTGTTGGTAAGCGGGAATGAGCTGAGGTTGGCTCTTCGTGCTGGGTTCGATCCCACCAGGTGAAACAGAGTTTTTGCCCTTGCTATTCTTGAAGCTTAAAGTCTGGTCTTCTGTGCTTGCGATTGGGTATTTGAAATGTGGTTTATTAGATGAGTGGTTAGTTGGTTTTTTCTTGTTTTTAGTGTAATCGCAGAGGGGATATTTGATTTTGGATCATAGTAAAGTGACTAATGTGCCAGAGGAATTAGGTATATGCTTATAGTGGAGCTGGAAAAGTACCCCCGGTGGAAACATTTAATGCTTAAACGAGATGGCTGTCTGAACAGTCATGGTGTTTCGTTGCAGCTTCAACAGGAATGGTTGAGTACCTTTCTACTGAATTTAGCGCAGTAATATTGCATTGACCTTTCCAAAAGGTGGATTTTTTTTTTAATTTTTCTTTTCGGACAAAAGGTGGATTGATAAGAAAGGAATAAAAGGTGTTCACATTGCTCTTTCAGATTTGTCAAATTTTCTGCTGGATTACCTCATAAGGGTAATTGGTTTAATCCATCAGTTATGAACTGCGTATTATTGGTGCAATCAACTTGTAAGTGCGTTCTGACTTTGTATCTGACTGCTTGCCTTTTCACTTTTTAGTGATGATATTGTGAAGAAGAAAATCGTAGGATAGTTTTGCTTAAATTCTGTTTCTGTGCAACTGTTTGCAATTTTTGAACGACAAAGTGAATTTATATATTTGTTTTTTTGAACTGATGGTAGATGCATTTTTAATGGAAACGGGAAACTCTTGGAAGATTTGGTTCTAGCAGCACAAGAAGGTGTCTTTGTCAATGTTGATAGCGAATTTGACTTGGAGAACATAGTTGCAGCTGCCAGGATAGCAGGCAAGAAGGTTAATGTCCTACTTCGTATTAATCCAGATGTGGATCCTCAGGTAGTTTTTGGTTCTTCCACTCATGGGGCCTTTACATTTCATACCTTACATGATATTTGTCTGTCAAGCTCATTTTTTCAAGGCATTTGTTTTGTGCAATTCATATGAATTATGGGTGGTGTGTCCTCCTGAAAAGTCTCACACTAATTCTGTGGATTTTTTTAATTCAGGTCCATCCATATGTTGCCACGGGAAACAAGAACTCTAAGTTTGGTATTAGGAATGAGAAGCTGCAGTGGTTTCTTGATGCTGTAAAATCACATCCAAACGAGCTGAAGCTTGTGGGTGCCCACTGCCATCTTGGTTCCACAATTACCAAGGTCTGGTCTTAATCTTTTTTTGAATCATGTTAAAGACTACAGCAGTTAAAGTTGTTATTGTCTAACTATTGGTTTACCTTTGACTGGTTGTCCCTAACTGAGTATTAGGATCATATGAATCTCTCTGTACTTAATGTGTTTCACCCATCTACTAGTCAATTCTAATTTACCTGGCAATCAATACATTTGTGACATTGAGAGGTTCCTTTTTCTTGTACTTCTCAGGTTGACATATTCAGAGATGCTGCAGTTCTCATGGTAAATTATATTGACCTAATTCGTGAGCAAGGATTTGAGGTTAATTATTTGAATATTGGAGGTGGTCTTGGAATAGATTATTACCACACAGGTGCTGTTCTTCCTACGCCCAGAGATCTCATTGACACTGTGAGGATCATACCTTTAATTCTTCATGTCATTTGTGGTTTTTCAGAGACAATGCATAATGCTATTGCAGGCATTATGTGGATTGATTTTTGTTGAAGCAACCAAAACTTTGACATATTTGATTTGAAGACTAGTATATTTGCAATTATTTGTTATTATTTTTGGTCGGATGCAGTTATTATTTTTGAACTGGTAATAATTTGCTCATGTTACTTTTTTTTCTTTTTTTCTTTTGATAATCCCAATATTTTTAGGTGTTTCCAACACTTTTAGGTGTCTTTACAGGGATCTATGTTTAGTTTCTGGGAAGTCAGATTACTTACTAGAATAAAATTGTTCAGAATCTCTTATCTAAAAGATTGTTAGTTTATGATAGTAAAACAAGTATGCGGATTGTTGATTGTAGTGACATCTCATTGCACTGAACTTACATCTGTTTAATGGTTGAATGCAGGTCCGTGAATTGGTCCTTTCACGGAATCTGAAGCTCATTATTGAACCAGGACGATCGCTAATTGCAAATACTTGCTGTTTGGTTAATCGCGTAACTGGAGTTAAAACAAATGGAACTAAGAATTTCATTGTTATTGATGGTAGCATGGCAGAACTTATTCGTCCGAGTCTTTATGATGCATATCAGGTTGGTGTGTATTCATGTGTGTTTCTCAAACATATTTCAATGGCTCAGCTAATGTTTTGAGTGTTATTTGATCCTGTTTATTTATATAACATTAAGAATATCAAGTTTCAGTAAGTTTGTCTCTCATCATACATCACTTTTGCCTCTTTTTGATATTCAAAAGCCTGGTACAAGCATTGATCCTTATAATTTCACCATCAATTCTTTTTAGAGTGTAGCAGAAAAACTTCACTTGTCAGTTCAAAGGAAAAGTTCCAGTGATTATTGTGCATATCCACATGGGATTGCAATAGCGGCAGAGCATAGCTAGTCTTGGCATGATTGTTGCTAGGAAGATGAAATATATGTTGCTTATCATTCATTCTATAGATCTTCTTTTCAGAAAATTTTTCATTATTTTTATTGGGTTGGTGGGGTCTGAGGGGCTTAGTGAAGTAGAAAACCCGTAAATTTGCTTTTGTTTTTGTCATTGGTAGGTGACAGAACATAACAATATTGTTTGCTCCCTCAGTCGCAAGATTGACCTTTAATATTGGTTGCAGCACATAGAGTTGATCTCTCCTACTCCACCTGATGCTGAAATTTCAACCTTCGATGTGGTGGGTCCTGTGTGCGAATCTGCAGATTTCTTGGGGAAGGACAGAGAACTTCCAACACCCACTAAGGTAGCATTTTTAGCTTTTACCTGCTTTATGATTGTTTCAATGAATACGATAAGGTTTCTGACCAAGACTAGTGTTGTTGTACAGGGAGCGGGCCTTGTTGTCCATGATGCCGGTGCATACTGCATGAGTATGGCCTCGACTTACAATCTCAAGATGCGCCCCCCTGAGTACTGGGTATGCACCCCTTGCTTCCTGCTTTGGAAAATTATTGTCATAATAATCCTCTGTTTCCCTTCAACTTTGCTTGAAAAATTAACATGGACACCCTTTCAGTTTCTTAACTTGTGCTAATCAACCTAGTAAAAGAGTTAATCTGCTTAAATTTACTTTGCTTTTACCAGTAAAAACAAAATAAAATGAAGTGGCTTTCAATGGAAGTACTATCTTCCTACATAAATCATCTTCCTGCTGTATCCAGTAAATCTAATGTAGAAGCTTTTCCTATCTCATGGAACAACTAAAGAAAGGAGAAGAAAAATGCACTTTTGTGGAAGATTGTCTAACATGAATATTTTTTCCACGATTTTTCTCCACTGAAGAGAAATTTTAGTTGGATAGAACCTTTTGTACATCAGAAAAGAAGAAATAAACCTCATAAATAGCTATAGCCAATACTTGCAAGACAATACTGCATAAGTGCTTAAAAAGCAACTAAAAGTGAGGATGGCAATTCAGATCCTTCAATTAGTCTTTTGTTGTTTTGTATCCTAAATGCACTACCCATGACTTGGGTTTTTAGCGGTTAGCACTCAAGGATTTTTGGTTTATGCAATCTTGGGAAGCAGTAGTATCTATTCTTAAACCATGTAGAAGTGCTATGTTCTCAAAATGAAGGTAGAAAAATCACTTGATCTAAATGCAAGTATCGACTTGAAACTATAACATGGTTATCATGGCTGGTGTCACCATCCTTTCCTTGACGTTAGTCTCATTTTCACCTATACAACGATTCTTTCTTTGCTTTTGGCCAAAACCTTTTCATTGGGTCTTTTGTTAGTAATCACTCATCAGGGACCAGCTTGAGATTGCCTCTGAAATCATCTCTGTTCTGGGTAGGCAATTTATCAACCCGCTAAGACCTTTGGAAACTGCATTTTGCATTGCAGGTCGAAGAAGATGGGTCGATCCGCAAAATCCGTCACGGCGAGACTTTTGAAGACCATTTGCGATTCTTTGAGGGCCTCTGAACACGAACGCTCCAAATCCGCACTTCATGGAGGATAGGCATTTGTTTGTGTAGATTTTCTTCTTTCCTAGTTTAATTTAGGGCAGCTTTCTCTGTGGGTGGTCTCTTTCCGTTTCATTCCTCTTATGTATCGATTGCCTTGGTGCCGCTAGTACCAAATCTTCCATGAGTTTCCCATTCCCATTAAAAATGCTTCTTTCATCAGTTGCAAAAAAACGAATAAATAAATTCACTCTTTGTCCAAGATGAAAAAGAAAAAAGAACATTGCAAAACGATTGCACAAAAGCACAATTTAATCAAAAGCTATGCCACAATTTTCATCTGCACATTGCACAGGATCATCGTTGATAAATAAAAAGGAATGGCAACGAGAACACCTGTTAGACCTTTCTCAACGATCCACCTTTTTAAAAGGTCAATTCGATTACGCTGCACGATGGTTTTGTCACTTCAATTTGATTCAGACAGACGTGTTCAAGCGTCATATGTTTCCATTGGAGGACCATTTTCAGCTCCACCATCAGCAGATGCCTAATTCTCTGCCACATTTGTCACTTCCAATATGGTCCAAAATCAAAATGTCCCTTCTAGAGATCTTCAAGTCTACTCCTTTACCAGCTTTCTGTCTTTATTTTCTTCTTTTCTCCTTTGTAAGTGAGGTAAGTATTGCCATCCATGAGGAACGTGCATTTGAAGTTAAAATTAGAGAATTTTGGTACAAGCATACCATTGAATCGTCCCACTTCTCGTTTTTCTTTCTCCATGTACGAGCCTGGACATGATCACCAAACAATAGATTTTCCATAATACTGTGTAACACCTTTTCCGACCAGCCGACAAAACAACGCAGCACTCTCATCTCATGTCCGACTCGATGCTAGATTCCTAATCATTCTTCCTCCCTCTCAAAAATTACACTCAATCAGCAAAGACAATTATATTACAGCTCCAGGCGTAGGAGACTACTATACTTTCCTTACCTACTAGTAGTTAGGACCGGAGTCCTAACGTAGAGTCTACCTTTTTCGGTGAAGGGTCTCGAATTTCCAATCAATTTTTTTCTTCCAGACTAAAAGGGAATACATGGATGACATTACAAGGTCTTCTATCCCAATGTGGACTTTCTACCTATTTCTTCTCTCTTGATCCTTTTAAGGATCTGTTCAGGTCCGCAATCACATTACACTCAATCGGAAAAGACAACTATACCATAGCTCCACACACAAGCAAATCCATTTTCAACTCATCCAGTAAACCACATTTCAAAATACCTAATTGCGAACACAAGAGACCAGGCCTGAAGCTTCAACAGCAACGGTGGCCAAAAACTCTATTTCACCTGGTGGGTTCGAACCCAGCACGAAGAACCGACCTCAGCTCATTCCCATCGACCAACATCGCCCCTCTGCCCAGCCCTCTCAAATGCTCCGAAAACTTCAAGTTATACTTAGCCTTGATCGCCGACCCAATGACGGCGCCCTCCAAACTCTCCAATGTGTCCCTATAAGCCTCCGCATTTCCTCGTGATCTGCTTCTTGCTGTACAGGTAAAAGGGCCGCCTCTCGACGCCGTCCATGATGTCCTCGACCTTGACGTCCTCGTAGTAGAGGAAACCATCCCCGCACTTAGAGAACCAGTGCTTGAGCTTTGTCGTTTAGGGATCCAGGGGCTGCGGTTTTCACCAGGTTGTGGGTAGGGGTGTAAACAGTTCAGTCCGGTTTGGTTTTTTTGAAAAACCGAACCGAACCAAACCGATAAGGAATAATACCGAACTGAACTGAAACCGTCCTGAACTGAAAATGCGGTTCGGTTCGGTTCGGTTTGGGATGGTTTTTCTATTTTTGCTTTACTTATTCAGAGCGAAATGAAGAAGAGAGATTGTTAACTTTTAATTAAGAATTCCTGTTTGAACCGAACCAAACTGAACCGAAAAGTTAACGGTTATTTTTCAGTTAAACCAAACCGAACAAAAAACGCACAAAATTTCGGTTCGGTTTTCTGTTCAGTTCTTGACACCCCTAGTTGTGGGTGATGACATATCGTAGCTGGAGGCGATTTATGAGTTTCGCGGTGGCTTTGAATGGCAAAATTTTAAATGGTCATTACATTTTTTTTTTCAAATTTTGTTGTACTTATCGTTTGAAATTAATTTTTTTTAGCTTATTTGGAGACAAAAGAGTGATTTGACTAAAAAGTAAAGAAGAATTACAGTTTTTTCCTTTGAAAAATCCCCTGCTAAGGCATGTACAAATGGGAAAACAGATAGACAGACGGTCGAAGGTTGCAACAAAATAAGAATTCAGGGCGATTCTGTATAATGGTTGAAAAATCGAAGGCGAATGGGCACCATCCTAGAAGATTTATGGGACTTGTGTAATTTTCCCTTGCTAAGAAAATGGTACCGTTATATCCGACAAAAATGGTGCAATTTTGACCACGGAAAACATTTTTCCGAAACATGGGCAAGCGGACTAGGTTTGTAAATGTTTATTTTCTGACCTTAGTAAAGAATTAAAAAGCGTCATCCTTTGATTGTTCCAGCTGTTTCCTTCCCTCATCCTCGTTATATGAAGAATTTTGTGAACAATGGACTTAAATAGCAATAGTTTCTAATATTCCGACTTGAACCAGGGAGATAGTTTCTTTGTTTCTGGTTAAACAATAAAATTCAAGAGAAACTTTAAAAATGTATAAGAATAACATATACCCGTGATCACAACTAGATATTGTGACACTACAAAAAGCAAAAAAAATTTAAAATTGTTCTTTTTAGTCTCGATGGGCAAGATGCCCGTAAATTAAATATTTGCGCTTTAGGACATTTTGACCTTGAAAATGATTAAGATTAGATTTAGTAAATACTTGTGCAAATATTACCATGAAAGGTTACATATTTAAAAAATATATGTGTACATATATATATATATATATATATATATATATATTTCTAACAAATATTTCAAAACTGCTTAACTATCCAACAATCCCCCACATATTTAAAAAAGTTTTGATAAAAAAAATAGAACAGCGGTGGATTATCGGAGAGTGATGCGTTGGAATTGGTGCTTGTTAGGCTATGAACCAACCCTAGAAAAAAGGAAATATAATTCACGAAATCATTGGTGAAGTTTAAAACTTTTATGAACCAATAATTTTTCTATGTATAATTTTCACCAATCATATTACACTACCACAAGATTTCTTATTCAACATGGTTTTGCGCTAATAGGCCATGCACGTGTTTGGTTATTTATAAGTGTTTTAGAGATTATTGCCAATAATTATCATTGAAGCAGCCCCACTCCACATTTATATAGGTGATTTCTATCAAGTGTATTATGTAGTTTAATATACCATCAATAATGGCTTGGAATTTCTTAATCCTTGTAGTTTTGTCTTATTCTCACCTTAAGAGGGACATAATATTTTTGATAGTGCATGACTTGATTAACAAATGACTTGTTATTACTCATATGAATCTAATTTATAGGAGCCAATCACATAGGTGTGGTTACTATCACTGTCGATTTTCCTCAACGAGCTTGTCCCATTCTCCTTGATATATATAGTCAGAAGATCAGCTGAATATTTTTCTGACTTCATATAATGATGGACATAATTCCATCTTAAACAATTGTTTTGCCACGTCACATCTCAATTGGACATGTCTCTTTTTACCATTGAAAGTTTCATCCTTTGCAATGGTTATTGTGTCTCGGCAATCACAATACATAAACACTGAACGTGTCATTTCACTCTCAACTACTAAGCCTCATATTTAAATGTGAGTTTTGTCTCATTCGAATCTATGCTTTCATCCAAGGGACACGATATGCAATACAAAAAATGTCATAACCAGCGACATAGTCCATCAATATTTCACAATGTAGCCAACCGTCGCCATTGCCATGAATAATGGAAAAAATTGTCCTCCCCTTAACAGACATGGATGCAACATAGGACTCACTGCTAGCCACTTACGCTTAGAAATTTTATCGAAGACCAGAGTACTAAAAGCACAAAAGAGAATTGAGGAAATAGAATAACAAGACTTAAGCTTAAAAAACTCCAACTTCAAAACAACATCATTGGAAATGCAAGTATGTAAACTAGCACACATGCCCCTTGGCTTCCTGTAATAATCTAACCAACCGTGGCGAACGCATGCCGGTGACATGCACAAGCAGTGTATTGCAAGCAAATAATCTGCTGACTCTCGTCTTAGATCTAAGAATAAGGAGCTCCAACTTGCCTGAAGAATAAACATCGGTCTGCATTCTTTGGCCACACTCTTTACTCTCTTTCACTAGCTAGGTAAGCCTCAAGTGATTGAATCCAGCATCAAATTAGTAAAGCAACCTCAGCAAGCCAGAAGACAAAACGTAGTCACAAATTGGAGAAAAGCTATCAACAAGAGCAATATGGCAAATAAAAACCAGTGACAGACAAAGATCTCTGCCCACGTAACGAGGGCAGTGGACACCCAGTTACAAAGGTGAATAATCGTCGACAAAATTGTTGTAACTTAAAAAGCAGTCATAAAAGCAATGGGGCACATTGAAATTGCTAATATGAGCCAGAAGTAAAAAATCATATAAACAACCCCAACACAAGGATTAAGGGAAAGAACATGATATCTAGAACTCTTAACAGCTATTGAGAAGTATGCAATACAGTTAGCAACTGATTGCACGCTAAAGCGAGAGTTCTTGATTTTTTTAGAGGACTGTCAGACCTTTTATCCACAATGAATAACGAAACTACTCACAAACATGGAACTTCAAACAAAACGAGAGAGACAAGAGGGAGGAGACACAAAGGGATAAATTGTCAAAACTCAACCGGTCAAATGCTTAGCTCAGTAACATGTGTGCATCTAGGGATGTGGTGTACTTGTGTAATGAGGTACTTTTCCTTATTTATATCTGTCACCATTGAAATATAAACTTCTCACACACAAAAATATAAGCCAAGATTTTTTAAAGGGACTAGTTGTAGATGGAACTTGAAATGTTCAATGACTCAGCCTTCACAACAAAACTATAATCTGTTAGAGAAAGGATTTGATTTGATCTGTCGATTGATTCCCGATTCAGATTCTGATCTTGTGATTGATACAGTAAATCTTAGATATGGAACATTTTTTAGGAAAACAATATTGTGTACATTCTTTTTGATTCATTTCTTGTACTACAAATTCAGACACATGTGCATTCTATACAATGAGAAATACAGAATAGAATTTTCCCATCGCTCCTTGTTTCTTGTCATAATCATGTGAACTATTCCATGAAAAGAGAACAGCATCATAAAGGAGAACCTGCACAAGTTTATACTAGGTAACAAGTTTCCTACAGTGAAACAAACACTTCATTTAAATAGAAATAAAAGTCACAAATAAAATAAAACAAGATAGAATATCTCTCATCTATGGATGAACCAGAGCAACCAGCAAGTCCAAACTTCGTTCTAGTGAATTCGAGCATGTTCAAATGACAGAGCCTCGATTGGAGAATTAACGTGTTTTCAGCATCCCATTTAAAACATTCCAAGTCAATGACAGAGCCTCGATTGGAGAATATTTTCAATCAAACCACAACTAAGCTTCTCAGCTTTGTTTTCATTTGTAATCACCTAAAACAAAGCAGATTCAGTTCTATCTAGAAAAGGCTTGTTACGTTGTAGTAATTATTGATCGTACCTGAATACGGCAACCACTGGAATGACTTCAAGGATCAAAATCAATAAAACAAGAGGAAATGATCGTTGCTTGAGCTCTTCGGCGACAACAACCATGGATAGAGGTGAAGAGAGTCTTCACTGAGTAGCAGTGAAAACAGCAACAGCGATGAAAACAGCAATTATTAATAGCCATGTCTGTCCTAATAGCTATGTGTCATTCTAGTAACATCGTTATTGAAGAGGAGTTTCAAAAGCGAGGACGAAACTATCGAAAATACAAGAAAAGATCGAGAGGTTAGTACAGCCAATCGAGTATCAAAGTCAAAAGGAGAGAGCTTAGCTCTTAATCCTCTTGTATCAATCGGATGATTAAGAGCTTGAAGTGAAGAGTTCGATTTCGTTCGAGCTTCAGTCACGGCTGTTTCCTCTATTGGAGGATGAAGATGATAGAAATCAGAAGTGGATCACGAGAATATCTAATGGCAACGCTTGGCAGTGACGAAATCCACCAACGGAATTACTCAGATTCATCTGCGATTGGCTCCGATCTGATTTAGATGAAGAAGCTTCAACTGGATATTAACGAATTCAAGAAAGATCGAAGCAGCCCCAGCTAACGAACCGAACCCCTACCAATAACTAAGATTGCTTGGGGATCTTACGCTTTTCTAAATTACCATTGCACTAATGGTCAGAAATGTCCTGTGACAAACCGACCACAGATATGCGATACTTGTCCTTCATCATCTCCAAGTCTTTGTTCAATGCCAATAGCAGTGCTAGAAGCGGCTATTCCAGGTTGAGAATCCATAAGACAATTATCCTTATTGGAAAAAAACTTTAGATAACATGAAAAATAACAATAGTTGTTAGAAATAATATTAAAAAGATTAAAAAATAAAGTCAATCATTTGAGGTGTGTAAACATTGTCCTTAAGGATATTTTATATGGAACTCAGTGAGTAAGGCTTTAGTAGCTATCTTATTAAGATAAAACAAACCCCCTTCTTTATTATGCACTGAATAATAAAGGGAAACAAAATAACGTTACGTATATAACCTAGAAATTGAAAAGGAAAAATATGTAACAAGATAGAAAAAGAGAAATAAGGACATTTTGGTTTGGGAAAATTTCAAATAAAGGCTCGAAGTGCTATTATTTTCTTTAAAAAAGCCTGAAGTGAATATAGTTTTAAATAAGGGTTTAAAGTGGCCAAATCGTCTCAAATAAGGGTTCGAAGTGGAACTTGGCCTAAAGTGGCCATATCAGTATAAAATAAAAGACCAACCTTGCTGGTTGAAGGGCATTTTAGTCTTTTACTTTATAAAATTTGTTTCCTTTTTCTTTTTCTTTTTACTTTTCCCCTCTTCCCTCCACTAGCTATGACAAAGGTTGCTAGACTCAGCCAAGGGCCACCCTTGCAGGTGTCCAGCTTGGGCAACCCTCACCTGGGTGGGCAAAGGTGAGGGTTGCCCTTACTGGCATCGAGGGAGGGTCGCCTCACCTGGGTTGGGTAGGTAAGGCCAAGTGAAGGTGACCTCCACCTGATTGTGGCGAAGGTGAATTGCGCTTGAGGTTGGCAACCTTCGCCAACCATCGGCAATGCGTGGCAATGGTGGGGGAGGGAAGAGGAAAAAGATAAAGATAAAGAAAAAAGAAAAAAGAAAAAGATAAGGAAAGGAAAGAAAACCATTCAAAATTTTTTTAAAATATACTTAGAATTTTTTTAGCTAAAATACCCATTTTCCAATGGCCAAAATAGTCACGACCGGCCAAAAATTCTTATTTGAGATAATTTAGCTATTATAGGCCCTTATTTCAAAGAATGTCCACTTCAAACTCTTATTTGAAAAACTAAAACCCTTATTTGAAAATTTCCCTTTTGGTTTTGATATATTAATATCATTTTCCAATTATGTTCAAAGTAACTATTTATATGTCAAAGAAATAGAGAGCCATTTGGAATCTGTTAAAGTTGTTACAAAGCCATTATACAATGGCCATTACAAAACCATTACAATAATGATGACTTTCATGGTAATCATAATTTTTAACAAATATTTTAAAATTGCTGAAATATCCGACAAACCCCCCTGAATTTTTATTTTGTTGCAACCATCGACCATCTATCTATTTTCCCATTTGTGCATGCCTAGGAGGCGATTTTTCAAAAATAAAATTGTAATTCTTCTTGATTTTTTAGGCAAATCTCTCTTCTTTTTTTTTGGTGACCCAGGGAACCCCACACCCCGCCGACAGCCGGGGGAGTAAATCTTGGGGGCCACACGTGCTAGCCACCACACACGTGAAACCAATTAAGTCACTCTATGACGAAGCTGAAATTCGAACTCTCGACCTTTTGCGAGAGGAAGAGAGCGCGAGCGCGCGCGCGCCACCCAAGTGGGTGGTCAGGCAAATCTCTCTTTCATCTCCAAATAAGCCAAAAAAAATAAAATTCATATGATAAATACAACAAAATATGAAAAATGTAATGAACATCAAAAAAGAGATAATATATAATAATAATAATAATAATAATAATAATAATAATAATAATAATAATAATAATTTCTGCAAATTTATCCCACACATTTAATATTATCATTGAAATGTGAAAATTCAAATACTTTACTTGTCACATATCCTTCATTAATTAGCAGTTGAAAAGGCCCTTGGCCGTTGGCATGGCACAGTAGAGTATTCTTCTAATTTCAACACAATAACACAAAATTTATCAAGACAAAAAACTAGCAAAAAGATTAACTAAAAAATTTGTTAAAATACTAGCAAAATGAAGACAATGAAATCAAGACACCTTTCAATTAAAGAAAAAAAATTTACCCTACGTAGCCTGATGACTATGGCGAAAAAACGCCAACTTTGCTCGAGGCGATGGTGGTTTCTTTAATTGCTCTCGATCCTTTAATAGATCTTCTTAAAAGTCCAAGACTCTTATCCTATAATGAAATCGTGATCCTCCTTGATGATTTTTTTTCGAGATAATAGTTTCTTTTTGTAAAGAGTCTGCGATGAAGCTTTTAGTAAATCCCATTCCACTCAAACCGAAAAACACGAAAGTCTTGATTCAATTCCATTAATCGGACCAAACAAAAATGACACTTCCATTCGTTTTACAATTTCAATCAACTCCAAATTTTATGCCATTCCAATTCCATTTTCTATCTTCAAAACATGTCTATATACTTCGTGTAATTCGTCATTGTCTACTTCCATTTCTTTCTTTGGCTCCACTAACAAGCATTGCCAATTCTTATGTTTTCTCGTCGAAGCATTTTTATGTTCATCATATCATATATGACCAAACTTATCTCAAATAGAATTCCTCCCATCCAATAGAATTTTCCCTCAACTCGTATGCATTTATGACATAAAGGATTGCTGGCCTTATCATCATCTAGTAGAAATTTCTCCACTTCATCCCAGTATTACTTTTATGAAAGAATTCAAGTGAGACTGACTTCCCGTAAATCAGGTTGAGCATAATTAATCGTACAGTGTCATCACACAATGACACCCCATCAAGAAATATGCTCGGGAACGTTTCTGATTCAAGTAGATTGACATTCTCTGATTGCAATTACCAGGAAACAAGAACATTAATGGGAGCAAGCAAAAGTGAGCTCTTCATTGATGAATCAAAGTATAGATAAAGGAGGCATGAACTAGGGTTAGCTTCATTAGTTTCTTGAGTTCCTCTCAGCACCGAAAACAGCCTAAAGTGCGACACTTCCATGGTTAATCAGTCAATGCAAATCACTTCTTTATCTGCGCTTCTGAAAATGGAAACTCTGAACACAGTATTGTCCCTTTGGACGAGCTCGAACATGCAGACATCCCCTCCACGCAAACGAGCTGCCCTTGCAAATGCGGACCAACCGGCCCCCAAGGATGCAATGTGGGAGTGCAGATAGGCCCGGAGCTTCACCTCCCACGACCGGCCCAAATAAACAAGAGTCACCATTGGCTGGCCTTCCTGAACGTATGTCTTTATGAACTCCCAGGGAACAATCTGCTCACATAGTAGTTTGATGACCAACCGATTTATGATGAGGAAGGAATATAATATAAGCATGCAAATTCATGAGGAAAGCATAGAAGATGAAGATAAGTTGAGCTCTGGCTTACCACATAATTCTTTTTAATATGAATTGGCAAGAGCACAACATAGAAAAACGGATATTCCGATTCAAATTGACTGGCTTTTTCATGAGCATTGATGGGGCTCGGACACGAACTGCAAAAAGCTGGTTCCAAAGAGCCCTCTACTAGGCATTGAGACTGCTCCATATTAATCCGACCTGCATTACAAGGTCTCATGAGCACCAGTACGAACTTTCTACGAATTGACAACTAAAGGATTTAACAAGGATTGCGAATGACTATGCATGATCATTTTCATTCTCTTCCCAGAACCAAGTAGATATCACACCTCGCCATATCGTTATCTCATCAATCAACAAACAAAGAGCTTCTCAAAAGGTTTTTTAAGATTTGAAATCAGATTAAGGATAGAAAGTACATCAGCAGAAACAGAACTTATAAAATGAGTGACAGACACCTCCAATTTAGATTTGAAAGTGGCGTGATCAAGAAAAGTGACTATGCATTGGAATTACTATGAACCTCACAAACCATACAGAGAAATTCATCACCCCAGATGGCTCATGACCAAGGAACAAAAAACAGAAAAAATGTGCCCTTTTAAGGATTTGTTGCCACTGAACTGAACAAAGTAGTCGAAATTAGGAATAATGAATCCCCAGGTGATTTAGAGTTCGTCTGTCGACACTTCTACCGTTTGGCTCAATCAACATAAATCATGTCCTTACCATCACTGCTAAAAATTGAGACTCTGAACACGATGTTATTCCTATCAGTGAGCTCGAACACACAGACATCTCTTGTATGCAGACCAGTTTCTCTTGCGAATGAGGACCAACCGGTAGAGAGAACTGCCGTGCCTCTGGGTTTATTACTCTTCAGCCTCACCTGCCACAATCTGTCTGAGCACTTAAGAGTCACTATTTGCTTGCTCTTTCGAAGATGTTTCCTGAAGAATTCTCTAGGAACGGTCTGCCCAATAGGTGTTTGAACAAGCAATATATGATTAAAAAAGGTGTTAGAATAAAAAAACACCCACAAGAGAAACACACACAGTATGTAGTTTTGCGACAAAATTTGCTAGTTTCAGAAGTTTTAATCAACCCTTTTACTTGCTAATGGAAATTATCAATCATCAGAAACTAACCTGCAATATTGCACCTGATTGTCAAAATATATGCTTCTAGACAAAAACTTTGAGACAAAGGATAGATAGGATCCATATTTGAATTTGACTCGTACCAAGAACTCTTCAAGGAAAAACCCATGTTGTGTGGTTTTATAGGCAAGCTAAATCAACTTGGTATACACAACAATGTAACACAAAATACAAATGGCGATCATGTTTGAATTCGATGGAGCAAGCTTGGGATCTTACCATATATTTGTCAACATAGGTAGGTGATAACACGACTTTAAAAAAGGGATGGTCTGATTCGAATTCGCTGGCTAATTCAAGAGCAGCAACAGGCCTTGGACCTGTAGAACCACGAGAAACCAGCTCAAGGTGACTTATCCAAACTGTTTGATTTCGTCTGCACTAAAGAAATGAGAACTGCACCAGAATTCATCAATTTACTGACTATGGCATTTGCATAGATTGAGAACTAATTTAATCATAATATCAAAATAAGGTAGACACTAAGTTCCATCATCACCTTCAAATTAGAAATAACTAATTAACTAAATTGTCCACATACTTCATCAATCAACATATAGAAAAAGCTTATTATTAAACAGTTTCGAAGAAATTGAACACGAAAAGAACTGCAGAAAGAGAGTCATGCCTCGAAGGAAAACACGTCGTAGAACCACAAGTCTCACCTGCAAATTCTTGTGGAGAGCCATTTGAACTTGGACAAGAACAAGGCGCGAACCCCTCCGAATCTTCAATTTCCATGACATTTCCCTCCTTTTGAGAGACGAATGCGCCCTCGGGATTCGGCACGTCACTTTTACCAATGCTCAAGGGATAATCAATCTCTGAAGTACTCTTATCGAATATCATCACATGGAAAATGGAGTCCCCTTCGTATTTGAAGACTACGAGGTGACCATGACCAATCGAGTAATGCTCCATGAATTTTTGCCAACCTTTCCACAACCAAACCCTGCCATTGCTCCTCTTCTCTAGTTTCACAGACCAGGTGGAACCACCTGGAACCTTGAGAACCACCGAACCTGACAGATCTTTTGCATATCTTCTCAGGAAGCTTTTTGGAATTCCCTGTGATGAAGTTTTACGGAACTTATAAGCCAAGTTCAAGGCGACAAAAGAAAAACAGGGCTGAAGAAATAGGAAAATTTTCATTTTACCCCACAGATGAATTGATCAATTTCCCAGAGAATATAAGGTCGCTATACAAGTGCGAACGAACGGTGAAGTGGGGACGAACTTACAAGCTTTCCAGATTCAAGCGTGTGAGAGAGGATGATCTTGAAGAAATGAGGACTGCTTGGTGGACTAGCAGGAGTAATCTGCTGCTCGGCACCTTCGTCTTCTCTCCATCGACGATGGCGACGGCAAGACATGATCAATCCCGGTGACTGTAACCGACTGACTATTGAAGAAGAAGACGAAAAAGAAGAAGAAGCAGCAGCATATCAGGACAGTTTATCTGGCAACCCTGTTCTCGTTCCTAACAAAACATAATTTCTCCTTAATTCCGGGCACCTAGTGCTCTTACTCTCTCTCTAGAAGTTTTTCAAGCCAGCAAAAGAAAAAGACAAAAGCCCTGTTGGCACATGCGAAAAATTTTAAATTAATATAATATCAAATTATCGAAAATTTTAATAGCAATTTTTATTAAATTTTCTTGTCAAATTATTAAATTGGATAATATGTCATAATTGACTGGAATATTACTTTAAGATTTTATTTTCTATTTGTCACATTTATACCGATCTTGTGATTTTTTGTAGCATTAATTTAATTTGACATAGGATATATTTGTTATAAATGCATAAATCAATAATATTAATTTGAAGTAAATTTATTATAAATGCATCGGTTTGGAGTTTTTTGTAATTAAAAAATTAATTGAGGGTATATTTATTGCTGTGTATATCAAGCTTGGAATTTTTTGGGATAGTAATCCTACTGGGAGTACATCAGATTCCATGGTTCTCTTTTTTTGATTGTTCGTTTGGACTGCAACTTCAATTACCTTCCTTTGTTAACAAGAAGTTTGTGATATCTACCAGAAGATGTCGTTCCAACTTTGTAAACTCCTCCATTTTGTCCTTTTGCTGGACTGACAGCCACTCACCGATCACCACCATATAACCCCTAATCATCACCCTCTGTAAAGTAATTTGTTCTGGGAAATTCCACAAAAAATGAAAAGAAGAAAAGAAAACACCCTCCGTTTTCCCTTACAGTTTTGCTTCGCATCCTCTAATACAAAACCTCCATGCCGTACTTCATAACATCGAAATCCGACAGTTTTCTTAAACAGCGCTCGTGGCTAGACAAGCGTTCTTCGCCACTTCGAGTCCTAAGCGAACCAAGGCCGCCTGAGGCAAGGGAGAGAGTCAGTCTAAGGTTAGGGGAGGCGCCCTACCATGTACGTACATAGATTCTATCTCAAATGTGGAGGCGTGCGCTTTGGTTATTTCATTGTTTCCAAGGTAGCGTCAGCTCTGCATCGCCTGTGCTTCTCTCTTTCCTATCTTGTCAGGGAATCCCCCGTTTGATCTTTTCCTAAAAGATTTTTGGGTACGAATGTTTTGAGTACGTGAAAAAGGTTCCATCCCTGTTACTAGAATCACGGAGCCGATCTGCAACTCAACTTTCCCTGGTTTCCCGGTTTCAAGGCGAAATGAATTTTAATACATGTACTTATATTTCAAAGAAAATGAAACTAAGCGGGATTTCACTAAAAACCAAAAGAAATTAATAATAATCTGTGAGTCAACAACTTACAGAACGTTATTCACGAGGATTATATGCCGGCCGTCTTAATATTACTTGATTAGCCACATTTAAATGTCGATAACTCATTATCCAATATAAGATGGTCAATTGTGTTGGCGGGTTGAACTTTTGCTGACGTTATATAGTAATTCCATGCATGGCTTCAAATGTAAATCTTTTATTTTATGATGCAACAGAAAGGCCATGTAACCTTTTGTCGTGACATTGTACAAGTGTTTATTACATCTAATCGTACTAGAGGTCACAAGGTCTTAAAGCCCAAATTATAGATTTGTGGCATCTTGCCTGTCGAGACTAAAACACAAAAAAATCATTAAATAGTATTTGTACATTACAATTCCACCATGTTTAGTTGTGATCAAGTGCAAATGTGATTCTTTTATATTGGTAAATTTTTGCCTAAATTATTCAAACGGAAACAAAGAAACGATCTTCCTAGTCCAAGTTGTAATATTAACTATTGTTATTTAAGTCTAATATTCACAAGCATTCTTCATATAACGAGGAAGAGGGAAGGAGAGAGCTAAAAGAATCAAAGGGTGACGCTTTTTATAATTCATTAAGGTCAGAAAATAAAAACATTTGAAAGCGAAGGGCGAAAGTGAAGATGTGATTGTCCAAAACTAGTACCCTTGCCCGTTTTTTCAGAAAAAGTTTTCCGTGGGCACAATTGGCAATTGCCCCATTTTTGTGGGAAATGACGGAACTATATTCCTAGCAAGAGAAAATTACACGACGCCCATAAATCTTTTAGGCTGGTGCCCATTCGCTATTGATTTTTCAACCATTATACAGAACCCCCCTTGAATTTTTATTTTGCCGCAACCATCGACCATCTATCTATTTTCCGATTCGTACATGCCTAGCAGGCGGTTTTTCAAAGGCAAAATTGTAATTTTTCTTGATTTTTCAATTAAATCAATCTTTTGTCTCCAAATAAGCTAAAAAAATTAATTTCATATGATAAATACAACAAAATATGAAAAAAATGTACTGAACATTAAAAAAGCATTAAAATATATCATAATAAGGATAATTTTCAAATAAAAACCTGAAGTGCCTCATTTTTTTCAAATAAGAGCTTATAGTGGACCTTATTTTAAATAAAGACTTAAAGTGCCGTCATTTTCTTAAATAAGGACTTAAAGTGTATTTTGTTTCAAATAAATATTTAAAGTAGTCATGTCAATTTCAAAGAAGAGCTTGATTTTTCAGTTGGTCAAGCTCCTCTCTACTAATGATTAGAATCTTCATGCTCAATTGGACATATGGAGAAATGGATGAAATGAAAAGTTAGAGAAATTTTGAAATTTCACGTTCTCTTCCTCTCACAAAGCTTTCTAAATTGTCCTTGTTCTCATCTACATCATTCACCCACACCTTCCATCCCTAGTCACACGTAATGTCGCCACCCCCCTCTCTCTACATGTGTGTATATGTTCAATAGCACCCCCACCTTAGGTTCAATATTGCTATCTGATGTCACTTATAGGCCGCCAATTGCGAATGATTTTGCACGACTTCGATTTAACTACGAATGATGTTAAACTTATTTCCTATTGGCTTTGTACTCAGGGTGAGCAATCAATCCTTCATGATTACATGACAATCGAGGATCATCCTGATTTGAATAGGCACAATTGTATATTGAAAAGCTATCAACCACAAGTCAAATAAGTGGAAACCCCTACATGCCTTTGAAAGTTAGGTCATATTAAAGTCGTCATTGATCGATTTTAATCACAAATTTCAATTAGATTTCGGATATTGAACTTTCAAGGACGTCGAGACTAAAATATTGGACAATGCCTCATTAATTTTTAAATTTATCAGTAAGCTTGAAAATTGTCGAAAATGGATTAACCGGTTGAGAATTGGAGTCGGATATTTAGGAATTTGTGCTTCAAGGGTAAAAGGACCAAAATGCCCTTTTCTAGAAGCTTGTATAAGAAGTTGTTTTATTTTATTTTATTTTATTTTATTTTTCTTTTCTCTCCTCTCTCATTTCTTCTTCCTTATGTTGGCCGCTCTTTCCCCACGTTTTCCCCCTTTACAGCTATCCATTAGCCCTCCATTTTTGACTTTTCTTCTGTCACGCCTTGAACCTCAAGCACTTAACAACCCCTTCCCTTGGTCAATTGAAAGTGACGTCCCAGGACTTGTCAACGACCATTCATTTTATCTTTCATTATGTGCAAGCGGAAGACGAACCATCCCTAGTCCAACAGACAATCAAACAATCAAACAGGGATAAAGGGATAAACAACAAGAATAACGACCACTACTCATTTATACAACTTCATTGGATTAACGAATAGAGGATCGTTTTCCAATTTACAAGCCTAACAAAGGGGGCTGATCCATTCACTAAGCCAGAACAAAAAGAAACTAGGCTTAACTAATCCATCTATACAAAATGACCCTTTGGTTCAGTACCACGGTCACTCGGACCCATCGGATTCAGGTTCCGTTGGGTCAATCACTGGTGGAGTGGGGGCAGGATTTTTCACTGCAGGTGCGCCATTTTAAGGGCCTAAAAGTGATTATATAATAACCAGTGAGATAAAATCTCAGCGAGTTTTTCCCCTAAGCCCCGGTTAGTACACCAACTCAACCCGGGGTATCTCTCTAGAGCCACCTCTCACTCAACCCAGCAATAAACAACCAAAACCAAATAATAGCTAAGGTCAACCAACAAACAAATAGTTATTTTGCATGTAACTTTACTTGGTATGCCATATCCTGCACATTAAATGTCAGCACAATACACGCGATGCATATGGCCGTTAGATAATGCAGTTCATCAATCGCATGCGAGTTGCGTCACAAGCAATCTCACTTGGCCATTGCCATACCCTACACATTATCAATTCATGCGTGTATGCCATAAATGATGTGATCAGCTCATGCATAATCGGAATCAATGATGCCATGTTTTCTCATGCACTTTTGCATCCACACGTGTTCCAATTATTACTGCCCCTCGGGCTACAACTGAGGTGCTAAGGCTCTATGGCACCCTTCCTCCGTAGAGACGCAATTGTGCCTTTTCGTGCCCTTCTTTCGATGTCTACTAGTAGAGCTAGGCATTGCCCCCTATGAGACGTGGCGACGTCAAGGGATACTCTCCCTAGACAACATTCTCGAAGGAGCATTGGCCCGACCTTTATCGCGACTTAGCATCCAGACTATAATAGAGGTGCCACGGTGCCCTTCCTTTGCAAAGGCGCAACCGTGCCCTCGACAAGTTTATGATAAATCAGACTATCACCCCCCGAATTATTGCCAGGGTGACAGGTTCAACTTAGTAATCACACAAGCAAGTCATCACAATCCACCTATTATCTTTGAGTATTAGTCAATGCACACATGCTTGCATTTAAAACCTCAAATCCTTTCTCATAAAAGTGGTCCATTTTTCGGTGTCCCTTGGACAAATCATTTTTCCCTTTCTTTTGTGAAAACCACACGATTCATGTGGATGTTCATGCAATGACACATCCAATTCATCTCATAAAATCAAAGTACATGAAGTTATGCCATTTTTCACTTTCGGATGAACAATACATGTAAACAGTGCGCGTGAACAATACCTCGTGAACAATGCAAGTGAACAGTAATTTGTGAATAGTGTAATTTCGAAGTTCAATAATTAAAACATTAAATTTAGAAATTAAACAAACAATCAATGATTAAGCCAAACATGCGTAATTAAACACATAAAACACAATTAAGCACAATTAAGCTCAATAAGCAAAATTAAGCTAATCTAATCTTAATTATCTATCTAACCACCTATCTTAGGGCAAATACAACTTAATTAAATCTCCTAAATTAAAATCACCACTAATTAACCCAACCCTAAGCAAATTTAGGAACTAACAAAGGATTATGGGCTAAATTCACCCGTTAAGCGGGCCGGCGACACGGATGTGGTGGCAGTGATGAAGGCGACACCCAAGGACCTCTACCACAGCAATCTAAGGCGGTCCCGGTGTCAAAACAGTAGTGACAAACTCGGACTCCCTTTGTAACAATGAAAAAGTGACTATCGGAGGAGGAAAGGGGTTGAATGGAGCTGATCGGAGCTTTGGCAAGCGGCTGGCCGATGATCGGTGGCACTTGCGGGTCGAGGGGGAACGGTTGGTGGTTGGGCTAGGCGGAGGTTGGGTTGGAAAGGAAGAAAAACAACTGAAATGGCAAAATTGGGTGGAATTGTGCTGCAGTAGGCGATCAGGCTGGCGGTGGCTTTTAGCAATTCCAATCGGCGAATGGCCGACAGTTCCGACCGGCGAACGGCCGACATGGGCCATACTGATTGGGTCTCCCGAGCACAGTGTTGGGTGGCACGAGCAGTTATCAGCACGGGAAAACCATGAACAACTTAGGTTTTTGGAGGAAGGTTAGAAGCAGAAGCAGAATGAAGAAAGGGAAACAAGGGAGAGAGAGAGTGTGCGGTTTTGAGGGCTGAAGGGGAGAGAGATTGAAGTGAGGGTTGTAAGATAAGCCTCATTAAGGCCATAAATGCTTGCCCCAACTCCCTAAGAAAATGACCTCATCTTCTCTCTCTTTTTTTGTCTTTTTCAAATAATATCTAGGGGCAAAATGGTCATTTCCACCTTGTACATTTCTCAATTTTCCCTTGGGTTGAAAATGAAGGCTGGGCCTAAGAAACATGTTAGAAAATAAATAGGAGCGAGCTCGGGAATTGGTTGGGCTCGAAATGGCTCGAGGCTAGATAACGGGCTTAGAAGGGTAAATAGGTCGGTTTGGTCTAACGGGCTCACTTTCTTGCCTTGGGCCTACCATGGTGGCTGTCCTACCTTGGGCGTGAGGTCCACACTGGTCTTGCCCAACCCACATCCTCATAGGCTCGTTTCCTTTGTCTGAAAATCCCTTTTCCCAAATCTCGGCTTAATTCACACTGTTGATTATCGAAGAAGCATTATCCAAAAGTTCATCCCGGACGTTCCCGAAAATTTGAAGTCCAATCTTGGATTCTCATGTCATGTCAATTTCGTCCAAATGTCATTTTGGTACAACTCAAACTGATAGGCGGCTTCGAGGACTCACACGTAACCGACTCGTGCCAAATCACGTTGAAGACATCTTGACACATGGACACCCTTGACTATGTGAAATTGCGAAGGATAGATTCTTATTTCAAAGTATACAATTACTGAGGATCGATATAGGATCGTTCGTGGGCTCGATAATAGTAAATGGAATCACTTGTCGTCTCATTATGTTCTGTTCGCGAATGGACTTCTATTCATCCTTGGAATCGGCCTGCATATCTATAGGATCATCCTCACGTAAATCTCACGGTTAAGTCATTTTCTCAGATCGAGTTTTTTAGTCGCATGAGTTCTATCCTCATTAGCTTTTCCCTTAAGGTTAGTATCTTAGGAGTGATAAGTTCCGAGTGAGATCAACCAACAGTGCATTGACGAAATTAACATTCATTTTTCCCTCAAAGGGCTCGAATTTTAGGATGTCACATCTTCTCTCTCTCTCTCTCTCTCTCTCTCTCTCACAGTTGTCCCTAATGCACACTCCCCTTCTTCAGCCTTCATCTTCTTCTTTTTCTTCACTTTCCTTTAGCTGTCAACCGCCACTGCTACTACTTTGCCTTTGCTCTGACCAAGCCAACAACTACCACCACCACCGTAGCTTCGCCTAGTCGTTGGCCATGCATTGAACCACTGACGAGCCACTGTCCGTTTGCTGCCCGCATGTCCACCCGAAGCCAAACTGGTTGCTCTCTCCTTTCTCTTTTTGGTTTCAGGTGTGGGTTGTCGTTCTAGATTGAATTGCCACCAGCCACCGTCAGTAGTTGCTTCACCGCTTGTCCACTTGAGCTCGAGTTGCTGTCGTCCTCAGTGGTGAGTCGCCTAGTTGTGCCCACCCTTGTGAAGCCAATTACACTGTCTCTCTCCCTCTTAGCTCTATTTTCTATCGCCGAGGTTGTCCCACTTGGTCGTTGGGGTTGTTGGCCACTGTTCGGAGCTAACGGATTGCCCATTAGCTAGCTCGTGCCACCTTAGTAGTCGAATCCCTCTTGTTCTCGGCCTCTCATTGAGTGGATAGCCATTCTTGATTGAGTTTGCTTCCCGTACAGCCTTGTCTCGACATGTTGGAGGTACTTGTGCATTCCCTTCACCGCCACTGTTGCATTCGTGTTGCCAAAATCGTAAAACCATGAGTTATTTTCCTAATCCCTTAATTAGGCGATAATCATGTGCTAGGCGGTAGTTTAATTAGTTCTAAGAGTGTTTAGTGACTAAGGAGGGTAGTTTATGTTTGAGTGTGATTTATATGCCGTAAGTGAGATTAAGATAAGCTAATGGTAAGCTTAAGATGGTTATTGCTGATTAAATTGGATTGTGGTTAATTTGCATTATATTATTATACTAATCTTGCGTATGGTTAATTAAATTTCTTAATGAAGGATTAGTATTAGTTAATTATGATTAATTATTTATGGGGATAATTAATTATAATTATATTATTTTATGGAAATTATTTATTTATAGAAATATTATATTATTTTGTGGAAATTAATTAATTATAATTATATTATTTTATGGAAATGATTTATTTATGGAAATATTATATTATTTTTGGAAATTAATTAATTATAATTATATTATTTTATGGAAATTATTTATTTATGGAAATATTATATTATTTTTGGAAATTAATTAATTATTTATATTTTTAATTAATTTCGAATTATTGACTTTTATGGATAATTAATTATTTTTGGGAGAAATAATCAATTATGGTTATTTTATGAAAATTGAATAAATTGAGTAATGTTTGTGAGAAATTAATTATGGTCTATTTTTCTAAAGTTGATGGCATTTATATACTATATTGTTAAGTGACTTTGATTTATTAAAGAAAGGTTTTATGAAATGAGATTTCTTTGGTTGGATAATTATTTATGGTATTGGCGAATAATTATAAGTATTTTGTGGGAATTAAATTATTTATCGAAATGATTAACTATAGTAGTGTATACTTTATAAATGAGTATTTTGGAGATAATCCTAATTTATACTTATTTTGTGATGATTAATTATTTATGGGAATAATTGATTATCATTTATAGTGGAGATGCATGGTTATTTATTATTGAATATTGAGACACGTGGTTAGATACCATTAATTGTTGAGGTACATGGTTGATTATCGATAATTAATTGAGGCACGTGATTGATTGTTGAAGTATTTAATTGTGGATAAGTTATTGATAAGTGTCGATTATTATGGGGATAATCACTATTGATTACTGTCTTGAGTACTATGTGAATATTAGGGCATTAGTCGGTTGAGACTGATTGTTGGATTATGACTTAAACTGTTGTTTGATGGCTGTATATGAAATTAATTATACAAGCTTGTATGACCATGGATTATTGTTGCATTACATTGTAGGTGTGTTAACTACAATAGCATGTCACATGAGCACGGACCATGGTTACATTAGCGATAGAGAAAAGAAAGAAATGAAATGGTTGATGGTTGTGTTGCATGGTCACATAAAGGGATACCTGACGTTGCCGAAAGACCGCTAACACTTGGGGTTGTGTTGTTGCCCTTTAGTAGCCCGATTTCGGTTGAATGCCTAACAGTGGTCAGTTGCTGAGTCGCGGCAGAGGCCGAACCAATGCTTTTTCGGGAATTTCTTATGAGGGGAGACCCATGACATTTTTTATTGCTATGGAGGGGACGATACTTGATTTATGGACTAGTAGTTGCCATCCATAAGATTGTGATATGGTACAAGGTATCGTAATAATTGAAGCACGTGTGGGTACTGAAGCATGAGAAAGTTCATTGAGTGCTCTAATTATGTGAAATGACTGTTGAAATTGTTAGGGTATGTGTGCTAAGGCAAGGTGAGATTGCCTATGTTTGTATCTAATGGCTATTGAATCGTTTTATGATTGTATTTTCTAGCATGTTGGTAGATTAGGCAAAGCGAAGGTCGCTTTGCAATTGATCTGCCATCGATAATAGGTTGTATGATTGGGCTGCACCTTGAGATGAGCGAGTTTCCTAACTGAGATTTAGGATAACAACTTACTAAGATTTTATCTCACTGGTTATTGTATAATTATTTTCAGGTTCGTAGGATGGAGAACTAACATGTGTTGCGGTTCATGGCTATATTTGAAGGTAGTAGATTAACCTTGACTCTATTGGTTTCGTTGGCTCGATAAGAAGATGCCATTGTAAGAACTTATACTTGTAAACTTCATAGGGTTAATCAATAAATAAATAAAGCAACCTTTTTGAATTTGTTTCTAGTTGGGTTTTCTTGCTATCCCTGCTATTTTAATTGACTGGGTGGTTGTGATTTGTTTCCACATGCGTTTAATTAAAAAATAAAAATAATGGTCAGTGGCATGTCCTAGGACGTCGCATTCAAATGACCGCAAGTGAAATAGGGGTTGTCGTGTGCTTAAGGGTTGGGGCTTGACATCCTTATTGATTTTGGTATTAGAGCCTAGTCAATACCTGGAGTGATAAGATGCGATGGGTTTTAAGATAGTTAGTTAGGAAAACACCTCGTGCCTATGCTTGTTTATTTGATTTTCTTGTTATTAACGGGTTGTTCATGGTTTATAATTCCTTGTGGCATTGGAAATGAGGTTTTTGTGAGAATCTTGCAAGATGAAAAATCTTGAATCGAGGGCCCCTAGAGGAATGGCAATTGAAGGATAGTTTGGTCCTAAAGGAAGAGCATTATGGGATTCTAGATTGGATGAAACCCGTGGAGATTGGAAGCCTTGAGTAATTTGATAAAGTATCAAGTTTAGACTCAAGTTGTTGTTGTTGCAATCGTTGCCGTTGCTACTACCATCACATATAAGAAAATCTCCTTGGTTAGAAATGGGAATGGGGTATGGTTGATGTATAAGTGGGTTGGATTGCTTTTTGAGTTAGTGAGGTTAAGATCGGAATCGTTGGAAGCAGTTCTTAGCATGTTGACCTAGTTAAAGGATGAGGTTGTTTGTGGTAGGATATTCAGATTGTAGGATGTTCATTGGTGATCAAGAGGAATTGATTGGTTTGATTATTTTGGCAATGTATGATTTTAATGTGATTGTTGGAATATATTGGCTTACTAATTATTGAGTTACGATGGATTGCTATCAGAAGATAATCCAGTTTAACCCATTCGGTGTGGTTAGTTCTGAGTTCATTGGAATCAAGGAGGACCTTGATCCCTTTGAATTCGTCGTTGGAAGTAACTCGTTTATTGGATGAAAGTTGCTAAGGTAATTGGACGATCGTGGTTAATATGTTAGTTGAGGAATCAAGGATGGATTGTTGCACCTATGCATCGATTATTGGTAGCTTAACCAAGGGATAGTCATGAACAAGTATCCGTTACCAAGGATAGATCACTTGTTTGACCCACTTTAAGGAGTTTCAATATTTTTCAAGATAGACCTAAGGATATGCTATTATCAACTAAGGATTAAAAAGGAGGATATACTGAAGATGGTATATCGTGTGTGATATGGTCGCTACAAGATTACCATAATGTTGTTTGGATTTACCAATACGCCGGTTGCTTTTATAGATTCGATGGATAGAGTGCTTAAGGTGTACTTGGATCAATTTGTGATCATGTTTGTGAATAATATATTGGAATATTTGAGGAATTCAGAGGAACACGAGCATCACTTGAGGATGGAGACCCTTCAAGATATAAATAGTATGCCAAATTTAGTACACGTGAGTTTTGAATTTACTCGCGTAGTTTTGTTGGTCGTGTGATTTTGGATGAAGGAATTTTTATGGATCCACCAAAATCAAGGGAGTCATGAATATGCCAAGACTTATGACAATGGCAGATGTTCAAAGTTTTCTAAGTCGGGTAGGTTATTATAGACAATTTGTAGAAGGGTTTCCTATGATGATTACGCCACTAAAGTGACTGGGAAAGAAGGACGTAAAATTTGAATGGATGGATAAGTGCGAGCGTAATTTTCAGGAGTTTAAATATAAGCTGACTACCGTACCAATTTTGAGGATATAGTCTAGTATCAGAGGTTATGAGATTTACAGTGAGATATCGTATAAGGGATTGGACTGTGTTGTAAGGCAACAAGGAAGATTGGTTGCTTACTCGTCACGATAATTGAGGCCATTGAATTTAATGGAAACCAGATAAATTTTTATTGGGTGATGATTTGAGGAGTTGTAGGTATTGGATCATAAGTGACGATCTCTTAAATGGTGATAATCTTTGATAAGATTTATGATGGATGATTTATTACTTGGAAGTCTTAGATTTTATAAATAACTGGGGTGAATTGTTTTAGTAGACGGTTAAGATATAAATTTACTTGGGGTGGATTATTTTGGGAGATAATTAAGTTAGGGATTTGAGGAATGGATTTTTGTCTTTGATGGATTAAGAATTAATTATCCCCATGATATTAGATGGATAAGTGGCGAAATAGTATTGTCGATGATTTATTCTTGAGGTATTAGTAAAAACTTGAAGAAGTACTTGAAAGCTTTTGGTGCAATAAATGATATTTGGTTTTCACTAATTTTCAAGTGGTTAAGGTGATATTCTTGGCCTAGATATTCAATGGAAGTGAATAGAATGTTAAAAAGTAAATCGTTGACTTGTGAAATTCAGAGTGTGATCTAATGGAAATTCGATGGATTAGATTTCAAGTACCCATAAGTGATCCCATGGAAATGACCTCATGAGTTGACAAGTTGGAGAAAGTTTTGCACTTTGAGGTGCTTAGACGAGGTTAAAACTGTGGGACTTGGTGGGGGACGGGCCAAAAGCAGATAATACCTCTAGGAGTTAGTCTGTGTTAAAAAGGACGCCATTTTCAATGAGTGTGTGGTTCAAGGATGTCTGTAACAATTGATTTGATAAGAGCAGGGTGTGATCGCCTGGACTAGAGGGCCTGAGTAAAGAGCGACTCCTAGCAAGCTTCTAGGATGTCAAAGGGAATTGGAATGAACTAAATTACACACCAAATAAGAAAAGAATGTTTCAAAGATAAGATTATTATCGGAAGGGTGTAGTAAAAGTATGATCAAGCTTATGGAACTCCAGTCTATTGGAATAAGGTTAGAGAAAGGAGGATCACTGGTCCAGAGATTGCTTGGCGGTTAATGGATACTGTGAAGGTATTAGGGACAGGCTAAGGATAGTGCAAAGTCGCTAAAGGAGTGATGTGGGTAAAGGACGAAGGCCTTTGGAATTTCAAATAGGGAATCATGTTTTCCTTAAGGTGTCACCTATGATAGGGACATCTCAATTGGTTAAGAAATGAGAGTTGAGCCCAAGGCACATCGAACCTTTCGAAGTTTGGAACCGATAAAGATTTTGGCCTTAAATGGAAAAAGAACCCATCAGTAGACACTACTAATACCTTGGTTTGGGGGTATGTGGGGTAAGGATCTACAGGTTCAACTGGGGGTTCGAAACCTAGAGGTGACGACAAAGTTGCTTTTGCGAAATTGGATAATGCTTGGCCTATGGGAACCAAAAAGGAATTGGGAGTGATTTGGTAATATCAAGCTATGGAAGGAAAGACCTAGGGAAGTAAGAATACAATGAGGCATCAATTCCTTCACCGATTTAAGGATGCTGAAAGTTCTATAAATTTTGAAGATGAAATTTCTGTATGGAGGGAAGAGTTTTGACGTCTTGAATTTTGACCCATTTAGGGAAATATGAAATGATTATTTGATCAATGCACTGTTAGTTACATTTACTCTGAGTTGGTCCCTCATGAGTTAACTAACTATTCCAAAATGCAATTAAGGATTGATACACGTAGGACTAGTGAATTCAATTATGGATAGGCTACTCAACCATAAGGATCAAATATGAATGATACCATGCTGTTGTAGGCCAATTAACGAACATAAATAAATCGATTCAGTAGAGGTACAAGGTCAGATTGTGGGTGATTTCGCATGACTTCAATATTAACAGCAAACGATGTTAAACCGATTTCCTATTGGCTTTGTATTCAAGGTGAGTAATTAATCCCTCATGGCTACATGACAATCAAGGATCACCTTGATTTGAATAGGCATGATCGTGGATTGAAAAGCTATCAACCACGGGTCAAATATGCGAAAACCCCTAAATGCTGCCCGAAAGTTAGGTTGTACTAAAGTCGCGATTAATCGATTTTAACCAGAAATTTTAATCCAATATCAGATATCAAACAATCAAGGACATCAAGACGAAAATATTGCACAATGCCTCATTAATTCTCCCGAAAGTTGTTGGAAATGGATTAACGAGCTGAGAATTGTAGTCGGATATTTGGGAATTTGTGCTTCAAGGGTAGAAGAACCAAAATGCCCTATTCTAGAAGCTTGTATATGAAGTTGTTTTATTTTTATTTTTCTTTTCTCTCCTCGTTCATTTCTTTTTCACCACATTGGCCGCTCCTTCCCCACGTTTTCCCTCTCTATAGCTATCCCATCAACCCTTCATCTATGACTTTTCTTCTCTCTCTCACTCTCTTGGTTGTCCTTTATGCACACCCCCTCTCTTCAGCCTTATTCTTCTTCTTCTTCTTCATTTCCCTTTAGTTGTCGATTGCCACTGCTGCTACTTTGCCTCTGCACTAACAAAGCCAGTAGCTACCATAACCACCGTAGCTTCCTAGCCGTTGACCACGCACAGAATTGCTGGTGAGCCGCCGTCTGTTTGCAGCCTGTGGGTCCACCTACAGCCAAACCTGTTGCCCTCTCCTCTTTCTCTCTCTAGTTTTGGGTGTGGGTTGCCGTTTTGGACTGAACTGCCACTAGCCACCATCAACAACTACTCTGTTGCTCATTCGCTTAAGCTTGAGTTGTCGCTGTCCTTTTGGTAAGCCACCCAATTGTGCCCACCTTGCGAAGCCAACTGCACCATCTCTCTCCCCTTTAGCTCTATTTTCTGTTGTCAGGGTTGTCCCACCTGATTGCCCGTGCCACCTTAGTTGCCGAACTCCCTTTTATTCTCGGCTGCTCATCGAGTGGACAGCCACTTTCGGCTGAGATCCGTTTCCCATATTGCCTTGCCTCAACATGCTAGAGGTACCTAGATGTTCCCCTTTCTGCTGTTGTCGTGTTCGTGTTGCCGGAATAGTAAAACAGTGAGTTATTTTCCTAATCCCTTAATTAGGGGATAATCATGCGTTAGGGAGTAGTTTAATAAGTTCTAACAGTGTTTAGTGACTAATGAGGGTGGTTTATGTTTGAGTGTGATTTCTATGCCGTAAATGGGATTAAGATAAGCTAATGGTTATTAAGATGGTTATTGCTGATTAAATTGCATTATGGTTAATTAGCATTATTTTATTATACTAATATTGCATATGGTTAATTAAATTGGTTAATAAAGGATTAGTATTAGTTAATTGTGATTAATTATTTATGGGGATAATTAATTATAATTATATTATTTTGTGGAAATTAATTAATTAATTATATTTTTAATTAATTTCGAATTATTGACTATTTATGGATAATTAATTATTTTTGGGAGAAATAATTAATTATGGTTATTTTATGGAAATTGATTAAATTGAGGAATGTTTATGAGAAATTAACTATGGTCTATTTTTCTAAAGTTGATGGCATTTATATACTATATTATTAAGTGACCTTGATTTATTAAAGAAGGGTTTTATGAAATGAGATTTCTTTGGTTGGATAATTATTTATGGGATTGGTGAATAATTATAAGTATTTTGTGGGAGTTAAATTATTTATCGAAATGATTAACTATAGTAGTATATACTTTATAAATGAGTATTTTGGAGATAATCCTAATTTATACTTATTTTGTGATGATTAATTATTTATGGGAATAATTAATTATCGTTAATCATGGAGATGCATGGCTATTTATTATTGAATATTGAGATATGTGGTTGGATACCGTTAATTGTTGAGGTGCATGGTTGATTATCGATAATTAGTTGAGGCACGTGATTGATTGTCAAAGTATTTAATTGTGGACAAGTTATCGATAAGTGTCGATTATTACGGGGATAATCATTGTTGATTACTATATTGAGTACAATGTATTAGGGCATTAGTCGGTTGAGATTGATTGTTGGATTATGACTTGAACTGTTGTGATGGCTGTATTTAGAATTGTTGATGTCATGCCCCGAACCTTGAGTACGCAACAATCCCTTCCCTTGGCCAATTGAATGTGACATCCCAGAACGCGTCGTCGACCATTCATTTTATTCTTTCATTATATGCAAGTGGAAGACGAACCATCCTCTAGTCAAATAGACAATCAATCAATCAAACAAGGATAGAGGGATGAACAACAAAACAACAGCAAATTACTAATTTATTTATTTACTAGATTAACAAACGAAGGAATGTTTCCGATATACAAACCCATCACAGGGTCAATTCCTTCCTCTAAGCCATACCAAAAAGAGACTAAGGTTAGGCCAATTCATCTTTACAAAAATAATCCTCGGGTTCGGCACAACCATCACAGAGACCAATCGGACTCAGGCTCCATCAGGTTGTAGTCGGAGCGTTCGAGTCGATCGTTAGTGGAGTGGGGGTAGGATTCTCCATTGCGCCATAAGGAGGGTCTACCTCCATGGGATCCCAATCAGCGTCTTCGGGGCCCTTACTGGGCAGCCCGTCAAAATCACACAGAGGACTATTAGGAGATCGACCTCCCGGATATACCATGCCAGGAACTGATGGGGAATCCATTGCCCCTGTCCCTCATCCATCCAGATAGTGGAGACATATTTCTCATACAAATGCACCTGGCCCAAGAAACGGTGGTGCGTTACTATGGTCTCCTAGTCTTTAGGGATCCCGAACCGCATTGGAGGGTGCGCCATTCTACGAACCTAAAAATGGTTATACAATAACCAATGAGATAAAAATCTCAGCGAGTTCTCACCCTAAGCCTCGGTTAAAACACCAACTCAACCCGGGGTATCTCTCTAGAACCACTCCTCAAGTAGACTAACAATAACCACACATGCCACAGCAAAAACGAGACTAGCTCACATACCCAAGGTCAACAAGCAATCAAATAATCAATTCGCATGCAACTTTACCCGGTAAGCCATACCCTACACGATATGTTCAAACACAACACAAGCAATGCATATGGCCATCAAGTAATGCATTTCATCAATCACATGCGAGTCACATCATAGGTGATCTTACTTAGTTATTGCCACATCTTGCATGTTATCAATTCATGCGTGCCACAAACAATGTGATCAACTTATGTACAATCGGAACTAATAATGCCATGTTTCTCATGCGTTCTTGCATCCACAGGTATTCCAATTATTATTGTCCCTCAAGGCCACAACCGAACCCCCGCCGGTGTCTACTAGCATAACCAGGTATTGCCCTCTCCCATGAGGTGTGGCGATGTTGAGGGTTTTCTCCAAATATGACATTCTCAAAGGAGCATGGCCCGGCCTTTACCGCGACTCCGCATCCGGACCCCGCTAAGCTTCCGATGAATTAGACTATCATCCCCCGAACTTTGGCTGGGGCGACGGGTTCAACTTAGTGATCATGCAAGCATACCACCACAATCTACTTTTATCTTGGACATTAGCAATGCATACATGCTTGCATATGTGTCTCAAATTCCTTTTCAGAAAATCAGTCCATTTCCGTATCCCTTGGATAAAGCATTTTTCCCTTTTTGTGAAAACTATGCGATTCATGCAAATGTCCATGCATTTACACAATCCATTTACATCATATGATCAAAATACATGCAATAAGGGAATTTTTCACTTTTGGATGAATAGTGTCACGTGAACAGTACCGCGTGAACAATGTGCATGAACAATACATGTGAACAGTGCCATATGAATAGTAAAATTTTAGAATTTTAGAATTAATAAATTAAATTCAGAAATTAATCAAAACATTAATTAAAGCAAAATATCAATTAATTAAGGCTAAACAAGTTTAATCCCCTTAAACCACATTTAATGAACACAAAGCAAGATCAATCTAAACTAATCCTAGCCATCTAACTAACTACTTATCTTAGTTCTAATACAACTTAATTAATCCCATAAACTAGGATTAACTTTAACTAAACTAACCTTAAGCAAGTTTATACACTAAACAAAGGATTAGGACTAAACTCAGCTATTAAGGCTACGCACGGGAACCTCGACTACGGTGATCCAAGGCGATCTCGGGGTTAAAACAACAGCAACCAACTTTGGCTCTCTTTGCAACTCTAGAAACCGAACTGCTCAGGCAGAAGAAGAGCTAGCCAGACTTATCGACGCTCCGGTGACTGGCTAGTCGATGACCAATGGCTTTAGTGGTTCAAGGGGGACTGGCTAGTGGCTGGTTTAGGTAGTGGTTGGGTTGGAACAGGGGTGGAAAGGCTTTTCCAAGCGGTATAGTGCTGGAACGGGTGGACTCGGGCGCGACGGCTTCTAGTTGATTAGCAGGCTGGCGAGTGGTTTGGACCGGCAAACGACGACAACAGGGGACGTGGATGGGGTCTCCTGGTCATGGTGGCAAGTGGTGCGGGCGATGAACAGACTAAACCAGCAATGAACAACTCAGGGAAATGAGGAAAGGAAGAAGAAGACGAAAAACAGAAGGAGAGGAAATAAGGGGGAGTGATGAACGGCTGAATGGGGAGAGAGAGAGGGATGGGAGAGCTAGTTGTCCATCCACATTAAAGCTCATAAATGCTTGCCCACATCCCCATGCAATGACATCATCTTCTCTCTTCTTTTGTCTCATTCTCCATAATATCTAGAGGGGTAAAATGGTCATTTTCACCTTTGCACAATTATTAATTTGCCCTTGGGCTGAGATGATGAGTAGGCCCAAAAAATGGGCTAGGAAATGAATAGGAATGGGCTCGAGAATTGGTTGGGCTCGAAATGGCTCAAAGCTAAACAATGGGCTTGGAAGGGTTAAGTGGTTGGTTGGGTCTAATTGGCTCACTTGCTTGCCTTGGGCCCGCTATGATGGCCACCCCTCCTTGGGCATGAGGCCCACGTTGGTCTTGCTCGGCCCACTTCCTTGTAGGCTCATTTCCTCGGTCTGTAAACCCCTTTTTCCAACAATTCAGCTTTATTGGCAACGTCAAAGGTCAAAGAAAAAGTTCGTCTCAGAAGTTCCTAAAAGTTCATTTCCAATATTGGATTCTCATCCTTCGACGGTCGACAACGTCAATTGAGCCGAGTATTTGGAAAAAGGGGTTTTCGGACTAATAAAATGAGCCAACGAGGACATGGGCCAGGCAAGACCAATGTGGGCCTCACGCCCAAGGTGGGACAGCCATTATGGTAGGCCGGAGATAAGCAAGTGAGCCCATTGGACCCAATCGACTAATTTACCCTTTTAAGCCCATTGTCTAACCTTGAGCCGTTTCAAGCCCAACCAATTCCTGAGCCCATTCCTATTCATTTTCTATCTCATTCTTAGGCCTGTCCTTCACTTTCAGCCCAAGGGTAGTTTGAGAAATGTGCAAGGTGAAAATGACCATTTTACCCCTAGATATTTTGAAGAAAGGACAAAAGAAGAGAGAGAAAATGAGGTCACTCGCTTAGGAAGTTGGGGCAAGCATTTATGGCCTTAATGAGGCTTGTCTATCAGCCTTCATTTCACTCTCTCTCCTCCTCTTTCAACCCCTCCAAAATCGCACGCCTCTCTCCCCTTGTTTCCCTTCCTTCCTTCTATTTCTCCTTTTGACCTTCCTCTAAAAACCGAAGTTGTTCATGGCTTTCTCGTCTTAGTCACTACCTGTGCCACCCATCATCATGCTCAGGAGGTCCAGATTGTACGCCCCACGTCTGCCGTTCGCCGATCGGAGCAGTTGGTCGATCCGCCGACTGGCCAAAAGCCTCTGCTTGCAAACCCACCTGTCTTAGTGGAACAACGTCTATTTCAGCCATTTTTCCCCTATTCCGACCCAATCTCCACCCAGCCCAGCCACTAGAAGTTCCCCCTTGACCCCTAGGTGCCGTTGATCGTTGGCTAACCGCTCGTCGGAGCTTTGGCCAGCTCATTTTGCTCTGGTCAGCCTTTTTCTCCTCCAAGTAGTGTAGTTTTTCAGACTTGCAAAGGGAGTTTGAGTTTGTTGCTGCTATTTTGACCTCGGGACTGCCTTGGATCACTGTGGTAGAGGTCCCTGGGTGTCACCTTTGTCGTTGCTGCCGCGTCCATGTCGCCGGCCCGCTTAATGGGTGAGTTTAGCCCCTAATCCTTTGTTAGTGCCTAAACTTGCTTAGGGTTGGTTTAGTTAGGGTTAATTTTGATTTAGGATGTTTAATTAAGTTGTATTAGCTCTAAGATAGGTGGTTAGATAGATGGTTAAGATTAGATTAGCTTAATTTTATTTATTGAGCTTAATTGTTGCTTATGTGTGTTTATGTGTTAATTAAGCATGTTTAGCTTAATTGATTGATTAATTATTTTGATTAATTTTTTGTTTAATATCTTAATTTAATTTATATATAATTGAATTATGAAATTACATTGTTCATAGTGCACTGTTCATCCGGAGGTGAAAATATGCATAATTTCATGGGCTGTGATTTTATGAGGTGAATTGGATGTGTCATTGTATGAACATTTGCATGAATCATGTAGTTTTCATAAAAGAGAGGGGAAAATGATTTGTTCGAGAGACATCGGAAATTGATCGCTTTTGGGAGAAAGGATTTGAGGTTTTATATGCAAGCATGTACATTGGCTAATGCTCAAAGATAATAAGTGGATTGTGATGGTATACTTGTGTGATCACTAAGTTGAACCCACCACCCTGGCCATAGTTCGGGGGTTGATAGTCTGATTTTTTGGAAGGAAGGGCACAGAAGAGCATGGTTGTGCTTCTATAGAGGAAGGGCACCATAGCGCCGAAGCAAGGGAATGGAAGGGCACAGTTGCGCCTCTGCGGAGGAAGGGCATCGTGCATCATAGTAAGGGCACGGAAGGGCATGGTTGTGCCTTTACGGAGGAAGGGCACCATAGCGCCATAGCACCTCGGTTGTAGCCTTGAGGGGCAGTAATAATCGGAGCACATATGGATGCAAGAGCGTATGAGAAACATGGCATCATTGGTTTCGATTATGCATGAGCTGATCACATTAATTATGGCCTGCATGCATGAATTGATAATGTGCAGGGTGTGGCAATGGCTAGGTGAGATCGCTTGTGACATGACTCGCATGTGATTGATGAATTGCATCATCTAACAGCCATGTGTATTGCATGTATTGTGCTAACATATAATGTGCAAGGTATGGCATACCGGGTAAGGTTGCATGCGAACCGACTATATGATTGTTGGTTGACCCTATCTATTGTTTTGTTGCTGATTGCTAGTTGTTTGTTATTGGGTTGTGTGAGGGGTGGTTTTGGAGAGATACCCTATATTGAATTGGTGTACTAATCAGGGTTTAAGGGGAAAAACTCACTGAGAATTTATCTCACTGGTTATTGTATAACCACTTTTAGGCCCCTAGAATGGCTTATCCGTTGGTGTGATTTGGGATCCCAAAGGATTGGGAGACCATCGTGATGCACCACCGGTTCTCGGGTCGGGTGCACTTGTACGAGAAGTACGTCTCCATCATTTGGGTGAATGAGGGGCTAGGGCAATGGATACCCCATCGGTTCCTAGCGTGGTACATCCGGGAGGACGATATGCTAATCGGTCCTCTACGAGGTTTTGATGGGCCGCCTAGTAGAGGCCTCGAGGACGCCAGCTGGGATCCCATGGATCTAGACCCTCCTGACGATGAAGTGGTGAATCTTGCCCCCACTCCACTAGTGATCGACTCAAACGCCTCCGACTATGACCCGATGGAGCCTGAGTTCGATGGGTCCGAATGATGGTGGTGTAGAACCCGAGAGTTCTTTTTGTATAGCTGGATTAGCCTAGCCTAGTTTCTTTTTGGTCTGGCTTAGAGAATGGATTGGCTACTTTGTTGGGCTTGTACATCGGAAAACGATCCTATGTTGGTTAATTCAATAAAATGTATAAATGAGTAGTTGATGTTATCTTGATATTCATCCCTCTATCCCTGTTTGATTGCATGATTGTCTGTTGGACTGGGGATGGTTCGTCTCTCGCTTGCGCATAATGAAAGATTAAAATGAATAGTCGTCGACGAATCTTGGGATGTCGCTTTCAATTGACCATGGTAAGGGGTTGTCGCATGCTTGGGGTTTGGGGTGTGATAGCTCCTTCGAGAATGTTGTCTGGGAGGAAGCCCATGATGTAGTTGTGCCCACGGAGGGGACGATGCTTGATTTACGGACTAGTAGACCGCTAGCCATAAGATTGTGCCATGGCCTAAGGGGTCGTAATAATCTGAGTATGTGTGGGTACCGATGCATAAGAAAGTTCATTGAGTGCTCTAATTATGTGAAATAATTGTTGAAATTGTTATGGCTTGAATTATATTGTATTTGCAAGGTATGTGTGCTAAGGTAAGGTGAGATCGCCTGTGTTTGTATCTAATGGTTGTTGAATTGTTGTGTGACTATTTTTTCTGGCATGTTGATAGATTAGGCAAAATGGAGGTCGCTTTGCAATTGATCTACCATCGATAATGGGTTGTATGAATAGGCTACACTTGAGGCAAGTGAGTTTCCTAATTGAGGTCTAGGATAATAGATTATTAAGATTTTATCTTATTGGTTATTATATAACCATTTTTCAAGTCCGTAGGATGGATAACCAACACGTGTTGCGGTTCGTGGCCATATTTGAAGGGAGTAGAATAACCCTGGTTTTATTGGTTTCGTTGGCTCGATAAGAAGATGCCGTTGTAAGGATGTGTGCTTGTAAAATTTATAGGGTTAATCAGTAAATAAATAAAGCAACATTTTTGAATGTGTTTCTGGTTGGGTTTTCCTGCTATCCTTGCTATTGTAATTGACCAGGTGGTTGTGATTTGCTTCCATATGCATTTAATTAAAAGATAAAAATAATGGTCTATGACGCGTCTTGGGATGTTGCTTTCAAATGACCGCAAGTGAAATAAGGGTTCTTGCTTTCTCAAGGGTCGGGGCGTGACAGGTTTAGCATGCATAATTTCCTTCTATGAAGGAAGTATCCCGAGACAAATCACGCATGAATTTATAAAAACCAAAGAACATAGAACAACACATGAAATATAGAATAGAGCAACAAGTTATTTGGGTCAATTGATATTGATTTGATCTAGTAAATAATACTTAAAAATTCTGAAATTTTATCACAACATAGAAAAGCAAGTTATGAACAACTTTTATTAAGGACTCGACTTGAAAGTCATCACTAAAAAATTCATGCAAAAATGGAAAATTGTCTAGTGCAATGAGAATAGAACAACGTTCCGCATTTCATTATTTGGCAAGTTTCAGAGCAAACTCTGTAAAAATGGAAATAGGGCATGCAATTGATACAAAATTGGTGTCATTGGAAAGCTTAAAATGTGTCATAAGATATTTTAAGAGATTATCAAAATCAATTAAGGTTATTTACATGCTCAAACTATGGAATATACAGAAGCATGCAACTTAGGAACAAGCATGGCAAATCATGATGCATGAAGGTAAACTAGTCAAGCTACTTATATGATGTATGAAATTTATGATGTTTAAGCATGACGTAGGGCTAAATACGATGAACAAATGTAACATCCTGAAAATCAACCTTATTTTGGGATTTTATAAAATGGGAATGTTAGTCGAATGCCTAGTCAGTACAGATATTCTAAACTGTTTCTTTTTGGGATAACGGATTACAGAGAGGGGCCAATAGGAAACAATATGCGTATGACTTGCAATTTCGATCAGGAACAAACCTTTCAACCATGAGGACCTGGGTAGGAACAATATTCTCTATGTACTAGATTATTAAGGAAATGGAAACAAATCGGCAATTTGCATCCCGACATGTCTGATCTCAAAATTGGTTGAACGAGCAAATGGATAATTATCTTTAGATCAAATGTCAAAAAGGAAGTACATCTAAATGCGACTAGAATGAAAGTAATTTTATTTTTGACCAATTTTAAACCTAAAACTCAAAAATTTGGAAAACAATGTTCTTAATTGTTTTTTGCAAAATTTTTTATTCTAAGATGAAATTGAAGATAAAAGGAAGTGATTTGAGGATTTTTTATTTTTTTGTCAAATGTTTGACCAAAAGTCAGTTGCCAACTGACTTTCCCCTAAAAGATCAATTTTATGATCAAATCTTTGAAATTTTTGAAAATTAAGTTGGCCAAAGTGAAATTAGGACCATTTAGGACCTTTTTGTGCAAAAAGCCTTTAACTCGGAGTTGATTTTTGGTCAAAAGTCAATCATTTGGCTTTTTGGGTTTTAAAAAAAAGGATAGGAAATTGCCTAGAAATAATACACAAAAGAAAAAGAAATAAAAAATGGTACTTTTGGTTCGAGAAATGGGTTTTGTCATAATTGGAAACCCTAATCTCAAGTTTTTATTTTTATTAATGTGTCAACTAAAAATCAGGTGTCAACAATTATGGTTATGTATTTTTGATACAAATGTTAGATTACAAGTTCCATTTTTGTCTTTCTCAAGAAAAACAAAAGGGTACCATAGTTTCTAAGAGAGAGACAGAGAGTTTACAGTAAACATAAAATTAATTTATTATTCAAGGATCTTCAACACAAATACATGAAAGCCATGCCATTTCAAACTTAAGGGTGAGACTTTAGTGCATCGTATTTTCCCTTTGGAGTGAATTTGGAATGAAACACAGGTGGATTTTCACAAAAACATAAGAAACCATCACATCGACAATATTTCGGATCTCCACAATCACTGTAAGTGTTGCATGCTTTTGCCGGGTTCCGCGCTTCGACCATCACTTGAGAACCTATACCAAATAACACATGCACATCAAGTCAAACCATAAACATTTGCAATAATATTAGAGAGGGCATCAAGCAATGACCAAAAGCATGACAAGGAGGATTGACTAATATTTTAGAGAGAGATAGAGAGAGACCTAATGCAATGACCAAAAGCATGACAAGGAGGATTGACTTTGATGAAAATTTCTCCATTATACTTCCAAGGTAGATAAGAGATGATAAATAGGAGAAGTTTATTACTTTTGTTTTCTTTTGATGAGGTTTGCTTTGCCAATCCCACTGCGTATCTTTATATACAAACTTGATAACAATGTGAATTAAAATCTTATGATATATCTAGATTTCGTCTGTGATCCTCATTAATTTAGATTGGATATACTTACTCCATATAGTAAACTATCAAATTTTATTTACTCAATCAATGAAATTGGACAATTAGAGTAAAGTGCAATCAATGGACATTAATGACCCGTCCATATTAAAATATCCTTCTTTTTATTCACATAGAAATCCATGAAAGAAATTATAAAAATAGAAAAAAATTGAAAATATTACTATATGCTCTAGATGTATGGATCTCATTTGTACAGACTACTTTGATTTAGAACATATCAAAAGTCGACTAGCTGATTTTGGGCATTTCATAAGGTTAACTAATCGGTGTTGAATATAATTGTTAGATTGATTTTACATAATTGTAGATATGTGACCCAACTGGAGATATATGGGTGAATAGCTTGTGAAATCAATGTTGAAGAATTAGAAAAGAACTAGGTGCGTACCAAATATATGCATGAGTTGTTATAACTAGTCTAAAGATACACATATCACTCCTTTTGTTTGTAATTACTTTCCAGGCAAGAAGAGTGGTTGAAATGGAGTTTTGGATCATGTTTATCACTATTTGAAGTGGCTAACACAAAGACCAAGAGGAGGGTGAGTTGGTCTATTTAATTTTCATGAAGTACTTAAATAAAAACTTTTCATAGATGGAAAACTGATGAGTAGGTGCAAAAACATCTATCAAATAGCAGAGGAATAAGTTGAAGAGATAGAGAGATTTGCAAATAGATATATAGTTGTTCAATTAATACCTTTTATCAATGTCCACTTTTCCAAACTAACAATCACAGATTAGGTTTAGTATACTTAGGAGGCTACAGGTAGTAGTAGAAGTTGCTTCTACCCGAAACTTAGTAGATAGCTCTTTGATATGTAAGCATCTCTATCAACATAAGCACTCTTTGTTCATAAATTACAAAGCCCACAACCCTTTAAGGGAATGTAAATTAGAATAAAAGTAGTAAATCACACTTGAGCATGAGAGTATTCACGATAAAAGATAATAGAGCTTTCTATTTCTACCACTTTCCTCAGCATTCCAAGAACCCTTTCTTATAAACTTCCAAATATAATTATGTCAGTTGGAAAGTCCTTTCTAAGTCTAATCAGTTGGACACAAACCTCTGCTTATCAGATCTTCAATCTACACAATCATTCTAGTCAAATTTATATGAGATTATATCTAAATATTTTCTCCAGAATGAGTGTCAATTTCTAAATTTCAGTGTGACTTGCCTCACCTTGTATTCCTTGTTCGGCATTTACTGGTCCAATTCTCGTTTGATGTGTTTTTATTTATTATAAATTTGTTAATGTCTCATTTACATCGTTACTCTCAAAGCAAAAATGTGAAAGTTATAGCCATTGTTTTTTTTTTTTTCTATTTTAAACAAATTAAAATTAATGACTTAATTTGGTTGCACCAAAAGGCTTTCTAAATATAAGTTTACCAAACAATTTTGCATTTCCCCAAAGCACTTTTCATTTACAATTTACCTAAGAGTCTTGTATTTCCCCAAAACTCTTTAAGTTAAAGCCTTTTACATCTGGCCAAAGGCTTTTATGAAATGTCTAACCAAACACACCCTCACACATTTGGTTTCGAGAGTGAAAAAAAAAGCTAAAGAGAAAGAAACAAAAAAGGGCAGAGACGTCATTACTTTCATCTCTTCTTTACCCTTCTGAATACCAACATAAATTTTGTCACACAAGATGCTCTCTACTAATGATTGGAATCTTCATGCTCGTTTGGACAAATGGAGAAATAGAAGAAATGAAAATTTAGAGAAATTCTGAAATTTCACCTTCTCTTCCTCTCACAAAGTTTTCAAAATTTTCCTTGTTCTACATCATTCACTCACACCTCCCATCTCCAGTCAAACGTAATGTCGCCACCCCCTTCTACGTATAGATGTATATATGTTCAATAGCGCCCCCCAGCTTAGGTTCGATGTCGCTGTCTGATGTCACCCAAAGACCGCCAGAGGCCGGACCAACATTCCATGGTTGGTTCCTTTAGCCACAATTATTAATCATAATTTGAGCTGATTCTATCCAAAAAAGTCAACCTCGGTAGAAATCACGATCGAGTGATACACGCACACTATTAGAGCTTTTCCATGGCACCAGGTTTGTCCAAATTGGATGTTGGAAGCTCTTGATATCTCGTCTTTTAACCATAGTCATTCGATCTCAATGATTTGATCGTAAGCTTCCCGATGCCTTGAGAATCTCTCCGATCAGAGTTTTTTCGAGGGGGACATAAAGACTTTATCCCTCAACCGTCCATTTGGCTCAATTTATGAAAAATCCACGATCCCACTAGTCTTCTAGAAATTGGATTGCACGTTGGATTGTTCAGGTCGCTAGCTTTTTTTGTTAGCTCAAGATTCGGTTTAATTGAGCATTGAACTAAAAGTTAATCAAAATATATTCAGGTTTTATTTTGAAAAAAGAATTCTACTTTTCATATTTGTACTTTTGTGTTTTTTAATCAAGTCCTTGTATTTTTAATTTATCTAATCGAGTTTTTTTACTTTCACAAAATTTTTAAGCAAAGACACTCCCAAACCGAATCTAACTAATGTGGCCATCGGATGTCATCATTGTGACTTAAATAAAAATTTTCCAAAGTGGATACCCATGTGGGCATTGTAGTTAATTTTTATCCATGTCACATTCTGACTTCGTTTTACAATGGTTAACTTTTTCCATACTCAATCACATGGCATCTGTAGATTTTATCTACATTGTTGACAAATATTTCAACATGGATCAGAATTTGGTGTTGTTTGATAGAAATGGTCTATTAAGGCTACGTTTAGTCGTCTAGATTTCTAGTTAGAATAGGGCTGGATAGGATATGATATGAAATATAGGGAATTTTGCTATATTTTAACTATTGTTTAGTGATTGCAATAATAGAGTTGGATATATTCATATCATATCATCTATATTTTTATATTATTGGCATATTGATATAAATAAGCCACCAAGTTTATTAACGAAGATGGTAAAAATCCATCGCGACACTTTTGTCTAATTTTATTTTTATTTATTATTTTATTTTACTCACTTTTTAAAATAATTTCTCTTTTATTTCTTTCTTCCTCTTCCATCATTCTCAAATAAAATTTTCTTAAATAGAAAATTGTACTAATATACCTAAAATATTAAAACACCTAAGATATATAATAAATTTATATTTTATATTGAACTTATATTATAAAGTAGAATTAAATTCGAATAAATACATAAAAACCAAATTAAATTAAAAACAAATTTTTTTATTTCTTGTTATTTTGAATTTCTTATATTATAATTTAAATATCATTTATATTGAAATATAATTTTAGATTTGTTAATTCAAGAACTTTTACTTTCCTATTATGAAACGAGAAATCTTATTCACTTTTATCCCACCTCCTCTAATGGGATAATTTTATTTAGCTTATATCCTCTTTATGTCTAACTTTATCCTATCTTGAGTAGGTATCAAATACAAGATATGATAAATTTTATCTTATCATGAATTTTATCCTAATCTCCAAATGTCATGCCTCAAACCTCAAGCACGCAACAATCCCTTCACCTTGGTTAATAGAATGTGACATCCCAAGACGCGTCACCGATCACTCATTTTCTTTTTCATTATGCACAAGCGGAAATGAACTATCCCCTAGTCAACCAAACAATCAATCAATCAAAAAGGATAGAGGGATGAACAATTGAGCAACAACAAACTACTCATTTATTTATTTACTGGATTAACCACTAAGGAATGTTTTTGATTTACAAGCCTGGTAGTGGGTTGGTTCCTTTCTCTAAGCTGGACAAAAAGAGACTGAGGCTAGGTCAATCCGCTCTTTCCAAAAATAACCCTCGGATTCGGTACGTCTATTAGGGACTACCAAAGTGCAGGGACCCATCAGACTCAAGTTCCGTCGGGTCGTAGTCGGAGGCGTACGGGTCAACCACGGGTGGAGCAAGAATAGGATTCACCACGACGCCATTAGGAGGGTCCAGCTCCATAGGATCCCAATTGGTGTCTTTGGGGCCTTTATCAGGTAGCCCATCAAAACCACGCAGAAGACCGATCAAGAGATCGTCCTCTCTAATATACCACACCAGGAACTGATCCGATGGGGAATCCATTGCTTTGGTCCCTCATCCATCTAGATGGTGGAGACGTACTTTTCATATAAATGCACTCGGCCTAGGAAGTGGTGGTATGTCACGATGGTCTCCTAATCTTTGGGGACCCTGAATTGCACCGGAGGGTGCGCCATTCTAAGGACCTAAAATGATTAATATAACAATGAGATATAATCTCAGCGAGTCCTCGCCTTAAGCCTTGGTTAGGACACCAACTCAACCTGAGGTATCTCTCAAGAACCATCGCTTGAGTAGACCAACAGCAACAATACCATTTACTACAGCCAAGACATAGCTAATCCACACATTCAGGGATAACAAATGGACAAACGGTTGGCTTGCATACAACCTTACCTAGTTATGCCATACCTTGCATAATGTACACATGCACAATACAACCAACGCTTTCTACAATCAAGTAATGCATTCGATCAATCACATACGAGTCGCATCGTAAGCGATCTCACCTGCCAATTGTCACATCCTGCACGTTGTCAATTCAAGCATGTCACAAGTAGTGCAACCAGCACATGCATAATCATAACTAATGATGCCATGTTACTCATGCATTCTTGCATCCACATGTGTTCTAATTATTAATACCCCTCAAGGCCACAACCGAACTTCCACCGGTGTCTATTGGCATAGCCAGGCCTCGCCCTCCCTATAAGGCACGACTACGTCAAGGTTTCCTTTCCAAGATGGCATTTCTGAAAGAGCATGGACCCGACCTTTACTGTGACTCCGTATTCGGACTCCTGCCGGGATTTCCAATGAGCCAGACTTTGTCCCTTGAACTCTTGCTAGGGTGACGTGTTCAAATTAGTGACTATGCAAGCATATCACCATAGCTCGTTTTTATCTTTGAACATTAGCCAATGCATACGTGATACATGCTTGCAAAAATTGTCAATTAACGCATGCAATCACATTTTCATCCCAGGAAATAATCCAATTCCCATGTCTCACAACTAAAGCATGTCCCCTTTACAAATGTCCATGCATTCAACAATTAGCAATGCACATCATATGATCAAAACATGCTCATTTAGGCAAAATTTCACTTTTGCATGAATAGTACCACATGAACAGTACTACGTGAACAATGCACGTAAACAATACACAATGAATAGTGAAATTACAGAATTTAATAAATAATAAATTAAATTCAGAATTCAATAAAACAATAATTTATTAAAATAAATCAATTCATTTTAATAAATTAAGACTAAACAAGTTTAATCCCTTAATCTAGGATCAAGCCATTAAACCTCAATTAGTGAGCACTAAGCAAGATCAATTTAAGCTAATCATAGTCATCTAACTAACCACCTATCTTAGCTCTAACACATGTTAATTAATCCCCCTAACTAAGAGTAACTCTAACGAAACTAACCCTAAGAAAGTTTATGCACTAACTAATGGATTAGGACGAAAACTCACCCGTTATGCACCAATCGCGGCGGCGAAGGCTATGCACAGGAACCTCAACTACGATGATCCAAGGTGGCCCCAGGACAAAAACAACAGCAACCGGGTTTGTCTCTCTTCTGCAACGCCAAAAACCGAACTGCATTAAGAGAATGGCCGCTAGCCGGACCGACCGGCACTTCGGCGACCTCCCGGTTGATGTTCGATGGCTTCAGGGGGTCTAGGGGAATAGGCTAGTGGCTGATTTGGGTGGTGGCAAGGTCGAAATAAAGGTGGGCAAGCTTTTCTAGCAAAGGCAGAAGCTGGAATAGTAGTTGGCTAGGAGAGACAAGGGGAAACCGGCGGCCGGCGGGCTGACCGGTGGCCAAGATCGACAAGCGACGGTAATGGGAGGTACGGATGGAGGCTTCTATCGCAGCTGCAGGTGGTGTGGGCAGTAACAAGGCTGAACAAACAATGACAAAGCATGGGAAAGAAGGAAAGGAATAAGAAGAGGAAAAGAAGAAGAAAAGGAAGAAGGGAGATGGGTGGTTTAATTGGGGAGGAGAGAGATGGAAGGGATGGTGGTCTACACTCATCAAAGCTCATCAATGCATGCTCCTTCCCCATGCAATTACCTCACATTCTCTCTCTCTTCTTTTGTCTTCTTCCTAATAATATCTAGAGGGGCAAATTGGTATTTTCCGCCTTTGCACAATTACCGCTTTGTCCTTAGGCTGAGATGATGAGCGGGCCTAAGAAATGGACTAGGAAATGAATAGGAATGTGCTTGGGAATTGGTTGGGCTCAAAATGGCTCAAGGTTAGATAATAGGCTAGGAAGAGTCAAGTGGGCTAGTTGGGTCCAATGGCCTCAATGGCTGACTTGGGCCCACCATGGTGGCGTCCCACCTTGGGCGTGAGGCTCACTTAGGTCTTGCTCGGCCTACTTCCTTGTGGGCTTGATTTATCGGGCCGTTAGTTCCTTTTCCAACAATTCGGGCTCACCGGCAATACTGAAGGTCAAAGAAGCATTGTCAAAAAGTTCATCCCAGACATTCTCGAAAATTCGTCATCCAATTTCGAGTTTTCATGCATCGTCAATTTCGATCGAACGCCATTTTGGTACGTCTCAGACTAACAGGCGGCTTCGAGGATTTACACGTAATTGACTCGTGCTTGACTCAATATCAAACCATGTTCAAGCTTTCTTGACACATGGACGTCCTTGACTAACGTGAAATTGTGAAAGATCGATTCTTATTTCAAAGTACACGATTACCGAGAATTGACATAGGGCCGATCGTGGTCTTGATAATAGTAAATGGATTCACTCGTTGTCCCATTATACCCTGCCTATGAATAGACTTCTAGTCATCTCTAAAACTGGCCTGTATAACCACCGGATCGCCCTTACGCAAGTCTCATGGTTAAGTCGTTTTCCCAAGTCAAGTTCTTTAGTTGCATGAGTTTCATCTTCAATAGCCTTTCCCTCAAGGTTAGTATCTCGGGAGTGATCAATTCTGAGAGAGATTAACTAACAATGCATTGACGAAATTCACATTCATACATCCCTCAAACGGCTTGAATTTTAGGAAGTCACAAATCTTCCCGCTTTACAAAAATTTCGTCCTTGAAATTTGTTGTTATAGAAAAATCTTTAAAAAGATGGGGGTGCTGATGCTTCATTACTTCCTTGCTTTCCCATGTAGCTCATTCTGTTCCATGATATTGCCAGATCACCTTGACTAAGGCGATAGTCTTATTTCGAAGCACTTGTTCCTTACAATCCTCTATTCAAATCAGTCTTTCCATGTACGAAACTCTGTTATCTACATCCAGTTCCTCGAAATTCAACATGTGAGTCGGGTCTGGTTCGTACTTCCTCAACATGGACATGTGGAAAACATCATGTACTTGCGCAAGCTTCGGTGGTAATGCAAGACGGTACGTCAAAATCTCAATCCTTTCCAAAATCTCAAAGGGTCCAACGTACCTCAGACTCAACTTCCCTTTCTTGCAAAATTTGGAAGTACCCCTCATTGGCAATTCTTTCAAAAATACATGGTCACCCACCTTAAACTCCAACAGTCTACGCCGTTTGTCCGCATAACTCTTTTGACGACTCTAGGCTATCCTTAGTCGATCTCAAATAATCTTGACAACATCCAAAGATTGTTGCACCAACTCCGGCCCTGTGATCTTTTGTTCACCAACCTCGTCCCAACAGAGCAGAGTTCTGCAAGGTCTCTCACACAAAGCTTCAAATGGTGCCATCTTAATGCTTTGTTGATAGCTACTGTTGTAGGCAAACTCAACCAAGTGAAGCTGTTCCTCCCAACTCCCTTTAAACTCTACAACACAAACTCACAACATATCCTCAAGAGTTTAAATCATCCTTTCTGATTGACCATCCGTCTACGGATTGTACAATGTGCTGTATTGCAGTTTTGTTCCCAAGGTTGATTGCAAGCTTTTCTAGAAAGTGGCCATAAACTTAGGATTACAGTCAGACATGATCATCACTGGGACTCCATGTATGCGCACAATTTGACGCATGTACAACTCTACGTACTTGTCCAATGTGAAATCCTTCCGTATGGCGATAAAATGGGCTAATTTTGTCAATCTATCAACTACCACCCAAATCGAGTCATTGCCTCGCTGACTCCTTGCCAGCCCCATCACAAAATCCATTATAATATGTTCCCACTGCCATTCGGAAATTTCAAGGGGTTGCAACCATCCACCAGGCTTACAATGTTGAGCTTTTACTTGCTAGCATGTCAAACACTTAGCCACGTGCTTTGTGATGTCTAATTTCATACCATTCCACCAGAAGTGTTGTTTCAAATTTTGATACATCTTTGTACTACCGGATGGATGCTATAGTTGCTACGATGAGTTTCCAACAAGACTGCCTCCTTAAGCTCGGCATCATTGGGAATGCACATTCGTTCTTGAAACCTTAATGTCCCATTCTCGGACACTTGAAAGTCGGCTTTTCTCTTAACTTGATCCATCTACATAATCTTAAGGACTTCAGGATCCATCGCTTGGGTACTTTTTATCCTACTTTGCATCTCGAGTTCCACCTTGAGAGTGGTCATTAGACTAGCAAGATAGCCTAACTCAATTTTGAATTATGAGTCCCAGACTCCTTTAAAAAGGATCCATTCTCGTACCGTCATATGTGCAATTGATGATTTCCGATTGAGCGCATTTGCCATTTTGTTCGCTTTCCCAAGATGGTACAAAATCTCATAATCGTAGTGCTTAAGAAGTTCCATTTATCGCTGTTGCCTCATGTTCAACTCCTTTTGAAAGAACAAATATTTCAAACTTTGATGGTCCATGAAAATTGGAAACCTTTCCCCACATAAGTAGTGTCTCTAAATCTTGAGTGCAAAGATTATCGCTGCTAATTCCAAATCATGCATCGGATAGTTAAGCTTGTGAGGCCTCAACTATTGGGATGCGTATGCGACCATCTTGCCATGTTGTATTAAAACGTAGCCTAATCCTTTATATGATGCGTCACTGTAGATTTTGTACCCTCTAGGACCAAACGGTATTGTTAGGATAGGTGCAGTAGTCAGCTTACTCTTGAGCTCCTAAAAACTACGTTCGCACTTATCCATCCAATCGAATTTTTCTTCTTTCTTTAACAACCTTGTCAAGGGCATGGCGATCGCAAAAAACTTCTCCACGAAACGTCTATAATATCCTGCCAATCCCAAGAAACTCTAAACCTTGGTTATCGTCATAGGTCTTGGCCAATTCATGACAGCTTTGATCTTAGATGGATCAACAGAAATCCCTTCACCTAAAATTACGTGGCCCAAAGATGCCATGCGAGTTAACTAAAACTTGCACTTACTAAACTTTGCATAGAGATCATGCTCCCTCAAGGTCTACAATGCTAATCTTAGGTGCTTCTCATGATCCTCTAGGCTCCTTAAGTATATCAAGATATCATCGATAAACACAATCACGAATTGATTCAAACACTTATTGAATACACGGTTCATCAAGTCCATAAAGGTTGTAGGAGCATTCGTCAATCCGAACGGCATTACTGTAAACTCATAATGACCATAGCATGTCAGAAATGCCGTTTTTGGTATATCTTTCTTTTTAATCCTCACTGATGATAGCCCGTCCTTAGGTCTATCTTGGAAAATACCGAAGCTCCTTGAAGTTGATCGAACAAGTCATCAATTTTTGGCAATGGATACTTGTTCTTGATAGCTACATGATTAAGTTGTCGGTAGTCAATACAGAGATGAAAAGACCGGTCCCTTTTCCTTATGAACAATACCAATGCTCCCTAAGAGGATGCACTAGGACGAATAAATCCCTTATCTAGTAATTCTTGCATTTGCACTTTCAATTCCTTCAATTTTGATAGTACCATCCTATAAGGCACCTTGGAAATTGGCTCAGTTCTAAGGGCCAGCTCAATCCTAAACTCAATTTCCCTCTCTAGAGGTAATCCTTTGGCAATTCCTCAGGAAACATGCCTTTGTACTCTTGTACCACAGCAATACTTTCCATTTTTGGTTCCTCCACCAATGTATCCGCTACCAATGCCAAATACCCTTTGCATCCAGATTTCAGCAATCGGGTCACGTCAAGTGACAAAATCATAGGAATTGAGGGTCCCCCTTGATTTCCAACAAATTCAAAACTATCACCCACTACTAGGTTAAACTGAATCGTCTTTCCATGATGATTCACAATAGCTTGTTGTTTGGTGAGCCAATCCATACCAATTATGACATCAAAGTCATACATTACTATTGCAATCAAATCAATGACTTCCTCGCGACAGCCCAAAACTAACTTATAGCCAGAACAACTTAACTCAGACAATATCTTATCCTTGAACGGAGTAGAAATACTATAAACAACTCCCATTAGTATTAGACTTAACCCCACTAGTTCAACAGACTGATCAGCAATAAAAGAATGCGAAGCACTAGGATCAAATAATGCATAAGCAGTATGATCGTGCAAGTAGACCATACTTGTAACGATGGAGGGTGAATCCTCCACCTCTTCTCTGGTTACGGCGTAAACTCGTCCTTGCGCCTGGGGTCTACTTTGGTTGTTTGGCGATGTATTCCCAGCAAGTTGTCCTCCTTGTGGCGGTGGCAAGATTGCCTTCACAGGCCTGCTCGGACAATTCTTCACTTGGTGGCTCTATTGGCCACATCCAAAGCAGGCTTCCGTCCTTAAAGGACAAGGGAAGTTTCCATGTCTTCTCCCATACAATTGACAGGCTCCCATGAAACTGGGTGCCAGCTTTCCCATGTAACTCTTTATGTTGGGTGGGATGGGATTCCTTCTCCCTATCATCAGCCTCTTCCCAAGCCAAAGATTATCTCTGTTAGGCACAAATCGTGAGCCAGACGTGGCTACCCTCTCAACCATGTTCTTCTCGATCATTTGGGCTCTTTTGTACATCTCATCGTAATTTTTGAAATTCAAGGGCACCAGTTGGTCTTTCAGTTCCAACTTTAAGCCATCTCTAAACCGTCTTGCCTTATCCAAAGGGTCCTCCACCAATCTCGGTGTATACTTGGATAATTCGGTGAACTTAGCCTAGTACTGATCTACTGACATTTGATTTTGATGAAGTTGTTGGAATTTGGCCATCTTGGACTCCCGTGTACTGTTGGAGAAGTACTTCCCATTGAAAGCCTCACGAAAGACACCCCATGTTTGAGTCGTGCCTTCGGGGAACACTTTTCCTTGAGTAGCTTCCTTCCAAGTACTAGCATTACCTTGAAGCTGGTAAACCGCCAGAATCATTCGATCTTCATCTGAACACTTCAACATAGTAAAGGTCTTCTCCATGTCCCTAACCCAAAGGGTCGCAGTCTTAGGATCGCCAATGCCACTAAACCTCGGTTGCTTAAGTCTCAGGAATTGTTCTATCAACTTATGCATTGATCTCTCATAGACCTCACCCCTCAATACGGGAACCACAGTAAGGACAACAGGAAAAGCGGTAGTGGCGGTGACAGCAGCAGCGGTGGCAGTAGTAACATCAGCACCAGCAACAGTAGCTCAGTCCTTAGCTTGCTGTCCAATCAAGGTCTCTAGCGCTTGTAGGATCCTATCTAACCTGGGATCCCCTTGCGCACTATCCCTATTACTAGTCTAACCAAACACTACCCTATGCCTCGGGGCTCTCTACTCAGGATTGCACATCTTGCAGAATACTCATTGATTTTGCTTTCCAATTCCAATGAGGAATTAGAAACTATGAACAACCCACAATAGAGAAAGATCATAAAAGCAATCACAAGCATGTAAGATAAATGCCATTCCTATCTCACTATCCTATGACCCCTCGCATCTTATCACTCCAGGTCTTAACCGAGCTTTGATACCAAAACTGACGGCGATGTCATGCCCTAAACTCCGAGCATGCAACAACCCCTTCACCTTGGTCAATAGAATGCGATGTCCCAGGACGCGTCGCCGACCACTCATTTTATTCTTTCATTATGTACAAGCAGAAACAAGCTATCCTCTAGTCAACCAAACAATCAATCAATCAAAAAGGAATAAATGGATGAACAACAGAGCAACAACAAACTACACATTTATTTATTTACTAGATTAACCACTAAGGAACATTTCTGATTTACAAGCCCACTAGTGGGTTTGTTCCTTTCTCTAAGCTAGACAAAAAGAGACTAAGGCTAGGTCAATTCATTCTTTCTAAAAATAACCCTCGGGCTTGGTACGTCCATTAGGGACTACCAAAGTGTAGGGACCCATTGGACTCAGGTTCCATCGGGTCATAGTCAGAGGCGTACGGGTCAACGATAGGTGGAGTGGGAGTAGGATTAACCACGGTGCCATTAGGAGGGTCCAACTCTATAAGATCCTAATCGGTGTCTTTGAGGCCCCTACCAGGTGGATAGGGAGTAGGATTAACCATGGTACCATCAAGAGGGTCCAACTCTATAAGATCCTAATCGGCGTCTTCGAGGCCCCTACCAGGTGGCCCATTAAAATCGCACAGAGGACCGATCATGAGATCATCCTCTCTAATATACCACACCATGAACCGATGGGGAATCCATTGCCTCGGTCCCTAAGCCCCTCAGTTGGGCTAAATCCGGCTCATGGGCCCGTTCGCCTAGCCCAAGGGAATTACCTAAAAAATAAAAGGAATAGTCAAGCCCAAAAACCAATGTTCGGCCTAAGAAAAATAGGACTAGCCCAACAGGCCTTGTTCATCTCAGCCCTATAGCTCATAAAACCAAACCCTAATGGGTTGACTGGGTCCTCCCACCCGACCAGGCCATGACCGGACTCACACACCCCCTCTCTTATGCACTGGCCCATCCAACACCTTTAAGCTACATTTGGTGTGACGTCTTGAAATTTGAGCCCTTTGAGGGATGTATGAATGTGAATTTTGTCAATGCATTGGTGGTTAATCTCATTCGGAATTGATCAATCCCAGATACTAACCTTGAGGCGAAGGCTATTGAGGACGGAACTCGTGCAATTAAAGAACTTGACCTGAGAAAATGACTCAACTGTGAGACCTACGTAAGGGCGATCCTGTGGTTATACAGGTCGGTTTCTGGGATGACTAGAAGTTTATTTGCGGGCAGGGTATAACCCGTTTTGGCCACCATTCATTGTCCGTTGTCATCCCTGAGCTTACCCTTCATAGCCCTCGTTCCTCTCTACATGCCGTTGTCGCTAGATTTCCGATCCAAGTAAGTTAATTCCCTAATCCTTGTTTAGGGGTTAATCTTTCTTAGGGGGTTATTAGAGTATTTGTATGTTTGTGTTTAATTAGGGTTAATTAGTGGATTAGTTTGGTTAATTAGGCTTATTGAGATTAGTATTTTGACTAGAGTTAGTGTTAGATTAACTATAGTTAACTAATTAAACTAACTATAGTTAATTTTAAAAGTAATCAAGGTTAAAAGTTAATCATGGTTAAGTTAGATTAACTAAGGTTAAGTTAATTGATTAACCATGGTTAGTTTTAATTTTTTTTATTGTTTAATTAATTAAATTCGGAATAAGTACTGTTCATTTTTAACTGTTCACGCATTGTTCATGCAAAAACTAAAAATTGTTAGAAATTGATATGTTCTTGGTTGCATTGTTTCCTTGACGTGTTGATTGTTATATATCCTTGTGTAATATGAAGAAATGCGAGATACCCCGGGTTGAGTTGGTGTTCTAACCGGGGTTTAAGGAGAGAACTCACTGAGATTTTATCTCACTGGTTATTGAATAATCATTTTCAGGCCTTTAGAACGACGTAGTGGAGAGTCCTGCCCCCACTCTTCTAGTGATCTATCCGAATGCCTTTGATTACGACCCGATGGAACCTGAGTCCGATGGGTCCTTCGCAATTGCACGATTTTTTGCTGATTTCATGATCTGCTTTTTGAGTTAATTCCACATAATAATCGTTCATGACATATCCCATCTAGAACATATATTCTTTTCAAAAATTTATGAGGTCATTGACCTAGGATCATTGGCTCTTACATCAACATGCTGAATGCTGGATTCTGCATTTCCTAAATGCTTGTATCTGTTTCTTGAATTTTGGCCAAATTTTGTATTTGGAATCTGACTTTGAGTTCTTCATGAATGTTGCATGTAAGGATGTTGATCATGACATACTTTTTTCTCAAAATTTTTCAATGAAGGTCAAATCCTCCAAAAAGGTGTCCTCTCGTTGTGCTGACTAGTGCATTCTAGAATCGGTGTTTTCATTTTGTCAATTTTATTATAATTTTTCCAAAAATCTTTTCGAGATTATTCCTTCTAGCCATTTGTCCATATGGATGTTGATCAAGACATAATTTTTTCCAAAATTTTTAAATAGCATTCATTAGGTGAAAATCCCCGAAAAATGTACTTAGGTTGCCTTTGCCCTGCATAAACTTAAATTTGCATTTATGTGCAATTAAGCGTGTAATTGTGATTCTTTGACCATAGAGCCTTCATGAATATCATTCCATGCCTTAATGTCATTCTAGGGACGTTCAAGTCATTCCAAATGGATGTCATTAACTCATTAATTGCATGCATTAATGAATTTCCGTTATGTCACTACACATGTATATTATGATTGTCTTGTTTTTGCCATGTTCAAACCATATTTTGTGATTGCATTTAAGCCTAGATCCCTTGATGAAAAATGATTGTGGTTTAATGTTCGATATATATGATTTTTTCCATACTTTTACCATGTCATATAGGAACAATAAACGATGCATATGCTGCCCTGAATGTGATCTTTAACATGTTTGTATGAATGTGACAAATTGGACATGTAATCAACCTTGATTGAGCATGTGACCACTTAGAAAGCCTTAGGAAACTTGTCAAACTTTCTAATGGTACTAAAATGGGTTCATTTGCATGTCAATTGTCCTATTTTCTATTTTTGCAAAGTTGCCCCAAATCTAGAAATTTTCTAAATTCGGAATACATGTCGGACCTAATTCATGTCTACATATTTTCATTTTTGTATGAACTTTCCTGTTGAGATTTGGAGGTCGAGTCCTTCACAAACTTTGTTTGTCACTCTTAGGATTATCATATGGTAAAATTTGAGAATTTTCAGATGTTATTAGCATGAACGTATTGCCATGAAATTGCATCAAAATTGCTGCTGCCCTGTTCTATTCTAGTACACTTTGCCATATTCTTTAATTTTTATAAATTCATGTGTAGCTTATTTTAAGAAGCTTCCTTCATGGAAAATGTTCAATGTAGAGTGGACATGCTCTAATTTTTGTGAAGTCAATTACTTCATGGGTCACGATTAATTGCTTGTTCTTTGATGAAGTGTTATGGATTCTCCTGTTTTGTTCATTATGATGTGTTCGTGTTCTAGAATTTTTTTAGAAATTTGTGCATATAGAACCGACTCCTCGTGTCTTCACGACTTTTGATCCTTATCTCATAAACTTTGTTCATAAAAAGTTTTAAAAATAGAAAGACCATCCAATGACATTTCAATGATTGCGATTGTGCTTGAAGCATGTTAAATGAATGAAGTGATCTGGTGTCGTCTCACTAATTGTTTGATTGGATGAGAATCAAACTCTTCGAACTTGCTTGCATGTTTACTTTTGAGTTTCATGCATGTGATTGGTAGATGTACACACAAGCCCGATGCATGTTCGTGGGTTAGACTTGGGATTATTTATTAGAACTTGACTTTAGGGAACTTTTGGTGTTAACTACTATGAGTAAATACTAATGATGGCTAATACCATAAGTTGTATCTAATAATGAATGGGTAACATTTTGTGCTACGATCGCATGTAATCTCAAAGGCCACTTCTAAGGCCAACTTGAATCGATTGATTGGATGACTCTTGTTTGATTACTTGCCATGTCTTGTATGTTTTTGTTTAGATCGATGTTTGTTTCTATTGTAAACCATTCATCTTAGCATTATTAGAGATTAGGATAGATGAAGAACGTTGCCTCGAAGACATTGATGGTCGATGTCGTTTCCAACCTTTCTTTATACTATTCATTTGATACCCGACATATATTTTGGATTTTCTATTGTGTTGTATAAAAGCTTGATGAGTTGTGGGTTTCTTTTCTTTCTTTTTTTTTTACATGTTTTTTTCCTTTGGATCGCACCTTAGATTTACCGCTTTCCTTAAGTGTTTATTTCCCGCACTGCAATGTTAATTCAAATTATTTGCTTTTCTTCTTTTACCTTCATAGAATTAGAATGGCATAAAACCTATATCTACACATGGTCATCTTTTTCTTTTTAAATGGCATGAAAAAGTAAAAAGACACGCATGATTGCTTTAGGTAAAATACAATGATTGTTAGGTATTGAAAGGGCGCTAATAAAAATGTTAGCATAAACCAAGTCTCTGAACCCTAGATCTCTAGTGGTGTAGAAATCAAGGGACCTCTTCTAACCCTCGATTAGGCTTTCTAGCTAGCCCTCAAAATTGAGACTAGTGGCAACTCCACGACATTTATCTTAGGTTGTTAATCAACTTACATAATAAAATGAACTTGTTGTACGGGATATGAATTCCCAATCAAGATCTACCACTATTTAGCATATTCATCACTACGACCTTAGATGGGTCGAGGTGACGACATTTGTTTATGGAAGTATTTTTGTAAGAACGACTATGGAGCATAGGTTTCGGTTGGATTCACCTTGGTTTAGCATACTTGTTGCTATGACCTTAGATAGGGCGAGTTGATGGCATCCATCTTTGGAATTACCTTCATTAGAGCGATCAAGGTAAATATACTCCTAAACTCATCTTCATTTTCGTTCGCAATGCGAAGATTGGGTCACGTTACATTTCCGTTGTTGTGTGAGGTATGGACTTAGGAGAGTCCACACTCACAATCAATAGACCTCTTGATACATATGATTGTCATCGATGATGTGTTCGAGCTGTCTTTGATGATTTGCCTTTTGAGAATTGTCTCGTGAGTAAATATCACTCCACCTCCATCTCTCCCAATGAACGATCGTCGCCAAGGGCGGGCTGCGACACTTGGGAAGGCCCATATTTAATTAGTGATATCTTCCTTGGAAATGCCTATCAATTATTGGAAATAGATAGTAAATAGTTTTTACTATTGATTAATGGCAAGTTTTTGAAGAAATATTATTTGACAATCGGCATAAGTACAGCGCACGTGCCAAAACTTGACACGATGGGACATTTAAGTGCCAAAGTTACAAAAGCTATACTTAAGTGCCAAGATTGGAACAAAAAGGATCAGTTAACTGTCAAAAGTGAGAAAATTCGGCCATGATGTAGCACTTTTCTAGTGAGCTGGGGTCAAAACGGCATCGTTTTGGGTGCTGACATGACTAGATAAGCCGAAAACAACATTGTTTTGAGTGTTGATGTGGCTAGATTAGCCCAAAACGATGCTGTTTTGGCCAAAGTTTATTTTTTAATATAAATGTTAATTAAGTGATCCATGTTTTTTGAAAAGTGGCACTTAAGTGTATCGTTTGTAAGTTTTGACACTTAAGTGTCCCTCCGTGCCAACTTTTGGCACTCCCGCTATACTTTCCCCACATGCAGGGTGTGGCAATGACCAGGTGAGATCACTTGTGACGCATCCCAAGATTCGTCGACGACCATTCATTTTAATCTTTAATTATGTACAAGCATAAGACAAACCATTCCTAGTCCAACAGACAATTACACAATCAAATAGGGATAAAGGGATGAACAATAAGAACAACAGCAACTACTCATTTATACATTTTATTGGATTAACAAATGGAGGATCATGTTCTGATTTACAAGCCCAATAAAGGTGGCCGATCCATCCACTAAGCCAGACCAAAAAGAAACTATGCTCGGCTAATCCAACTATACAAAATAAACCCTAGGTTTAGCACCATCATCACTCGAGCCCATCGGACTCAAGCTCCGTTGGGTTGATCACTGAAGAAGCGGGGGCAGGATTTTCCACTACGCCATTTTAAAGGCCTGAAAGTATTATACAATACCCAGTGAGATAAGATCTCAGCGAGTTCTCCCCCTAAGCCTCAGTTAGTACACCAACTCAACACAGGGTATCTCTCCAAAATCACCCTTCACACAACCCAACAACAAACAACCAATAATAACAACCAAACAACAGATAGAGTTAACCAACAATCATATAATCGATTCACATGTAACCTTACCCAGTATGCCATACCCTGCACGTTGAATCTCAGTACAATACACACAATGCACATGGTCATTAAATGATGCAATTCATCAATCACATGTGACTCGCATCACAAGTGATCTCGCTTGTCCATTGCCACACCCTGCACGTTATCAATTCATGCATGCGTGCCATAAATAATGTGATCAACCCATGCATAACTGGAACCAATGATGATATGTTTCTCATACGCTCTTGCATCGACATGTGTTTCGATTATTACTGCCCCTTAAGGCTACAACTGAACCCCGCCGATGTCTACTAGCATAGCTAGGCATCGCCCTCCCTCGTGAGGTGTGGTGACGTCAAGGGATACTCTCCTAAGACGGTAATCCCGAAGGAGCATGGGTCCGGCCTCTATCTTGACTCCGTATCCGGACCCTCGCTAGGTTTCTGATAAATCGAACTATCACCCCCAAACTGAGGCCGGGGCAACGGGTTCAACTTAGTGATCACACAAGCATATCGCCACAACCCACTTTTTATCTTTGAGCATTAGTCAATGCACACATGCTTGCATATACAATTAAAAATCATTTTGTCATAAAAGTGGACCATTTCCGTTGTCCCTCGGACAAACCATTTTTTCCCTTTTTGTGAAAACCACACGATTCATGCGGATGTTCATACAATGACACATTCAATTCACCTCATAAGATCAAGACACGTGAAATTATGCACATTTTCACTTCCGAATGAATAGTGCACGTGAACAATATCGAGTGAATAGTGCACTATGAATAGTGCAATTTAAAAATTAATTAATTAATAAAATTAAATTCAGAAATTAAACAAACATTATTTAAACAGACAATCAATCAATTAAGCTAAACATGCTTAATTAACACACATAATCACAATTAAGCAACAATTAAGCTAAGCTAATCTTAACCATCTATTAACCACATATCTTAGGGCTAATACAACTTAATTAACCCCCTAAACTAGCATTACCACTAATTAACCCAACCCTAAGCAAGTTTAGTCAATAACAAAGGATTAGGGGCTAAACTCACCCGTTAAGCGGGTCGATGATACAGACGCGGCGGTGACGATGAAGGCGACACCTAAGGACCTTTACCATAGCAATCCAAGGCGATCCCGGGGTCAAAACAGCAATAACAAACTTGGACTCCCTTTAAACTTTGAAAAGCTGACTACCTAGAGGAAAGAAAAGGCTGATCGGAGTTGAACAAGTTGGCTGGAGCTTCGGCGAGCAGCTGACTGACGACCGATGGCACCTGTGGTTAAGAGAGAATGGTTGGTGGCTAGGCTGGGCGGTGGTTATGTCAGAAAGAGAGGAAAACAACTGAAATAGGTAGAACAACATATTAGCGGGCGGTTAGGGGGTGGCTAGCTTCTAGCTGGTAGGTGGGTCGGCTAGCGGCTCCATTTGGCGAATGGCTACGATAGTCCATATGGATTGGACCTTCTAAGCACGGTGGTAGGTAGCACTAGTGGTGATTAGCACGGGAAAACCATGAACAATTCAGGTTTTTGGAGGAAGGTCAGAAGGAGAAGTAGTAAGAAGAAAGGGAAACAAGGGAGAGAGAGTGGGCGGTATTTGGAGGGGCTAAAAGGGAGAGAGAGAGAGTGCAGTGAGGGCTACTTTCAAGGCCTCATTAAGGCCATTTAATGTTGCTTCAACTTCTCATGCAAGATGACATCATCTTCTCTCTCTTCTTTCGTCTTTTATAAATAATATCTAGGTGCTAAATGGTCATTTCCACCTTGCACATTTCCCAAACTACCCTTAGGCTGAAATGAAGGGCAAGCCTAAGAAACAGGCTAGAAAATAAATAAAAACCAGCTTGGGATTCAATTGGGCTCGAAATGGCTTAAGGTTGGACAACGAGCTTGAAAGGGTAAATTGGTTGATTTGGTCCAATGGGCTCACTTGCTTGCCATGGGCCTACCATGGTGGCTGTCCCACTTTGGGCGTGAGGCTCACACTAGTCTTGCTTGGCCCACATCCTCGTAGGCTCGTTTTCTCGGTCCATAAATCTCTTTTCCAAAAACTCAGCTTAATTGACATTGTCGACTATCAAAGAAGCATTGTTCAAAAATCCGTCCCGGACATTCTCGAAAATTCAAAGTCTAATAATGGATTCTCATGCCTTGTCAATTTCGTCTGAATGCCATTTCGGTACAACTCAGACTGATAGGTGACTTCTAGGATTCACACATAACCGACTCATACCAAGTCATGTTTAAGACTTATTGACACATGGATGTCCTTGATTACGTGAAATTGCGGAGGATAGATTCTTATTTCAAAGTACACAATTACCGAGGATCAACATAAGGTCATTCACGAGCTCGATAATAGTAAATGGAATCACCTGTCATTCTATTATATTCTGTCCGCGAATTGACTTCTAGTTGTCCCTAAAATCGGCCTACATATCTACAAGATTGTCCTACACAAGTCTCACGGTCGAGTCACTTTCCCAAGTCAAGTTCTTTAGTCGCATGAGTTTTGTCCTCATTAGCCTTTCCCTTCAAGGTCAATATCTCGAGAATGATCAGTTTCGAGTGAGATCAACCAACAATACGTTAACGAAATTCACGTTCATTCATCCCTCAAAGGGCTTGAGTTTCAGGACGTCACATGTGTGATTGCATGCTGAAGTAATCACGAGTGATACTTGACTCTATTTTCTTTACGTGTGAATGTTGCGGTATTTTGATGTGTATGCATAGCCATGCCTGTATTGATTGATGAGAAAAGAGGAAACCGGCATGAGTGGTGGATGTGTTAGTATGGTCACGTAAAGGATTAACGCAAATGATGGATTTCAGATACACGATGGATTTCGGAGAAAACGTCACCAATGGATTTCAGAAGATGCGACTGATGGATTTTAGATACTAGATGAATTTTGGGGAAAGCATTACCAATGGATTTTGGATACTCGATAGATTTTGGGGGAAGCGTTACCGATGGATTTCAAGAAAACGCGACCGATGAATTTCAGATACTTGATGGATTTCAAGGAAAACGTTACTGATGGATTTCGGATTTGGCCCTAAGTGAATGCAGTAAATTGGATACGTATGGATACTCAGAGTATGGAGTTAATAATTACTATGCATTCTAGACAATTAAATACATTTGCAGCATAATGGTTGCTTGGCTTCATGTGTATGTTGAACATGTGAAATGTTAGATGCCGGAAAAAGAAGGATAGGATCTTGATGCATGTTTACGTAGGGAGGTGCATAATTGGAACATGCTAGACTGCTATACGCATGAAATGTTATGTGTGCGGTGTTCTAATTATGTGGTCATTTGCTTACCTTTGTATGGCCTGTGTGACTAACATCGTGCAGGGTATGTGCAACCACGAGGTAAGGTTGCCTGTGATTAGATTTGATTGAGGTTTTGTTGCACGTTATAGGTAGAGCAAGGCGGTGGTCGCTTGGCTTTTGATTGGCCATTGTTGATAGGTTGCATGATTAGGTGGCACCCAAGGCGAGTGAGTTTCCTAACTAAGGCTTAGGATAACAACTTACTGAGATTTTATCTCATTGGTTATTGTTTCAGGTCTTTGATGGATGCGCTTGGTTGTTGGCTTTTGGGACTGACTCAACCTCGAACCCTATGAATAAGGGAGAAAGTAGATTGACCCCTTTGCCCTTATATATTTTGTTGGCCATTGGATTAGTGCCTAATAATAGGGTTGCATATGTATCTACTCACCTAGATTAAACAAGGCTGTTGTGAATTGTTTATCTTCTGACTATCCCAAATGTTGATGTTTGACTAGGGGTTTTATATTTGTTTCTACATGCGGATATTTCTAAGATAAAAAGAAGGGTCAGCGACGCGTCCTGGGATGTTGCATTCAAATGATCACAAGTGAAGAGGGGATTGTCGCATGCTCGAGGGTCGGAGCGTGATACCAAAAGTTAACCTTAAACTGACTTTCAACTAAAAGATCAATTTTATGATCAAATCTTTGAAATTTTTGAAAATTAAGTTAGCCAAAGTGAAATTAGAACCATCTAGGACCTTTTTGTGCAAAAACCCTTTTGACTCGAGTTGAATTTTGGTCAAAAAGATGGGAAATTGCCTAAAAATAATAGGCAAAATAAAAAGAAATAAAAAATGATACTTTTGGTTCGAGAATGGTTCCGTCACAACTAGAAACTCTAATTTCATGTTTTTATCTTTATTGATGTGTCGACTAAAAATCAAGTGTCAACAATTATGATTATGTATTTTTGATACAGATGTTAGATTACAAGTTTCTTTTTTGTCTTTCTCAAGTAAAACAAAAGGGTACCATAGTTTCTGTGAGAGAGAGAGAGAGAGAGAGAGAGAGAGAGAGAGAGAGTTAGTTTAGAGTAAAAGTAAAATTAATTTATTATTCAAGGATCTTCATCACAAATACATGAAAGCTACGCCATTTCAAACTTATGGGTGAGACTTTAGTGCATCGTGATTTCCCTTTGGAGTGAATTTGGAATTAAACATAGGTGGATTTTCGCAAAAACATAAAAAGCCATCACATCGACAATATTTCGGATCTCCACAATCACTGTAAGTGTTGCATGCTTTGGCTGGGTTCCGTGCTTCGACCATCACTTGACAACCTATACCAAATAACACATGCACATCGGGTCAAACCATAACCATTTGCAATAATATTAGAGAGAGCATCATGCAATGACCAAAAACAAGGAGGATTGACTAATATTTTAGAGAGATAGAGAGAGACCTAATCCAATGACCAAAAGCATCACAAGCAAGATTGACTTTGACGAAAATTTCTCCATTATACTTCCAAGGTAGATAAGAGATGATAAATAGGAGAAGTTTATTACTTTCGTTTTGTTTTGATGAGGTTTGCTTTGCCAATCCCACTATGTACTTTTATATACAAATTTGATAACGATGCAAATTAAAATCTTATGGTATATCTAGATTTCGTCCAAGATCCTCATTGATTCAGATTGGATATATTTACTCCATATGTAACAAACTATCAAATTATATTTACTCAATCAAAGAAATTGGACTATTAGAGTAAAGTGCAATCTATGGACATTAATGACCTGCCCATATTAAAATATCCTTCCTTTTATTCACATAGACATCCATGAAAGAAATTATAAAAATAGAAAATATTTGAAAATATTACTATATGCTCTAGATGTATGGATCTCATTTGTACAAACTAAATAAGCCACCAAGTTTATTAATGGAAATGGTAAAAATCCATCGTGACACTTTTGTCTAATTTTATTTTTATTTTATTTTACTCTCTTTTTTAACTAATTTCTCTTTTATTTCTTTCTTCCCCTTCCATTATTCTCAAATAAAATTTTATTAAATAGAACAATGTACATTATACCTAAAATATTAAAACACCTAAAATGTATAATAAATATATATTTTTATATTGAACTTATATTATAAAGTAGAATTAAATTCGAATATATAAATAGAAACCAAATTAAATTAAAAAAAACAAAAATTTTATTTCTTGTTATTTTGAATTTCTTATATTATAATTTAAATATTATTTATATTGAAATATAATTTTAGATTTGTTAATTTAAGAACTTTTACTTTCCTATTATGAAATTAGAAATTGTATTTACTTTTATCCTACCTCCCTCTATGAGATAATTTTATCCAGCTTATATCATCTTTATAACTAACTTTATCCTATCTTGAGTAGGTACCGAATACAAGATATGATAAATTTTATCATATTCTGAATTTTATCCTAATTGCCAAATGCAACTTAAAGGTGTCGGATGGGCTAGTGCAATCCTCAGCTCGCCATGTTTGGCATTGTAGTGACCCTTTGCATGCTTTCGACCTAACCAATAGGATTATTGTAATGCGTTGCTGCACTTGTGGATTCAATTCCTATTGAAAATAGGGTTTAATTCAAGCTATATGCAATTTCATAGAACCACAATGTTCCCATTCTAAATCAAACAAATTTTAGACAAAGAAGATTAGCTCAACATGTTTTATTCGATATGGCAAATAAAAGTAGTGTTTAAGGGTGAGTATTGATCTAAGGTTAACCCTGGATCGACCTCGGACTGGACTTGGCTGGTCCTTGTCTGGTTTTTAAGGAGACTGGGTTGGTGTTTGGTCCTATGACCCTTGGACCATATACTATGCGAGTTGGTCCTTTGTCTTAGGAGTTTAGGGTTGATCTAACTCAGACCAACAGTATTAATATATCAAATATTATATGCTATTGTCTACTTAAAATTTTAGTGTATCTTCCTCTATTCTTTTCGAGTTTGTCATGTAAACTAAAAAATAGAAAGAAACATGGCCCTAATTCGACAAAAAAAAAAAACCCTCTTCACTCGCCTCGGCCTCACTTGCCCACCTCAGCCTTGCTTGTGGCTCTTTGCTTACCTCACTCCCCTCTATTCACTTGCCTCATTGTCTCCCTCTATACACTCACCTCGTTGCTCACCTTTGTTCCCTTGCCTCATGTGTTCGATATTATGGTTTGTTGCTTTTAGCAAGTGTAAATTGTTGTTGTTACCTTATTTTATATTAATGTTTGATATGTAATGATGTTCATAGTTTCATTGCTCAATATCACATTATTGATGGATGTGATTTGAAATAGTTTATTTTTTCTTTTAAGTAATATAAAAATCGAAACAAAAAAAAGTATTTGGTCTTGGGTTAACCCTGGGATTAGATCGGACCCATTGAAATTAAAACCCAAAATAACGTTTTGTTTTTCTTTTCTTTTCGTATGTCTTTATTTGATCTTGCGGTACTCCATGACATCCGATGATGATTATATAATCTAAAACCACTAGTCTAATCTTTAATTTTTATCAAGACTTCTATTTTGTTAATGTTTCATATTTTAAGCTTGTCTAAAATATAAGTTGTGGTCAGTTGATTGTAACAATAAATGGTGGTCATTAAATGTGATAATTCACTATAATTGTTCAACTAATAATATGGGTGGAACCTATGTAAACCTTAGAACTTGTGACAGAGTAGGTTTGAAGTTCTAAGGTAGGCAGAGTAGTTTTCGTGTTTCAAAGAATGAGGAACCTACTCCAATGGGTAATTTCTAGAGAGCCGTTTAACCTTGCAAGTGAGGGTCAACGTTGCCTAGATCTAGGCTGGGTGCCCATATTTGGGTGAGCTTCGTTGACCCTCGCTTGGGGCCGATGGGTGATGGGCGGCCATGCCACGCCACCAACCCCACTATCCTTTTTTCCCAATTTTGGTTTTCCAAATAAAATTTTAGCCTTTTATAGTTTTTAAATTTATTTTAAATAAAATTTATAGATGAATAATAAAAATTGCCACATAGGGAAGAGAAAATAATTTAAAATACCACATCAGCATTTCCTATTAGACAAATTGACAGTATTAATAGAAGACTTGATTACACCAATTTGAAAAATTGTAAGACTTGATTACAATTTTTCAAAAATTTGAAATTCAATTATACTTTCACAAAAAGTTTTAGGAGATCTACTGCACTTATTCCTTATTATAAATATTTAATTACATTTTGCTAAGATTGAGGATTAATTGAATCAATCGAAAATTTTATGACTTGATTCCATCTTTTTGTAAAGTTGAGACTTGAATGAACTAATTGAAATTTTTATAACTTAATCGCATTCCCCACATAAAATTTAGGAGCTGTAGTGTAAATTTTCCATACAATAACGTTATGGCCCTTCTTGGTACAATGACAATTATTCAATTTCTACAAAAATAAAACACAATGGCAATAGCAATTATGTAGCTATATTTTAATTGAGATAATTACATAAATAGCCCATAATAATATCGTTTCCAAACTTTTAATTTGTTCAATGTAATCCATAAACTTTAGCTCAATGTGCAATGTCATCACTAAAATTTTAATCTGTTCAATGTGGTGAATAAACACTAGCCCAATTTATATTGTCATCTCTAAATTTATAATTTGTTCAATTTGATTCCTAAATTTTGGATAAATATTAAATTTAATCCTTAAACTATATAAAAATATCCAATATTTTCCTTCCATCATTTTTGGTTAACGGAAGTTACCGATTTGGTTTCCAATCCGGTAAGTGGTGGACAAAAATAGGTAACGTCACAAGTATATTATCCATGTAAATTATTCCACTAAACACTATAAGTACTCTAGCTTTTATATAATGTTTACTTTAGTGCCAAAATTTTTTAATGGATCACTTAAGTGCTACTTGGGTCAAAATGATTATTGAAGTGCCAATTTTGACTTTGGATGTTGAAAATTTGACATGTTATTAGTGTATTATAAATTGGCCGACATAGGTCGCCAAAGAATTTTAGTTAGCAAAAAATGAAGTCATTGATTTTTTTTCCCCAAATCGACAAATTGGGGATACATAATAAAAAAAAAGAAAAAGGAAACTAGGAAAAAAAAGAAAGAAAATAATAAATAAAAAAGAAAATGAGGGCTGAATTTTGATTAAGGTTGGGCTAGGAATAAATGAGCTAGTTTTTTTTTTTTTTTTTTTTTTTTTTGCTATAGGGCTAGTTTAGGTTTAGGGAAATTAACATAAATAGTCTCTGAATTTTGGTCTAATATGCAATTTGATTCATAAACTTTTAATTTATTCAATTTAGTCTGATGTAATCTCTAAGCTTTTAATTTGTTGAATGTAGTCTCTAAACTTTTGATAATGTTCAATCTAGTCCTTCAATTATATGAAAATGTTTAATGTTGCCCCTCCATAATTATTCAAGATCAAGATCAAAGTCTACATTGAACATTTTCATACATTTCAATGACTATATTGGACATGTATCAAAATTTTAGGGATTACAATGAATAAATTAAAAGTTCAAGGACCACATTACACATTAGGCTAAATTTTAGGGACTATACAAAATAAATTAAAATTTTTCAGTGATCAAATTACTCATTAAGTTAAAGTTCAAATATTGTACATTATCCATTAGATTTAGAGGGGCCAGAATGTGGGAAGTTGGGCTTGAGCTGCTTCAAAAGCTCAAGGCCACCATATTGAAGTCCTAGTCAGACGAGGCCTAAGGGCCTGTCCGAATCTTAGGTGGGCAAGACCTAGCGGACCAGGTCCTTTGACCAGATTGGACACCCCACTTTTCAAAAATAATAAAAAATTTTGCGAAATAATTTTTTTTAGGAATTAGATTATAAATGAGAATTTAATTAGTTTTGTTAGTTTTTAGTATTAATACAGTTTAGAATTAATTTAGATTCCTTTAGTTTTTTTGTTTTGGCCAAGATTTTCCTTTAATTAGTGTATACATGTTTTAGGTTTTTAATAAGCATCTTAGTTTAGCATAGTTTTGGAAATTGAACCCGAATTGAACAAACTCATGAAGGTTTCTTCTTCGCGGACTTAACAACAGAACAATCTATGTTTTTGGCAACAATTATTGGATTTCATTTTTCGTATTGTTTTTTTTTTTAAATCGAATCTTTCCCTTTCGTACTTGCGTTATATTCTTCTCTTTTAGCATAGTTATATATATATTTACATTTTGTAGGATGATAATTAAGATCAATAAAAAGTATCAAATGAATATTTGATGGATGAGAACCCTAGGACTCATAATTGGTAAAAAGACCATAATTTTCTGCTTTTGCCTTCTCAACCCACCCTTTTAGACTTGCAAAAAACATTTATGCTGGCTGCAGGGGCTAGCATGTCATTTCCCTATTCCTTTGGTAGATCCCTCTTTATTTTCTCTCTTCTTAACAAGATAACATACCTCAAGTACTAAGATTTATTTACAGAATTGATGCACAAAAATGATGCCATCATTTTATTTAGCATTGCCCAAAATTGATTTCTTAAAATACCCTACAAATCAATTTCATGTACTAATCCGAATGTTATCCATGTTGCTCTAAATTGATCAGGTCAATCACCTGTTTTTCTTAATTGGTGAAATTGTGGAATTTATCACATTCTTCCATGGTGCTTGCCTCATAATTATTTACATAAAAAAAGGTAGAATTATCTGTAATGACCTGGTCTAACGAGGGTGGAGTGTCATGCCCCGAACCCTGAGCATGCAACAACCCCTTACCATGATCAATTGAAAGTGACGTCCTAGGACTCGTCGATGACCATTCATTTTAATCTTTCATTATGTGCAAGCGGAAGACAAATCATCCCCAGTCCAACAAACAATCAAGCAATCAATGAGGGATAGAGGGATAGATAGCAAGAACAACCATCACTACTCATTTATACAATTTACTAGATTAACCAACGGATGATCGTTTTCCGATTTATAAGCCCAACAAAAGGGGTCGATCCATCCTTTAAGCCAAACCAAAAAGGAACTAGGCTAGGCTAATCCAGCTATACACAATGAACCCTTGGGTTCAGTACCACCATCACTAGGACCCATCAGACTCGGGTTCTGTTGAGTCGATCTAGAGGAGTGGGGGCAGGATTCTCCACTGCGCCATTCTAGTGCCTGAAAGTGGTTATACAATAACCAGTGAGATATAAATCTCAGCGAGTTCTCCCCTCTAAGCCCCGATTTGTACACCAACTCAACCCCGGGTATCTCTCCAGAACCACCCCTCACACAACCCAACCACAAGTAACCAGCAGTCAACAATTACACAATAGAAGGGTCAACCAACAATCCAAAAGTTGGTTCGCATGCAACCTTACCTAGTATGCCATACCCTGCACATTATATTTCAGCACAATACATGCAATGCACATGGCCGTTAGATGATGCAGTTCATCAATCACATGCGAGACCCGTCACAAACGATCTACCTGGTGATTGCCACACCCTGCACGTTATCAATTTGCGCATGCATGTCATAAACAATGTGATCAGCTCATGCATAATCGGAATAGATAATACCATGTCTCCTATGCGCTCTTGCATCCACACGTGTTCCAATTATTATTGCCCCTCGGGCTACAACTTAGGCCGAGGTGCTATGGCGCCCTTCCTTCGCAGAGGCGTAATCGTGCCCTTGCTATAGCTCTACGGCACCCTTCCTCCTTACAGGCGTAACCATGCCCTTCCGTGCAGGCCAAGGCGCAACGGCACTACGACGCCCTTCCTCCGTAGAGGCGCAACTGTACCCTTCCATGCCCTCCGAGGCGCTATGGCACTATGGCGCCCTTCCTCCACAGAGACGCGATCGTGTCCTTCCATGCCCTCCCTCTCCATAATCTTCGATAAATCGAGTTCAACTTAGTAATCACATAAGCATACCATCACAATCCACTTATTATCTTTGAGCATTAGTCAATGCACAAATGCTTGCATATAAGACCTCAAATCCTTTCTCATAAAAGCGGTTCATTTATGGTGTCTCTCGGACAAACCATTTGTCCCACTTTTCTCATAAAAGCAGTCCATTTCCGGTGTCCTTCGGACAAACCACTTTTTTCCACCTTTCTCATAAAAATGGTCCATTTCAAGTGTCCCTCGAACAAACCATTTTTTTCCCTTTTTATGAAAATCACACGATTCATGCAGATGTTCATGCCACGACATATCTAATTCACTTCATATGATCAAGACACATGAAATTATACACAATTTCACTTCCGGATGAACAGTGTCGTGAATAGTGCCGTGAACAGTAATAAATGAATAGTAATTTCCAGAATTCAATTATTAATAAATTAAATTCAGAAATTAAACAAAACATTGATTAAACACAATTAATCAATCAATTAAGCTAAACCACACATAAGCAACATTTAAGCATAATTAAGCGAGATTAAGCTAAGCTAATCTTAATCACCTATCTTGGGGCTAATACAACTTAATGAACCCTCCTAAACCAGCATTAACACTAATTAACCCAACCCTAAACAAGTTTAGGCACTAAATAGGGATTAGAGGCTAAACTCACCCATTAAGCTGGCCAGCGACACGGGCGCAGCGGTGGCGGTGGCGACAGCGACGAACCTGACACCCAAGGACCTCTCCCATGACACTACAAGGCGGTCCTGGGCTCAACACAATAGCAACAAACTCGGAATCCCCACTACAAGCTAGAAAAACTGACTGCATAGGAGGAAAGTAGCTGATTGGAAGAAAACGGGCTGGCCGGAGCTCCGGTGAGCGACGGCAACAAGGGGTCGAGGGGGAGCTGTTGGTGGCTAGTATAGGCAATGGTTGGGTCGAAAATGGAGGAAAACAGTAGCAAAGGCAAAACTAGACAGTAGGGGCGCTATAGTAGGCGGTCCAGCAAGCAGCGACTTTCGGCAGCCGTATGGGTCAGTCGGCGGCTCCGTTCAGCGATTGGCTACCATGAATAGTACAAAATTTGTCTTCTAAACACAACGGTGGGTGGCATGGGCCGAGATTCATACGGGAAGGCAATGAACAACTCGATTTTCGGTGGAATGTCAGAAACTGAAGCTGTAAGAAGGAAGGGAAACCAAGGGAGAGAGGTGTGCGGTTTGTGAGAGCTGAAGGAGGAGGAGAGAGAGTGAGATGAGAGCTGGTCTTCAAGCCTCATTAAGGCCATTAAATGTCTTGTTTGAACCCCCCATCAAATGACATCATCTTCTCTCTCTTCTTTTGACTTTTCTTCAAAATATCCAAGGCCAAAATGGTCATTTCCACCTTGCACAATTCCCAATCTGCCCTTGGGCTGAAAATGAAAGGCAGGCCTAAGAAAAGGGCTTGAAAATGAATAGGAACAAGCTCGGGAATTTGTTGGGCTCAAATCGGCTCAGTTTTAGACAATTGGGCTCGGAAGATAAATGGGTCGGTTTGGCCCAATGGGCTCACTTGCTTTTCTCGGGTCTACCACGATGGCTATCCTACCTTGGGTGTGAGGCCTACATTGATCTTGCCTTGCCCACATCCTCGTAGGCTCTTTTTCTCAGTTCGAAAATCCCTTTCCTAAAAACTCGGTTCAACTAACACTATCGACTGTCGAGGAAGCATCGTCCAAAAGTCTATCTCGGATGTTCCCGAAAATTCAAAGTCCAATCTTAGATTCTCATGCCTTATCAATTTCGCCCAAATGCCATTTTGGTACTACTCAGATTGATAGGCGGCTTCAAGGATTCACGTGTAATCGACTCGTGTCAATTCACATTCAAGACTTCTCGACACATGGACATCCTCAACTACGTGAAATTGCGAAGGATAGATTCTTATTTCAAAGTACACGATTACCAAGGATCGACATGGGGTTGTTTGCAGGCTTGATAATAGTAAACGAAATCACCTGTCGTCATATTATATTCTGTCGTGTGCCCCGAACCTCGAGCACGCAATAACCCCTTATCATGGTCAATTGAAAGCGATATCCCAGGACTTGTTGACGACTATTCATTTTAATCTTTTATTAAGCACAAGCGGAAGATGAACCATCCCCAATCCAAACAGACAATCAAACAATCAAACAGGGATAGAGAGATGAATAGCAGAAACCTCAACGACTCATTTATACAGTTTACTAGATTAACCAACAGAGGATCGTTTCTCAATACAAGCTCGACAAAAAGAGCCGATCCATCCTCTAAGCCAAACCAAAAAGAAACTAGACTAATCCAACTATACAAAATGAACCCTCAAGTTCAGCACCACGATCACATGAACCCATTAGAATCGGCTCCATCAGGTCAATCATTGGTGGAGTAGGGGCAGGATTCTCCACTATTGGTGCGCCATTCTAAGGGCCTAAAAATGGTTATTCAATAACCAGTAAGATAAAATCTCAGCGAGTTCTTCCCCTAAGCCCCGGTTAGTACAGCAACTCAACCTAGGTTATCTCTCCAGAACCACCCCTCACTCAACCCAACAACAACCAACCAACAATCAGCCATCAACAACAGACAAGGTCAACTAACAATCAAAAGTCGGTTCGCATGCAACCTTACCCAGTATGCCATACCCTACACATAAAACCTCATACAATACAAGCAATGCAACCAACAATCATATAGTTGGTTTGCATGCAACCTTACCCGGTATGCCATACCCTGCACGTTATAAGTCAGCACAATACACGCAATGCACATGGTCGTTAGATGATATAGTTCATCAATCACATGCGAGTCATGTCACAAGCGATCTCACCTAGCCATTGCCACACCCTGTACGTTATAAAATCATGCATGCGTGCCATAAATCATGATGTGATCACCTCATGCATTATCGAAACCAATGATGCCATATTTCTCATGCACTCTTGCATCCACATGCGTTTCGATAATTACTGCCCCTCGGGCTACAATCGAACTCCCGCCGATGTCTACTAGCATAGCCAGGCATCGCCCTTCCCCATGAGGCATGGCGACATCAAGGGACCCCCGCCCAAGACGACATTCCACAAGGAGCATAGGCTTGGCCTCTACCGCAACTTTGCATCTGACTCACAACTAAGGCGCCACGACACTATGGCGCCCTTCCTCCATAGAGATGCAACCGTGCCCTCACCGGGTTTTCGATAAATCGGGCTATCACCCCCCAAACTTCAGCCGGGGCGACGAGTTCAACTTAGTGATCACGCAAGTATACCATCACAACCGATTTATCATCTTTGAGCATTAGTCAATGCACACATGCTTGCATATAAAACCTCAAATCCTTTCTCATAAAAACAATCCATTTCTAGTGTCTCTCGGACAAATCATTTTTCCGACATTTCTCATAAAACCGGTCATTTCCAGTGTCCCTCGGACAAATCACTTTCTTTCTCATAAAGGCAGTCCATTTTCGGTGTCCCTCGAATAAACCATTTTCTTTCTTTTGTGAAAATCACACGATTCAAGCGGATGTTTATGCAATGCCACATCCAATTCACTTCATATGATCAAGGCACATGAAATCATGCACAATTTCACTTCAAGATGAATAGTGCACATGAACAGTAAAATTTCGGAAATTTAAATAATTAAATCATATAATTCAGAAATTAATCAAATTAATAATTAAAACAATTAATCAAGCAATTAAACCAAACATGCTTAATTAAACACATAAATCACATAACCCACAATTAAGCATAAATAAGCTCAATAAGCAAAATTAAGCAAGATTAAGCTAAGCTAATCTTAACCATCTATCTAACCACCTATCTTAGGGCTAATACAACTTAATTAAACTTCCTAATCCAACAATAACACTAATTAACCTAACCCTAAGTAAGTTTAGGCACTAAATAGGGATTAGGGGCTAAACTCACTCGTTAAGTGGACCGGCGACTCAATCGCGGCGGCGACAAACCCAACACTTTGGGACATCTCTCTTGACACTCTAAGGCAATCTTGGGGCGGAAATCACAGCAATAGCCTCTACTCAAACACCCAACTTCAAAAGACAGCACTACAGTAGGAGGAAGCTGCTGGTCGGAGCAAAAAGAGGTTGGCCAAAGCTTCGGCGAGCTGGTGGCCAGTGATCGGGGGCTCTAGGGGGTCGAGGGGGAGTTGCTGGTGGCTGGTGTGGATAGTAGTTTGGCCGAAATGGGAGGAAAATGGCTGAAAAGGTGAAACTGGACAAAGCTGCCTCTATAGTGACGGTTCAGCGAGTAGCATCTTCCGGCCGTCGTACGGGATGGCCGATGGCTCCATTTGGCGAACGGCCAACTCCATCTAAATGGTTTTTCTGTTCTAAACGCAATTGCGGGTGGCATAGGACGTGATTCAAATGGGAAGGCCTCGAAAAACTCAACTTTTGTGGAAGGTCAGAAGCTGAAACTGCAGGAAGGCAAAGGAAGCAAGGGGAGAGAGAGGTTGCAATTTGTGAGGGTTGAAGGAGAAGGGGAGAGAGTGCATTGAGAGCTTCAATGCAGCCTCATCAAGGCCATTAAATGCCTTCTCCAATTCCCCAAGCAAGTGACATCATGTTCTCTTTCTTCCTTTGACTTTTCTTTAAAATATCTAAGGGCATTTTGGTCATTTCCACCTTGCACATTTCCCAAACTGCCCTTGGACTGAAAATGAAAGGCAGGCCTAGGAAACGAGCCAAAAAATGAATAGGACTGGGCTCGGGAATTTGTTGGGCTCGAATTGGCTCAAGTTTAGACACCGGGTTTAGAAGGGTAAATCGGTCGGTTGGGTCCAACGGGCTCGCTTGCTTGTCTCAGTCTTTCACGGTGGCCATCCCACCTTGGGCGTGTGGCCCTCACTGTTCTTGCCCGGCCCACGTCCTCGTAGGCTCATTTCTTCGGTCCGAAAATCTCTTTTCCAAATACTCGATTCCACTGGCACAATCAATTGTCACAGAAGCATCGTCCAAAAGTCCATCCCAGACATTCCCAAAAATTCAAAGTCCAATATTTGATTCTCATGCCATGTCAATTTCACCCGAATGCCATTTTGGTATCACTCAGACTGATAGGTGGCTTCGAGGACTCATGCGTAACCGACTCGTGCCAATTCACATTCAAGACTTCTCGACACATGGATGTCCTTAACTATATGAAATTGCGAAGGATTGATTCTCATTTCAAAGTACATGATTATCAATGATTGAAATAGGGCCATTCACAAGTTCGATAACAGTAGATGGAATCACCCGTCGTCCCATTATTTCTGTCCGTGAATTGACCTCTCGACTACAGGATCATCCTTACACAAGTCTCACGGTCGAGTCGTTTTCCCAGGTCAAGTTTCTTAGTTGCACGAGTTTTGTCTTTATTAGCTTTTCCCTTCAAGGTCAGTATTTTAGGAGTGATCAATTCCAAGTGAGATTAACCAATAATGCATTAGCGAAATTAATGTTCATTCATCCCTCAAAGGGCTCGAATTTCAGGACGTCACATGTTCTATCCGCGAATCGACTTCTATTTGTCCTTGGAATCGACCCGCATGACTATAGGATCGTTCTTATGCAAGTTTCATGGTCGAGTCATTTTCCCAAGTCAAGTTCTTTAGTCGCACGAGTTATGCCCTCATTAGCCTTTCCCCTCAAGGTCAGTATCTCATGAATGATCAGTTTTGAGTGAGATCAACCAACAATGCATTGGTGAAATTAACGTTTATTCCTCCCTCAAAGGGCTCGAATTTTAGGACATCACATGGAGAGTGGTCGTCAGGGCCATAGGGCTTAGATAAGGAATAGTTCCTGGCAAGCTTTTAGGATGTCAAACAGGGCAGTAGTGAATCAAATTGCATATCAAACATGAAGAGAGCATGCTTAGAATATATATATATATGTATGTAGAAATTGAAATTAGCTTATAAAGATGCCTTTAGACTTGACTGCAAACTTTGCTTTAAAACTCTAATGTCAAGCATGCTTGTACTAGAGTACTAGAATGAGTGACATTTTGAAAAGTGCCTATTCAAAATATTAGATTGTGAGTTTCAGTATGGGACGTGTCAAAGCAGATAATATCACGAGTGTGTTAATCCAAGGATATTAATAAACAAAAAGTTAAAGAAAAGGAAGTTAGGAAGAAGGAGAGGATTGGAACAAGAGGATCAATTGTTATTAATTTTGGTGTCACTATCGATTCCCTATAATATCAGTAGATCAGACCACTTTCGGTTTAAGACATGGATTGGTTCCTTCACCCGCTTGAATCTCAATCTATTTTTCTTCATATTCCTTAGTCAAGAACTGATCTTAATGTAATTTGGTGAATACATGTCCCAATTGGGGAAGCTGAACATCGAGGTTGGAATTAGAGGATTCACGAGAAAATCGTTTTCTAGTGATATGACGGAGATGTTATACACCCAAGGAAGAAGCAGAGTTGAGGCCTCATTCATGTTTGTTGAATGTTGGGCACATTATTCTATCGCCGTAATACAAAATCCAGAGAGACCTGTGTCGCGTTACCCGGGTTAGATTTCCATTTATTATTTGCTTCTTCTTTTTTCTTTTTCAGATTTCCTTTTTCCCAATTTTTTAAATACTTTTCTTTGCTTCTCAACATTATTATTATTTTAATAGATACCATGCTTTTAAAAGCGACTTGACGGCTATGCCAGCAATTCTTTTCATAATATTGATGGAAGGATCAATGCCAACGAAAAAACATCAAGTTTAGGACCTAATGGCATAAGAAAAGGCTTAGGGTTGAATTATTTAAAAAAGAGAGAGACCTCTTTAATGCATATGACAACATCTATCTCACAACTAATATTCTATAGACAAGGGGTAGTGACGAGTGGTTTAGTAACTATTTTTCAATGTTCAATTCCAGGAACTACTGGCCCCAAAAAAACAACGTAGTCCATGAACTATATATATTTGGTTCAATAACCTCAATGTTTTCAAAAATCTGCTCGATGTGATCCTTTCATTAGACGTATCGCGACATTACGTGCATTTTCTTGACATTGGGGGCAAGTAAGTGTTCTATTAGGCCAGAAGAATAATATTGATTGTCACATCATTTTATCTAAGTCAGCAATCTGTTTTCCTATACAAGCATATGGCAAAAGAAACACATGACATGATGCACAGACATGAATCCTAGTTACAATGAAATGAGAAGGGGCAAGTATTCGCCAAACTAATCCACAAAGCGAATGCTCAGCAGTGAAGTAACACCCAGCAAAAGGTCAAATAACTCCTGCGTCACCACCCTCGCTGAATCCTACCTTCGCCAATTCATCCTATTTTCTCGATTTCTATTATGAATAATTATCACAAATGCCAGTGTTCTTCCTCAGAAATACCGTTTATTTTTCATATTTATTGAAATTATATGGGTCAACACTAACAAAACGCTGGGTTTTTGTTACATACAAGAAAATGTGATTACACTTCACTACACATTTTGACCATCTGCAGAAAACATCGAAGCTGCTTCTTGTCTTCCTCTTCCTTTTCTTGGTTGACGGTGGCCATGTCTCATTACCTCCAGACATCATCTTCTTCTTCCTCGCCTCCCTCGATCTCTCAACTCAGATCATGCCTGCCAAACTCATCGTTCATAGCCAATCCTCACCGTCTATTTGCTTGAAGTTGTTGACCACCCTGCGTCTTCTCAGTGGCCCTCCTCCCCCAACCTCTTCCAACCTTGGTCCTCTATTCTCGCCGTCCGATTGCCCCTCTCCCTGGTCCCACGTCTCCCTCCATGTCCGTGCAACCGCACCTTTGCAGAACCAGTCCAAACACCTAGCCTCTGGCTTGGTGGCGCCAAGCTGCTCCGTACGCTGACGGAGCAGGGTAATGGGAGGTCCGGAAGGACATCATCAAGTACTTCTCCCTCCTTTCGCAATCCAGCATCCATCTCGTGTTTACATCCCTCCAATGGCCATCTAATGTTGCAGTTTTGTGGGCCCACCTAATCAATGCCACTCTCTCTTACTACGACCATGACTATAGCTCTGTAAACTCTTGATAAGACCACCCTCCTGGCGACCGCGTTGGGTGGAGATTTGAAGTGCAATTCGGTCTCTCAGCATTCTTCCAATGACCAAAGTCCATCAAACAGTGAAAATCAGGTGCGGGGAGCTCCATGGAGTTCGTATGATACACAGCCCGATCTGACCATACTTGTCAACGAGGGATGGCAGGTTCTGGTTCAGAATCGAGAACTGAAGTACCATCCAGTCAAAGGATGTTTAGCTACCCTGCAATTCTCGCCAAGCAATACTCGAACTGTGCGTGACGTCTCATGAATTGCCGAGCAATGCTTGAACTACTCAATAAATTTTCTATTCCTCGTACCAATATTTGCTGATCCTTTCTTTACTTATACCCAATATTCATACATGCTTCCGTAAAATCCAACAATTGCCAATGACATGTAACAAGCCATTTCATTTCTTTGTGGACTTTGACTAGTGCCGAACAGTATATGAGTGAATATTCAGTATTATTAGTATTGTGAAAGATAATACACTGCCCATGCTAATTTAAATTGCACGGTAAGCATTATTCAAGATTCCTATGCTTTTACTTTGGGCTCAATGGCGTGTTATTGATAAATAATAGCTAGCCTTAGTCTTAGTTATCTAAAAATGCAGCCAAAGTTGCCTTACCTTGCATTTATGAAGAAGATGTAAATTAAAAAGATTTCACTTACTTCTTGATGGATGTTGATCACTTTCGTCTATTACCACAGTATCCATACTAATCAGTGCCTTCATGCATGCCACCTAGAGGTGTTTGGATGACTATCCTCAATGATTGCTGTCGGCAACATGAATATGAGAGTTCTCAGCTCCAAGCAAAATATTCCTAAAACCAGACATGTCATCCTCCACTTTAAAACTACTAGTAGAAGTATTGTTGAAGCAACTATCATTGTCATTGGAGCTGTTCTCTCCTTTCCCATCCGTGCTGTAACACATGGATCTGTAATTATTTTCCTAAGTGGTTGTCCTACTAATAGCCCCACTTTTTGCATGGAGAGGAAAGGAGAGAACAATTTTTCCAATGACAATGATAGTTGCTGCTTCAACAATACTACTTCTATGTTCACAGTGGATGACAAATCTGGGTTTGGGATTAATTTGCAAGGAGCCAAAAACTCTGATGTTCACATGTCATCGACAATATCATTGAGCACAATAATCCAAGTACTCCTAAAGGCATGCCTAAAGGCATTGATCAGCATGATCTTGTTGCAAATGTTAGAGGATAGTGATCAAAACCGATCAAGAAGTAAGTGACACCTTTCAATCTCCGTCTTCTTCATAGATGCAAGATAAGGCTTCTACGGCTATATTTTTAAACAACTAAGACTAAGGTAGCTATTACTTCTCAATGACATTCTATTGAGCCAAAAGTACAAAAATAAAAATACCAAAAAATACTTAGCACACAAACAACGCATCACCTTTCATGATGCCAACAATTTTGGATATTTATGCATATAATACATGTTTGTCACAAGTTGATTGAAGTCTAGGAAGAAAAGAACTGGCTTGCCGACCAGCTCACCACTTTGTTGCCAATTGTTTTGCTCTTTAGTAAATTAAATTCAGAAATCATTAAACATATTAATTAAAACAAACAATCAATTAATTAAAGCTAAACATGCTTAATTACACATAAACCACAATTAGCAAGTCCTAATCAAGATTAATCTAAACTAATCATAGTCATCTATCTAACCACCTATCTTAGGGCTAATACAACTTAATTAAACTCCCTAAACTAGTATTAACACTAATTAAACCCACCCTAAACAAGTTTAGGCACTAAACAAGAGATTAGGGCTAAACTCATCCGTTAAGTGAGCCGGTAACACGGACGCGGTGGCAATGACGAAGGCTACACTCAACAGCCTCGACCATGGTGATCCAAAGCCATCCCAAGATTGAAACAGTAGCAACCAACTCCGGTCTTCTCGTAACTCTTGGAAACCGAACTGACTAGCAAAGAGAAGGAGCTGACCGGACCGACCGGAGCTCTAGCGAGTGGCTAGTAGGCAATTGACAGATGCTAGGGGTCAAGAGGGATTGATTGGTGGCTAGTTCGAGTGGTGGCTAGGTCGGAACAGGGGCGAAACAACCCTTCCAAGCAGCACAGAGCAGAAATAGGTGGATAGGGAGGCAGTGACTTCCAGCTGGCAAGCGAACTGGCCAGCAGCTCCGTCTGGCAAATGGCGGCCGTGGTGGACATGGACTGGGTCTCCTGGATACGACAGTGGTGGTGCACACGGTGATCAACACAGGAAAGCAATGAATAGATCTGGTTTTGGAGAAGGGTTGGAGGAGAGGAAGAAGAGAAGGAGAGGAATAAGGGAGAGAGAGAGGGTTGACTGGTTAGGGGCTGAAAGGGGAAGAGAGAGAGAGATGGGAGGGCTGGTGTCACACCTTAATTAAGGCTTTTCAATGCTTGCTCCATCCCCATGCAAGTGACATCATCTTCTCTCTCTTCATTTGTCTTTTCTTCAATAATATATAGAGAGGCAAAATGGTCATTTCCACCTTTGCACAATTCCCAAACTACCCTTGGGCTGAGATGATGGGCAAGCCTAAGAAACGGGCTAGGAAAATGAATAGGAATGGGCTCGAGAATCGGTTGGACTCAAATTGGCTCAAGGCTAGACAATGGGCTTGGAAATGTTAGATGATGGGTTGGGTCCAATGGTCTCACTTGCTTGCCTCGAGCCTACCATGTGGTCGTCCTACCTTGAGCGTGAGGCCCACATTGGCCCCACTCGATCCACGTCCTTGTAAACTCATTTCCTTAGTCCATATATATGGTTTCACTGGCAATGTTGACTATCGAAGTAGCATTGTTTAAAAGTTTGTACCGAATGTTCCCAAAAATTCATAGTCCAATATTGGATTCTCATGCCTTGTCAATTTCGTCCAAATGCCATTTTGGTACATTTCGGATTAACAGGCGACTTCAAAGATTCACGTGTAATTGACTCATGTCATATCACGTTCAAGACATCTTGACACATGGACGTCCTTGAATACGTGAAATTGCAGAGAATCGATTCTTATTTCAAAGTACATGATTACCAAGAATTAGCATAGAGTCATTTGCGAGCTCAATAACAGTAAACAGAATCACCCATCGTCCCATTATGCTCTATCCGCGAATCGATCTCAAGTCTCATGGTTGATTGTCTTTACGCAAGTCTCACGGTCGAGTAGCTTTCCCAAGTCAAGTTCTCTAGTCGCACAAGTTCTGTCCTTATTAGCCTTTCCTTTCAAGGTTAGTATCTTGAGAGTGATCAATTCCAAGTGAAATTTAACCAACAATGCATTGACGAAATTTACGTTCATATATTTTGTAAAGGGTTCAAATTTCATGATGTCACAGGAGGCCAAAGTAATCCCCTCGGAACAAACATGCCACGCAATAAGATATTGAGAAACTAGGTTGTGCAGACCCTCTTCTACCCAAACAATTGTCATATACTTCTCATATACAGCCCCAGTCCTATGATTTGGATATTTTGACACTTCGGTATCCATGTCCATGAGGACAACAAAACGTACATAAGGATTTGCTATATCAAAGGGCTTGAAAAATAGTTAAATAACAATGAGTGAGAGAACTTAGTAAGTAAACTCCCTAAACCTTGCTTAGGAGGATACTTCAAATTAGAAACCCTGTATAGAGCGCAATTCGCTATCGATGGCAAATCAATAGCAGGTCTTTGCCTCACTAAATCTATAAATACGAGAGGAAATCTCAACCTCCCTACAAGCTAATGATACATCCAATAAATTGCACATGCATTCTTACCTCACCTTGACACCTATAAATCATGTAAATAAATCACATGTGCAACTATACTTGTAACTATCATGCGGCAATGGTCTAACACAACCAAGAACAATTCCAAGTAATGCCACTACTCCTTTTTAGCATGCAAACACATATTCAAATAACCGCACATGCTTAATCGCATTCGTCGCATGCAAAAATAGCTCCAAATAATCACATGTGTCAAATTACCTCCTATCAACGTAATATAACGCCCCTTACAATTTATACTTGAGGTGTAACATTTAAATGACACATAATTTTCATATAATCAAGAACACGATTATTTCCCACAACCTTGCATAAACGTATTCACAATCTTTTACATGTGTTTCGATTATTACGGCCACTTGGGGCACGCCTGTTCACGCATGTGGATCTTCTGGTGTAATCGGGTATCATCATCAACTCCCCCCCCAATCGGACACAACATCATCTTGGCCTCCCCCAAAGACAGCATCCAAGTAAGGGCATTGGTCTGGCCTCCATTGCAACACAGAATCCAAAAATCCATCGAGAATCACGACCACTCGGGGCACGCTCACAATTATACAAGGGTATTTCACGGTCACTTAGGGTATGCACGCAATTGCATGGGGGGTAATGGGCTCTCATTATGTGATCATGCAAGCACATCAACCACTCAAGCCAATTTTTATCTTTCTCATTAGCCAATGCAAGAGTATTTAGTGCTTACACATTATACTATTGAAATTGTACACACAAAATTGCAATGAAATATTCCCACATGATCACTCACAATTCATTGACTCATCAAATTAAACACATTTCAATTTCAACCCTTGCTTAACAACGTATTCACATGAAATGCAGCATCCGACCCTGACACCCCTTGAATTACCAATAACATGCTTTTAAACACTTTCTTTCAAAGCCACAATTCAAGAGCCTTAATTATATAATCCAATCTCAAGGAGCTTCATGCTTTAATTCACATAAATCATGTATAACCACTTATCACAAGCACTTATCATAGATAAAGATAGTTGATCACTTCTAACGATAGCTTATTGCGATCACTTATCATGTGTACTTATCACCTATCTTGATAACCTATCATGTATCTTGATAACTTGTTGCCTAAATCACTCATTAATTAACATGACCAATGTTAACCTTAATATAATCCTAATTCTAAACATAATTATCGTGCAAATTAAAAGTTAGGAAGATTACTTACTATTTTTCAGCATTAACCTAACGGCGATGGTGGTGGCGATGGTGAGATGATGAAGGCTTATGGCGATGAATGGTGAAGCAGACGGCGACGATTCGGTGAGGGTGAGGCGAATCGATGGGGGTGAGGGCAATGGTGACTATGGTGTGTGGCGGTGGCAGACAGCACGGCAGCGTAGACGACAATGGTGGTGAGGTTTGTGTGGGAGGAAGAAGAGAAGGAGAGATGAGAGATGAAAAAGGGGAGAGATGAGAGCATGAAAAGTGGGGGAGGGGAGAACGGATGTGAGATGAGAGGGATCAAGGAGAGAAAGGGATGAAGGAGGGATGAAGGGGGAGAGAGGGACGGACATGAGGGGTGAGGAGAAGTGAGAGGGAGAGAGAGAAATGAGAAGGAGACGAAGACGAAGACTTTTTCTTCTTGCAATCTTTTCCATCATGATGAGAGTGCATTAATTAATGCACATGAATCACTCTCCTCAAAAGCCTCTTGTCCATGCATTTTCTTGGTTGTCTTCTTCCTTATGATATTTTCCATCAAATCCTCATTAACGCTTGGTACTTCAAGCACATGTTTCCCTTGGTTTTGGACTAGAAAAGCCAACCAAATGGCTTCCTCTTCCTTCCCTTATAAGTGGCGCCTACTACCCCCTAACTAGACTCCAATTTGTCCTATTCAACCAACTATTCTTCTAGAAGTGGCAATTTGGGGATTTAAGCAAAATCTAATATAAAATAGTATATATGTATAGGGGCTAAATTAATGTACAAGCTTGCAAAAATCAATTATAGGGTTAAATGGTGGAAATGGGCTTGATGGGCCCTTGTGGTCGAAAACAAGAGGTTAGGTCCATTGGGCTTTGCTTCATTCGTGAACCCACACAACTTCCAATTTTGTAGCCCTCTAACCCTTGTCCAAAGTTTAGGGTTTATTGATAAATAGAGAAAATGAGGCGATGTCCAATATGGTTGTCTCTTGATCCTTAAAAGTTCAATACCCATAATCATATTAGAATTCATGGCAAAAATTGATCAAATACGACTTTTGTAGGATCTAAACTAATAGGCAGCTTTTAGGAGTTTGTGTGTTTAACCCTTGGCTGATTTGATATTAATCCTTGTTTAAGCCTTCTCAATTCAAGGGCGATTCTTGGTTGTCATGTAATTGTAAGGGGTCCATCGCTCGTTACTTAGTACATGATCATTTGGAATCGGTTTAAGGTTGTTCACAATTAGTATAGTAATCATGCGGAATCACCTAGGATCTGATTATACACTATGGTCAAATTGATCTATAACTATTCCTAGATTGGCCTATAACGGCGTAAGATTGTCCTTCATCGATCTTTATGATTGAACTATTAGTCTCTGGTCAAGTTCTCTAGTCGTGCACATCTACGTCCTTAATTGCCTTTCCTAATAGGTTAGACAACTCGTGAATGATCCTTGAATTAATTTAGAGTCTAATCCTACTAACTACACATTGATAAACTAAACCATTCATCGTACCCTAAATAGGGATCGAATTTCAAGATGTCACCGGTAGATGAGGCCATGAGATCAAGTTGATGGTGTCACACCCCAGACTCCTTTAGTCATGGGAACACAACCAACGAGGGTTACGTTAGCGATGGGCGTGTCACTGACCCATTCTTTTTATCTTGAGTTATAAACAAGTAGAAAAGTGCATAATCAACTCCCAACCAATCAATATCAAAGAGATAGCGAGGAAAACTATAGACAAACATTAAACAAATACTCATTTTATTTATATAATGTTAACCCTGGCAAGTTAGACATGTACAAATCCATTTTAACGGTTGCCTTTCTAAAATATTATCAACAAGGGTTAGGAGGGGATGGGGGTTAACTTAGCTCCCCAGAAAACACATGGTTTCCCTATGCATAATACGTTTATAGCTCGAGCTTAGGGCTATAGTCGAGGTTGGACTAGGGATCACTGATGGAGCCATCAAGAATATCGATCACCATAGGCTCCCAAACCACCCCACTGTTGGATCCACCTCATGGCCCATTGAACCCTCCGAGGGGGCCAAAGTGATCCTCTCTGAACTAGACATACAATGCAACAAAATATTGGGGAACCAAGTTTAGCAATTGCTAGTTGGCCCATGCAATCGTCATATGCTTCTCATATAAACCCCTTGTCGTAGGATCTGGATATTCCGATACTTTGGTATCCATGTCCACGGGGACTCTAAAACATATGTAAGGATTAGGTATACCTATGGGCCTAAAAGATGTAATGTGACATCCTGAATTTCGACCCATCTTGGGATATATGAAATGGTTATTTTATTAATGCGTTGTTAGTTATGTTTACTTTGAGCTGGCCCCTCATGAGTTAACTGACTAGTCAGAAAGACAATTAAGGATCAATATGTGTATGAACGGTGAATTCAATCAGGGATAAGCTGCTCGACTATAAGCATCAAAGGGGGATGATACCACATTGTTGTAGTCCAATTAGCAAACGGAAACAAATTGATTCGGCAGAAAAACAAGGTTGGATTGCAGGTGATTCTGCACGACTTCGATATTAACTGTAAATGACGTTAAACCGATTTCCTTTTGGCTCTGTACTCAGTGTGAGCAATTAACCCCTCATGATTACATGAAAATCGAGGATCTCCCTAATTTGAATAGGCACGATCATGGATTAAAAAGCTATCAACCATGGGTCAAACACGAGAGAGCCCCTAAATGCTGCTCAATAGTTAAGTCGTACTGTCACACCCCAACTCTCGAGCTTACGTTAACCCCATTTCGCTTGAGGTTTAGTTGTATGATGTCCTAGGTACTGTTGTTGACCAATTCATTTTATCTTGTAATTATGCGCATGCGGAAATGAATAAAACTCCCAACCAACACGCCTTACTACAGGCAAAAATCTGAGGCTTACTCAAAAAGGGATTGGCCTGGCTAACCTAACACTGTACAAGTGGGGGAGGGCTCGCCAAAAAAGGGAGTAGGCTATAGCTGCCTACTTGCTAGTCTCAGAAGAATTGCTCCCTTCGATCCTCGGGTCGTAGATCTCAGGGTATTGCGTCATCTCGAACCTGAAAAGGTTAACCACGACGGGTTGAGATAAACTCAGCAAATTAAAATCCTAAGCCTCAATTAGGAACTTCACTCACCTCAGGAGTTTAACAAACAACCTAATTCATCAAATCATCTAACACCACCTCAAAGAAATAAAAGTAGAAGACAGTTTAATAATTAGGCACAACCACATGCAACCTTACCTAGCCTTGGCACACATGACATGCAGAAACTATCAGTTAAATCATCACAACATTAAGAGGCATGCGAATAATCAGAGCATTGCACACAGTTTTCTCATGTCTCACATCCACACATGCTCCGATTATTATGACCCCCAGCGCCACGGCATAATCTTTTGGTTGGCGATCAACTGGTCATAGACTAGGCATCATTATTCCCCATAAGGCACGGTGATGTCATGGGCTCTCCCCCACTAACAGCATTCCCTAAGGAGCATGGGTCCGGCCTCTATCATGACTCTATAACTAGCCACTATTAGGCAACTGACCGAAGTCAGGATGACCAAAAAGCCATGGCACAACCCTAAGGGTTGGTAGTCTACCGACAGCGCCGAGCTCTCCTCTTAATGTGACCATGCAAATATTATCAAATAATCTGTTCTTTTCTTTGCTCTGTCATGAATGCACTTCGTGCTCATGCAACATGCTATTACAATTAACACACGTATAATGTCATACAGTACAATCCAATTACTCGTGAAAATTACGACAAACCGAAATTCAATTCCAACCAATCAACAATCACGTACATTCCCTAATTCTTGGGAATAATCAACAATTTGCATTTCAACAAGCCTTAATAATCAAGGACACAACAATTTGAAACAAAAATTTGCTTATGTATAAATAGTAATTGTGAACAGTAATCATGAATAGTACACGTGAACAGTAATTGTGAACAGTAAATTTGTCTGAAATTAAATAAATAAATTTAACCATGGATAATCAATTAACTCAACCCTAGTTAATCTAACCTAACCATGATTAACTTTAACCTTGATTACTTTTAAAACTAACCATAGTTGCTTTAATTAATTAACCCTAGTTAATCTAACACTAACTTTGGTCAAGTTACTAACCTTAATTAGCTTAATTAACCAGCCTTATCCACTAATTAACTTTAATTAAATACGAACATACAAATACACTAATTAACCCATAAGCAAAACTTAACCCCTAAACAAGGATTAGGAAGTTAACTTACTTAGGTTAGGAATCCAGCGACACTGGTGCGTAGGGGGAACGAGGGCTATGAGGGGTAAGCTCAGGGACGACAATGGGTGACAAACGGTGGCCGAAACGGGCCAAAATAGCCCAGAGTTACTATTCACGCAGAAGCAGTGTAGCAGGGTGGAAAAGGCCAAAACAGGCGGCTGGCGGCGACCAAGGGTGGCCAGCGGTTTGTAATTGGCTCCCTGACTTCGAGGATTACACTTTGGGCAATGGTGGTGGCTCCAGTGATAGCGGCAAGGCTGTTTTCTGGCTGGAAAATAGCAAAGATAGCAAGAAACAATAGAAATGGAAGAGAAAAGGAAGAGAAAAAGGGAGAGAGAGAGGGGGCTAGAAGAATGTGGCTGAAAGGAGAGGAAGGAGGAGAGAGAAGGGGCTGCTGGTCAAGGATAAGATGCAAAGGCAAGTTGGCAAGCCACTTGCTTGAAGGACCAATCAAAAACAAGCATAAACAAGCAAAAATAATGCCCACTTGGGCACAAAAGGAAAAAAAAGGCCAAAAGAGAGAAGCCCATGGGTTGGAAAGGAAGAGGAACTTGGGCCTCCTTTGGGCTGGGTTGGATGGGCGCAAGGCCCATTGGGCCGCCGGTCTTGGGCCAGCCCACCCGCGGGCCTGAAACTCGGTCCAATTTTTTCTTTCTCTGACACTTCCGTGTCCAACGGAAAATCCCAAAATAAATGAGGTGACATCCAAATATTTAGTACTAATATCACTAAGAAGTCAATTCTGAAAATCATATTAAAAATCAGGGCTAAATTAGTCGATTGCGACCGTAGTACAATTTGGATTATTGAGCACCCTTTCAGGACTTTCCTCATATTTGACTTGTGGTCAACCATTCTTTGATCCACGTTAACGCCAATTCTCGAGTTAAGGATGTCCCTCAATTGTCGTGTGATCTCAGGGGCTCAATTGATAATCCCGAGTATCAGATGAAAATGATTCGGTTTAACATTGTTCGTAATTTGTATCGAAGTTGTGTAGAAATCACCTGTTGTTCAACTTCATACTTCTACCAAGTCGATTTATTTTTGTTTTCTTAATAGTCTAGTACTTAGAGGATATCATTCCTACCTAGGTCCTTATGGTCGAAAAGTTCGTTCTTGATCGAAATTGTGAGTTGCACGTGTATCATTTCCTATTGGTGCCTCACTGTAATCCATTATCCCGAGAACACAGAGCTTGGAATATTTGTACTAACCAAGCATTCGACTAACATTGCCATTTTATAAAATTCCAAAATTGGGTCGATTTTCAGAATGTTACAACTCTCCCCCTCTTACAGAAATTTCATCCTTGAAATTTGAATTGACATGCTAATCCTAAAAAAGATAGGGGTGCTGACGCCTCATGATTTCTTCATTTTCCCACGTAGCTCCCTCCGTACCATGATATTGCCAAATGACTTTGACCAAGGAGACTGTCTTGTTTCTCATCACTTGTTCTTTGTGGTCCTCAATCCGAATTGGTCTCTCCACATACAACACCCTGTCGTCCACCTCCTTCTCTTCAAAATTCAACACGTGAGTCAGGTGCAGCTCGTATTTCGTTAACATCAACACGTGGAATATGTCATGCACCTAAGCAAGTCGAGGCGATAGTGCAAGACGATAGGCTAAATTCCCAATCCTTTCTAGAATCTCGAACGATCTGATGTACCTCGCATTGGCGATACTTTAAGGAACACATGATCACCCACTTGAAATTCCAATGGCTTACGTCGTATGTCCCCATAACTTTTCTGTCTGCTCTGAGCTATCTTTAACCTCTCTCAAATCATCTTTATGGCATCTAAAGATTGCTGCACCAACTCTGGCCCTATAATTTTCCACTCGCTGACTTTGTCCCAACAAATTGGAGTCCTATACAGTTTGCCATACAAAGCTTTGAATGGTGCCATTCTGATACTTTGCTAATAACTGTTATTATACATAAATTCCATGAGATGAAGTTGTTCCTCCCAACTTCCTTTAAAATCCAATACACAAGCTCTCAGCATATCCTCCAAGGTCTAAATCGTTCTCTCTGATTGACTGTCTGTCTGAGGATGGTAGGCCGTACTGAGCTATAGCTTTGTTCCCATTGAAGTCTATAGACTCTTCCAAAATGCAGTTGTAAATTTGGGCTCTCGATCTGAAGTAATCACTATTGGTACCCCATGCAAACGAATAATCTATCGCACGTACAATTTTGCATACTTTTCCAAAGCAAAATCCTTATGTACGGTGATGAAATGAGCTAACTTCTTGGTAATCCTGTCATGAAGTCCATAGTGATGTGCTCCCATTTCCATTTGGGGATTTCAAGAGGTTGCAATAACCCTTCTAGCTTACAGTGCTACGCTTTCACTTGTTGGCAAGTTAAACACTTAGCCATGTGCTTGGCGATGTCGAGTTTCATACCATTCCACCAATAATATTGTCGCAGATTCTGATACATCTTTGTACTACCTGGGTGCAAACTGTAGTCGCTACAATGCACTTTGGATAACAACCTCTCCTTAATTTTGGCGTCACTTACTACACATAATCGTCCACGGAATTTCAAAATTCCATCTTTGGATACCTGAAAATCCGACTTTCTCTTGGTCGCATCCATTTACAAAATATTTTGGATCTCAGCATCCAAAGGTTGCGCTTTAATCGTGGCTTGAATTTCAGGTTCAATCCTAAGGGTAGCCATTAAACTGGAAAGATGACATACCTTGAACTTGAATTTTGAATTACGGATTCCCTCCAATAGAATCCATTCCTGAACCATCATACTAGCAATCGATGACTTGCGACTCAAAGCATCTGCCACTTTGTTTGCCTTGCCTAGATGGTATAGAATATCGTAGTCATAATCCTTAAGAAGTTCCATCCATTTGTGCTGCCTCATGTTAAGTTCCTTTTGGGGGAACAGATACTTTAAACTTTGATAGTCCATAAAAATCTGAAATCTCTCTCTACAGAGATAATGTCTCCATATTTTCAACACAAAAATAATGGTTGCCAACTTTAAGTTATGTGTCCAATAATTTAGCTCATGAAGCCTCAACTGCCTAAAAGCATATGCTATCACTTTACCATGTTGCATCAGAACGCAACCAAGTCCCTTGTATGACGCGTTGCTAAAAATCTCATATCCTTCTGAGCCTAACGGAATAGTCAAAGCCAGCATGGTAGTCAGCTTATGCTTAAGCTCTTGGAAATTATGCTCACACTTATCCGTCCACTCGTATTTCTTGTCCTTTTTCAACAACTATATCATTGGCATAGCTATTGAAGAGAATCTTTCCACAAATCGTTTTTAATAACTAGCCAATCCCATAAAATTACGAACCTCGGTTATTGAAATCGGTCTCGGCCAATCTATGACCGCTTCAATCTTGGTCGGGTCTACCAAAATCCCTTCGCTTGATATCACATGGCCTAGAAAAGCCACTCGAGCCAACCAAAATTCACACTTGCTAAATTTCGTATACAGCTTATGATTTCTTAGGGTTTGCAACATGGTCCTTAGGTGTTGTTCGTGTTCATTCGGACTCTTTGAATACACCAAAATGTCATCAATAAACACAATCATGAACCGATCCAAATATTCCTTAAATACCCGGTTCTTCAAATCCATGAAAGTGATAAGGGCATTTGTCAATCCAAATGGCATTACCATAAACTCATAATGACCATAACGAGTATAGAAAGCTGTCTTCGGTATGTCCTCTTTTCGGATCCTCAATTGATGATAGCTCATCCTTAGGTCTATCTTAGAGAACATTGACGCTCCTTGAAGCTGGTCAAACAAGTTGTCAATCCTCGGCAGCAGGTACTTGTTCTTAATTGTCACTTGATTAAGCTACCGATAGTCAATGCACAGTCTCAACGAACCATCCTTTTTCTTAACAAACAAGACTGGCAATCCCCAAGGTGATGCACTCGGGCGAATAAAGCCCTTGTCCAATAATTCTTGCATCTGCACCTTCAATTCCTTTAACTCTGACAACGTCATCCTATACGGTGTTTTTGAGATTGGTTCCGTCCCAGGAGCCAACTTGATCACGAACTCTGTCTCTCTGGCCAAGGGTAGTCCTGTCAATTCCTTTGGAAAGACATCAAAATAATCTCGTACTACAGCGATGTCCTCCAGGTTCGGTCCTTCTTTTGACGTATCGCTCACCGATGCCAAATATCTTCGACATCCTGACCCCAACAACTTGGTTGCTTCCAAAGAAGAAATCAAGAGAATCGAGGACCCTCATCAACTCCCTACAAACTAGAAACTACTAGCTTTAGTCGGATTAAATCGGATTCTCTTCTCCCGACAATCCAAAGTAGCTCCTTGTTTGGTCAACCATTCCATACCGATAATGATATCAAAGTCATACATCACCAAAACAATCAAATCAATTATTCCTTCCCTACCATCTATAATCAGTTGAATCCTCTAACAAGTAGAAATAACAAAAACCGTTTCTAGTGGCTTTAGTCTTAATCCCACTTATTCTACAAACTGTTTAGTAATAAAAGAGTGCGAAGCACTCGGATCAAACAACACATAAACAGCATGGTCACGTAGAGATATCGTACCTATAATCACAACAGACGTGTCCTTCGCCTCTTTCCTCGTGACTGCATACACTCGTCCTTGTGCAGGGGGGTCGGTATTGATTGCCCTACTGAACGTTCCCCATTGGTGGTCCTGCTGGTGGTCGTGGCGTGAATGGCATCATGGGCCTATGCAGGTAGTCCCTCATTAGGTGGCCCACTTGACCACATCCAAAATAGGCTCCCATTCGAGTGGCACAAGGGGTGTTCCCGTGCCTTTTGCCACATATTTGACATTCTCCAAACGAACTCAATGATGGTTTCCCAACATTGTTCCTTCTAAAAGGTGGAGGAGGATACCTTCCTCCTGCCATTAGTTTCTTCCCAAACCAACTGTTATCCATGCTAGGTGTGACATCCTGAAATTCGAGCCCTTTGAGGGAGAAATTAACGTTAATTTTGCCAATGCATTGTTGGTTGATCTCACTTGGAACTGATCATTCTTAAGATACTGACCTTGAGGGGAAAGGCTAATGAGGACAAAACTCATGCTACTAAAAAAGTTGATTTGGGAAAACGACTCGACCGTGAGACTTGCATAAGGACGATCCTATAGATATGCAAGCCGATTTTAGGGACGACTAAAAGTCTATTCGCAGATAGAGTATAATGGGACGACAGGTGATTCTGTCTACTGTTATCGAACTCGCGAAAGACCCTATGCCGATCCTTGATAATCGTGTACTTTGAAATAAGAATCAATCCTTCGCAATTTCATGTAGTCAATGACGTCCATGTGTCGCGAAGTCTTGAACGTGAATTGGCACGAGTCGGTTACACGTGAATCATCGAAACCACCGGGCAGTCTAAGTAGTACCAAAATAGCATTCGGGTGAAATTGACAAGGCATGAGAATCCGAAATTGGACATTGAATTTTCGAGAACGTTTGGGACAGACTTTTGGACGATGCTTCCTCGACAGTTGACAATGTCAGTTGAGCTGAGTTTTTGGGAAAGGAATTTTTGGACTGAGGAAATGAGCCTACGAGGACGTGAGCTAGGCAAGACCAGTGTGGGTCTCACACCCAAGGTGGGATAGCCATCATGGAAGACTCGAGGCAAGCAAGTGAGTCCGTTGGGCCAAATTGACCATTTACCCTCCCGAACTCATTGTTTAAACTAGAGCCGATTCGAGCCCAACAAATTCTTGAGCCCATTTCTATTCATTTTCTAGCCCGTTTCTTAGGCCTACCCTTCATTTGTTGCCCAAGGGCAGATTGGGAAATGTGCAAGGTGGAAATGACCATTTTGCCCTTGGATATTTTGAAGAAAAGTCAAAGGAAGAGAGAGAAGATGATGTCACTTGCTTGGGGAATTGGAGAAGGCATTTAATGGTCATGATAGGGCTGAATTGCAGCTCTCAATGCACTCTCTCCTCCTCCTTCAACCCTCACAAATTGCACACCTCTCTCCCCTTATTTTTCCTTCCTTCTTGTAATTTCAACTTCTGACCTTCCACCAAAAATCAAGTTGTTCATGGCCTTCCCATGTGAATCTCGGCCTATGCCACCCATCGTAGTGTTCAAAAGACAAAATTCGTTCAGATGGCACTGGAGCTCTGGCCAACCCTTTTTGCTCTGACCAACCACTTTCCTCTTGTGTAGTCAATTTTTCCAGCTTGCAGTAGGGATTTCGAGTTTCTTGCTATTGTGCTGAGCTCAGGACCACCTTAGATCATCGTGAGTGAGGTCCTCGAGTGTCAGGTTCGTTGCCATAGCCGCGTTCGGGTTGCTAGCCCGCTTAACGGGTGAGTTTAGCCCATAATCCCTATTTAGTGCCCAAACTTGCTTAGGGTTGGTTTAGTTAGTGATAATTTTGGTTTAAGGGGTTTAATTAAGTTGTATTAGCCTAAGATAGGTGGTTAAGATTAGCTTAGCTTAGTCTTGCTTAATTATGCTTGATTATGCTTAAACATGCTTATTTGTGGATTATGTGATAATTAAGCATGTTTAGCTTAATTGATTGATTAATTATGTTTAATCAATATTTTTTTTTAATTTCTGAATTTAATTTATCAATAATTGAATTTTGAAATTTACTGTTCATGGATTACTGTTCACGTGCACTGTTCATGGCACTGTTCATCTGGAAGTGAAATTGTGCATAATTTCATGTGTGTTGATCATATGAAGTGAATTGGATGTGTCGTGGCATGAACATTCGCATAAATCGTGTGATTTTCACAAAGTGGGGAAAAATGGTTTGTCTGATGGGCACTAGAAATTGACCGCTTTTATGAGAAAGGTAGGAAAAATGGTTTGTCCGAGGGACACCGAAAATGGACCTCTTTTGTGAAAAATGATTTGAGGTTTTATATGCAAGCATGTGTGCATTGGCTAATGCTTAAAAATAATAAGTGAGTCATGATGGTATGCTTACGTGATCACTACATTGAAACCGCCGTATCGGGAGAGTATCCCTTGACGTTTTATGAGCATACCGTCTCGGGAGAGTATCCCTTGACGTTCTTTGGGCATGCTATCTCGGGAGAGTATCCCTTGACATTTTGTGGGCATGTAGTCTCGAGAGAGTATCTCTTGATGTTTTGTAGGCATGTCGTCTTGGAAGAGTATCCCTTGACGTCTTTTGGGCACGGAAGGGCATGGTTGCGCCTTTGCGAAGGAAGGGCGCCGTAGCGCTGTTGCGCCTCGATTGTAGCCCTGTGGAGTAATAATAATCGAAATGCGTGTGGATGTAAGAGTGCATGAGAAAACATGGCATCATTGGTTCCGATTATGCATGAGGTGATTACATCATTTATGGTACGCACGCATGAATTGATAATGTGCAGGGTGTGGCAATAGTCAGGTGAGATTGCTTATGATGCAACTCGTATGTGATTGATGAACTACATCATCTAACGGCCATGTCCATTGTGTGTATTGTGCTGACATATAACATGCAGGGTATGGCAATACCGGGTAAGGTTGCATGCGAACCGACTTTTGATTGTTGGTTGACTCTGTCTGTTGTTGATTGCTAATTGCTGGTTGTTTGTTGTTGGGTTGAGTGAGGGGTAGTTTTGGAGAGATACCCTCGAGTTGAGTTGGTGTACTAATCGAGGTTTAGGGGAAGAACTTGCTGAAATTTTATTTCACTGGTTATTGTATAACCACTGTCAGATCCTTAGAATGGCGTACCCGCTGTGGAGAATCCTGTCCCTGCTCCTCTAGTGATCGACCAAACGGAGCTTGAGTCCGATGGGTTCAAGTGACCATGGTGCTAAACCCGAAGGTTCATTTTGTATAGCATGATTAGCCTAATTTCTTTTTGGCCTAGCTTAGAGAATGGATCGACCCCTTTTGTCGGGCTTGTAAATCGGAAAATGATCCTCTGTTGGTTAATCTAGTAAATTGTATAAATAAGTAGTGATGTTTACTCTTGCTATTCATCCATCTATCCCTGATTGATTGCTTGATTGTTTGTTGGACTAGGGATGGTTTGTCTTTCGCTTGCGCATAACGAAAGATTAAAATGAATGGTCATCAATGAGTCTTGGGACATTACTTTCAATTGACCAGAGAAGGGGTTATCGCGTGCTCAGGGTTCGGGGCATGACACTAGGTTCGAACCGGGATAAGATGTGGTTGCCTTTTTTGCAATGTGTCTCTCAATCATCTGAGCTCTCTCATAAAGCTCATTGTAATCCTTCAAGTTCACCAACACCAAGTGGTCTTGGATTTCTATCTTCAATCCATCCCAAAACCTCCTGGCCTTGTCCAATAAGGGCTTGACCATTTGCGGCGCATACTTTGACAGCTCTGCAAACTAGCCTCGTACTGGTCCATTGTCATTTGATTCTGACGTAGCCTTTGAAATTCTGCCAGTTTCTACTCTCTTGCACAATCTGAGAAGTAGTTGCTCATGCTCAAAATAGCCTCCCTAAAGGTATCACATACCTTGGCTGTACCCTCAGGAAATACCCATCCTTAGATAGCTTCCCACCAAGTGTCGGCATTACCCTGCAGCTGGTAAGCTGCCATGATCACTTTTTCTTCCTCAAAACACTGTAGCAAGGTGAAAGTCTTCTCTATCTCCCACACCTAGAGGGTCGCTGTCTTCGAATTGCCAGCCTTAGAAAACTTGGGTAGCTTTAGCTTCATGAACTGCTCTACCAGTTAATGCATAGGTCGATTACCAATCCCAGGCCTAGCTACAAGATCAGCTAAGACTGCATGCCCACAAAATGTCAAGGAATACTCTCCCGAGACGGCATGCCCAAGGAACATCAAGGGATACTCTCCCAAGACGGCATGCTCATTTAACGTCAAGGGATACTCTCCTGAGACGGCGATTTCAACTTAGTGATCACGCAAGCATACCATCACAACCCACTTATTGCCTTTAAGCATTAGCCAATGCACATATGCTTGCATATAAAACCTCAAATAATTTCTCACAAAAGCGGTCCATTTCCAGTGTCCCTCGGGCAAACCATTTTCCCCACCTTTCTCATAAAAGCGGTCTATTTCTGGTGTCCCTCAGACAAACCATTTTTCCCCCTTTTGTGAAAATCATACGATTTATGCAAATGTTCATGCCACGACACATCCAATTCACTTCATATGATCAAGACATATGAAATTATGCACAATTTCACTTTCGGATAAACAGTGCCGTGAATAGTGCACATGAACAGTAATCCATGAATAGTAAATTTCAGAATTCAATTGTTAATAAATTAAATTCAAAAATTAAACAAAACATTGATTAAACACAATTAATCAATCGATTAAGCTAAACATGCTTAATTATCACATAATCCACAAATAAGCACATTTAAGCATAATTAAGCAAGATTAAGCTAAGCTAATCTTAACCACCTATCTAACTACCTATCTTAGGGCTAATACAACTTAATTAAATCCCTTAAACCAAAATTATCACTAACTCAATCAACCCTAAGCAAGTTTAGGCACTAAATAGGGATTAGGGGCTAAACTCACCTGTTAAGCGAGCCGACGACTCGAACACGGCAACGGCAACGAACCCGACACCCGGGGACCTCTACCACGACAATCCAAGGTGGTCTTGAGCTGAACACAGTAGCAACTAACTTGGAATCCCCACTGCAAGCTGGAAAAACTGACTACATAGGAAGAAAGGAGCTGACTGGAGGAAAACGGGCTGGCCGGAGCTCAAGCAAGTGGCGAGACGACAACTGATGCACCTAGGGGTCAAGGGGGAACTGCTGGTGGCTAGTATGGGTGGTGGTTTGGCCGGAATGAGAGAAAAACAGAGGAAAAGGTGGAACAAAGCTACTGCAGGTGCTACAATGGCGATCCGGCGAGCAGCGACTTCCGGCCGCCATACGGGACAGCCAACGGCTCCATTCGGCAAACGGCCGACGCCATCTGAATGAATTTTCTATTTTGAACGTGATGGTGGGTGGCATGGGACGTAACTCACATAGGAAGGCCATGAATAACTCAATTTTCATTGGAAGGTCAGAAACTGAAATTGTAGGAAGGAAGGGAAAACAAGGGAGAAAGAGGGTGTGCAGTTTTGAGGGGATCAAGGGGAGAGAGAGAGTGAAATGAGAGCTAAAGTCAAGCCTCATCAAGACCAATTAATGGCTTGCCCAACTCCTCAAGAAAATGACATCATCTTCTATATCTTCTTTTGTCATTTTTTCAAAATATTCAAGGGCATTTTGGTCATTTCCACATTGCACATTTATCAATCTGCCCTTGGGCTAAAAATGAAGGGTGGGCCTAAGAAAAATGCTAGAAAATGAATAGGAATAGGCTCGAATCGTCTCAAGTTTATACAATGGACTCGGGAGGGGTAAATGATCGGTTTGGCCCAACGGGCTCGCTTGCTTGCCTCAAGTCTACCATGGTGGCTGTCCACCTTGGGTGTGAGGCCCACACTAATCTTGCCCAGCCCACGTCCTCTTAGGCTCATTTCCTCGGTCCGAAAATCCTTTTTCCAAATACTTGACTCAACCGACATTGTCAACTGTCGCAAAAGCATTGTCCAAAAGTCCATCCTAGACATTCCCAAAAATTCAAAGTCTAATCTTGGATTCTCATGCCATGTCAATTTTGCCCGAATGCCATTTTGGTACTACTCAGACTAATAGGCGGTTTCGAGGATTTATGCATAATCGACACGTGCCAATTTACGTTCAAGACTTCTCGACACATAGATGTCATTGACTACATGAAATTGTGAAGGATTAATTCTTATTTCAAAGTACACGATTATCAAGAATCGATATAGGGTCATTCACGGGTTCGATAATAGTAGATGGAATCACCTATCGTCCCATTATACTCTATTCGCGAATCGACTTCTAGTCGTCCCTGAAATCAGCCTGCATATCTATAGGATCATCCTTACGCAAGTCTCACGGTCAAATCATTTTCCCAGATCAAGTTCTTTAGTCGCACAAGTTCTATCCTCATTAGCATTTCCCCTCAAGGTTAGTATCTTAGGAATGATTAGTTCCGAGTAAGATCAACCAACAATGCATTAACGAAATTAATGTTCATTCCTCCCTCAAAAGGCTCGAATTTCAGGACGTCACACAATAGCCTAGAGAGCCTTGGAAAGCAAAAGGACCCTACTCTTTATGGGAAATCGATTATTTTTACATATCTTTCTCAATATTCCAAATTTCAAAATTGAGTTTTATTAAACTTTGTCGACTTCTTAGAAATGCTTGCAACATTTTATTTATTTTTTTAATGGCAAAATTACATATTTGGTTCTTAAACTTTTATTTATTTTTTCACATTGTAGTTAGCAAACTAGTGAATTATACAAGTAAGTCCTTAAACTGGTAATTTTTTCCAATCAAGTCCTCTTCTATCTAGCAAATTGAAGATGATGAACTATGGCCGTCAGTCGAAATCATGGTGCAGAGATAATCAATGTTAACGCGCGAAATGAAAAGCTATCGAGGTAGCATATTCTGGTTGTTTCCTCTGGTTGATTGGAAGTTGGATTATGATTATGTATTTTTTATCCAAATGGTCGATTACAAGTTTCCTTTTTGACTTCCTCAAAAAAACAAAAGGGTAACCATAGTTTCTATGAGAGAGAGAGACACTTTAGAGTAAACATAAATTTATTATTTAAGGATCGTCAACACAAATACATAAAAGCTACACCATTTTAAACTTTAGGGCGAGATTTTAGTGCATCGTATTTTTCCTTTGGAGTGAATTTGGAACGAAACATAGGTGGATATTGGCAAGCACATAAGAAACCATCACAACGGCAATATCTTGGGTCTCCACAATCACTGACAGTTTTGCATGGTTTGGTTACGTTCCGCGCTTCAACTACCACTTGAGAACCTATACCAAATAACACATGCACATGGGATTAAACCATAAGCATTTACAATACTATTTTGGAGAGAGAGAAAGAGAGAGGGACCTAATGCAATGACCAAAAGCATGACAAGCAAGATTGACTTTGATGAAAATTTCTCCATTATCCTTGGAAGGTAGATTAGAGATATAAATAGGAAAAGTTGATTACTTTCGTTTTCTTCTGATGAGGTTTGCTTTACCAATCCCCACTGCGTACCTTTATATACAAAATTGATGAACATATGCATTAAGTTCTCATGTTATATCTAGATTTTGTTTGAGATCCTCATTAATTAAGCTTGGATATGCTTACTCCATATGTAACAAACTATCAGATTTTATTTGCTCAACAATCAAATTGAACTATTAGAGTAAAGAGCAATCTATGGACATTAATGACCAGCCCATATCAAGATATCCTTCCTTTTATTCACCTAGACAACCATGAAAGAAATTATAGAAACAAAACATATTTGAAAATATTACCATATGCTCTAGATGTATGTATCTCATTTGTACAGACTACTTGATTTAGAATTTGTCAAAAATCGACTAGCTAATATTGTGCATCGCATAAGGTTAATTAATCAATGTTGAATATACTTGTTAGATTGATTTTACATACTTGTAAATATGTGACCCAACTAAAATTATGTAGGTGAATAGCTCATGAAATCTGTGTCGGTGAATTAGAAAAGACCTAAGTGCGTACCAATTATATGCATTAGTTATTATAACTAGGCTGAAGATATACCACTCCTTTTTGTTTGTGATTACTTTCTAGGCAAGAAAAGCAGTTGAAATGGAGTTTTGGATCATATTTATCATTATCTAAAGTGGCTAACCCAAAGACCATGAGGAGGGTGAGTTGATCTATTTAATTATCGCGGAATACTTAAATAAAAACTTTTCGTAAAAGGAAAACTGGTGAATAGGTGCAAACACATCTATCAAATAAAATATTTTTTTAACTAGTCCTACTCTAATACTCAAACTTTTGCCATACCTTCTTTTAGGGTGTGGAAGTTGAAACCTACACTTGAAACTAAATTGTTCCTACCTTAACTCCTCAGTAAGATAGTGAGTCAGTCTATTAAATTTAAGATGGATAAGTTGAAGAGAGAGAGAAACTTGCTTATAGATCTATAGTTGTTGAGTCAATCCTTTGATCAATGTCCACTTTCCCAAACTAACAATCACAAATTAGGCTGGAATCCATTGTTATACTTAGGAGGCTACAAGTAGTAGCAGATGTTCTTACCAAAACTCAGTAGATAGCTCTACGACACATGAGCATCTCTATCAACATAAGCACTCTCTATTCATAAATTATAAAGCCCACAACCCTTACAGGGAATGTAAATTAGAATAAAAGTAGTAAATCACACTCAAGAGCACGAGAGTATTCAAGACAAAAGATAATAGAGCTTTCTATTTCTACCATTTTCCTTAGCATTCCTTAAACCCATTTTTATAAAGTTCCAAATGTTATTCTAGCGGTTGGAAAGTCCTTTCTAGGTCAAATCAGTCGGACACAAACCTCTGCTTGTCCAATCTTCGATCTACATAATCAGTCTTTTCAAATTTGTATGAGATTATATCTGAGTACTTTCTCTAGAATGAGTGTCACTTCCTTCTAGTCCAGCATCAAATATTGTTTAATTCATTTTCTTTATTATAAATTTGTTAACATCTCACTTACATCATTGCTCTCAAAGCAAAAATATAAAAGTTATAGGCTTTATTTTTTTCAATTTTAAACAAATTAAAATTAATAAACTTAATTTGATAGCACCAAAGGGCTTTCCAAATATAAGTTTACCAAATAGTTTTGTATTTCCCCAAAACACTTTTAATTACAATTTACTAAAAAATCTTGCATTTCCCTAAAGGCCTTTATATTTGGCCAAAGGTTAATGTTGAGCCTAATGCACCCTTAGCCATTTGATTTTGGGAAAAAAGAAAAAGAAAAGAAAAGAGACATCATCACTTTCGTCCTACTTTACCCCTCTGAATACCAATGTTAATTTTGTTACACAAGATCGTCTCTCTCTCTGTACTCAGGTCCAATATCGCTATTTGAGGTCACCCATGGACCGCCAAAGGCCGGACCAACATCCATGGTGGCTCCTTTAGACACAACTATTTATCATAGTTCGAACAAATTCTAACAAAAAAGTCAACCTTGGTAAAAATCACTTTTCAACCATGGTAGTTCAATCTCAATGAAGCCAGAAAAAAGTTGTGACTTTTATGAATCTAGTAATTTAATCCCATTAAGCATCACTTAATCTAATTGTAAGCTTTCCAATGCCTTGAGAATCGCTTCGATTAGAGTTTTCTCAAGAGAGACATGAAAACTTTTCCCCTCAGTCTTCCATTCGGCTTGGCTCATGAAAAATCCACAATCCCAACAGTCAGAATGCACTTTGGATTATTCGGATCGTTAGCTCTTCATTAACTCGAGCATCGGTTTAGCTCGAGCATTGATTCATGTGTTCTCTAATCAAGTTCCCGTATTTTTTAATTTGTCAAATCATGTTATTTTACTTTTATAAGTGTTTTTAAGCAAGTAACTCCTATACCGAAATCCAATTAATGTGGCCGTCAGATGTCATCGTTGCGTGATAGAATAGAGTTTTTTGAAGGTGAATGTCCACTGGGCAATGATTTGGTTAATTTTATTCATATCACACTCCAACTTTATTTTTCGATGGCTAAATTTATTTTTCCATGCTCCTCCACGTGGGCATCTGCATATTATATTAGCATTGATGGAAAATATTTTGACACAATCGTAGTTTGGTGTCGTTCGATAGACACATTGATTGAAAACCTAATGCCTGCTATTATTGTCATCCAAATTTATAAAAGACAATGTTGGTAAATTATGTCAATATGATATTATGTCTCCCTATTGACTAAAGGTTTCAGATGGGCCAGCCCAATCCTCGTCTCACCGTGTCTGGCATTGTAGAGGCCCTTGATGTGCTCTGTGCCCACCCAACACGATTTTTCTAATGCGATGCTGAGCTTACGGAATCAATTCCCACCAAAAATAGGGTGGAATTCGGGCCATAGCACTTGGTTTGATAAAATCGTGCGATTTTCCAATCTAAATGAGGCAGATTTTATATGAAGAAAATTTAGCTCAGCAACTTCTATATTCCACACGGGCAGAGAAAGCAGTGTTCATAAACAAATATAGAGGAATTAGAACACGACATCACCCTTTTTTTGTGCCAAAAATCTTACCTTTTCTGGAGAAATTAGAGTTACATCTCGTTTCCCATTTCTATTCAAGAGTTCTTATATGTTTCAGCCAGCTTTTGAGACTTCGAAAAATGTATGAATTCTGTTTCTTTTCTCAGGAAAACATACAATATTTGCCAATACAAAAAGGATAATAATAAGCCTCCATTAACCACTTCATTTGCAAATTTTATAATGACAGAAATACATATCTTAACAAATAAACTTTGCAACTTGCTATCGTCTTGCCTAGCAGACAAATAATTTACCTTTGCGAAAAGGGATGATTCATTTGTTGGAAATATATCCAGAGATTTTGATATCAATCACAATTGGGGATTGCGATATCAATTACGGATAAATTGATGTAGTCAATCCGTGATTAGTCTAGAGAATAGGAAATTATAATTCTTGTATATTATTTCCTCTTTTTTTTCTGTTTTTCCTTTACAATATAAAGGAACCTTGTACACAAATACAAAATTATTACACTGAATAGAACTTTTCCACTCTCAATTTCTGTCATTCTTGATTTCTATCGTGGTATTGGAGCCATTTTTCCTAGCCTAGCTTCCACACCATAGAATTGCCATCGGTTCTTCTTTGAACGTTGTTGCCTATTGCAAAATGATTCAACAAGCCGAATAGGAATTCAAAAAGAAATAATTCTGTTATAATGTCTGAAAATTCATCAATGGAAGAAACACTTGTCTCACCATTAGCACAAATTTACCCGCAAAGAGAGGAGAAGAACCAGACTCCGATCTTAGACCAAAATCTGGATGACTAGACTCAGGCTAGATTTGTCCTTGGGCCAAATCAATGGCCCCAAATCTAATCCAGTCCAAGGCCAATGCACCATTGGACCAAGGCCATGGGCTCAATATCCATTTGGGCCCACCAGAAATGAAGCCGCGTCTAGGTCCGAACCCAACCCAATAGAGGCCAACAAGCCCATCAATTGCCGGCTCCAGCCAGAATATCAGATCGGGCCAGCAAACGGACCTGGATCCAAGCAGGGGACGAATCCCGACCCAACAAATCCAACCCAATAAAGGCTTATTCAATTTTGGATGTTTTCCCTTTTTAGGAATTTTTGCAATTTTCTGAATTTTCTGAATTTTTTAAATATTTTTTAAATATTTTTTAATATTTTCATGATTTTCTGAATTTAAAGACATTCTATTAATTTTTAAGGATTTTTGAATTTTTAAGATTTTTAATATTTTTTATTTTCGGGATTTTTATTTTGGATTTTTTTATTATTAAAAAGATTATTCGAACTGGGTCGGGAGACCTGGCCCTACTAAATGAATCCGGACCCTATTGGTCTAGGCTAGGGGTGTCAATGGGTCAAGTCGGGTCGGGTCTTGATGTTACTCAACCCGACCCGAACAATAAGGGTCATGTCATTTGACCCGACCCGACCCGACCCAAAATTCATAAAATATGAAGCAAAAAAACAAGTTGATTCAGTTCGGGTCGGGTTTTTTATTAAAAAATATTACATTTTTTTAATAAAAAATATGACAAAGGGAATTTGAAATGCTTTTACATGACGCCACGAGGCCTTGTCCAACCCATCCGTAAACATCTCCGCAGATAGATAATTTTTTAATAAACAATATGATAAAGGGAATTCGAAATGTCTTTACGTGATGCCGCGAGGCCTCATCCAACCCGTCCGTGAACATCTCCATAGACAAATAATTTTTTAATAAAAAATATGACAAAGGGAATTCGAAATGCTCTTACGTGACGCCATAAGACCTCGTCCAACCCATCCGTGAACATCTCCGCAGACAAATAATACTCCCTCCTCTAAAGTTACAAGTCGGCCGCGAAAAGAAGCAAATCATATGGAAGATGGGGAGAGAGAGAGGGGGGAGAGGGAGAGAGATTGATGGGGCCGACCTGAGGGGCAACGACGACGAACCCGTGAAATGAGACATGCTGAATGAGTTGCTAGTAGATGGAGTTGTAGAGGAGATAGTTTAGGTGGGTGTGTTTGAGTTGAAGCTTTTAATATGTTTGGGTGGAACAATGGGCCCGTTTGGTTCAACTTTAGGCAAATGCCCTTAGGAAAATGCAAGTATCTTTAGAATGAAGGGATTTTTCGAAATGCAAATACCGTTTGGTAAAATGAAATTTTTCATTGCAGTACGAAGCAACTTTGGCCTAAATACCGTTTAGTAAACACTACATTTTGTAAAGCACTTTAACTAAATTTATTTTTTAATAAAAAAATTGTAATTTTTTTTTAATTTATTCACCTCGGCGGCCAAAATTGGCCGCCGAGACAGCACCACCCGAGGTCGCCGACCTCAGGCGATGGTCGGCCGTCACCTAGGCTTGCGACCCAAGCAACGGCGACAGTCGCCTAGGCTCTCGACCCAAGCAACGGTAGCTTGGGTGCGCGACCCAGGCAACAACGACGGTCGCTTGGGTTCGTGACCCAAGCGATGGCGGCGGTCTCCTAGGCTCACGACCCAGGCACGGCGATGGTAACGGTCGCCTAGGCACGTGACCTAGCGACCATCGCCTAGGCACGCGACCCAGGCGAACACCGCCGGGGTTGCGCAGGCGACCACCGCCTGGGTCACGCGACCTTGGCCGACGGTCACCAACATCAGGGACTCCTTGGCCGGCGGTCGCCTAGGTCATGGATGTTTTGGCCGGTAGTCGCCGGCGTCGAGGATGCCTTGGCCGATGGTCTTCGGCCTCATCGGCTCCTCAGAGAAGATGAACAGTGCAACTTGCATTTGCAAGATGCAATTTCCCAAAGTCACTCCGGACCTCCCTTGGGCTAAAGGCCTTTAGAGCCCTTTGAAGATGTAATTGTATTTGGCCAAAGACCTCCAAAAAACGAACCAAACGGGTTCGTTTTTGGCTAAGAGGCTTTCAGGGCTGAAAGCCCCTTGACAAAGCTGAACCAAACAGGGCCAATGTTCCGACCTTAACTTGACCCAAAATATGTATCCATTTGTATTTATAATTGTTACTCAAACAATATTAAGACCTAAAACATGTACCATACTTATTTCGTGTTCGGGTCATGTCCGGGTCATGTTCGGGTTGGGTTGGATGGGTTTTTTGGACACCCGTAGTCTGGGCTGGACTAGCGACCGGGCTGGCCAAATGGCCCGATTGAGATTTTTTTTAAAAAAAATGGCCCATTAAGAAAAGAAAATAAATCAGCCCATTTCCCCCTTTTTACAAAAACTTGGCCCATCGAAGATTGCTCAGCCTAGGCCCACTCGAAGCTCTCAGCCCAGCCCCTTGTTTTTTTTTTTATGTTCAGCCTTTTCTTTGTTTTCTATTTTTCTATTTCTTTTTCCCCTTTTCCCTTTTCTAATGTTTTCTTTTTTCGTCCTTTTTAATCTGTTTTTTTTTTTGTCCTTTTCTGCATGCATATTTCTGCTGCAGATTTCCCTCACTCAATGCAGCGTCTTCAGCCACTTCGTTCTTCTTCTCCCGCAACTACAGACGCCCGCCCGAAGACCGCGCTCCTTTCGCCGAACCGACGCCGACACCACCGCGAGTCCTCACTGGTCCTAATAGAGTTGCCATGTTATTGCCAAGCGTCAGTCGTTCCGTCTGATCGATGCCAGACCTTGCCAGTGATAACCTCTGGCGAAGCTCTCCATCACCGAGCTAAAAAAACACTCCCCTCTGATAAAAAAAATGAGCGGAAATCTCACTAAAATGGCCATAATACTAAGAGAATCACCAGAGTAAACGATATATGATCAAGCACTTAGAAAACTAAGTTATCGAGGACGAAACCGATTATGCAAATTTCTAGGTTTCATTCAGGCATTTCATCGAACACCTAATGGGCACTACTGGATTCGGAGATCTCCAGCTCAACTGAGCCTCGAATGTCCTTTAGGGGCCTTCAGACATAACATACAAGGATGCAGGAACAAAACACAAAGGCAACAAGGGCCGGAGCTTGTGCAAGCCGGCCAGCCGCAAGCTCTGGCCCCGCTCATTCGAAAACGAAAGGGGGAAGAAAAAAAATGAGCCAGCCTATTCAACTTGAGGAAGACACCAAGATGTCATCGGACAGGCTCGTGCATGGCCGAACTCCTCTTTCCTTCGCTCTCGATCGCTGGGTTTACCTTCGAACGTCGCCAAATGGGCTCAAGGGTGGCTTGGACCGGGAAAACAGGCCTTCTCTTCTCTGTTTTTCTTTCTTGCTATCCTGTTTCCAATGCCGGAGCTAAGGCACGGTGGAGGATCGCTGGCAGCGAGTTAGGCGTGGCTACCGAGGACTTCTCGCTCCCTCCGTTTGTGCTTCTCTTCCCCTCAAAATCGGAAAATAGGCTCCTCTTCTCCTTCGATTTTTTCTCCTCGCCAGACGGGCACGAACCTTCTTATGCCTTCATTTGCTGCTATTTTTCATAACCGGCATTCGTGTAGATCACTTTACATCGTCCTGGCTTAACCAGGCTTCTCAATTCTTGCCAAGGCTTCTCGGGGCTAGCTTCCCGAGGCTTCCGAGGTTACTCGGGACATCCCATTGTGGGGTTTCCAATTGATGTTGTCCTGGCTCAACCAAGCCCTCTCAACTCTTGCCGAGGCTTCTTGGGGCTAGCTTCCCAATGCTTCTCGGGGTTAACTGGGACATCCCGTTGCGAGGGTATCATCATCTTTCTTATCTTCCATGGGGTGATCTCACAAATGCATCACTTATGCAAGTTCTTATTCTTTCCTTTAGCCAACTCATTCATGACTCAACGACAACATCATGCTCATACAGAATCATGTGTGCCATGCTTTTTATGACTCGAGTCTAATGATGCCGTGATTAACTCTAAGTCCAAGGTTTGGCTCAAACGCTAAGTACCAAGGGTACCGCACCAAATCCAAGACATGAACTCGGCATACTTCGATGCCAACTAAAACCTTGTGGGCTTGAGTGATCCCCGTACCAAACAAGACTAGGAGTCGACATGTCTTGATGCCGATCCAAGACCTCGTGGCCTTGGGCGGTCCTCGTACCGCGCAAGACTTGAGTTCCGACACTTCATTACCAACTCAAGCCTTATGGCTTTAGGCATTCTCAACTTGTGTTGAACACTAACAATGAACCATGGCATCATCTCAGTCATGAAAGAATCACGCACATGCATAAGATTCATGTATGAACCAATGTACACATCATCTTCCATACAATCACGGTTCAACAAGAGAAGACCGTCTAGTCTTCATGATAGAAATGATCATACTAGAGAGAAGTAAGATATTCTACTTACCTGGAGAAACCTCACGAGACTAGAGAAGCTACCTAAGAGAGAGAAAGCGGCTTCTTTGAAAACCAAAGGAGAGAGTGGGCGTGAGGAGGAAGAGGGCGGCCATGGGAGGAAGAAGGAGGAAGTGAGTGCAAAATTGTGAGGGAGAAGGAGAGACTCCTCCTATTTATAGTCCGCAAACTCATCATTGCACTTTGAACCATCCAATCCTCTTTTTCCAAGTGGCCCACCTAAAGTCCTTATGTGGCAAGTCTACTTCCTCAATAATTGCACCTAAAGGATGACTAAGCATGGCTAAAAGGTTCTATTTGGTGGCCTAGTGAGTAGACATCATCAACGACGGCTAGCCTTTCGCTTTTCCATTGGACCACTTGTTTCCCCTCATTAATTGGTATTTATGGAAGTTTGACTAGGAAAATGCCTAACTTGCCAACTAGGTCTCTAAAATTCCATAGGCTCATAATGATGGTTTGGGTGTCGCCTTCGATTGGGCCATGTGTAATCCATCTTTATCATATCCTCCAAGATATTTTTGGCCACCATTATGACCTTTAAAAAGTTGACGATAAGCCTTATCCAATAAAGTTTCGAGAGAATTCTTCTCTTTTTTGACCATTCCTTCCTTAAGTAGGCGGTTCGAAGAATTCCACATCTAGATTGGTTTCGGGGCTGGAAAATGGATCATATGACATACCTCGGAAAATCAAATTACATATGCCTAGGGTCCGGGCCACATATCCCAAATTCACCTAAACTGCTTCTTTGAGCAGTGGGTCGGCCATAAGTGTTGGCCCTTTGGTCAACACAATGGTCGGCCCTTGGGTCAACACAGTCGGCCCTGGGCAACTCTAGGACTGACCATCAGGCCGGTCCTTGGGCCTACTACCAAGCCTAATGCGACTTTCCCTCATAATTCGGTCATTAGTCCTCTAATCGCTTCAAGGTCAATTCCAAGGCTACCTATAGCCTAGCACTAAGCTAAGTCACTTATAGACCTTAGGAATTACAATAGAATAGCCGGGTCCATCCTGGGGCTCATTCCAATCGGCGCCCGATCCATCTACATGGTTCATGGCTGGTGCATTACCGATCCATGATCGGACATCACCAATTGAAGATTCATTTCCGATCACTAAGAATTAAATAGGGAATGATACATTTTTTATTAGAGGACGATCACTTTTGATCAAATTGGATCGTCCGTGTATCGATGCATATCCGGGCGGAATCACCCACGGCCAAGCACTATGATCAGTCGAATCAACCCATGACCATCCGCTGATCCAAAATTGTCCCATGACTAATTCCGGTAACTGAAAAGTCGTCTTATGAGCTTGTAGTCCGTTCTCATTGGTATGGTCGATATACCTTTCATGGCCGACACCTCAACCAATTCATGACCGGTCGGTCAATCGAACCATGATTAATTCTCGATCCTTATTGATCGAACCAATCAATCCATGGCCAATGGCCCATGGTCGACTCATTTAGGACCTTATGGCCAATTTCATAGGGTCGGTTTTCAAGGATGTTACACATGCATTAGAGCTTAGGCCCTAATCCCATCATCATGCATGGCTTTCCCCTCATCTTGTCTCCTATGCATTAATGCACAACCGGCACTTTGGTCTTTTCCCCCTCTTTTAGGCACAAATTCCCAAAATTCCCTTTGGCTAAAATTCAAGAAGTGTGCCAAGGAATTGGGCTCTTTGAATAGTAATAGGCTCACAAAATCATTAGGCTCAATTTGGGTCAAAATTGGAATCAAGCTCACAATTTGTTTTGGGCTTGGTAGGCCTAATTGGGCCCACTTTGGGCTCGCTTGCCCCTATGGCCACCCATCTTGGGCATAGGGCCCAATGGGCATTGGCCTAGCCTACTTCCTTGTGGGCTTAAATTTTCAACACGTCATCCTTTTGCCAACGTCTCCAAGCAAACCGAAAATTTTGGAGGTTAATGAGGCAAGGTCCAACCTTATAGCCATATAGTCCTTGGAAGTTCAATATCTGAAATTAGATTAAAATTCATAGCTAATTTCAATCAATTGCAACTTTAGTACATCTCAAATTAATGGGCAGCTTTTAGGAGTTACGCGTATTTGACCCATGGTTAAAATAATATTAATCCATGTGTGAGTCCCCTCAATCTACGAATGACCTCGATTGTCATGTAATTGCGCAGAATCGATATCCTCATCAACCTTGTGGTCAAATCATCGATCCATGGTCGAGTTCTCTAGTTGCACATACTTGAATCCTTAATAGCCTTTCCCATTTGATTAGTATCTTATGTGTGATAAGCTCAAAGCAAGATTTTACTAATAGGGCATTAATAAAATATTCATTCATATAATCTAAAATGGGTCAAAAATTCAAGACATCATAAGTGAAATTGAGCCTTGTCGATTTGCATCTATGGTCGGTTGCTAGTCGTCGCCGAGGCTTGGGGACTAGTGGAGGAAAAAGGAAAAAATATAAGGAAGAAAATAAAATAAAGAAAATAAAGAAATAAAATATTTAAAATTCAAGAGAAGCAATTGGTGGAAAGTGTTTTCCCCTCTTTGGATTTAGGAATTCACTTTCCTAATATTAGGCGTGAATGTTTTCATTGATTGAAAAGTATTTTCTGTTAATTAATCATGTTCGACAAATCAAATGAGTGAAAGTCTATAAGACAATTTCATTGAAGTAAACACACCCTTAATATTTGACTTCCTAAGTGATGTCTGTGAACTCCACGGTGGCTGATCTTGGACTATGACTCGATATTGGGTTGGGCATACTATTTTTTAGTTGCACATGCTACACTATTTGATGTAATAAACTTAAAATTTATGAAAATCATACAAACGAGAAAAGTTCCGTAAAACTAAAAAAATATCCGGAAAAATGACAATGAACGAAGAAAAGTTGATAGATTGTTCACTAAAAAGGCTTTCTAACGACGCAAGAGAGGGCATAAAGATATACTCGCTCGTATTTGCTTGACTAATCGTTCGGCTAGCAATCCAAAAATAATAACATTTTTCCTAAGAAAACGGTCCATGTACGACCTAGTTATTGTAATATTAATATAAATTACTACCACGTCGGAAAGTATACCGAAGATATGAAAGCATTCCGCATATCCATGAAAATCTGTGTATGCGTGTGAAAATCTAGTGACACTATGAAGACGAGCCCCATCAAGGCCGTTAGTGCAGTCGAATTCACCTGACCATATAGATAAAGGATCGCGTGAGGCGAACGAATACAGCCGAACCAAATCCATGGAGGTTGCAAACTTGATGGTCACAGGTTGCTCTGCACACAGCCACAGAGACAGAGAGAGACAGAGAGAGAGAGAGGTGCTAGATGAGCCGAGCATGTGAGGGGAAGTTAACGAGAGCGAACGTGGACACGATCACGGCTCGTGACAACGATGGTTCAGCTGCTCATTACAAGTGGTGGAAAAGCCTTTGCTTGTTCTTTCCTTTTGCTCGCTGGGGTGATGGTGCCACGACCCCTGGTCTTTTCCAAGTGGGGTGGTAGTGGCGAGTAGGGGTGTCAACGGGTCGGGTCGGGTCGGGTCTTGATGTTAGCCGACCCGACCTGAACAATAAGGGTTATGTCATTTGACCCGACCCAACCCGACCCGAAATGCATAAAACATGAAGCAAAAAAATGGGGTCGAGTCGGGTTTCGGTTTTTTTATTAAAAAAATATTATAAAGGAAATTCGAAATACTCTTACGTGACGCCACAAGACCTCGTCCAACCCGTCCGTGAATCGTGACGCCGCAAATTCTCATCTAACCCGTCCGTGAGCATCTCTGCAGACAAATAATTTTTTAATAAAAAATTATGACAAAGGGAATTCAAAATGTTCTTACGTGACGTCGCGAGGCCTCGTCCAACCCGTCCGTGAACATCTCCGTAGACAAATAATTTTTTAATAAAAAATTATGACAAAAGGAATTTGAAATGTTCTTACGTGACGTCGCGAGAGCTCATCCAACCCGTCCGTGAACATCTCCGCAGACAAATAATTTTTTAATAAAAAATATGACAAAGGGAATTCGAAATACTTTTACGTGACACCATGAGACCTCATTCGACTCGTCCGTGAACATCTCCGTAGACAAATAATACTCTATCCTCTAAAATTCTGCGTTGGCTGCGAAAAAGAAGCAAATCATATGGAAGATGGGCAAAGAGAGAGAGAGAGAGAGGGAGCAGAGGGAGAGAGATTGATGGGGGCCGACCTGAGGAGCGATGACGACGAACCCATGAAATGAGACGTACTGGATGAGTTGCGAATATAAGGAGTTGTAAATGAGATAGCTTGGGAGGATATGTTTGGGTTGGGTGAGAGGCAAAGTATGTTTTTAGTACTTCTCCCTATTTAGAAGATCGAGAATTATGTCGGACAAGAAAAGGCTCATATTTGACTTGGAGCCAAAGTCTACGCATTAGTGTGATTGCCTTGTATAGATTTAGTGCGTGGGGATCTTATATCGCACATGAGTATCCATCCTCCATGCAACAAAACGTGTACGGAACACAACAGATTGCAACCATGTCCTGATCAGGACAAAAGGCTGCTAATTATTTTTTTGGTTCTTAGTAGAACAAATTCCAAAATGAACCCATTCCTCTCAAGTTTTCAAATCCTCGACTTAATTATTCAGTGTCGGCCAAAAATAATCATTTATTTAAATATTATTTGTAGTCATTTATATTTAAAAAATAACTGTATTGGAAGTTTTAAAATTTATTAAGAAAGTGCAATTGAGTTCTAAAATTTTCAAGAAGTAAAAATTTTACAAAAAGCAATTCAATCCACAAACTTTCAAAAAATGTAATTTAGTTCTAAAATTTGCCATGAAATGTAATTGGGTCTTAAAACTTTAAAAAAGTGCAATCAAGTCAAAAACTTATCTAGTTAATGTAATTAAATCCTTTCATTAATTCTTTCCAACTTGACAAACAAATAATGTTAACAAGTTTTGGGATTTGATTGCACTTTTTGAAAATTTTAAAACTCAATTGTCATTTTTATGACAAGTTCTAAGATTATATTGAACTTTTTATAAGTTTTAAGGCTCAATTGCACTTTTGTAATAAATTTTAAGATTTTGAGTGCATTTATCCACAAAGAAGCTTTTTACTCTTGATTATGAATCTTTGTGAAAAGTCCATAAAATTGTAATGTGGAGGGAACAAGATAAAGGAAGCTAAGGGCTAGCATGGTAATTTATCTAAGAACAACTAATTCTACTTTTTGTTCTCGAGAATAGATTTGGAACAAAAATCCATTTGATAATTTTTTTGTTCTCGGAAATAAATTTGAAATAGAATCAAGAATTAAAAAAAAGTTGATTTATGTTCTTGGAAAGAATGCCAGATCAAGTCTAAGTTTTCTTCTTCTCTTCTCTTTCCTTTTCTTCCTCCTAGCCCATCACTAGCCTACCGCTACCCCATTGCCACCTGCCAACCGCCAACCGCCACCAGCACCATCGACAAGCGACTAGGCAAGGTCTAACGAGCTTGCCAGAGACTTGCCAAACCTAGCAAGCCTTGCTAGGCTACCAATGTAGCTCAATCTCACCCGAGTGGCACAAGGTCAACCTTGGCTTGGCCTAGCGAGGCCGACCTTGCGTCGCTCAAGCGAGGTTGAGCCTCACCAATGGTCTAATGAGGCTTGCCGAGCTAAGCGAATGTAATGTCCCAACCCTCAAGCATGCGACAACCCCTAATTACTTGGTCAAATGAATGCAACATCTTAAGATGCATCACTGACCATTCTTTTTATCTTGCGATTAAACACATGTGGAAGCAATGTATAATCATCCAGTTAATCTCAACAATAAGGATAGTAGGAAAACACAACTACAAACAATTCCAAAAGTACTAATTTTATTTGTTTACCAGTTAACCCTAGGAAATTTACATGTACAAGCCCCTACCACAGACAACTTCCTATTAAGTCAACAAAACTATTAAGGCCAAGGTTAATCTACTCTTTCTATACTCTATAACAAACTGTACCACTTATCGATTCTCCACACTATAGAATTGAAAATGGTTAAACAACAACAGGTGAGACAAAATCTTAGTGAGTTAATGACCTAAGCCTCGGTTAGGAAGTCATCTCGCTTTTGGTATACCTAAATATGTAGTTCATTATCAATGGTAGATCAATAGCAAAGTGATTGTTGCTTTGCCTTAACTATGAATATGAATAGGCATTTTAGCTTATAACAACATACCAAGCCATCGAATAAGCCCGCAAGAACCTTGGCCTCACCTTAGCACATGCATTGCATACCATAAGTTATACATGCTATAATCTTATGACCAAACTCAAGCATGATCGGAATTCTTTTAATAATTCCCATGCACAATGCATTCACGCAAGCCTTCTCACCTCATCTTGGCACATCAAAATTCACATGATCAATTCACACATAAGGTCATGCCTGCAACCGTCATACAACAAATGCATTTAATAATCCAGGATCGTAACAATTATCAATTCCATGCGCAAGGCATCCATCTTGTCCCAATTATTATGCTCACTCAGGGCTATGCCCGAAATCCATTGAGGTTATTATTATTGCCATTTAAGGTACATCTAAAATCCATTGGAGTTATTACCATTGCCATTCAAAGTACATCCGAAATCTAACGGGTATTTATCACAGCCACTCAAGGCATTGCCGTCTCGGGTAGGGGTATCATCATAGCCATGTAGGGCACACCCACAATCATACGGGAGTATTATCACTTCTCGAAATTCATCGGGCCTCCGAAATCCATCGAGGTTATGGCAAACCCAAAATCCATTAGGTATCCAAAATTTATTGAAAATGGCAAACCCGAAATCCATCAAGTATCCAAAATTCATCGGATAATGGCAAACCTAAAACCCATTAGGTATTCGCAATCTATCGATAACAGTTCTTATTTACGTGATCACACGAGCACACTAGCCACCCATACCAAATGCATTTTTCCTCATTTAACCAATGCAAGTGTGGTACGTGCTCAACATAATTACCTACTACCATTTTTCATGTAAAAAAGTAGTAAAATATTCACATGTGATCACATGAACATCATTAATTCGTAAAACTTTGTATGTAGTCATTTTATAACATCCTTGGCCCAACTAAATTATAAAACTCAACATATAAACCTAACACCTTATAATTTTCCTTTTAATGTCCATAAAAGCCCTTGTAAAAATTACTACGCCAAGTTTCACCTAAGGCAAATATTGTTCAAGGCACAACAAGCATCAAGTAGCAGGGCACTTATAGGAATTTCACATATAATTCAAGTGGAAATCTCATATAAGGCATCACGTATTGCCCTATGGCAATAGCCTATCACAAATTTCTTGATAGTCTATCACCTATTTGCAAATAATTTATCATCAAATCCTCAATAGCTTATCACTCCCTTTTGTGATAGCTTGTCATACCATTCTTGATAGCTTATCACCTCTTTTGTGATAGCTTATCGCTTGATTTCCTGATAACTTATTGTCCTTTTGACAATAGCTTATCACCTCTTATGATATTGCGATAGCTTATCATCATTTTCAATAGCTTATCGCAATAGCTTATCACCTTAATTATAATTAATTAAGCTAAAATATAATTAATTATAATTCATCAGGATTAGTAAAATTAATTAATGTTAATCATAGTTAACTAAACTAACTACCTATTAACCATGGTTAATTTATTAATCCTCACTAACCATGATTAATTAACTAATCACTTACCAACTAGGGTTAATTAACTAATCACCTATCAACCATGGTCAATTAACTAACCATACCTTTAACTATAGTTAATCCTAACTAACATATGAATCAAGATTAACTATAATATAATCTATCCCTAAGCAAATTTAACGGATTAATCAAGGAATTAGAACGTAAACTCACCCGATAACGATCTGACGACACAAGCACAATGACAATAGTGAGTTCTATGTGTGGCTAGGTCCGGAACAGAACAGGGTGGGGCTGGTGAACTGGGTTTCGGCAAGTGAAGATTCTCACCTCGATGAGACCAAAAGGAAGGGAGGAGCGGCGGACGGTGTTGGGTAGGCGGCGAGTGCGGCTCCGTAGCAGCGGACAAGTGGCATGAGGTGGTCTAGATGGTGGGTGGTGCGGCGGTGGTGGTCGTGAGCAGCAACAAGGCACGATGGAGGGGCGGACAAAGGAAGAAAATGAAGAAGAAAGGAGGAAAAGGAGAGAGGAAATGAGGAGAGGGAGGGTGGACGTTCAAGTGAGGGGGAGAGAGAGGAAATGAGAATTTTCTTGCCCTCATGAAAGTCCTCATTATCATTTCTAATAAACGTTTTTCACTTACATTAGTATCTCGATTTTTGCTTGGAGTGGTCTCTAGAAATGCATGCAAATCACTTTATCTTGGGTGTAAGCAAAGGGAACCAATCGCATCAAACCAGCCAATTTGGTCCGATTCTTGGGGTGCCGGTCCCTAAAATTGGAAATGGTGAAATCAGTTCAATTCCCAGTTTCAAGGATGGAACCGCCCACATTAGACCAATTATTTTTAAAATTTTATTTTTATTTTTATTTTATTTCTTCAAAATTATTAAAGAATTTTAACTCTTAATTATTAGGAATTTTCTCAATGTTGTTGAGATGCAAATTTTTTGAAAAAAGCGAAGAATGGCATGCTTTAGTTGGAGCATGGCTTGGCTTTTATGCACAATTACTCTTATAATCTTTGCATGCCCATTTGATGTGAGACTCTCAATGTGTGGCTTGTCTCTCTAGTCTCTTAGGATGTCTAGCATTCCATGCAAATGCCCTCGATGGTGGACTCTTACCTTGTCTCTATTTTTGTTGTTCATCCTCCCATGCGAATGCCAAAGTCTTACATCAAACGGTCACACAAAGACCATAAGAGGGATTGTGAATAAAAGCCAACCCATGATCCAACCAAAGCATGCCTTTCTTAGCCTTTTGGCTAAGATTAAGTATAGTATTTGTTAAGTGTGTGATGTTCACGCAATTTTTGTAACATTTTGAATTTTTTTTTTTTTGTGGGTAAAGAGCAAATACTTTATTTTAAAGGGGAGGGGAAACCAGTTTATCACCGGTTCATTGGATTGCTCAAAACCAAACTGAACCATCGTGGGACTAGCCCAAACCAAGATCCGATCACTACATGCATTATATAAGGTTCCATCTATAAATGCCATGTCCCACATCGAAAAGATGTGAGTGCTCATGTGGATGAAATTTGGCACTAACCAATGATCATTATTTTTTATTTATTGAAAAAAATTAGGAATTTTATTTATTATTTTAAAAAATTAGGAATTTTATTTATTATTTTAAAAAATTATTATTATTATTATTATTATTATTATTATTCTAATTTTCCATATGTGTCTTTTCAAAATAATTTTTGGGAATTATACTAATTCAGTTTGTAACTTTTCCTGAAGGGTTACATTGATTCATTTTAAAACTTATTTTGAAAGGTTACATTTGTTTATTGTGCAACTTCTTTCGAAGGGATATATTTGTTAATTTTTGCAACTTTTCACAAAAAATTTCCTGTATATTAGTTTTTGGAAAACCATAAAAAAAAAAAATCATGAGTCCTCTTTCAAAACTGTAGCGGTTTCCAATTTTTTCTTAGAAAATCTTTAGAAATATACTAGAATTGCTATCTAGTATTCTCATTTGAAACTTTGTTGTATCCTAAAGGAAATTTGCTAGTGACCATTAGCAACTTTATGGGGCAAATAAATCCTTAAAGAAAGTGATATCACGTCTCAAAGTTCGATTTGATTGCTCTATTAATTTGAACTCATATTGTTCTACCTAAATACAAAAATGATTTCCCCAACATGAAAGTGGTAGGTGAGACTACTTAAATTTAATGACGCTATGATTTGAATATGAGATATTATGGTATCTTCTAAACCACGTGTGACTTAGGTCCAAAATCTAATGATGACATTAATATAGAATTTGTTTTTTTCCATCCTTAGACTTTTGATTGATGGATTACAAATATGGACACTACTCACATACAAACTTCTGTACTTTGTAATCTCTCAATGGGGATGCTAATAAACAGAGAAAAGGATTTTGTTAACCGAAGTCTAAGGACACTTGTTGGACCTACTTAAGGAAAATTTGTGATTTTCGACACATTGTCTTTCTCCTATCATGTGTAATCAAACTCTTGAAAATTAAATATTTCCTTATTAAGTGTATACAAACACCAATTAAGAAGACTCTAAAAAAGAACCTAGAAGATTGGTAGGAGGAAGTTTCCTCCTATCTGAATAAAGGAAAACATGATCTAATATTTGTACTTGGTGGTGTAGGGACTGACTATGTTTTATGCTCTTACTCCACGCATACATGACTACTTTTTAGTCCCTATGGGTTGGGCTTTCCTCATTCTCGGACTATAATTATGATATAAGAATTCAAGGTGTCGCGACCTCCCTTTTGAAGTCCAGAGGTTAATGGCTCGGCTTATGCTTTAGGGCTTAGCCAGGATTCTCTAAAGCCTATCAACTCACGACTTAAAGTCTGAATTTTTAACTTACAAATCAATTGTACTGAAATAGAAGTCGCTACTAATCAATTTGGGGTTGGTCAATTATAAACCCAAGTAAAATATTGAGAAAAATATTTTTTTCCTGTGCAACTAGAGAAACTAGGATAACTAATTAATCACTAATGCTTTTTCGGTACCTCATCTTGTTTAAACCCTTAGGTTTAATATTCATTTTTTGATTTTCAAGGATTTTCCATGCATTTGCGGACAAAAAAAAAAATTGTATTTTTCTATTTTTGGAAAATATAAAATATTTTTTGGATTTTCCTTTTTTTTTTGGAGTAAAAAATATTTTTTTGAATTATTTATTTATTTTATTTTATTAAAATAAAATAATATTATATTATGAAATAAACTGTCCCTGGGTCGAATATCCAGATTTGACCCGGGTTCGGCCCAGCCCAGCGTAAGGCGTGGGCTCCAGAGCCTCGGGCTTCTTGGTCAGGCCGGATCTAGCTCGTGGGCCTGATTCGTCTAGCCCAAAAGAAAGACCTGTAAACATAAAGGGAACCAAGCCCATATGTTAGATAAAAACTACGTTCGGCCCATTATTTCCATTTGAGCGCAGCCCAAGGATGAAACTCTAAAACCCAGCTGGGCCGGGCCCGACCCGGGTGACTCGACTCTCGTCCCACGCGGCCGTGGCTCATAGGACCGAGACAATCGGCGTCGTGCCTGGGTTGAGAGTTCGGATTCCGCCCGTCCAGCCACCGCCTCGAGCTGTCGTCACTAGGCACCGCAACTCCAGCCGCGGCCACTGAACAGAGGAATCCGAGAGCCAACTTCCTCTGGCAATTCGTCGGACGCTTGGAGTTCGTTGGCGGGGCAAGGCGTGGGTAGCAGCGTGAACGAGCGGCGTCGGGGGTGGCTGAGCGGCCGTGGCGTTGGTCCGGCAAGCAAGCAGCTTCGGATACGGCGGCGCGGCGAGGCTCAGTCCCGCATCTCTCTCTCTCTTTTTACTCGAATCTGCTCACTCGATGGCCTCCCCGGATGTCTCTCCGGGGAGGTCCTCAGAGCTTGCTCCTCCGTCTCAGATCTGGACTCCCCTGTTTCGACAAAGGTGCTCCGACCGCAGGTCTTCGACGCGCCGACCGGGCTCCTCCTCGGCCGAACCGGCGTCCCCTCAGCCGCCCGCCTGCTCTGCATTAAAGACACGTCCTATCCATCCAGGTCCTTCGCCTGTCTTTGCGCTGCTCTGCTTGACGGCATTAATGGCGCCTGCGAGACCATCCCATCCGTCGCCAGCCTACTCCTCTCTCTCTCTCTGTCTAGGTTGTCTTGCGCGTGTGCGTGAGTTACAGAGGCGGAGGAAGGAAGGGAGGAGGAAGAAGAAGGGGGTCAGGGCCGGGGCGAAGGAAAATAATGAAAATGGATTGGGCCCGGCCTATGTAAGGGAAAAGACGGAAAAGGGGACTACGGCAAAGGCCCAGCCCTTGAGCCCTCGAATTTTTTTTAATCCGAAAATAAGGTGAAATAAGAAAAAATAAAATTTAATAGAGGCAAATAATATTAATACTTATGTGATGCAAATATCATTTTTGTTAGAGCCAAATTAGTCCCTAACTTTCTTGGTAATTTAAATTTAAATACTCAATCAAAATTTAGGTATCAACATAATGCTCCAATTTTTAAAGCTCAAATCTAGACAAAGCATTTTGATTAAGAAATAAATTTCAAACATACTGTAAAAAGAATACATAAGGCTTTTATTTTTGTTGATTGGCAGAATATGTAAGGCTTCCATAGTGGAAGGGGAAGAAAAAGTCAAACGCATTAATTTGATGCTGCGAAATGATAACTTCTGACCTGAAATCCAACTGTCTTACTCTCGCGAATCTTTTATTTGATGTAAATATCCATGACCATCCTTAAAAGTAAATTGTTATGCAACAGTGTTGAACGATTCTTAGGGAAAACTTTGAAGCATGTCACGGCAGGATTCCAAGCCAATTTCACGAAAGACAGGAATTTTTGCATGTCAAAACACAATCTCTCTGACTCGCTGGTGTTCCCACAAAGCCTATCCTGCACCAAAAAGTCAAAAAAGAAGGAACAAAAGTTGTTGGACTATGATAAGAGAAGTTGGTATTAATCATAGGTCGAGTGCATTATGCTAATAGAACTCACAGTAGTTACTTGATCTTCTTCCAGAGAGTTGAGAGAATTATTGCCAGTACAATGAGCAAAACGACTACCTGCAATTAAGATCATAATAAGCAATTGCCCTTTCTCTTTTGTTTGGGTCACTACTGTTCAGTGCTCAGCACATTGTTCATAGACCAGCCAAATAATGCAATATAAATGGTGGTAAACTCACCACTACAGCAGGGCTGTATCTGTATCTGGGTTCAGACCTTTTGTTTAGGAGGCCAGAGTCTCTGCAAGCCTTCTGTATGCCCCCGATTATGCTTAATGTTTTGTTGGCATTAGGATCATTCTTGTCGATCTACAGGAGCCAAAAGTGTAATTTGGTGAGCAATGTCCCAGGCTACATACTTATTGAATCATAGGGTGAGAGGCATGGAGACGGAAAAACTGGATAACAATTGATAGTGTCAACTACTATTGCAGCCAGAAGTTGCAATAACAGATCATCAAGCAAGTTCCGCCCCACACTCAGGAAATAGAAGAGAGAAATTCTGCAACATTTTTGAGACTTAAGTTATAATCCCTTCTACTATTGAGCGCTGCCACTAAAAGAGAAGTGATTCCCCAAACAAATATATGTTTGCAGAACATATTGGATTAATGTATTCACTTCACAGGCATAACGAAGTACTGTCACATTCACTTCAGATTCAAGATAGCCAGCCTTTCAATCTGGTTTGCTGTACCCCAGTCAGATCACCGAAGATTTTGCAGGTTATAAGGTCTAGTATATTTTCAAGAAGAAATAGTTAAAAGTATGTGTGTGAAAGACAGTGCATTCTAGTTTTTGACTGTCATACCTTGGACTTCAGCATACAAGAAAAATCATAAAAAGCACCATAGCCATCAGCCATTGTCCTTGTGTAATGCCAAACTTTAGCAGCAAGACCTGAAAAGTATAGGTAGACAAATCGAACAACCGAGCACTCATTATTTCAGGGCTACTACAGAACATACACAAAAGTATAAAGGCTCATGGATAGACACAGCCTTGACAATTGATGAATGGTCGGTGATAGTCTTACAAGCTATATTTCTGTCATGCCTCAATCTAGTTCTTCATTATGCTCATTATTTCCTTATGTTTAATGGCCCAGTAAAATTATCTTTCGAATGCTTAGTGCCAATCAAGTTGTTCAGTATGCCTAATCATTTCATTGTGTCTAGGATAGAAAATTTCAATGATGAAAGAAAATACCAGCAAATCATTTTCTTACCTGGCCTGATCTTGACTACGCCTCTGAAAACTTCAATATTGTTATAGCATAAAGCTAAATTTCCCATTGCCATTATCTAGAAAAAGTAGAGAACGTTGGCAAAGGAGCTTCTCCCAGATAATCAAAAGATTAATGACATTGACAAGAAAATATCGACATTAAACGCGCAAGTGTGTGTGGGAGAGGGGGGATCGGCACAAGAGTGCAAAGATTGGGCAGTATGTTCATGAGATAAATTCCAAGGGAAATTATATAATGGATAAATTATAATATGGATAGCTACCTCCTATATTTTTAATATATGAGACATGTATGGCAACATCCTTTGGTCATCAATAAGAAACAATATTGTCTTGAAGAATTGATTATGTACCTGAACAATAGCACAAAATCGGAATATAGCAGGATCCCTTAAAGTAGACATGTATGTCAAACAGTCTTCAACATGTGTCAAAGCATTTGTGACCATCTCATTCAAACATTGCACTGCCTTCATCGAGTTCTCCTCATATTTGAAGTCCTATGTAGATAGGGCCGATCACAGAAAAGAGAAATTAAGGATGTGCATGCGACACGAAATTTGACATTATAAGTCATAATATCTCAACTATTCATCTAGAAAGTAGGCCATGGAAAATTAACTTTACATGGTAAAAGGGCTAAAGCAATTTATGTACGCACTTTATATTCCTAGATCATGTTGAAGAGGCATACCTCAAGTTTGTCTACATATTTACTCCAAATTTGATGAGGCCAAAACATGCGTGGCTTTGGAATCTCATTGATATCTTCCAAATAATCTCGAATAATGTCTTGTTTCTGATGTTTGCATCCATAAAACAATGTCAGAAATCCAAAAAAACATATATATATGGTCATGTGCATGAAATTTAGTGTCTTTTAAGTACTTGTAGAATCAGAGCCATTGAATTGCATAGAGAATCTGGTGCCAGATCTTCAGCTCCAGAAGTATGGAAAAGGTTTGACAGACCTAAACCTATAAGTCCTGATACATGGTGGCAATATTCATCGTAATCATCAACTGTTTCTACCTGCAATGAGCAAGAAATTAGTGTAACGCTTTGTAGGATAAGTGTTTAACTATTAAACAGATTAATCTTTAGTACAAAAAATTCGTCCTGAAGGTTCAAGTCTACAAGTAGCCTTGAAATGCTTGCTGCTAAAGGATACTGCCAACTCTTAAATCCTCTTGATAACAACTTGTGGTCAAACTTGTTCCAATCCAGCCAGAACAGTTACCATAAACACAGCACACAGTAGAGTCAATAGCAAGTTCACAAGCCTGTGGACCTTGGAAGATTGACAAACGGTCATTAAAGCCAAATGCTACCCTTCTACATGAGTCCATTTTTTTGTAAGCGGATGAATACTTTGAGGAGTTGTACCAAACGGCAAAGGTCAAATCCTTACTCTGCCACGGTCATGGTAAACAGCAGGATGGCCTACCCCTTGTATGGGTCAGCCATTCAACAAATAGAAGGTTTACACTGCTACTAAACAATATCATATTCATTTTCCTCCACTGGAGGCCAGGATTCTCCTCAAGAAAGGCTTATGCACTGGCTACATACTGACCTAGTCCAAGCACAACCAAGTACTGTAATATGTGCGAGAGTTCCTTCAGCTTGGCTACTGTCATGGTAAGGTCTTGGAAAATATCAAAAGTGTCACATGACACAGATCACATACCTCTTTGCAAATAAATTGTGCCATTCCTGCTCCCATTCTTTTAGTAATATCCTCGATTGTCTCTTGGCACCTGCAAGTATAGTTAAAACCCACAGTTTACAAAGGAAAAGTGGTCAACATATCAATCAGTAGACACATTTCGCCAGTTAATTGCAGGAAAGTTTTAGTTTTGACTTTTCATTCTGAATGAAAGAACAGAACTGGTTGGAAAGAACATTTGGTAAACAGTGATAATACAGTTGTGAAACTATGATGGTTAGCTGGTTGGTAAAGGAAACACACATGGTTAAGATGAGAGACTAAAGAAGATCAGGAGAAGAAGAGAATATCCCCACAGAAGGTGTCCCCATCATAATTACAAGAGAAAAATCAAAAGTTAGTAACCTGTTCCCCAGTTCCAGGAAAGCCGTCGAAACATGATGAAATTGGTCCATTAAAACCTTGCACTCCTTTGTACCACCTTAATAAGAAATAGAGAACTCAAGTGAGTGAACTCAATAAAATTCTGGCTGGCTAAATAGTTCGGCCTAGTTCCAACATTTTTTGTAGAGGCAACACAAACTTTTGGATAAATACCATTTACAGATTTTCTTTAAATTAAAACGCCAAAAATTTGTGACTGACAATAACAAAAATTACAACAACAGTTGCAACTAAAGCAACTTTCCTAACCAAGTCGTGCATGTTATGATACACATGGGTTTTGTTAGAGAAGTCCCACATTGGGGAATTTGTGTAGTGCTAAGCAATTAATTTATCCTTGTTGTCCTATAATTCTTTGACTTAAGTTTTTTAGTATAGGTGGGTCCAACTGGATTTGTTAATGAGCTTAGATGTATGCACCCTTTAGATGATCTCCTCCTATGAGCTGATAGAATTAGAATTGATGTAGCGTTGAGCAGATCTACATTGTCCATAAATTCTTCATATGCTAGAAATATCACAAGAATCTCTCACAGCAAGAGAGCATTTATCGTACTTTAGTATTGGTTCTTAAAGAATTTAGTAAAAAATATTCAAATAAAAAATGTAGGTGAGAAAATTTATAGAGGTTCTCATGTAGAATCGTAATCTAGGGGCAAAATATGCTGATATTTCTTGTTCTACGAATAGCAGTAAAATGATTCTAGTCAATTTGAAGTCAATTTTAAATTAAATTTCACAGAGGGAACTGCTTCTCAATGATTCTAGACTTTGAAGGACAAAGTGGCAAAGATGTAAAAGCCACAAGATAAAGGATAGAATCTCCATGATCATTCCTACAGCAAAATGTGAAGGATATCAATTATTTACACAGTGTACACACGTACTTATACGAGAAAACCATCAAGAGAGACAAGTCAAGCCAAAATTTTCTTCACAATACATCTGACTCACGTTTTCTGAATTTTATGTAAAGGTCAGGAAGGGGCAAGAATACTGGACCAAGCATTGGATTACACGGAAAGTCTTAGATCGCCAAAGCTTTAACTGGCAAGAAAGAGGCAGTATTATAGCATGTTTAACTCACATGAAAGATGCCACTCCTTATCATATATGTTCCAATGAAAAGATTTCAGGGTAGGCACTTTGACGTCAGTACTTAGGATTGGGTCATCCTCTGGAAAGGAACATTGAATAGATAAGATTCCCGTACAAAATCACACCCGGATGTCACTATGAAGCTGGAAACAATTAATTAACGTGATTCTAACAAGAACTAGGCAGAGGAACTTAGGAATAATCCTGAAACTGATTGTTTCACGGAATGTGCAGCTGATTAAAAATACAAGTTAAAAACATTATAATCCGATAGACGAAGTATAGCTGGCTCAGATTAGCCTATCAAAAGTGCTAGCTTAGTATTGATCCACTATGTTTGATAAGCAGTTGATAAACAGCATAATGTATGCAACACAAGGACAGTTAATGCAGAGTTATGGGACAAACCAACTGTATCAAGTGCTCGTAGGACCAAATAGAGTGTGCACACCTGCAAACATGGAAAAGAAAAGCCGAAGAGATAAAAGCACATTGAGAGATACTAATCTAATAATTCTACTGGAATTTGCATTGCCAAAAGAAATCAAGAAGTGACCACATAAATCAATGAATGAGGACTATGTAGGCATTGTGAAATTTTGTGAGCTCGGTGCTACCTGTTTAAAAATTTTAAGTTATTAGATAAAAATATTATTTAATATTTAAATATTCTAATACTCCCCGTTACACATAGGCTGGAATTTTGTGTAAGCCTAAAACATGCAAATATGTAATTGAAGAGACAAATGAGAGCCTAGAAAATTCAAAACCTCCTGCTCCATATGGGATTAATGCCAATTGTTTCAAAAGCTTTAGCTGTTAAATTAAGCCATTGTTTAATAGTTAAATTTTCTAATAGGCAACTATGGTACTATCATGCAATTCCATTCGAGATCATACTTAGACGTGGTTCATGTCAAGAGAGCCTATAATACTTTCTTTGACTTTTTAATTTAAACAGCGGGATAAAATAAAGTAATTAGCCGTCAATGGCAATTTAAATGTGTTAGTTAATGAGAAGTAGTTTCCAAAGTGGATATTCTGACTTTTAGAAAGTGAGGAGAAGGAGGATGAACTTGAGGACCTCCTCCCATCGACTAATTGCCAAATTCAAGGAAACCTTGGTCTTGTGCTGACCATCTGACATGTTTTGTGGACTCATCATGGGGACTCACGTATATGCGAGAAAAGCGTGTGGGCAATTTGATTTTAAGTGAACTTCTTAGAAAAGTGTGTACGATTACCCGTCTCGTTCCCCACACTATTTAGTGCTAATAAAACCTACATACGTGTATATCTATGTCAATATCACAACAATATATACCCAAAAGTGAGATTCAATGTAACTGGATCGCCAACATGATAAAATTTAACCGGAAATGCCTTTCCGGAAATATCCCACAAGAAAAGAAAAAGTGTTCAGGGACAGTAAATCAGGAAGATTCTCCGGAAAGGATCACCTTTTATTTGCTGGAAATAGTTATTCTTTTCTTTAAATATTTCACCATACATTGTTCATGGAAAATATTATATATTTCTCCATACATATGTGACAACTTTATCCACAACTCAACCATATGGCATGTATAAGAATCCACTAAGAGCGTGGTGGTTATTAATGCAGAGGATCTCGAGTTTTTAAAGGAATTTCTCATAATCACTTGATATATGAGAAAATAATATAAATTATTTATGAACTTTTGATTTGTTCAAAGTAGTCCTAAACTTTTAATTGGTTGACGTAGTCCTTAAGCTTTTGGTATATGTTTATTTGGTTCTTAAATTATATGAAATTTTGAATGTTGTACTTGAACTTCAATTAATGGAAGTAAAACATTAAAATTTTTCATAAAATTCCAAGACTAAATAAATCAAAAGTTTAGAATTAAGATTACATTAAACGTTGAATAAAATTTAAAGAGGACAATTTATGTTATTACTTTTGATATATTGAGCGGAGACATTCTTAAATCATCATAATTCTTCACAGCACTGATGGCGGAGCAGGAGGCACTAAAAATGAGGGGTTGCCAGAATTACGATGGGAAAATGAGAAGGTGATGGATGGTATTGGAGGCGGGTGACGGCGCGTTCAGCACCACTCGTATTATAAGAGAAGCTGGATAACCTACTTTACCGATCTGTCGTTGCTTATTCATTTTCTGCCTACCATTCGTAAGGCAAGCCCGACACCAAGTTACAATGTAATATCTGTATTAATTGCAGCTAAAAGAGAATGCTTCAAGTTACACTTTATGTTTATTTTCCTGTTGTTACAACTAAAATGATACTCTGCATGATTTTCAAATAGCAAAATATCAATTTACTTACTCAGTTCAGTTTTTTTTTTTTAAAAAAAATTCAACTAAACGAGGACCATTAAAGGGAAAAATCACATCGAAACTTTAAATAAGGCCAAATGATAAAATCACAAACTTTATCAATCAAAAAGATCTCTTAGATTTTCTGTTGACTCCTCAATTATGTTAATTGTAATGTCTTACTTGACTTAAAACTAATAGAAGTTTAAATCTTTAAAATCACAAAATTATTCACTTTAGACTTTTTGTTAACATTTTTTATGTTACTTACGGCAATTTCTGTAAGTAATGATAACACCTTATTTATATAACTTGAATTTTCGAAAAGTTAAACTCGAGGGATAACAGTTCAAGTTAACTTGAAAATCAAATTCACGATAATCTTACGACTAGCCGAAAATGAAACGCACTTAAAAATTTAAAGTATATAGAATTTGTCTGACTAATTTTTTTTCTTTAGTTTTATTTTCGTACAACCCTACTTATCAATATACCAGCCAACTTTCAATTTAAAATAACTTAACTAGACAAAAATGCATTGTGTCTTAGTTCAACGAATGCCATAAAGAGACTTATTGCAGGGTAAAATTTTTACTCGTTTGCTAATTCTTTGAAATTACATTAAATTAGGTTAAAATACATGAGTGTTTCCTAATTTGGCTTTCATTGTATCTATAATAGGTTATTATATTTTCGTGGGTACACTACAAAAAAATTGAATGTACATTTAAGTAATTGCTCAAAACTAAGAAATATTTCGCCTATGGTAATTGGATTTCCTTTTTGTTGGTTTCAATTCCATTTTGGAAGAAAGAAATATTTTCTAATATCTGATAATTTTCTATGTGTCATTCTTTTTCAAATTTGCTCCACGTCTCTTTATTGTGAAGGTTTCAATTGCCAAATACATCTCAATGGCAATTTGTGGTAAAAAAATGCACGTTTTTCTTTGTAAACAACAGTGCGGTTTATCGTAGTAGCACTCTTATGATATCGTAATTGTGTCAGTCACAAAGACAAACACTCAAACATTTGTACGGTAAGCAAATGTCTTTCTTAGGGGCTCTCAATTCCTTTTGTCCACAGGGCGTTCCCTATCGAATGATAATTATATCAATATCTCGACATTACTTTATAGTTGTTTATCGCATGTGGGGCTATAGACCTTATATTGTTTTTTATTTTATTTTTTGGAGGGGGAGTATGTTCACTTGTAGTGGCAAGCAAGTAAAGATGACGTTATGTTTACGTTAGTTAATTGAGTATTTTCTTAATCCTATCAGCTCTGCTCATTTGTGGGTTCTTCTTTTCGCAATAACTTTCATCATCTCTTCTTCTTCTTCTTCTTTATAGAAATATGGCTAAGCGCTCTCTTAATCATATATTCTAGCAAAATTTCTTCCCTACAAGATAGAATAGGATTTTTCTTTTTCTTTTTGGCCAATAATAGTCTAAAAAGTTGGCGTGTGCATTTGGAGGCTCAAAGCTCTTTAAAATTGCTCTTCCAGTTGTACTTATGATCTAGGGTTAGGCCTTTTTCCCCTGATTCTTTTATATTTCTCTTCCCCTTACCCAGTGGAAAATTTCTTCACATTTCTCGATCGCAAGTGATGTTCACCAAGCCATTTAAAAATTTCTTTTGGCTGAAGAAAAGACAGAGAAAACAACTTTATCTATGTATTGCCAACAAGCAAACTCAATGCTTCCGAACTCACCATGGCATTGCTCCAGCCACGACTGCCCCACGAAAAGACAAACTTACTCATTCATAACAGAATCATTAACACAAACATACTCATTCATTACAAAATCATTATAAACGAAAATTTAAGAGTTAAAACCACTAAAAACCCTAAACTGATTACTTTTAATAAATTTATCAAAAACTAACTTTTTGATCACAAAAGGCTTAAATTGTACATCTTTAACAAATTTACCCTTAATTAATTTCCGTTAAATATTATCATCAAATTGTTGAGTTTGATGATACGTGGCAATTAATGAGTGTACCCATTTGGGAACTTATCCTCCATTTGCTATAGTTGCATTAGTTTGGGGTTTTTCTTAATATTAATTCAATTTAATAAAAACTAATATAAAGTAAATTTGTTGTAGATATACCAGTGTGGGGTTTTTTATAATATTAATCCAAAAGTTAACTTGCGATTTTTGCATGTCATCTACACCTCTCACAAGATTAACTGTAATTGACGTCGCGATGGTCCAAATTTCTTAAAGGAAAAAGCAAAAGCAAAAACAGACCGCATCATGAAAACTCTAAATCGAAATCTACGCTCACCGCATGGCGAAGCTCGGTGGGGAGCTGTTCGATGACGAAAGCAAAGGTCTTGGAGAACTTGCGGAGCATGCAGAAGCAGAATCGCCAGTGAGGCTGCCGAGGGATCTGCTTCTCGGCATTCCTCGCCGCCATCTTCACCTTCAGCAGCAGGTAGAGCTCGTCCGGATGCTTCAGAATTTCTCCCAGACTTACCATCTCTCTCGCTGAAGTTGAGATTGGAGAAAGTAGGGATCGAATCTGGTAAAGATGTGATCGAATGCCCTAAGGTGTCACCGCTGGGACGGGAGTAAACAAGTGCGCCCTCTGGTCTTCGGAGTGTTCTAAACCAAGGTAAGGGAAGATCTAGGAACCTCTCCGGTCATAAAAAAAATAAAAATTACGTTCAAAATGGAGAATCTATTCTTCTTTTATTTGTTTGCATGACTCCGAGGTTGATAATAAATATGTAATTAGGAATTGGAGTCAGACTGCTCGAGCAGTGCTATACAATATGATATTTGTGTAAGGGCACGTTTCGGAGTGCCGAGCTTGCATGTGTTTTGCGGGTGACACCGTGAACGTTGTTGCAGAGTGGTTCTTTGGGAAGTTCGTATACATGGAATTTTACATTAAATATTTAAGGGTTGAAGCCAATGAAATCTTATAATAATATTTATTTGATTCTTTTATGAGATTGGAATATTATTAATGAGAAATTATGGAATTGAACGCTATGCATGCTATTTGTAATTGGGATTGAGAAAACTAAGAGTGTTTGGGTGATTCAAATTTAGTTGTAATCTCCCTTTCATCACTGGATCTATCGTAAAAATTTTTATCACTCTTCCTATGGATGTAGGTCACGCCATCTGAACTGTTTAAATTTAGAATTCAATTTATTTTCTTGTTATGTTTATCGTATTGTTAGATTGTTTGCTTTGCAACAATTGGTATCAAAGTTAATGGTAGATTAGTGAGCCCCCAATTTATTATGGTGTTTAGTGATTATCTCATGAATGAATCTTTTGACCAATGCGTTTCGGTGGACATTGTGACATAGCAACGTGGGTCTGATTGCAGACTTCATGGTGCGATCTGGAAAAAAAGACCAAGGATGAAGTTGGACGTTGATGGAATATCAAATTGAAATATCTTTGTGTAGAAGGCTACCTAAATTAAGGGGGAGTCGAAACTAACACCAAACTCACACATGAGGTGGAATTTGTAAAGATACAAATGTGAATAAATCCCATATTGAATAATAAGTGTGGTGTACAATGGTTAATATATCTTAGTTGGTCTGTAACTTATTGGTCTAAGTTTCTTAGTGAATATGTTGACATGTTTGGACTTAAGCTTCCTTTTGGTGATGTCCTTGCTTGAAGGTATGAGGCTTTCATTGCGCACACCACCTACGTGATCATCTGTGCCACAACAACGACGGCCATGGGTCTTTGGCGGTTCCGCCTCCATAGGTGTCAAACCTCATTGCATACAGCCTCGTTTAGGACCTCTAGCCTTGTCAAGTACCCTTCAGCAAAAACTCAAGTTGTGACTTGTCAGACCAAAAATTGGAATTCTCCCCAGAACTTACGGCGGGAGGAAGATTTCAGATTGAGGCTACTCGATCCAGGTGACACTACTTAATTTTGCTTCTGTCGTTGCATGTATTGCAAGATTTATGTAGTCCGTTTTATTTTGGCAGTTTCTAACGTCCTCAAAAAGCATGCGGAATCATTGGAGCGTCTTTCCTGGTACCTCTTCCCTTTGTTTGTCGATCGCTCCTCATACACACATTCATTGGCTCTTCCAACATTGCAGTCATGAAGTCATGGGACTCGAGAAAATTTGCATGCACAGGTAATTGAAGTGAACATTCAGGGAACTGAACATTCGCTTATTGTATAGATACTGTTTCCGATTATCTAATAAATTAATTAAAGTAGATGATCTTTTCAGTTAAATTAAAAATTCTAAAGTTCCATAATCCCTTCCTGAACCAATCATTAATCTTTTAATTCATTTGGCTCTCACGTTCTTGTCCAGAAAAATATACAATGTTCAGAAAAAGATAAAGAGAATTTCGGGAATTGCATATTCAATTTGAAGATGGATAAATAATAGAATAGAATAGAATAGAATAGAATAGAATTAAAAAAAATTAACTGCTCCATATTGATCTCCAGGCATGGTTATTTTAGGGGTGTCAATGGGTCGGGTTGGCTTGGCTTTTGATGTTACCTAACCAACTCGAATCATAAGGGCCACGCTCTAACCCGACCTGTCCCAAAATGCATAAGACCCAAAGCAAAAACTTGGGTTGGGTTGGTCCTAGTTGGGTTTTCGGGGTCTTCGTTTTCTTTTCTTTGTTGCCTCCCTCTCAGTCAAGCAATTTTCTGAAAGGATTACGAACAAATCCAACAAGATGAAACCATCACAGGGAAGAATATAATCAACGGTCGAGTTGGCTCCTTTTGCGAGACGATCATCATTAATTTAGGACTGATGATAAAACCAACCTCGCATCATTCCCAGACAAGAATTGGTAATGAATTCTCTGGTGATCATGTCATATGAAATTGAATGAATTCTCTCTGGATTATGGAAATAAATGACATATGGAGTGACCCGCCAGAACATTTGATAAAACAAGAATCGGTAATTGCACCATTGAATTTAACAAACCAAGCCAGAGGATGCTCAAGACCATATAAATCTGTAAAGTTACAGTAGTTAGTAAGGGTGCGTTTAGTAACATTTTTACTTCTAGGAACAATTTATTTTGAGAAATAGTTCTTTTCTATTTCTACTCTCTAGAACAATTTCTGAGTAAAATAAGACGTTTGGTAACTACAAAAATTTATTATTATCGGAATAGAAAAGGAATAGAAATGTGTTTGGTACTAACATAAAATTTTTATTTCTTTTTTCTCCTATGGTGGTGGCGGCGGGTGATGCCGAGAAGCCGGTGGACAGGGGCAGCTAGCGACCGGCGATCGACAACCACCAATCGACGTTTGGCAACCCTCTTGCCTCCGCCGGTCGCCATCGCCACCGCCGCCGCTACCGGTCATCGGGTCGCCGCTGCCAGTCGCCAGCCACCAATCGAAGGGCAATGGTGAGTGGGCGGCGGCGACGGCGACGATGACCAGGGGAAGGCGGATGGTGATGGTGGGCGGACGGTGGTGTGTTATGGACAGTGAGTAGTTCCCAAGAAATAGTTTCTAGAAATTGTTCCCAAGAATAAAAAGTTACTTTTTTCTACTTCTCATTTCTACTCCAAATCTATTCCCGAGAACAACTTTATACTAACACCATAAGCTTGCTCCTAAATCGGGTTCTATGTGTTTCTCATGTACTCCCACGAATGCATGCATTGTGCCAACACATGCATCTAACAATCATATGCATAATTTGGAACTAAACATGTATGCAGGCCTAATGACCTTGGTTCTCAATCAATCAAACAATTAATGAACCAACATCAGGTCACTTCTCTCATTCGTCATGCGTTAATCACAAATACATGCGCTAAACAAGTGATTGGAATGATAAAAAATTTCATATGATGCTTAAAAATGATATTATTACAAATAGGCACCATATGAATAGACACTTGGATCAAAACTTGATAAAATGCAAAGTTTCAAAATTCACTATACTTCGATGGATTTGATAAAATCATTAACTGCCTTTTTTATTTTTTGAAAATTTTTGTGGACGAAGGTCAAGAAATAAGGGTCAAAATTCATGAAGACCCAAAAACCAGTTTAGCACGCATTATTTTCTAAAATTCCGTAAATAAAGACAAGTCATGAAAAGCAAAACAGAGCAAATACAAAACAGGGGACCTAAAATGCAAACAATTGGGAAAGGACCCATGGATAATTAGTCCTAAAAAAATTATGGCATATCAAGCACTCAATAAGGAACAATTTTCATGAGAAATTTTCCTAAAATAAGCTACACATGAATCTTTAAAAATCAAGAAACACTAGGTTACACATCCAAACAGGACATGGCAGCAAGATTTCATGGCAAACTCATGGTGATTTGTCACAATGAACGATGTCTGAAAATTCTCAATTTTTTCCACAACTTATACATGTGAATAACAATCAAGTTCTGTTAAGAATCCAACCTCAAAATATTTACCCAAAAATCCACACAAAAATGACGATGGATTTGGTTCAGAGAGGAAAAACATGCATTCCGAATTTTACTTTTGACAGATTTCATGGTAAATTTGCAAAAATGGAAAATGGGTCAAATGACATGCATACATAACAAAATTGGTGTCTTTGGAAAGCTTACGAAATGGCCTAAGACCCCCTAAAAAATATTGGGTCCAATTAAAGTCAACCACATGTCCCGCCCCGAATCCCGAGCACGCGACAATCCCTTACCATGGTCAATTGAAAGCGACGTCCCAGGACTCATCGACGACCATTCATTTTAATCTTTCATTATGCGCAAGTGGAAGACGAACCATTCCCAGTCCAACAAACAATCAATCAATCAATCAATCAGGGATAGAGGGATGAACAATAAGAACAACCATCACTACTCATTTATATAATTTACTAGATTAACCAATGAAGGATAATTTCTCGATACAAGCCCGACAAAAGGGAGCCGATCCATCCTCTAAGCCAAACCAAAAAGGAACTAGGTTAGGCTAATCTAGCTATACAAAGTGAACCCTCGGGTTTAACACCACGGTCACTTGGACCCATCAGACTCGACTCTGTCAGGCCGATCACTGGAGAAGCGGGGGCAGAATTCTCCATTGCAGGTGCGCCATTCTAAGGACCTGAAAATGGTTAATCACGATAGGTTGAGATAAAATCTCAGTGAGTTCTTCCCCTAAGCCCTGATTAGTACACCAACTCAACCCGGGGTATCTCTCCAGAACCACCCCTTACTCAACCCAACCACAAACAACCAGCAATCAATAATTAAACCATAGACAGGGTCAATCAACAAGCAAAAGTCGGTTCGCATGCAACCTTATCCGATATGCCATACCCTGCACGTAAAACCTCATACAATACAAGCAATGTAACTAATAATCATATAGTCGGTTCACATGCAACCTTACCCGATATGCCATACCCTGCATGTAAAACCTCATACAATACAAGCAATGCAACCAACAATCATATAGCCAGTTCGCATGCAACCTTACCCGATATGCCATACCTTGCACGTTATAAGTCAGCACAATACACGCAATGCACATGGCCGTTAGATGATGCAGTTCATCAATCACATGCGAGTCGCGTCACACGCGATCTCACCTAGCCATTGCCACTCCTTGCACGTTATCAATTCATGCGTGCGTGCCATAAATTATGATGTGATCACCTCATGCATAATCGAAACTGATGATGCAATGTTTCTCGTACACTTTGGTATCCACACGTGTTCCATTGGGTCGAGGTGCAACGGCGGTATGGCGCCCTTCCTTCGCAGAGACGCAACCGCGCCCTTCCGTGCAGGCCGAGACGTTATGGCACTATGGCACCCTTCCTCCGTAGAGGCGCAACCATGCCTTTCCGTACTCTCCGAGGTGCTACGGCATTACGGCGCCCTTCCTCCGCAGAGGCACAACTGTGCCCTTCCGTGCCCTCTGAGGCACAATGGCGCTACGGCGCCCTTCCTTCGCAAAGGCGCAACCATGCCCTCCCTTCGGTGATTCGGACTATTGTAGCCAAAGCACACATACTTGCAAATACACTTGCATTTAAAATCTCAAGTCCTTCCTCATAAAAGCGGTCCATTTCCAGTGTCCCTTGGACAAACCATTTTTCCCACCTTTCTTATAAAAGCAGTCAATTTCTAGTGTCCCTTGAACAAATCATTTTCTTTCTTTTGTGAAAATCACACAATTCAAGCGGATGCTTATGCAATGTCATATCCAATTCATTTCATATGATTAAGGCACATGAAATTATGCACAATTTCACTTCCGGATGAACAGTGCCATGAACAGTATCGTGAACAGTGCACATGAACAATGAAATTTCTGAATTTAATAATTAAATAATTTAATTCAGAAATCACATAATTTAATCAATAAATGCAGAAATTAAAATAAATAAATAATTAATTAAAATAATTAATCAATTTAATCAAGCAAAGCATGCTTAATTAGCACATAACACACAATTAAGTATAATTAAACAAGATTAAGTTAATCTAATCTTAACCCTTAATCTAACCACCTATCTTAGGGCTAATGCACTTAATTAAACATCTTAATCATCCCTTAGCATTAATTAACCCAACCCTAAGCAAGTTTAGGCACTAAATAGGGTTTGGAAGCTAAACTCACCCGTTAAGCGAGCTGGAGACGCAGACGCGGCGGCGGCGACGAACCTGACACCCGAGCACCTCTCCGACGATGATCCAAGGCGGTCCTGAGCTCAACACAGCAGCAACAACTTCGGATGCCCCACTGAACTTCACAAAACAACACTACAGGAGGAGGAGGTTGCTGGTCGGAGCAAAAACAAGCTGGCCGGTGATCGGAGGCTCCAGGGGGTCGAGGGGGAGTTGTGGGTGGCTGGTGTGGGCAGTGGTTAGGTCAAAAATGGAGGAAAATAGGTCAAAAGGCGGAACACAGCAGAACTGGTTGCTATAGTGATGGTCCGGCGAGCAGCCGGCTTCCGGCCGCCGTACGGATCGGCCGACGGCTCCGTTTGACAAACGGCCAATGCTATCCATGCGGATTCTCTCTCCCGAGCATAACGGTGGGTGGCAGGACCCGAGATTCTACCGAGAAGGCAATGAACAACTCAAAATTCAGTGAGAAGTCAAAAGCTGAAATTTGCAGGAAGAAGGGAAACAAGGGGAGAGAGGGGCTGCGATTTTTGGAGAAGATGAAGGGGAGAGAGAGAGATGAGAGCTGGTCTTCAAGCCTCATTAATGCCATTAAATGGCTTGATTCAACCCCCAACTAAATGACATCATCTTCTCTCTCTTCCTTCTGACTTTTCTTCAAAATCCAAGGGCATTTTAGTCATGTCCACCTTGCACATTTCCCAATCTGTCCTTGGGCTGAAAATAAAAGGCAGGCCTAGGAAACGGGCTGGTAAATGAATAGGAACGGACTCGGGAATTTTTTGGGCTCAAATTGGCTCACGTTTAGATAACAGGCTCGAGAGGGTTAATGATCGGTTTGACCCAACGGGCTCACTTGCTTGTCTCGGTCTTCCACGATGGCTGTCCCACCTTGAGCGTGAGGCCCACACTGATTTTTCCCGGCCCACGTCCTCATAGGCTCAATTCCTCAATCCGTAAACCCCTTTCCCAAAAACTCGGCTTAATTGACACTGTCGACTATCGAGGAAGCATCATCGAAAAGCCTGTCCTAGACGTTCCCGAAAATTCAAAGTCCAATCTTGGATTCTCATGCCTTGTCAATTTTGCCCAAATGTCATTTTGGTATAATTCAGACTGACAGGTGGCTTCGAGGATTCACGCGTAACCGACTCGTGCCAAACCATGTTCAAGACTTCTCGACACATGGACGTCCTTGACGACATGAAATTGCGAAGGATAGATTCTTATTTCAAAGTACACGATTATCAAGGATCGACATAGGGTTGTTCACAGGTTTGATAACAGTAGACGGAATCAATTGTCGTCCTATTATTTCTGTCTGCAGATCGACTTCTATTCGTCCCTGAAATCGGCCTGCATGATTACAGGATCGCCCTTACGCAAGTCTTACGGTTGAGTCGTTTTCCCAGGTCAAGTTCTTTAGTCGTACGAGTTCTGTCCTTAGTAGCCTTTCCCTTCAAGGTCATTATCTCGGAAATGATTGGGTCCAAGCGAAATCAACCAACAATGCATTGGCGAAAATCACGTTCACTCATCCCTAAAAGGGCTCGAATTTCAAGACGTCACACCACACGCTCAAATGGAGACATTTACTCAAGTATGCAATGTGGCAACACATATGGCAAACTACAATGCATGAAGATAGGCTATTAGAACTGCCTATATGATGTATGAAAATCATAAAATTTGGCACATCTTAAGGTTAAATGTAGTGGACAAATTGGATGAATACATTTATCCCTAAATGCATGCACAAATGAATTCATGAACATGGATAGGTCTTCTAATTCTATTCACAGCAGCATTTGTAAGGGTCTTGAAGGATTTTCCATACCCTAACATTATAAAAAAAAATCCTAAGCAAATTTAGGGATGCAGAACAGGACATGGGGATCATTTCTCTTGATAGGGACCTAAGCCTAATGAGGTTCCTAAAAACCGAGAGAAAATTGACAAGCGATGTAGGTCACAGGGGAGCAGAGCAAATTAATCACGCCTTTCGAACAATTTACCTTATCAAATGATATTTTTATTTTTTAAGAAAATTTATATGTTATAACTCTAGATGTTCTGAACAAATTTCATGAAGAGGGCATCAGGTTGGTTTACGACACACAATTTTCTAAAAATCGAGCAACAGATGCAAGTCAGTTAGATCAGCATGCGCAGAGGACGATTTTTTTCGAGTTATGAATGCCTAAAAATGCTCTAAAAATTCTGAGAAAAATGTATGTCATGACCAATGTAATTTCATGCATTTCTCATGAAGATCTATCCTTGAATCTCAATACAGAAGTCAGTAAAAAATCATCAAACAGAGAAGACTGATTTGGAATATGCAGGGAAACATGCACTGGACATATGGTCGGTTCACAGGGGATTTCACCGACTAGAACTCATCAGAAAAATTCCAGAAAAAAAAAAGGTGTAGTTTAGACCACTCCAAATGACTTTTGTGAAGGAGCCAACTCCAAAATCACGACAGAAAAATCAATAAAAAAAATGGACAAATTTGCTAATTTCATGCAAAATCTGATTTCCAATTTCCACAGAATGTTCAAACAGACTCCGAAATTTGAAAAAAAAAAATTGAGGTAGTAAATGATACCGGATCGGGACCTTTTATATGTCAGTGGAAAGCTCTTTGAGTCGCCTTCGAACGTCATGCAGACATTGAATACAACAGACAAATGCAACAAGCTCAAATCACGTCAACTTATAGATCTGTCACCCAGACCTCTTAAAATTGCAGATTAAGTCCAAACAAGCAATCAATTCAAGCCATCATCCATTATTCAAATCCATTCTATAGTATCCTAAACACCTCATAGCACATATGATCATCATCAAACCAGACCTAGGTACGAACTCTAGCCCCAATTGCCTAAGGCAATCTCACTTTATCGAGTTCATAAAAGAGGAGTTTACCTTTTGTACGTTTTCAAGCAAATTGACCCCCAATATGCAATCATCACAACAACACAGCAAAAAAGAATGTTGAGGAAGATTTGACGGAGGTTGAGATTGCTGGAAAATGACCAACCAATGTCGAATTTGCTCCGACTTGCTGCTGGACAGAATAGCTACCAAGATCAGGCACCGATAAACCTGATCTGAGAGAAACGGTGGATTGGAGATATCCGGTGGACTTCAAACTCACCTCCGACTATCTACAACATGTAAACTCATCAAGGATGATCGCCAAACTAGTCGAGAAAGTCAGAGGAGTCATCAAAGGGTTGATCGAGGCTGAGGAAGCTGCTGGATTTCTCATCGGTGTGAGAGGCTTCCCTTGAAGCCGAGAGAAGTGCTAGAAATAGACGTTCTAGCGATCTTTAAGGGCGGTGCCGGTGTCGTGGAGGCCGGGAGGAGATGAGCGACGCCGAGGGACTAAGCGCCGGCCAAGGATCCGTTGGCCAGGCGATGAATGACGCGGCGAAGGAGGCGGTCACGCATGCGATTTGGAGGGAGAGAGAGAAAAAGGAGGAGAAGAGAGGGAGAGGATTTTTCAAGAGGAAATAAGGATTTTCCAGATCTGGAAATGTGCACAAATGAGGCCCCGCTTTCGTTTTTTGGAGGGAAAAAATATATATATCTCACCCTTAAGATTGCATCTTGGCCCTTGGATTAATTCAAGGGCTAAGAACCAATCTTACTAGCCAACCAACTAAATTAGTTGGTTAAGTTTATTTAAAATGATAGCTAATATGCATATGCCTATTTTGACAATTGTGATGCATCAACGGTCGTCATAAATTTCGCGGTTAAAGCTTAATTGAGGGCATTTTTGTAATTTTGCAAAATTTGATAGCAAACTCGTAAATTTAAGAATGAATGGCATGGGTGGATTGGCCACAAGGAGGGCCGCCAGTCACTGGTCACCAGTACCTAAGAACTACCTAGCAAAGGGCCGAATTGGCCATCTCAGCCATTCCATCGGTTGGACCAATCGGACTGATCTAAACCTGTTTGATTGGTTTGGCCACCCCTCTTGGGTGATTGAGCCTTTTTTCCTAATTTTTGTGCAATTTGCTCCCTCAAGGACTAAATTGAAAAGAAATCTTACCTCATTTGATGCAAAAATAGCCTAATTGGAATAGAAATGGTCCAATTTTAGTGAAATGGGGTTAATTAAACCAATTAAAGATGCATTGGAATCTCTATTGATTTAATTATCCTCATAACATGAACAATCATCAATGTACACAATGGGTGTACAAAAATTGGAATTTCTATTCAAATGAGGACAATTCATGCAATTTTCTATCTTAAAGTGCAAATTAATTGAAATTGACTTCAATTAATATTGTAAGGCATCAATATGTCTAATTGCCTTGACCCTAGAAGGCCTGTTGTATTTAAATTGACATGAAAAAGTATGTGCAACCTTTATCTCAAAATTAAATTGAGCACCAATGTCAAAATTGAACCCCAATTCATCAAATTAAACCCTAGTATTGAATTGATCAACTTGAATTGCATTAAATGACATTTATTTTCCCCATTTTCTTGAATTCAAGTAAGCTAAATCCTTGAAATTGGCAAGTTTGTGAATGATTTTGCCAAAATTGACTTCGGACTTGAACTTAATCTAAGAAACTAAGTGGATGGAAGCGTTGGTTCGCAAATCATGAAGAATTGATTTGGACCCCTAATTAGGGGCAAAATTGTCAATTTATGTTTTGACTTGATTGAACGAGTGAATGGGTAATAATCTTTAGATCAAATGTCATAAAGTGAATGAAGCTAAAATATGAATGAAATGAAAGTAAATTTATTTTTAATCGATTTTGAGCCTAAAATCGAAAAATTCAAAAAATGATGTTCTTAATTGATTTTCACAAAATTTTCAATGCTAAAATCAAATTAAAGCTAAAAGGAATATTTTTGTGTAAAAAGTCAATCTTTGACTTAGGGATTTGACTTTTGATGAAAGGGTTGACCAAAAGCCAACCTTTGAGTTTTCGGATTTTCAATGAAAATAATTAATAAATTACCTAAATATGATAGTTCAAAGGAAAAGAAATGAAAATTCACACTTTTGGTTTTAGAAATGGACTCCGTCGCAATAGAAAAAACTAATTTCGATTTATTAATTTTTAATGACGCATTGACTAAAAATCAAGTGTCACCACTTTAGTCCCTTAGCTCCAATGCAATATTATATAGGTATAATTAAAATGCTCATAATAATTATATGCAATTTAACTAATATTTTGACAAAAAAAACTAATATTTATGTTTAAGAGTCATAATCAATTCTTAATTTTCTATACAATCTATAACTAAATGATGGTTGTCAAAATTTAGGTGCAACAATTAAAAAAAATAATTATTTTGTTTACTACACAGAACAGGGACTTTGCCAACCTAACAAAAGAAGACTAATATTTTAACGTAGAAAACGCATTATAAAAGTCCATATCTATGCCCTGTCACTGCCCATTTCAATTTTTGTTTTACTGTTTCATTTTATAAGTCCTTTTTCATGAAGATGTAGTAGCTGAAATGTGTGCCATTGTTGTAGAGGAAACGGATCAATTTATTCACGCAATAAATGTGCGAAACGAGTTACAACAACCAGTTCTGAAATAATTCCACATGCACCATTATCTTCACGTTTTATTCGAAACCAGGAATCACTTGCACCCACTTATTTTCTGTACCTTGGACACGACTATCGTGTATCACGTTGTACCCGATGGAGCATAATGAATAGTGGGGAAGTAATCACAATTATGCACTAGCTTTGGCAGTCCGTACCAATCATCATAGTGGAGCTGTCCTATTTCCATGGCGTTCTTAGTCTGCTAGTGGACTCCTGCGTCATAAAGGTTACTAGCATTAATCTGCTAGTCCACTTTTGTGTCCTACACGTGTAACATGTGATATCAAGCAGATGTACCAAAGGTTAATAGCATTCATCAGCTCTCAACTTTTTCAAGCTCCACGTGTAACATGTCATATCAAGCAGACCCCGGAGTCAGATGATATTATCAGATTACTTTAATGCACGAGACTCATGCCGGAATTTAAAATACAGGAAAGAACTGCTTTAATAAAATAAACTCTGGCCTTTTCCGTTCCTTTTCTTTCGACCTTCATGACATAGGATGCCTTAGCCTATAAATATCCATCAGTAAGGTCTTGACACCCTCAGAGAAGTTTCTACCATCTAGTGTTCTATATCTCATCAGACACCTGAATCTAGAGAATTAGCGACCAAGAGATGTCTCTTCAGATTTCAGCAATCCCATCTCCTTCTCCTTCTCACGAAACAAGCGACGTCACTAAACGCCGGTCGGGAAATTTTCATCCCAGCATATGGGGGGATTACTTTCTCAAATATGCTTGTGACTCCAACTCAATGGTAACATTTAAGCTAATCTTTTTCTGTTTTTTTTAGATTACCTTCTGAAAACTTTTCTATGGTTATATCTTTTGGAAACTGAGTATATAGAAATAATTATCTGATAGTATTGGGCAACATCCCACATAATTTGATAAAAAAAGAAAAGAAAAGAAATTCCAGTTTAGGAGCTCCATGCATGTATTGGTCCTTACTCGATTCAAAATTTTTGTGTGACCCTTAGGCATGCACTATGGCTTAACAAATGTAGAAATACTTTTGCTTCTATTAATAAAACTAGTCTTGATGAAACAATCTTCAAGTAATTTCAATTCCTATCAATCGTGGTCAATTGGTCATAAGCAATATATTTCTTGCATTCTTACTAAATTTTTGTCATTTTCCTCTATTTTTTGAACTTTCAATTTCATATTGTTGTAGAGTTCTCAGGGCATAGCAAAGGAACAGGTTGAGAGATTGAAAGGAGAGGTGAGAAAGATGTTGACGAGTGCTATGGATAATCCTTCAGAGAAGTTGAACTTGATTGATCAAATCCAACGCTTAGGACTTGCCTACCATTTTGAGATTGAGATAGACAAGGAGCTGGAACAAATCCACAAAAGCTATTTCGAATTTCAATGCGGCAATAATGATGATGACCTACACACAACTGCCCTTCTCTTTCGATTGTTGAGGCAACAAGGTTACAATGTTTCATGTGGTATGTTATTTCAAATTCTCATTGATCAATCAATTGAGAAAATTCTATTGCAAACACTAGTTTGACAGCCCATTTCATTGATTAGAGTGAACCTGTAATATTATTGAGATGTTTAGTTTACTCTAGTTTTGATTTGCTATCATTCAACTTTTTTCTCTGTACAATTGTCATATTATGATTTCTTCAAATTTTCTCGTTTTGAGAGGTGAATAGTACTTTCTTCTAGTTCCTTGGTTTAGGATGTCATTTTTCCATCATTTCCAATTGATCTAGATATTGTGTATGATGTTTTTCATGGCATCTCTTGATAGCATTTTTCCCACATTCTTTTTGGCTATACAGAAATCTTTAACAAGTTCAAGGACAACGAAGGGAATTTCAGGAAATCTCTCATTGTTGACGTCCAGGGATTACTAAGTCTGTTTGAAGCTTGCCATCTAGGGTTTCATGGTGATGATATTTTGAACGACGCACTTGCTTTTACTATGACTCACCTTGAATCAATTGACAAAGGAAAAGTAAGCCGTAATCTCGAAAAAGAAGTGAGTCATGCCCTAAACCAGCCAATCCACAAGGGACTGCCAAGGCTAGAGGCAAGGCATTACATTCAACTCTACCAAGAGGAGCCTTCACACAATGAAGTCTTGCTCTCCTTGGCTAAACTTGATTTCAACTTATTGCAAGAGCAACATCAGAAGGAACTCAACAACATTACAAGGTTAACTTCGTGATAGCATGTTTGAAGTGGCTAGATATTCTAAGAATTCCAAATTGCCATGATTGATTCATCCAATTTAAATTTATCCTTTTGACAAAAAAAAAATTGGATTGCCGTTCTAAAGTACATTCTATATATAAAATCAAAATTCTATCAATGATGTCTTTACCATAAATATGATTTATTGGTAAACTATAGGTGGTGGAAGGATTTAGAGGCAGAGAAGAAGTTTCCATTTGCTAGAGATAGGTTGGTGGAGCTGTATTTCTGGATGTCAGGAGTTTATTTCGAGCCAAAGTATGAAGCTACAAGAGAAATACTAACCAAAATGATCGCGATTGTTTCCATATTTGATGACCTGTATGATATCTATGCCACATTGGCAGAACTAGAAGTCTTCACGGAAGCAATTGAAAGGTATAGTTGGCACTCAAATGCTTTTTTTCATTTACCAATTCTATATTCTAATTTGATCAACTGTTAGTTAGGATCAAGTGTGATACTTTCTGAACTTGAACTTAGGTGGGATGTCGATGCCAAAGATGGATTGCCAGAATACATGCAAGTGTGTTACCAGACACTTCTTGATTTGTATGATGATTTTGGCTACAGATTTACCAGAAAAGGACAATCATACTACCTCTTCTATGCAAAAGAAGTGGTAAGCCATTCGAGTTACATCAATCAAATGCAATTTTTTCTCCGTCCTCTTGCAACAAAATATCGGGTTTTTGGATAAGCATGAGAGAACATCATTTATCCAAGTCCACCAAATGCATTAAAGTTAGACTATTGACGTAGCTTTATGTTTGACAATGAATTCTTAGATGAAAAACCATGTGAGAGCATACTTCGCCGAAGCCAAATGGTTCCACCAAAACCACATGCCAACGATGGAGGAGTACATGTCCATTGCATCAACATCCATTGGTTGTGAATTGCTATTGGGGACGTCGTTTCTGGGAATGGAAGATATCATAACAAAAAATGATTTTGACTGGTTATTATTCAGCGACCCCAAGATGGTGAAGGCTTCAAAAATAGTCTCTCGGCTCATGGATGATATTGCTGGACATAAGGTACATAAAAGCTATAGCAGTGAACAACATTAATTATCTCAATTGTCTTATATACTTTATCAATAGGAGTAATCATATAATTTCCAAGAAATTTGTTTACAGTTTGAGCAAGAGAGAGGACATTCGCCATCTTCAGTAGAGTGTTTCATGAAACAATACAAAGTTACGGAGGAAGAGGCTAAGGATGAGCTGCGTAAACGAGTGGTCGATGCATGGAAGGACATGAATGAGGAACTACACCATTTAACCGTTGTGCCCAAGCTACTCCCCGTGAGAATTCTGAATTTTGCACGAGTCTTCCATGTGGTGTATAACGATGAAAAAGATCACTACACTCATCCTGGAACCAAGTTCAAAGAGCATGTGACTTCTCTGCTCATCAATCCATTGCCAATGTGATGGTTAGAGGAGCAAGTATAGTTACCAAGTGTCTTTACATTGCATTAGACATTTTCGAATCTACCTATGCACCTCTTGAATTGTGTTAACACTAGATCATTACTCCCCCCCTTCTAGGTAGATTTCAATGCAAAACATGAGTCCGCAAAAAATGGCACATTAAAATATAATAGTATTCTATAAATGCCTAGTTCAGTTTCTTGATCAATATCAAATATATATTTTAATATATGCTTGTGGTAGTCTTACTACACTCAGATCTGCACAAATTACAATATCCAACGGAATTGGAACAAAGTTTCGCATTTTCGGATAAAGTAACTCATTTGTCGATGGGGAAAGTACAGGCGGGAGTGCTAAAAGTTGACACGGAAGGACACTTAAGTGCCAAAACTTACAAACGGTACACTTAAGTGCCACTTTTCAAAAAAAATGGATCATTTAAGTGTCAGGTTGCCGGAACTCTGCCGGAAATCCTACGTGGCATTTTTTTATTAATTTTTTTGCCTACATGGCTCGCCGGAAATTGAAACGATGAAAAATTAACGCAAAACGACGTCGTTTTTGCGCTGACGTGGATTTTTAAAATTATTAATTAAATAATTTTAAATAATTTTAAAAATAAAACATTTTAAAATTGATTAATTTAAAAAAAAGGGAGGGGAAATAATTTTTTTTTCTTTTTTTTAATAAAATCAATATTAATTTTTTTAAAACCTGATGTGGACTTTAAAACCTGACGTGGATAATTTTTTTTTATTAAAATTGTCACGTGGAATTTTTTATTTTGAAAAAAATGCTCCGTCAGCAAATGAAGTCGCCGGAAAATGGACACGTAGCAATTTGGCCGGATTTGGCATTTAAGTGATCTCTTTTGCTTCGATTTTGGCACTTAAGTGTACCATTTGTAATTTTTGGCACTTAAGTGTCCCTCCGTGCCAACTTTTGGCACTCCTGGGGTCCGTGTGTCTTTGTTGGTTGTATACCTGATCTTGTAATTTTTCAATCGCTCTAACATTCCCTCCATGAGAGAGCACATAAATTAAATCCCAACAATAGACATAATCATTAGACAAGTGTATTAGATGAAGACGAGGCATTTCTCCCCCCAATCGATGAAGAGGATGTCCCCATCACCCATTACTTTGACTAGTGTCCTCCTTGAGACAAGACAAATCTTTGTTTATTCTACCTTTCTCCATATTTCCATACGCACCTCCCATATCTAAAGCTTCATATTCTAATCATAATCTTGATTGTGTAATTTTAGAACATTTCGCACGTGTTCTAATCATAACTTAATTGGTGATTGGTGGATACTTCACTTTCAAAACCCTACATTTAAATTAGTGCAAATATAAAATATCTCTAATTGAAGTGATCACGATTAATTTCCAACCTCTTGAAAGCACTTGCCGCCTGCCGTCCACTACCCTTTGATTAATCAATTTCTTATGTTCCATCTTTTACTTTTGAGAATAAACAATTAGGAGGCCATTTCTTTTTTCTTTCTTTTCTTGGATAAAGAAAGATTGGTGGATTGTTGATTCATAAGTGATAGATCAGTATGGCACATGCATGACGCATGAACTGAACGAAGAGGAGAGGGAAAAGAAGGTATAATTTGCATATAATTCGTGTATGAGTTACCAAGTGTCTTTACATTGCATTAGACATCTTCGAATCTACCCTATGCACCTCTTGAATTGTGTTGACACTAGATCATTACTCCCCCGCCCTTCTAGGTAGATTTCAAAGCAAGACACAAGGAGTCCGCAAAAAATGGCACATTAAAATATAATAATATTCTATAAATGCCTAGTTCAGTTTCTTGATCAATGTCAAATATATATTTTAATATATGCTTGTGGCAGTCTTACTACACTCGGATCTGCACAAATTACAATATCCAACGGAATTGGAACAAAGTTTCGCATTTTCGGATAAAGTAACTCATTTGTCGGTTGTTTACCTGATCTTGTAATTTTTCAGTCACTCTAACATTCCCTCCATGAGAGAGCACATAAATTAAATCCCAGCAATAGACATAATCATTAGACAAGTGTATTAGATGAAGACGAGGCATTTCTCCCCCCCAATCAAGGATGAAGAGGATGTCCCCATCACCCACTACTTTGACTAGTGTCCTCCTTGAGACAAGACAAATCTTTGTTTATTCTACCTTTCTCCATATTTTTCATACGCACCTCCCATATCTAAAGCTTCATATTCTAATCATAATCTTGATTGTGTAATTTTAAAACATTTCGCACGTGTTCTAATCATAACTTAATTGGTGATTGGTGGATACTTCACTTTCAAAACCTTACATTTAAATTAGTGCAAATATAAAATATCTCTAATTGAAGTGATCACGATTAATTTCCAACCTCTTGAAAGCACTTGCCGCCTGCCGTCCACTACCCTTTGATTAATCAATTTCTTATGTTCCATCTTTTACTTTGAGAATAAACAATTAGGAGGCCATTTCTTTTTTCTTTCTTTTCTTGGATAAAGAAAGATTGGTGGATTGTTGATTCATAAGTGATAGATCAGTATGGCACATGCATGACGCATGAACTGAACGAAGAGGAAAGGGAAAAAAGGTATAATTTGCATATAATTCGTGTATGAGTTATATTAGAAAAAGTTCCTTATCGAAGAGTTGATGTAATTTCCATCTAAATGTATTGACGGGCTCAAACTCAAGATTCCCTCTTGATGAACTCCCCTGGTGGAGGTATTAGAGCCAAAAGAAAACATGTTCTGGGGGTTTCCTCCTCAGCTGCACACCACACTACAAAGTTGTGACAGAGGGCTGAATTTTAATTTTGGGTTTTTACTGTCTGATTTCTGTCTGGAAATTATGTTATTGCAATAACGTTTAGAGCTAAAGTAGAAAGAGGAGAGTTCGATGGGAAGAACAACTTTGGGTTGGATAGCATCAAGATTTGTACACTATTAACAACCCAAGAGTTGGCAAAAGCATTGGATGGCAAGGCTAAGTTCAGACATTGTGGCATTTGAATTTGAAATTGTTTGTGGATAAGAAAAATGAGCACAATTGATTGTGAAGTCGGATTCAAAGGAGTAACGGCTTGGATGAGAGCCGAGTTGACGATTGATAAATGCAGAGAATCAAGACGCGACTTTGGAGGAATAATTGGATATAAGATGTCATGCCAACGTGAAGATATGGAGCCAAAAGTCTTGGAAATGTGAAGACATGTTGGAATTGCTGAAGAATTCTTGATTAGCACATGCATTAAAAATATTATAAATATCAGTACTTGTGCATCGTAGAACCCCTCCTCCCACGAGAACAAACAAACAAATAAGTTATCTTCCAATTTTTGTATCATAGCTGTAACTTCTAGATATCTCATTATCGATTAAATTTCGATATGTATCATAGTTGTAGCTTTTAGACCACCGTCAATTCCAACATATCTTTCTATCATCTTGCTTTTTCGTTGATTAAATTCTAGCAAAGTGTAGTATAGTTTATTGATGGTTATATTCCGTTGGAATATGCCTATTGCTTTCATTGTGCTCTAGTGATATATCCTATTCAGCATCGTCACAAGAGCTGGTTCTTTTTAATAAAACTCGAAAAATGATATTCTGTAAAAGGTATTCCTTCGTCGAGATAAATTCCAGTGTAACAACATATAAATTAAATCCCAAGAAAAGATATAATATGCATCAGAGATGTGAATTATATGAAAACAAGACATTTTTCACATTGATCGAGGAAGTTTTGCTCCCCGAGAAAATGCAATTCCATAAGAAGAAGTAAAAAAAAAATTTGATAAATCAGGAGACGTTTTTCACATGCAAGACGAAAAATCTTTGTTTATTCTACTTTTTCCTAAATTTTACATATCTTAATTTTCAGATTCCGGTTATAAGCTTGATTGCGCAAATTTAAAAATATTTGCGCATGCATTCTAGTCATAGTCTAATTGGTGACTAGTGAATACGTGACTTTCAAATATACTAGTGCAAATCTAAGAATCTCTAATTGAAGTAATCATAGACATCTTCCAAACTCCCCAAAAAGCATGTGACGCTGCCCTCCCCCGGCCTTCAATACCTCTGTTTAATTCTCCATCTTTTACTTTGGAAATATAAGCACTTCTATTTGACTCACACACTTTCTTTTTCATAGTGTTCTGACCATTTTATCCTTTGCTTTTTTCTTTCGCATCCTGATTTAAATGTGGGACCCATCTGTTGTACCCATTTTTTAAATTTGTTCCTTCTGCTCTTCTTCCTCTGCTACATTCCGAAACTGGGTTCCTGCGCTTCTCATCTTCTTTTCTTCGTCCTTACAAATACAAATCCGAAACTTTCTTCACGAACTCTGGTCCTCAATACTCTTTTTATGCTTACCGACAATACTCCACAGTTCTTGATGCTCCGAGACTCATGACGAGTCCAATGCTCAGCCAGGTCCTGCTCCTGGGTTTTATGATCAACTCCACTCTCTGTCGCGAGACCCACCTAGTTCAAGAAAATCCCTTATGATGTTTTGAAAATGATAAAATAAATCAAATGCTACTAATGTATTTGATGATTAAGCAAATAGGTGAAAGTTGCATAAGTCATTGTGCAGATGATAGAACAGGTAAATGATATTATCAAAGAATATACTTTGAAAAACCAGAAGATAGACTCATTGTTAAAGCTGAACAAAGTCCAGATTCTACAGCTAAATCTGTTCAGACTTTAAAGATAAATCTATTAGATATAGACTCTGAGGATGAATACATTCAACTCAAGTACAGACTGACAAGTCTACTTCAGACAGAACAGACTCAAACTTTACGTACAGATGGAACAGGTCCAGAATGTGATAAGTCCAGAATGTGACAAGCTCAAAACAACACAAGAGCAGAATAAGACATATGTTTAGACTGAAGCAAATTCAAAACTTAATGTTCGGAATGAAACAAGTTCAGAATGAGACAATTTGATAAAACAACACACAGACCCATAATATGTAATGGTTAGTAATTTGGTTTGAATTTTACACCAAAATAGATTTAATTGACTCAATCTAATTGATTGACAATTGGATCCTAATGACAAGAACTTTCCTAACAGAGAAGCTCTGCTTATGAAAACCTAAATTATGCTTATATGGGCGACCATAATCAAGATGGGAATTCTACTTCTGTCACTCAACGACTACCAAATCTTCTTGATACAGTTATGTCCAATGAGTAGATTCGAAGACAATCCTTTAGATATTGTCCAATGGCTAGTTTGGAAGTGGAGAAATATATAAGGAGATGAAGGAACCAAAGAGCAAGTAAGAGACGAAGCATAAAATCTATAATTCCTAAGTCTAGGCGTACTTCGACCATATACACTTGTTTTGTGTGAGCTTAAAAGTTTGTAATCGTGAGAGAAGTACATAAGAGTGACTTAATGAGATAGTATGATCTATCGCTGAGTGTTTGCACTCAAAGTTATAATCTCTTGTTGATTATATAGTGGAATACAGCCAATGGGTTATTAGCGTGGGAGACTGGACGTAGGCTTGATCTAAGCCGAACCACTATAATATTCCTATGCAATTTCTCTTATCCCTTAATCTCTTATTGATTATTGTTATAATTTAGTGCACATGTGCTTGGTGCTTCTAAAGTCTAATTTTGTATAGCATATTCGAAAGCTTGTTATAGAATTTGATTATTGTTCAGACTTCTGAATCGTGCTGCTATGTCTGCTAATATTCAGATTTCTACCTCGACTAGTTTTATTCCGCATTTTTATTTTGTAAAAGATTTTCTTATATCACATATTCACCCCCTCTAGGTGATTCTTGCTAGCCACCCTCATAACCCTTCTTGGTCGTCTTCCTCTACTACTAACACGATTTCTTTCTTCTAACCCTGTCCTTATTGGGATTTGTTTCAAAAAACAACAACACGAGCATAGATAAGATAGAATCAAAATCTAATTTGCAGTGGAAGTAAAAACGCCCATACATGTATTTACTTGACATTGTTCATGTATTTTAATAAAAGCACATCAAAATGATCAAAGGTTTAATCACGTTGTCCTTATACCGTAGTTAGAAATTTTGGTTATGATGTTCCCTAGATTTTGTCCACAAACATCTAAAGTTTTCACAGTGTTGGTGCTAACGTTCTTTAGATTCTGACTATGCATGTTTGATCTCTGGATAACATTGGCTTTGATGTTCTTAGAATTCTAGCCACGAACGTCTAGTATCATCTTGTAATACCGGTTTTGATGCTCTTCACCTTGTAACACAGGTTTTGACATTTTTCAAATCGATCCCCATAAATGTTAAGCCTTTTGTAACATCCTGAATTTTGATCAATTTCGGAATATATAAAATTGTTATTTTATCAATGCGCTATTAATTATGTTTACGCTGAGTTGGCCCCTCATGGGTTAACTAATTATTCGAAAAGGCAATTAAGGATCAATATGTGTACCACTAGTGAATTCAATCAAGGATAGGCCACTCGACTATAAGGATCAAACAAGGATGATACCACACTGTTGCAGGCCAATTAGCGAACAGAAATAAATCGATTCGGTAGAAATACGAGATCGAATTGCGAGTGATTCCACATGACTTAGATATCTACTACAAACGACATTAAACTGATTTCCTTGTGACCCTATATTCAGCATGAGCAATTAACCCTTCATGATTACATGACAATCGAGAATTGCCTTGATTTGAACAGGCATGATCGTGGATTAAAAAGCTATCAATCATAGGTCAAACGCACGAGAACCCCTAAACACCGCTCGATAGTTAAGTCGTCTAAAGTTGCGATTGATCGATTTTAACCATGAATTTCAATCTGGTTTCGGGTATCGAACTTTTAAGGATGTTGAGACTAAAATATTAGATGTTGCCTAATTGATTCTTGAATTTATCGGTAAGCCCGGGAATTATCAGAAAATGATTCAACGGGCCGAAAAATTGGAACCAAGAGAAATTGGACCGACCAAAGGTCCAATGGGCCTTGCGCCTATTAGGGGTTAGCCACATGGGCCCCAAGCTAGCACAAGTGGGCCTAATTAGACCCATCAAGCCCAACTTCAAACCTTTGAGCCCAATTGCATTTTCTAGCTCATTTCTTATCAATTTGAGCCCAAACCAATTTTATTCAAGCCCATATAAAGTATTGGCCCCTATACGCGTATAGTATGGTATACTATACTTTGTGAATTTACCAAATTGCCCTTTCTAGAAGGTGCATTCAATTTTTGAGGACAAAAGGGAAGAAAAGTCAAAGAAATGATGGAAATCTTTGGGAAATGGATGAAGCTTCTTGAAGAAGGCTTCAAGGGAAATTATCTACATCTTTCTCTCTCCTCCCTCACTCCTTTTCCCCTCTTGGGCGTTCAGCCCCTCACCCCTCCCATTTCTCTCTCATTTTTCTCTCTTTTCCTCTTATGTTCGTCTTGTTTCTTCCCCTTAGATGCCCCTTAACCATCCAGACCACCATCACCTGCCATCCTCACCACCTTGCCACTATTTTGGAGCCATCCAAGCTACCGTGCCGCTGTGGTGCCGCCCGTCCAAGGCTGCCCGAGCCGCGCCTCTCTCTCCCTCACAGTTCTCACCTCCATCAAAACCCCTTTTTGCCGAGCGTCTTCATGACGTTTTGGATGTAGCCGTGCATAGCCCTTGTTGCTGTTGTCGCACTCGTGTCGTCAGAATCACTAAACTGCGAATTGATTTCCTAATTCCTTAGTTAGGGGTTAATCTTGCTTAGGAGTAATTTAATTAGTTTAATCTTGGTTTATGCTTTTGATGAGAATGATTAGTATGTCATTATTGGATAAGCATGTTTAGTGCTAACCATGGTTAGAATTTCTTGTTAGGTTTTCTTGCTATGCCTACTTTTGTAATTGATCGGGTAGTTGCGATTTGCTTCCGCATCTGTTTAATTAAAAGATAAAAATAATGGTCGGTAACGCGTCTTGGGACGTCGCATCTAAATGACCGAAAGAAAATAGGGGTTGTCGTATGCTTGAGGGTCGGGGCGTGACACCTTTAGTTCAGACACACTGCCAATCTCACATTAAATGGAAGAGAAAAATTGAGAGATCTCACAACTACAATTATGCCGGTAATTGCTCTCGTGTGTGAATAACTTTGTTGATCACTATCAGCACTCTCAATTGCCAATTGTCGATCATCTTATGATTTGCTCTCTCAATCACTTTTTATAACCAGTTCTAGATCACATTTAATTTGGCTCATTAACTCCAAAATCCGTTCAAAGAATTAATTTGGCCATAATGTGTGAGATTGCTTTAGACGTTGGATCTGAACTAAAGTTCTGAAACTATTTTAGACATTAACTTGGGCATTAATTCAGTAACTATTATAAAACATTATTCTAACCATTAATTTGTAGTCATGACAAGACTTTATTCTAGCCATTTACTTTGTAATCGTTACAAATATTTAATTTGACTGTTATGTCTAAAACTGTTTCAGAGCATTAATTTGGTCATTTGGATTTGAAACCACTTCAGCTCATTAAATTGTCCATTTATTCTAAAAACATTTTAGATCATTAATGTGGCCATTAAGTGTGAAACCGTTTCAAAATTTAATTATAGCCATTAAGTCTGAAACCGTTTCAAATCTTTAATTTGGTTATTAATTGTGAATTCACTTTGGATCATTAATATGGTCATTGATTTTGAACTCACTTTAGATTATAAATGTGACCATTGGTTTTTGAACTAACTTTAGATCATTAATGTAGCCATTAATCCTAAACTCACTTCAAATATTTAATTCGGCTATTGAATTTGAACTTGCTTCATATCTTTGATTCAATTGTTGAATCTGAACTTGCTGCAAACCTTCAATTTGACTATAAACTCTAGAACCCCTTTCAAAACTTATATTTTCAGTCTAACTTTGCCACGCCCCGAACCTCAAGCACGCGACAACCCTTTCACTTTGGTTAAATAAATGTGACATCCCAAGACGCATCGTCGACTATTGTTTTTATCTTTCCATTACATGCAAGCATAAAACAATTTATCACCTAGTCAAACAAATAACAATAGAGAGAGCACAATGATCAATCATCACAGCAATAAATCAATTCATTTATTTATTTACTAGGTTAACTTAAAGGAACATAATTAATTACAAGCCCGTTAAGGGGCGAGTTCTTTTCTGAGCCTACAAAAAGATGTCAAGGCTGGATTAATCTACTCCCTCAAAAATTTGGGCTTGGTTCATCCTTTAGGGACTACCAAATATAGAGACTCCTTAGAGTCAGGTTCCACTGGGTCGTAGTCAGAAGGGTACGAGTCAACTGCTGGCGAGACAAGATTGAGATCCATCAAGAAGGTCTATCTGCATGGGATCCCATTCCACATCCTCAAGGCCCCTATCAAGTGGGCCATCAAAACCATGCGGAGGGTCGTGTAGAATCTCGCCCTCCCTAATAAACCATGCTAAGAACCTATAGGGAACCCACATCCCCGGTGCCTCATCCACCTATATGGTGGACATGTGCTTCTCATACAAGTGCACTCGCCTAGCAAATCGATGTATCGTGACGATAGTCTCCCAATCCTTAGGGACCCCAAACTGCACCAGATGGTGTGCCATCCTAGGAACCTGAAAATGTTTACAATGACAAATGAGATATAATCTCAATGAATTATTATTGCCCTAAGCCTCAGCTAGGATATTAACTCACATCGGGATATCTATCACACAGTCAATTCTCTCAAGCAGATCAATAGCAAAACAACTCTTGTTTGCCTAAGCCAACAACTCGATCTATCTGGTAATCCCATAATAATAATCGATAAGCAATCGACTCATAGACAATCTTATCTAGTCATGCTCTACCCTGCACGGTAAGTACACATACATACCACGATTAAAGCATCTTAGCACTGTATTAATTAATCACATTCAAGTTGCATTGCAGGCAATTTTACTTGGCCATTGCTATACCCTATACAGTACTAGTTCAGGCGTATCATGATCAATGCAACAAGCACAAGTATAATCAAAACCAATGACAACAAGTTTCCCATGCAATAAGCATTCACACATATTTCGATTATTAATGACCATAAAGGGCCACAACCAAACTCTCGCTAGTGTCTTTTGGCATAGCCAGTCATCATCCTGCCCCATCAAGCATGACTATGTCTAAAAATCCCGCCCAGATGGCATTCTCGAAAGAGCATAAGTTTGGCCTCTACCACAACCCACATTCAAACTCTCGCCGGGACTTCCGACAAGTCGGATTTCATTCCCCAAACTCCTACCGAGGTGATGGGTTATTTATGTGACCACATGAGCACACCACAATAACACAATTCCATGCATTAACCAATACAAATGTGGTACATGCTCAACGTAATAGTCTACTACACATTGTTCATGTAAAAATTGTATGAAAATAATTACACGTTGTCACATATTATTTCAAAACCCGTCCAACTTTACATATATTATCATTTAAACATGCCAGTCTCATTTTCATTACAAAACTTGACATATATACCCAACATCTTGGGGTTTTCCTTTTTTATATGCCCATGCAATTGTACATAAATATCAAGGCATAATGTCCACATGACGTTATTATCTATCAGAGCAATAAAGCACTTAACAATGCCAATCATATGATCAATGCATCATTGATTCAAGCAACAATTCAATATGCCTAAGCATGTACAGACTTATCAAATTAGCCCCACAATTTAATTATAAATAATCTATATTATTCATAATTAAATTAATTAATTATTAAAATAATTAATAATTAATAATTTAATAATTTAATAATAATAAAAGAAATTAATTATTTATAATAAAATAATACTAATTAGGATTATCTAACTAATCCTCAATTATGCTAATTAACCACTTTCAATTAGCACTAAGCAAGATTATCAAATTAATTAAAGTTAACCATGGTTGTCTAAACTAATCATGCTTACACCATAGTTAATTAACCAAATCCTAGTTAATTAACTCAACCATTAGTAAACCCTAGTTAACTAACCCAAAATTGGTTAATTAACTTTACTACAAGTCAACCTTAGTTAATTAACCCAACCTTGGTTAATTAACTAATCATATTTCAACTTTTTGACTAACTCAACCATGGTAATTTTTCTAACCATCAATCCTAACTATAGTTAATCTTAATTAATCCCCTAACTAAGATTAACCATAATATAATCTATCCATAAGCAAGTTTAATTGACTAATCGAAGAATTAGAGTGTAAACTCATCGGTTAAGTGAACCGGAGACATGAACGCGATAGCGACGGTGAGGGCTATGCATTGGGACCTTGGAAATGTCGACGCAAGGCAGTTTGGGGACAAAAACAGCAGCCGCAAGTGCTGTAATCCCCTACTTAATAGAAACCAAGAGAGAAATAAGGAGACCGACAACTGATCGGGCTAATCGGCGGTCCGGTGAGCAGTTGGCTGGGCTTCGACGGCTCTAGGTGGCTAAGAGTGAGGCGGTGATGGTTGTTTCGGGCGACGGTGAGGCAAAAACAATCATGGTTGAACCTTTCCAATGGGTGTGGCAAAGAAAGGAAGAGGCAGACAAGGGCAGTTTAGGTGGTAAGGGGCTACACTTGCAATGGAAAATGGAGGAAATGAAGAAAATGAAGAAGGAGGAGGAGAAGAGGCTCTACCAAAGGAGGGCAGGAAAAGGGGGAGAGAGAGAAGATGAAGCCTTGCTATCCCTTCATCAAATCTCACTCCAATGCCCATCACCTCATACCATTTCCCATGCAAAACCATCATTTCCTTAGACTTTCTTTTCCTCTTTTGTTTCTCATCCATTAATGCCAAAAAGGGCATTTTGGTCTTTTCACCTTGGGCTCAATTATCAAATTGCCCTTGGGCTGAAAATAGGAAGCAGGCCTAAGAAATGGGCTAGAAATGAATGAGAATTGGGCTACAAGTCGCTAGGCTCGAATTAAGCCCAAAAATGGATAATGGACTAGAAAGAGGGTAAATAGGCTAAGCAGGCCCACTTGGATGACTTGGACCCACCTTGGTGGCTGCCCACCAATGGGCATGAGGCCCACTTCCTTGTGAGCTCAACTTTTCAGCATGTTAATCCTTTTTCAGTCAATTTTAGGCTTAATGATAATTTCGAGGATTACAAAGGCATTGTCCAATGATTCGTCCCTAACGTCCTTGAAAGTCTAACATCCAAAATTGGATTACCATTCACAGCCAATTTCAATCAATTGCAATTTTAGTGTGTCTCAAACTAATGGACAACTTTGAGGAATTACTCATTATTGACTCATGATTGACTTAGCCTCAAACCACATTCAAGTTTTCTTGACACCTGGACGACTTCGATTATCATGAAATTATGAATGATCGATTCTTATTTCAAAATACACGATTACTTGGAATTGACTTAGGATCATTCCCAGTATTGATAATAGTAAATGGAATCACCCATTATCCTATTATATCCTATCTACGAATTGACTTATAATCATTCCTTGAATCGGCCTGTATAACCACTGGATCGTTCTCCTACAAGTCCCATGATCGAATAGTTATTCCAAGTCAAGTTCTTTAGTTGTACATATTCATTTCCTTAAGTGTATAGGTTTATCACTAGCCGGTAGTAGGATTTGTACTAATACATTAGCACAACCAAGAGAACTAATTGTCCTGATCAATTTCCAATTCCTACAATCCATGAGTAATATCTAGCAATATGTAATAACTACCCATATAGTGTGAAATGTTTCAAGAAAAACTAATGAACCTATCAACTTTGGCGATCGTGTAATTTGATCATTCTGTCTCACCATGTTCCGAACAAATGAAGGCCATGGAAATGTTGGTCAAGCCACCAATTTAATCATATGCCAAAATCTATTTTGCATGTACTTTTCAAGACATGAACTATTCATTCTTGGTTACAACCTCAGTCGAGGATTTCAATATAATGTCACAATTAGATCGCGCGGGATATTAATATTTTATCTTATATATCTATATATATAACAAGAAGACAGACTCTATGTTGTGCATGCATATGCCTTCGTATGTGAATAAACTATGACCATCAAGTATAGAGATGATTTGACAAAGCATCAATATGTGCACTTGTGAACCACAGCCATCCAATATACAAGTCAGCATTGTGCCTCAAGTCTAAGGATCTTATACCAAACCACAGCATGAATGATTAGTCATTGACCCCGCTAAAAATTTCCATATTGCTAATCATTCTACATAGTTCACATTTAGTGAACTTGTCTGAGACAAACACTTGTGTTCTAGCTTAGGTATCATAATACCCAATGACTTGTGACTCATCATCCCCTCAAATATCCAATATTCAATGGTGAAGCTTGAAAATACATTGGTCTCAATAGGATCATCAATATTCTCTCAATGATCTATTGATTGAGAACTGTTTAAAGATTCATGATAATTGTAAACCTATCACACATATTCTTAAGACCTTAAGAATTGGTCCAGTCGTAACTAATCTTGTGGATTGATTCATATAGATAGGACGATGAATGAAAATTTCTTTTCCATTAAATAATTCTAACATGTAACAGTCACATGGTTGATTTAGGGCATATAGCTAATAATCCTATACCAGCTGAGTGTTTGATAGAATTCCCCATCTTTCCTACATGCCTTGTCCTAGTTTTTTTAACTATACTTTTTTCTTGTCTGTTTTGGTTGCTAGTGTGGTGCTATTTGTACTGGAGTCATTCTTCTAGTACCGGAGACTCTAGAACACATGCTCCTAGGGGTGTTTGCATGAGCAAAACCAAATCATGGAATAGTGGAAGTGAAATCAGATGATCTCAAACCGCGAGTTGGCCACCAACTCGCATATGCAGAAGCAAAAGTACATGGACAACCTAATGGCCATCCTCTTCATTTTTAGGACTTTGGTTTGTGTTGCCTAGTGAGCTCGAGCACCTCGACTGTCAAGTACTCTAGAATTGATGACAGGTAGACAATCATGGGGCTACTAGTTTTCAGTTCACATCTCATGCCTTGCCACGATGCGGCTGTTACTGGAGATTCTACTAAGTATTAAGGCAAGTGTTATTTATAATAGATTAAATTGTGACATCCCGAATTTCTGACCTATTTTGGATTGTCATGATTTTTATCCAAATTTGGTTATCGGACTTTTGGGACATCATGATTAAATTATTGGATTTTTGCCTCAATAATTCACAAAATTTTCGGCTCTCTCAGGAACGCCGGAAAAAGGATTATCGGGTGGAAAATTTAAACCTAAGACATTCTCACTCCCAAATTTCGGACCAAAGGCATCTCAGGAAGTTTGTGCCCAGAAATGGGCCAAAAGATCATAATGCCCTTGATATTTTAAGGAAAGTATAAAATGTTGGAAAAGTGAGGGGATGGGACTTCGTGCACAAAACTTGCTGCCGTCCCCTCCCTCATCAATTTTTCTTTTCCCCTTACATGCTTCTCTTCCCTAAGCAGCCTATGCCCCACCTGCCCCCATCTCTTCTTCCGTCTTTTCCCCTTTGTCTTCTTTGAATTTTCCCTTCTCTTCTTCTTTTGCTTCTTCTTTTTCTTCTTCCTCTCCTTTCCATTGGGTTGCTACTGTCGCTGTGTTTATGCGTTGCTACTAGCTTGTTGATGGCCACCTCAGCTCTCGCAGCTCTGCCGTCTCGTCGACACGCCGCCAGAATATTAGCGAGTCACTGCCATGAGCCACTTCCACCAGAAACCAGTCCCATTCCTCCTCCTTCTTCCTCCATCCCTTGCAGCAACTGTTGCATCCTCTCAACCTCAACCGTCGACTGCCATCGCCACAACACTGGCCACCTTTGACTTGATGCCAAACTGCTCAAACTAGCCATATCTCTCTCTCTCTCTCTCTCTCTCTCTCTCTCTCTCTCTCTCTCTCTCTCTCTATTCTGGTTTGAACCGAGCCAGCCACCACCGTCCATCAGCCACCAGCAACCTTCAGCTGACCAGAGCTGTTCACCAACCTCACCATCCTCTCCTCCATAGAGCAGCTTAGTCCGAACCTCCTTGGCCGAGATCCGGCCCCATGTTGCCTCGTCTCGACACACCAGAGGCATCCATGCGTTCATCTCGTTGCCGTTGTTGCAACCACGCCACCATTGTCACTAAACAGTGGGTTATGGTGCTAATCCTTGATCAGCATATTAATCTCAAATAGGGTTAGTTTAGTTTAGGACTAATCGAGATTAGGTGGTTAGTTATGGTTAATTTAAGTAAATGATGATTAGTTTGGTTAATCTTGATTAGTGGTAATTAACTATATATTAATCGCACTTTGGGCTAATTAAACAAGTTAGTTTAATTTAAAATTATTATTTATATTAAAAATAATTAATTATTGATTTATTATTTTTATAATAACAAATTATTGTTTGAGATAATTAATTGTGATTAATTATTTTAGTGATAATTATTATTTATTATAATAATCAATTAGGATATTTTTCCCATGCATAAATTAATTGTTTGCATAATAATTAATCGTGGTGAAATTTGATTTACGGGAATAATTAATTGTCGGATTATTGCGATGTGATAATTGATGGATATTATGTGGGACATTGATTGTATTATGTGTGGAATTTTATGCATGTCTTATGTGGTTTGTGGTGCAAGTGCTTTGAGAAATATGTGAATTTATGTGATAGTGTGCTCACATGACCACTTAAGCCCTAAGGCATACGAACGCAAGGTGGAGGGTGTGCCCTAATGCATATTTACGCGAGGAAGAGGTAGAGCCCTAAGGCGTGTTTTCGCGGGGAGAGGAGATTGTGCCCTAATGGGCATTTGCGTAGGGAAATGGCAAAGCCCTAAGGTGTATTTAGGCAAAGAGGTTGAGGTGGTTGTGCCCTAATGCATGGTTACGCAGTGGAAAAGGTAGAGCCCTGATGCGTGTTTACGTGAGGAGGTATATAATTAAGCCCTAACGCGTACAAACGCAGGGTGGAGGGCATGCCCTAATGCATATTTACATGGGGAAGAGGTAGAGCCCTAACACATGTTTACTCGTGGAGGGGAGATTGTGCCCTAATGTGCATTTGCACGGCAAAAAGGAAAAACCCGGAGGTGTGCTTACACAAGAAGGTAGAGGTAGATGTGGCTAGATGTGTGGTTACGTAAGGAAAAGGTAGAACCCTGATGCGTGCTTACGCAGGGAGATGTATAATTGGAACACACCTAATTGTTATGTGCATGGGATATTATATGTGTGGTGTTTTGATTTTATGATAATTTGTCTATAATATATATGGCACATGTGATTGGTATTGTGTATGGAATGTGCAGTCGTGAGGTAAGGTTGTCTATGAATCGACCTGAACGTTGAATTCTATAATGATTTTTTCCTATGAAACTATTTAGCTGCTGGTTGTTAAACGGTGCCTGTGAATCGATTTAACTAGTAGTTGTTGTTATGAGAAATGTGCCTGTTAGATACCCCCGAGATGAATTGATACTCTAGCCAAGGCTTAGCGCTTTAACCTACTGCGATTTTATTTCTTTGGCTGTGGTTTAACCATTTTCAGGTCCTTGATAGACATGCCTGGCTACGAACTTTTTGGACTAACAAACCTCAACCCCTAAGGATAAGAGATGAAGTAGATTGACCATTTTTTTCCCTTATATCTTTATTGTTGGTCGTTAGGATAGTACCCACCTATAGGGTTGTACACATAACTATTCCTTAGGGTTAATCTGGATGAGATTGCTTTTGAACTATTTATCTTTCCGACTATCCCTATTGTTGTTGTTTGACCGGGGTTTAAAATATTCGTTTCCGCATGCACATAATTGAAAGATAAAATGAATGGTCAGCAATGTATCCTAGGACGTTGCACTCATTTGATCGAAATATAATATAGGTTGTTGCATGCTCAAAAGTTGAGGCATGCTGTTCCCGTACTTGGAATGATAAGGAGCGATGCGTGTTTAGGATAGTTAGTTAGGAAAGACAATTTCTTTTATGTGCCTGTGTTTGCCATAGGATCTCTTGTCATAAGCGGGTTGCTCATAGTTTCTAATTCCTAGTTGGAATAAATGAGCAGGTTCAGTAAAGATTTTGTGAAATAAGCAATCTTGATCGAAGAGCTCCTAGCATGCGGATTGCAACAAGGCAAGCTGGTATCTGAGATAAGGCACCAGGGGATCCCAAGTTAGATGGGATCCTACAAGCACTTGAGACCCTAATAGGGCAACAGGCTCAAGCTCAAGCTATTGCTACCGCTGCCATTGTTGTTGCAGCCGTTACTACTAATGTTGCTGCTTCTATTGAGGCCCTAATCCCAAAGGCAAATGAAGAGCCTCGTGTACAACTGATGCACAAACTAGTAGAACGGTTCCTAAGGGTAAAACCACCCAAGTTCACTAAGGTGGGTGACCCTAAGACTGCAACCCTTTGGGTCAAAGAGATAGAGAAAGCTTTTGCATTGTTGATGTGTTCAGAGGAAGAGAAAGTGACACTAGTAGTTTATCAGTTGCAAGGCAATGCTAATACTTGGTGGGAGGCTACCTAAAGAGGGGTATTTCCTAAAGGTACAACCTCGGTGTGGGGTGCTTTTGTGGAAGCTTTTTATGGCAAATACTTTTCGGAGTGCGCCAAAGAGCAAAGGATGGTGGAGTTTCAGTGACTTCAATAAAATCATATGTCGGTGGATCAGTATGAAGCGAAGTTCGCTAAGCTGTTGAGGTATGCACCGAGACTGATCAAGGATCCTTTGGATAAGGCCGGGAGGTTTAGATATAGGTTGAAATTGGAAATCACAGACCATTTGGTGTCCTTGAATTTGAGGGATTACGATGAGCTATATGCAAGAGCTTAGATGATTGAGAAACACCTGGCTAAAAGGGCAATCGCATCTGGATCGCAGTTTGTGTTGAATAGAGACAACCCTTGGTTTGGGAAAAGGCCAATGCTAGGAGAAAGGCATCATATGTTGCCAAATCGGAGATATTGTGTAGGGAAGCACATGTCCAATTCGAATGGAGTGTGCCAACTCTATGGAAGGAGGCATGGAAATGCCCCATGTCCCACTAGAATGGGAGCATGCTTTGGATGTGGCCAGCAAGGCCATCAAGTGAGAAGTTTCCCCCATAGGTCCACGAGAGCACAAGTGCCACCAAGACAAATAGGACAATTTGCAAGGAATGCTCCGCTAAATAACTTGAATAGGCCTTTAGTGCAAGGAAGGGTATATGCTATCACTAGTCGTACGTGTATCGATCCTTAATTGCCTTGCTGAACAGTTAGTTAACTTGTGAAGGGCCAACTCAAAATAAACGTAACTAACAGTGCATTGATAAAATAACCATTTCATCTATCCCGGAATGGGTCGAAATTCAGGATGTTACAACTCTTCCCTCCTTATAAAAATTTTGTCTTCGAAATTTGCTGAACTTCCAATATCCTTAAACAAATGAGGGTATTAATGCCTCATTGCATCCTCACTTCTCCAAGTCGTTCTTTCCATACTCTAATATACCAAATTACTTCCAATTCCTTTTTTGTTCCCATAGGTTATGCATTATCCGATTCTGCCAAAAGCAACTTTGCTAACACCTCCCGGTTTCGAATTCTCAGTTGGACCTGTAGAACTTTATCCCACATACCACTAAGCCAAGGTACTAGTAGTGTCCAAATCGATATATCCCTCTTATCGATGACACCTTAAGGAAAAATGCAACACTGAACTTAGCAATCCAACAGTCTTATTCTTGTCTGTATCGCTTTTCTAGCAGCCTTACATTGTCCTTTATCTGTCCCTGATAACTTAGCAGCATCCATTAACTACTAAACCATCTCTGAACCAGCGATTGTCCTTTCTCTGACCTTATTCCAATAGACTGAAGTCTCACAAACTTGACCATACTTCTGCTATACCACTCGAATAATTTTTTTCCCACAAGCATTCTCTTTTTGTCAGTCTGTGGTTCAGTTCATTTCTGCCCCTTTTGACATCCTATAAGCCTGCCAGGAGTCGCTCCTTGCTCAGGCACTCCGGCCCCGGCGACCACTCCCCGCCCTCATCGGATTAGTCGTCATGGGCATCTATGAACTACACCACTACTAGCAAAAGTCCCTTTTAAACATGCTTTATCTCATAGAGGTATTATCCGATTTAGCCTGTCCCATATCAAGCCTCACGGTTTTAACCTCGTCAACCTCCAAGTACAAAACTTTCTCCAGCTCGTCAACCAATGAGCTCGTTTCCACGGGGTCACTTATCGACACTTGAAATCTGATTCACCGTATTTCCATCAAATCGATGTCCGAATTCCACAAACCATCAATTGTTCTTTCAACATTCCTTTCACGTCCATTTAATAACCAAACCAAAAATATCACCTCAACCATTTGAAGAAATCCTTACTAATACCTCAAGAAGAAATTATCGATAATACTACTTCACCATTTACCCAACTAACATCAAGGGATAATTAATTCTTAATCCATTGAAGACAAAAATCCATTCTTCAAATCTCTATTTTAATTATCACCCGAAATAATCCACCTTGGGTAAATTCATATCTTAATCGAATCTAAGACCTCCGAGCAATAAATCATCCACCATAAATTTTATCAAAGATTATCGCCATTTAATAGATCATCTCTTATGATCCCATACCTATAACTCCTCAAATCATCAAGATAAAACTTATCTGACTTCCATTAAATCCAATGACCTCAATTGTCATGACGCGTAAGCAACCAATCTTTCTTGTTGCCTTACCACGTAGTTAAATCCCTTATACGACACCTCACTGTAAATATCGTATTCTCCAATACTAGACTAAATCCTCAAAACCGGTGCGATAATCAGCTTATACCTAAGCTCTTAAACATTATGCTCGCACTTATTTGTCCATTCAAATTCTTACGTCATTCGTTAACCTTCGTATCAGCGACGTAGCGATCGTAGAGAACCTTTCTATGAATCATTTGTAATAATCTGTCCAACTTTGAAAACTTTGAACCTCTATCACTGTCATAAGTCTTGGTCAAATCATGACTGCCTTGATCTTAGCGGATCCATAGAATTTCTTTCGTCCAAAATTATATGACCAACAAAACAACACGAGTAAACCTAAACTCACACGTACCAAACTTGGCATACTGTTTATGCTTTACAAAGTCTACAACACCATCCTCAAGTGTTGTTCATGCTCCTCTAAATTCCTCGAATATTTTCAATATATCGCTCATGAACACAATTACGAATCAATCCAAATACGCCTTAATCACTCAATCCATTGAATCCATAAAAACAACTGGCTATTAGTTAATCCCACCGATCGTACAGTAATCTCGTAATGACCAAATCACACACGATGTGTCATGTTCAGTATATTATCCTTTTTAATCCTCAACTATGGATAGCCCGTCCTTAGGTCTATCTTGAAACATGTCGAAGCTCTTTGAAGTGGGTCAAACAAGTCATCTATCATTGGTAATTGATACTTGTTCATGACCGTCCCTTAGTCATACTGTCGATAATCAATGCATAGGTGTAACAATCCATACTTGATTCCTTAATTAACAATTTAACCTCAATCGTCCAATAAATGAGTTACTTTCAACGACAAATTTCAAAGGAATCGAGGGTCCTCCTTGATTCCAGTAAACTCAAAACTAACCCCACCTAATGGGTTAAACTGGATTACCTTCCATTAGCAATCCATTGTAACTCGATACTTAATAAGCCAATCCCTTCCAACCATCACATAGTAATCGTACATTGCCAACATAATCAAATCGATCAATTCCTTTTTGATCGCTAATGATCATCGTACAATCTGAACAATCCTACCGTATACAACCTCATCCTTTAACTGGGTCAACTTGTTAAGAACCTCTTTCAAAGATTTCGGTCTTAGCCTCACCAACTTAACAAAGTATTCTACTGAAAACAAATGTGTGGCTTCCAAACCACTTAACGCATAAGTGACATAATCACATTGGGAAGTTGTACCAATAGTCACAGCCTTCGAATCCAACACTTGGCATTCCAATTATATTCCAATTTTTCCCAATGCCATTCCTCTTATCATTAGCTTTTTCCCAAGCCTATGATTATCCATATAAGGTGCAAACCATTCCACATGCAGCTACTCATTCTGCTACGTCCTTTCAATCAGTCGGGCTCTCTTGTACCATCCATCATAGTCCTTTAGGTTCAAGGGCACCAACTAATCCTTAATTTCCGATTTCAAACCATCTCCGACCTTCTGACTCGGTCTACTAGATTCCCAATCATTCTATGTGCATACTTCGAGAACTCTGCAAGCTTAACCTCCTAATGCACAACTGACAAATGGCTCTAACAAAGTTGTAAAAATTCAATTACCTTCTGCTCTTGCATGCACTCAGAAAAGTATTCTCCGTTGATCACTTCGTTGACAGTACTCCACTCGAGGACAGTACCTTTGGGCAAAATCCTTCCTTGGTTTACTTCCCACTACATGCTAACATTACCTTGCAATTGGTACTCTGCTAGGGTTATCTGATCTTCCTTTGAGGATTTCCACAATGCAAACACTTACTTCAATTCCTTGATCCAGAAGGTTGTGACCTCAAGATTACTCATCCTAGCAGACTTAGACGACTCAAACTCCAAGAACTATTCAACCAACTTAAACATTAACCGATCGTCAATCCCCTTTCCAACCAATGGAACTTACAAGGTGAGACAACAGCAACAACAATGGCAACAACAATAACAGCTTGAGTCTAAACTTGCTACACTATCTCAATACCCAAGACTTCCAACGCTTGAAGGATTTCATCAAATCTAGGATCCCCTAGTGCTCTCCTTTTAGCACTAGCCCATCCTTCGACTGCCTTACCACAAGCTCTCGAATTAGGATCGTTCATCCAATAAAATTATCACATAAACCTTATTTCCAATTCCATGAGGAATTAAAAATCAAGAACAACTCGCTTAAAACCAGAGAATCAAATAAACAAACACAAGCATGAGTGTTTTCCTAACTAACTATCCCAAAACCCATCGCACCTTATCACTCCATGTATTGACTAGGCTCTGATACCAAAATCGACGGGGATGTCACGACCCGAACCTCAAGTCCGCGATAACCCCTGTTCTCTTACGGTCATTTGATTTGCGACTCTCCAGGATTCGTCGCCGACCATTATCTTTTATCTTTTAATTAAACGCATGCGGAAGCGAATCACAATCCTCAATCAATTACAAAAGCAGGGATAGCAGGAAAACCCAACAATAAAACATTCAAAAGTACTGCTTTATTTATCTACTGATTAACCTTAGGAAGTTTACAAGTACAAGCCCTTACCATAGGCATCTTCCTAACGAGCCAATGAAACCAACAAGTCGGGATTAATCTACTCCCTTCAGAAACGGCAACAAGCCGTAACACGCGTCGATCCTCCATCCTATGGACCTGAAAATGGTTATTTAATAACTAGTGAGATAAATCTCAGTAAGTCAAGATCCTAAGCCTCGGTTAGGAGACCTACTCGCCTCGAGTGCGCCCTGATGTGCAATGTCTCTATCGTCAACAATTCAACAATATAATAATACACAATTGACCATTAACAGACGCACGATTAGATCAAGGCTCATATGCAATTATTAACAGTTAACAATCGCAATCACAGACATCCTTACCTCGCTTTTGCAACACGCAACCTATATGATACAGTCTATCATATGTCCATCTTAATGCAACAAGCATATCAAATAATCAGAACACCTCTCAAGTTGTCTCATGTACCATGCACTTGCTCGTTTTCCATTTATTAACAACACTTTGGGGGAATTTCCTTCCAACACACAAGTTGGCAGTCTACCGGCCTAACCGGGCATCGTCCTACTACATTGGGCACGGCAACGTCTGGCACCCAGATGGCATTCACGGAGAGCATAGGTCCGGCCTCTACCGCGACCCGCATCCGGCGCCCGGGCATTCTGATAATACGGACTTTCGTCCACCACAAATCCCCCACTGGGTGACGGGCTCTTACGTGACCACGCAAGCACACCAATTAATCATGCTCATTTTATTATCTTTCAGGACAGCCAATGCAGACATGATTCGTGCTTGTACATATTAATTCATCGCAAGCTCTACATGTAATGCGATAATATTCCACATGTGGTCACACGAATACAAATGCCTTTCACACGTAATCATACGAATGTGTTGTATACATCAACCCTAATTCACAATTGCAATCCACAAATTTATTCCACCGAGTACATATTAAACAATATCATCAAAAGCAACATATACGTATGTATTCGATATATAATTCACGTGAGGAAAGTACGAACAATAATCCACTTGATATATAATCCACGTGAGGAAAATACAAACAATAATCCACCGAAATTAATCGATACTAGCACAATTAATAAATAATGTACTTTCCAAAAATAATACTTTACTCCAAAAATATTCCATTAATAATTATCCAACAATCAATAATCAACATCCAAGAATAATTAATCATCCACAACTAATTAATTAATTATTCTCCAAAAAAAATTAATTAATTATTACCCAAAAATAATAATAACCAATTTCGAAATTAATAACAAATTAATTAATTCCGAAAATAATAAATAATAATTTCGAAATTAATAAATTATTATTATTTTATTCCAATAATAATAATAATATTTATTAATACTAACCATAGTTACTAGTCTAACCCAACTATGGTTAATTAACCCGACTACGATTAGTTAATCCAACCAAGATTACTTTAATCTAACCGCGATTAACACTAAATAAGCTTACTCAATAATAATCAAACACCAATCATCAACATTAACCATGCTTAACATTAAACTAATCACCCTAAGGGATTTTAGCACCCTAAGCAAGGTTTAGAAAATCAACTCACGTGTTTAGCGAATCCGACAACACGAGCGTGACCACGGCGACGAGGGGAACACCCAGGAACTTCCGACGTGTCGAGACAAGGTGGCTCGGGACCGAGTCTCGGTGGCCGAGGGCGGGTGTCCACGCGGCGAAGAGCTGCGAAACGAAGGAACCGGTGGCTGTGGCGACACAAGGCTGATTGGTGGGCAATCATGCAACTCCGGACGGCAGCCAACAGCTCCAGCGACCAAGCAGCGGCTTCGGCGAAAGCTAGACAGAATCGAGAGAGGGAAAGGAGAGGCGGTGCAGCAGCTGGTTCGGGGGGGTGGCAACTGGCTAGGGTGGCTCCGGTGCTAGGCAGACGGCGGTGGCTAGGGCGGAGGGACGACGGCGAAGTGGCAGAGCTCAGGCGGTGCTGGGTCGGCTCAGTTTGAACCAGAACCGAGGGTGAGAAAGAGAGAGAGAGTAGCGATGGAAAGCAATAGGGCGGTGGCTCACGACGGCAGTCCGGCGTCTAGCAAGGCGGCCGGCGTTGCAGCGGTGGCGGCACGACTAGATTTGGAGCAGGACAGCAGCACCGTCGGACAAAGGAGAAGGAGCGGTACAGCTGGTTCGCGGGGCTGGCGGACGACGAGACTGACGAACGGCGACTCATCAGCAACCAACGACGAGCTAGCGGGATGGCGGAGCTGCGGTGGTGGTCGGTGATGGCGGCAACAGCAACAGGCCGGCATCGACCAACAGAGAAGATGAAGTTGCTGGGAATGGGGCTGGCGTGCAGGGGAAGTTGCCCGGAGAGAGAGAGAGAGAGGGAGAGAGGCACATGGGTGTGTCAGGCAAGTTAATGGAGAGAGAGAAGAAGAGAAGACCGGTCAAAGATGAGGGGTAACTGGGGGTTGTCGACGGGGGAAGAAAACGTGAGGGGGAAGAGAAAGAAAATGGGAGAGAGAAAGGGAAACGTGCGGAGGAAGTTGGGGGAAAAGAAAAAAACACAAAAGAAAAGAGGACGAGACAAAAATCCAAACAAGCATCTAGAGAGGGGTATTTTGGTCTTTTTACCCATGAAGCACAAACTCTCAAATATTTGACTCCAAAACTCGGCCCGTTGAATCCTTTTCCAATAATTCAGCCTCACCAATAAATCCGAGAATCAATGAGACAATGTCCAATATTTAGTCTCGACATCCTTAAAAATTCGATATCCGATATCAGATTGAAATTCGTGGTTCGCATCGATCAATCGCGATTTTAGTACAACCTAACTTTCGGGCAGCATTTAGAGGTTCTCGCGTGTTTGACCCGTGGTTGATGGCTTTTCAATCCACTATCGTGCATTCAAATCAGGGCGATCCTCGGTTGTCATGTAATCACGAGAGGTTAATTGCTCACACTGAATACAGGGCCAAAAGGAAATCGGTTTAACATCGTTCGCAATTAATATCGAAGTCGTGCGGAATCACCCGCAATCCGACCCCATACTTTTGCTGAATCGATTTATCTCCGTTCGCTAATTGGCCTGCAACAGTGTAGTATTATTCCTCTTTGATCCTTATGGTCGAGCAGCCTATCCCTGATTAAATTCACTAGTCGTACGCGTATCGATCATTAATTGCCTTGCCGAACAGTTAGTTAACTCGTGAGGGGCCAACTCAGAATAAACACAACTAACAGTGCATTGATAAAATAACAATTTCATCTATCCCGAAATGGGTCGAAATTCAAGATGTTACAATGTGCCTAGCTGTGGACTTTTTGGATTGACCAGACCTCGAACCCTAAGGATAAGGGATAAATTAGATTGACCACTTTTTGCTTTATATTTGTTGACGGTCGTTGGAATAGTGCCCAATGATAGGATTGCACGTGTATCCATTCATCCGGATTAAACAAGGTCATTTTGAATTGTCTATCTTCCTGACTATCCATATTGTTAATGTTTGACCGGAGTTTAATATTCATTTCCGCATACATATATTTATAAGATAAAAAGAATAGTCGGCGACGCATCTAGAGACGTTGCATTCTTTTCACCAAAAAGAACATGAATTGTCACGTGCTCGAGGGTCGAGGCGTGACACTATTAATATCTAATCTAATTGTCGTTGTTTAAGTTTTTGATGACTCCAAGTACTAGTGGTAATTGAATTTGTGTGGACATTGTTGAAATCAATCTCCAACCAATGTAGAGATATTCTACACGTGTCAAGTCGTTTACTAAGCTATAAGTAAGGGGTGATGTTCGGATGAGTAAGTAGTAGACCTAACAACTAAGAAAAGCTCACCCACTTTTCTAATACACAAACAATCTAATAAAATTTTCCTTTTCTCATCCCATTGTTGCTCTTTTGCCATGAAATCCCCCCCGACACACGTATACACACTTTGTGATGCCCAAATTTGCGCCAGTTAAACTGCACATTTTAGACACTAAGTTGTTAACCTTGTTATAATAACGTTGATAGAATTATGTCCTAACTTTGCTAATAAATGGATTTCAAGAGTCCATAAATACATGCGATGTTGAAACTTTAATGGTTGCACATTTTGTCGAGGGCCTAGAGTAAACGATGGGCCTGCATCAATTTCCTAAGGTCAGCTAAGAGAAGAGGTTGGTGTAAGATATTATGTGGGCTAGGGAAATAGGATGGAAAATGGGGGCAAAAGAAAACATTTAAGAAGACTCACTCGGGGCAGAAGACTCACTCGGGGCAGCTAGCCTTTCTCCTTTCTGTGATGTGATTAGAAAAAATCAAGGGATGGTTGTCAAGGAAATTTTCCTCCACGTGGATACCAAGTGGAGAGGTAAGGGGCTGCCACTTTTATTTTTCCCCTAAAACGTCCAGCAACCTAACTCTTGTTTGGCCTTCTTCCAACTCCCTTGCAAAAACGCTACTCCCACACCCTTCCTCGTCTCCAACCAGCAGCAAACAAGAGTAACCCTTTAGAAACAGAAAACCGACACCAGAGACTCATTAACAGCACCAGCTGGTCTCTCCAAACATCCCAAGTGTGGGAGGAGGCCCTTGAAGCTGGTCGTGTCGTTTAAACATCCGTTCGCCAATCGCGTGCTCGTCCGCCAAACCCAACCAAGCAAATGAACCAACTACTATGTTCTTCATGGGTAATGTCACTCTAGGGTAATTTAGAGGTAGGCAAGGTCAAGGTCAAGATCAAGCTTGCATGTGGCAGATTCATCCTACCTTGGTACGAGAGAGAGAAAGCGAGGGAGAGACTACGAGTGAGATTCGTGGACAACTCGGTGAGACCATGAGCCTTGTTAACTATTCAAATTCCATAACTCGGTTGATGAAACTAAGCAGTAGAATCCATAAGCTCGACTTGACAAGGTTGGCTCGTGTGCAGAGCAAGAAAGTTGCGAATGAGGGAGGTCGTGAGTTGTTGTTGGAGTTCACGAGTGAGGTTAGAAGGGTCAAGGAGAAGCAAGTAAATGACAAGGACAAGGGGGATGCTTCATGTGGTTATTAGTTTGTATCTTAGTGCTGGTTTTCGGGGGGTTCATGTGGTATTTTGCCAAATTTATGTTCATTTTGCCAAAGTCAGATTCTGGAAGCCATGTGGTTAAGACGGCCTTAAAGATAGTTGTATGGGTTTTAACTGATGGGATAATGAATTGTGATTCGTAAATACACCATAGGCATTATCATAGTTGTCTTGTTCAAGTCGAATGAGCTAGGATTTAGTTTACTGGTCATCCCACGAGTCCTCATTAAGGATCAAGTCGCTCAGCTAAGTGATTGCAAGGACAGTTCACGTGCCCTGTAAGAGACCAAGAGTCCATGTTGGTAAGCAAGCTTGGGTTAGACAAGCGGTACCTAGATTAATAGCCTTTACGTTACTTATCTGTATGACTAAGACAAGAATCTCACATGTTGGTGGCTGTAGAAAACGGGGTAGAATCGAGTTATGGAGAGGGTGTAGGATAAGATCAAGAATGGACAACCAAGGTTGCAATAATTCAAGGCCAAATAAACTGGAGTATGAGGCCATGCGCTAGTTAGACGAACAAAACTAGGAAGGTAGAGTGGATCTCTATCTTGAGCTTGGGAACAAGATCGGGACCAAAGACAACATAGTTAGTCATCTCTGAACAGATTTTGAACTATCTTGTGCACTAAAATTATTTAGTTGCTGCAACAAGATGAGAATACATATGGTTGTGACATCAGCCGATAAACTAATGGGAGACCTCAGGTGTCGGGATGCCTGGAGAGGGGGTGAAATGGAGTGGTTGCATACTCTCTAGAAGACTGAGGAGAGTTTAACAACTCCTCAGGGGACCTTGCAATGCCAAGTTGGGTGCGAGAGGTACAGGGCAGAGTGTCATCTCCCCCTGGGTGATTGTTGCAGCCAAACCCACATAGATGCATCGATTAAATAGTGTCTAAGTTATTTTATTGGTTAGTAAGAACCGCACTCATTAATCTCTTGTTCAAGCGAATGGTGTAGACTCTTGATTGAACCTTGTAGTTGATATATAGCGGACTGTTTTATTTGTTATCGGCCAAACCACAAGCTCAGACCACTAGTTTGCTTGTTGAGTCTTAGTTTAAACTCACACTTGCTTACTATGTTTTTTTCCAGATTAGAAGATGTCATCCGCTCCACCTGCTGCCGCCATGACTGTCACGCCCCAAATCCCGAGCATGCGACAACCCCTTCACTTTGGTCAGATGAATGCGACTTCCTAGGATGCTTCGCCAACCATTCTTTTTATCTTACGATTAAGCGCATGCGGAAGCAATTCAACGACACCCAGTCAATAAACAACAGGGATAGCAGAAAGACCACAATCCGCAGCAAAGTCGTTTTTTTTATTCTTAAACTAATTAACCCTAGGAAGTTTATACACAAGCCCCTCAATCGGGCAACTTCCACTATAGCCATCAAAATACTAAACAGGGTTAATCTACTTCCTTCCACCAACAGCACACCAACCTATTGCCCTCCACAACTTGCTTCAGTACCTCCCAAACCATGGCAATACAAATGCCACAACTACGAACCTGAAAAATGGTTAACAACAACGAGTGAGATATTATCTTAGTGAGTTATCACCCTAAGCCCCGGTTAGGACGCCAACTCGCCTCAAGGTTCTTAACAGGTACAATCCCCATCACTACGGCAGATCAATTGAAGCAACCCTCGCTTGCCTTAATTATAAATGTGATCTACCCGGGCAACCCCATAGGAAACAATCCGCAATCAATCAACTCATAGACATCCTTACCTAGTCGTGTCATACCCTACACGATATAAATTCTCATGCGTGCCATAAACAATGCAACCAGCAACCAAGCAACAGATAGGGTCAACCAACAATCAAATAATCGGTTCGCATGCAACCTTACTCGGTATGTCATACCCTACACGTTAAATCTCAGCACAATACACGCAAAACCCATGGCCGTTAGATGATGCAGTTCATCAATCACATGCGACTCCTGTCACAAGCGATTTCACCTGACCATTGCCACACCCTACACATTATCAATTTATGCATGCGTGCCATAAATAATGTGATCATCTCATACATAATTGGAACCAATGATGCAATATTTCTCATGCACTCTTGCATCCACACGTGTCCCGATTATTACTGCCCCACAGGATTACAACTGAGGCGCAACGACGCTACGACGCCTTTCCTCCGCAGAAGCACAACCGTGCCCTTCCTACAACGCTACAACGCCCTTCCTCCACAGAGGCGCAACCATGCCCTTCTGTGCCCAAAAGATGTCAAGGAACACTCTCCCGAGATGGCATGCCCAAAGAACGTCAATGAATACTCTCCCAAGACAGCATGGCCATAACGTCAAGGGATACTCTCCCAAGACGGCATGCCCACCAAACGTCGAGGGATACTCTCCCAAGATAGCGGGTTCAACATAGTGATCACGCAAGCATACCATCACAACCCACTTATTATCTTTGAGCATTAGCCAATGCACACATGCTTGCATATAAAATCTCAAATCATTTCTCATAAAAGCGGTCAATTTCTGGTGTCCCTCGGACAAACCATTTTTCCCTTTTTTTGTGAAAATCACATGATTCAAGCGAATGTTCATGCAATGCCATATACAATTCACTTCATATGATCAAGGCACATGAAATTATGCACAATTTCGCTTACAGATGAATAGTGCCATGAATAGTGCACGTGAACAATGCACTATGAACAGTGAAATTTCCGAATTTAATGATTAAATCATTTAATTCAGAAATTAAAAAAATTAATTAAACAATTAATCAATCAATTTAAGCTAAACATGCTTAATTATCACATAAACCACAAATAATCACAACTAAGCACAATAAGCAAAATTAATCTAAACTAATCTTAACCATCTAACTAACCACCTATCTTAGGGCTAATACTACTTAATTAAACCCCATAAACTAGCATTAACCCTAATTAACTACCCTAAGCAAGTTTAATGAACTAATCGAGGGATTAAAACGTAAACTCACCTGTCAATGATTCCGATGCCACCGGCGCGATAGCGGTGGCGAGGGCTATGCACAACCATGTCCAAAACTTCACGGAGGCACACGACAAAAATGAGTCTCGGCAGAGGTAGTTTCCGACGGAGGTGAGAACCATGAGGGAGAGAGAGAGGTGCGGCTTGGGCGGCCTTGGACGGGTGGCACCACAACAGCACGGCGGCTCCAAAATAGCAGCAAGACGGCCAAGATTGCGGGTGAGGGTGGTTCGGTTGGTCAAGGGGGCATCCAATGGGAAGAACCATGGATAAAACATGAGGAAAAGAGAGAAAATGAGGGAGAAAAAGTGAGGAAGAGGGGGAAAAACATGGGAGTGTGGGCTGCACAAAGGGGAGGAAGAGAAATGAGGAGAGAGAGAGAAAGAAGCCAAGTCCAATTTCCCTTCAATTTCCTTGACTTTCTTGGCTTTTGTCCCCAAAAATTCAATGCATCTTCTAGATGGGGTAAAATGGTAATTTTTCAAAGTATAGTATACCGTACTATACACATATACAGGCTAAGATTTTATACGAGCTTGAATAAAATTGGTTTGGACTCAAATTGTGGAGAAATGGGCTAGAAAATGCCATTGGCCTCAAGGTTTGAAGTTGGGCCCACTTGGGCTTGATGGCCTTGGCTTGGGGCCCACTCGGCCGAACCTTAATGGGCACAAGGCCCATTGGGCCTTCGATTGGTCCATCTCCTCTTGGTTCCAATTTTTCAACTCGTCGAATCATTTTCTGATAAATTTCGAGCTTACCGATAAATCCGAGAATCAATGGGGCAACGTCCAATATTTTTGTCTCGACATCCTTAAAAGTTCGAGACCTGAAACCAGATTGAAATTCGTGATTAAAATCGATCAATCACAACTTTAGTACAACCTAACTATCGAGCGGCGTTTAGGGGCTCTCGCACGTTTGACCCGTGGTTGATAGCTTTTCAATCCACGATCGTACCTATTCAAATCAGGGCGATCCTCAATTGTCATGTAATCATAGAAAGTTAATTGATCACACTAAATACAAAGCCAAAAAGGAAATCGGTTTAACGTCGTTCGCAGTCAATATCAAAGTCGTGCAAAATCACCCGTAATCCGACCTCGTATTTCTGTCAAATTGATTTATTTTGTTCGCTAATTGGACTGTAACAACGTGGTATCATCCCCCTTTGATCTTTATGGTCGAACGGCCTATCCCTGATTGAATTCACTAGTCGTACGCGTGTCACGCCCTGAACCCCGAGCACGCGACAACCCCCTCTCTTGGTCAATTGAAAGTGACGTCCCAGGACTCATCGACAACCATTCGTTTTAATCTTTCGTTATGCACAAGCAGAAGACAAACCATCCCCAGTCCAACAATCAATCAATCAATTAATCAGGGATAGAGAGATGAACAATAAGAACAACCATCACTACTCATTTACACAATTTAATAGATTAACCAACGGAGGATCGTTTTCCGATTTACAAGCCCGACAACAGGGGCCGATCCATCCTCTAAGCCAAACCAAAAAAGGAACTAGGCTAGGCTAATCCAACTGTATAAAATGAACCCTCGGGTTCAGCACCACGGTCACTCGGACCCATCGGACTCGGCTCCGTCGGGTCGATCACTAGTGGGGTGGGGGCAGGATTCTCCACTGCGGGTGCGCCATTCTAGAGGCCTGAAAATTGTTAACCACGACGGGTTGAGATAAAATCTCGTCGAGTTCTTCCCCTAAGCCCCGTTAGTACACCAACTAAACCCGGGCATCTCTCCAGAGCCACCCCTCACACAACCCAACCACAACAACCAGCAATTAGCAATAAAATAACAAGCAGGGTCAACCAACAATCAAAAGCCGGTTCGCATGCAACCTTACCCGATATGCCATACCCTGCACGTTATATGTCAGCACAATACACGCAATGCACATGACCATTAGATCTACAGTTCACCAATCACATGCGAGTCGCGTCACAAGCAACCTCACCTGGCCATTGCCACACCCTGCATGTTATCAATTCATGCGCGCGTGCCCTAAATGATGTGATCATCTCATGCATAATCAAAACCAATGATGCCATGTTTTCTCATGCACTCTCACATCTACACGTGTTCCGGTTATTACTGCCCCACAGAGCTACAACCGAGGCGCAACGGCGTTACGGTGCCCTTCCTCCGCAGAGACGCAACCGTGCCCTTCCGTGCTCAAAAGACGTCAAGGGATACTCTCCCGAGACCGCATGCCCAACGAACGTCAAGGGATACTCTCCCAAGACCGCATGCCCAATGAATGTCAAGGGATACTCTCCCGAGACCGCATGCCCAACAAATGTCGAGGGATACTGTCCCGAGACCGCATGCCCACAGAACGTCAAGGGATACTCTCCCGAGACGACGGTTTCAACTTAGTGATCACGCAAGCATACAATCACAACCCACCTATTATCTTTGAGCATTAGCCAATGCACACATGCTTACATATGAAACCTCAAATCATTTCTCACAAAAGCGGTCCATTTCCGATGTCCCTCGGACAAACCATTTTCCCCACCTTTCTCATAAAAGCGGTCCATTTCCAGTGTCCCTCAGACAAATCACTTTCTTTCTCATAAAGGCGGTCCATTTCCGGTGTCCCTCGGACAATTCATCTTTTTCCCATTTTTATGAAGATTACACAATTCATGCGGATGCTTATATAATTACACATTCAATTCACTCCAAAAATCAATGCACATGAAATTACACAATTTAATTTCTGGATGAATAGTAATTTCCGAATTTAATAAATAAATAATTAAATTCAGAAATTAAAATAATTAAATAAATAAATTTCGAAAATTAAATAATTATTTAATTATTTAATTATTTAATTAAATGCAGAAATTAATTTAATCAATAAATTAATCACATTAATCAAGCAATTAAGGAAAAATATGATTAATTAGCACAAAACACACAATTAGGCCTAATTAAGCACAATTAAGTACAAATAAGCAAGATTAAGCTAAGCTAATCTTAATCCACTATCTAACCACCTATCTTAGGACTAGTACACTTATTTAAACACCTTAATCATCCCTTAGCACTAATTAATCCAACCCTAAGCTAGTTTAAGCACTAACTAAGGGATTAGGAGCTAAACTCACCCGTTAAGCGGGCCGGAGACGCGGACGCGGTGGCGGCGACAAACCCGACACCCGGGGACTTCTCCCACGACACTCCAAGGTGGTCCCGAGCTCAACACAGCAGCAACAAATTCGGATTCCCCACTGAACTTCACAAAACAGCACTGCAGGAGGAGGAGGTTGCCAGTCAAAGCAAAAACAAGTTGGCCGGAGCTCCGGCGAGCTCGTGGCCGGTGACCGGAGGTTCCTGGGGGTCGAGGGAGAGTTGTGTGTGGCTGGTGTGGGCATTGGGTAGGCCAAAAATGGAAAGAGACGGAAGAAAAACCGAACCTGCACAGGAGGCACTGTACAGTGACGGATGGAGGACCGCCGACTTCAGGCGGCCGTACGGGACGGACGGCAGCTCCGTTCGGCGATCAGCCACCATGAACAGTACATAATTTCTGTGCTGAACATTTTGATAGGTGGCACGTTCTAAGATTCCACCGGGAAGGCAACGAACAACTCAAAATTCGGTGAGAGGTCAGAAGAAGAAACTGCAGGAAGGCAAGGGAAGAAGGGGAGAGAGGGCTGCGATTTTGGAGGAGCTGAAGAGGAGGAGGAGAGAGAGAGAGATGAGAGCTGGTCTTAGGCCTCATTAAGGCCATTTAATGCCTTCACCAAGTCCCCAAGCAAGTGACATCATCTTCTCTCTTCTTTTGACTTTTCTTCAAAATATCCAAGGGCAAAATGGTCATTTCCACCTTGCACATTTCCCAATGTGTCCTTGGGCTGAAAGTGAAAAGCGGGTCTAGGAAACAAGCCAAAAAATGAATAGGAATGGGCTCAGGAATTTGTTGGGCTCGAATTGGCTCATATTTAGACAACGGGCTCGGGAGGGTTAATGATCGGTTTGGCCCAACGGGCTCACTTGCTTGTCTCGGCTTTCCACGATAGCCGTCCCACCTTGGACGTGAGGCCCACACTGTTCTTACTCAACCCATATCCTCGTAGGCTCGTTTTCTCGGTCCGAAAATCCCTTTCCCAAAAACTCGGCTCAACTAACACTGTCGACTGTCAAGGAAGCATCGTCCAAAAGTCCGTCCTGGACGTTCCCGAAAATTCGAAGTTCAATCTTGGATTCTCATGCGTTGTCAATTTTTCCCAAATGTCATTTTTGTATAATTCAGACTGACAGGCGACTTCGAGGATTCACACGTAACCGACTCGTGCCAAACCACGTTCAAGACTTCTCGACATATGGATGTCCTTGACGACATGAAATTGCGAATGATAGATTCTTATTTCAAAGTACATGATTATCAAGAATCGACATAAGGTCGTTCACGGATTCGATAATAGTAGACGGAATCACACGTCTTCCCATTATTTCTATCCGCGAATCGACTTCTATTCGTCCCTAAAATCGGCCTACATAACTACAGGATCATTCTTACGCAAGTCTCACGGTCGAGTGGTTTTCCTAGGTCGAGTTCTTTAGTCGCATGAGTTCTGTCCTCAGTAGCCTTTCCCCTCAAGGTCAGTATCTCAGAAATGATTGGGTCCGAGTGGAATCAACCAACAATGCATTGGCGAAATTCACAATCACTCATCCCTAAAAAGGCTCGAATTTCAGGACGTCACAACGCGTATCAATCCTTAATTGCATTTCCAACTAGTCAGTTAACTCATGAGGGATCAATTCAGAGTAAACGTAACTAACAGCGCATTGATAAAACAACAATTTCACATATCTTGGAATGGGTCGAAATTTAGGATGTCACAACAACTATCCTCTATGGCACCCCATCCGACTTCATATGGCAACGTGAGGAAATCCACGACCGACAGTTCCTAGGAGTGACCTTCGTCAAGTTTACCTCTTGTTTGACGGTGGACACGAGGGCACCAACTAGGCCAGCATACCTGGCCTTCGTAGCCCTATATGCATGCGTGGAAGGTTGGCTGTTGGGACCTCTGCCACTGTACAACGAGGGTACGGGCCTTGGCAGTAGCCCAACGATGTAGGTGGTGATCCGATGAGCGCCTTACTTTTGGGTGAGATTTTTTTTTGTGCTGACCAGCTAACTGATGAAGGACCACGTGTATGTGGCCAAAGGGGGCGGGATACCTAGTGTTTGTATTCCCTGGTGTTATTTTGTACAAGTCCCCCTCCATAGCTCCATCTCCCGACCTGTACAAAAACATGAATGATGGAAAATAAAGCTAAAAGCAGCTCATTTCTTATATTCTAGCCTAGTTTAATTGTTGTAGTTGCAATTTATTATCAGGAATTGATTGAGTATTCCCCTAGTTTAGCAATCAGGTAAGACCGGCGGCCGAGAATTGGCATGCCACACACTTGCACATCAACATAAACTAACAGGGGGCAACAACGATAGGGCATCTTGAAAAACCAAGCAATAATTGCTGACCAGCTAACCATATGTTACAAAACTTTCAGATGCCTGATTAGGATAGTCTTGTTTTTTCTTGAACCTACTTAATTTCATAGGTCGTTATCGGAAATCGCATGCAATGCAGACCGAGATGGAAAAAAGTTATGTCTATCTTGTCGAGACAAATGATATAAGAATGAATGAATGAAATCATAATACATAAACTAAAAATGAAGTTGCTCTCAGAATAGCCACATAACTGTGCCCGAGATCACTTTGGAGCAATCTTGGATTTTTTTCTTGCCATAGGATTAGCAATTAGCTCTATCAATGTTCAGGTCACCTCTTGGGGAACGATCAAGTAAGTCCTAATCAAATTTCCGAGCAGCTCCAATCTGAAATCTTCCTCCCCCGAAAAGTTGGTGGCATAATTCCAGTTTTTGGTAAGAAAAGTCACAACTTAAGTTTTTAACGAAGTGTTAGAGGTCCTCCAGGCAACTGGACTAGATAAGTTTAGAGGTCTTTCGGAGATAGTATAGTTACTCAAATGGAAATCACGTTTTTAACGCTATGAACGCCGAAGTACAGACACAAAAGGACACTTGGAAGGCTCAAACTCCAGAAACTTCATATTTGACAATTCTGGTTCGCTTTCCTTACAAAAACCTCCCCATTAGCTTTTGCCAAATTCAATTTCTGTTTTCTCCTATCTCAAGTTCACAGAGAGAGAGAGAGAGAGAGAGAGAGAGAGAGAGAGATATGGGGAGTTTGGGAGCGATTTTGAGGCATCCGAATGAACTCTACCCGCTGCTGAAGCTGAAAATGGAGGCGAGGAAAGCCGAGAAGAAGATCCCTCAGCAGCCTCACTGGCGATTCTGTTACTCCATGCTCCGAAAGTTCTCAAAAACCTTCGCTTTCGTCATCGAACAGCTCCCCACAAAGCTTCGCGATTCGGTGAGTAGGGTTTTTTATTTCAAAGTTCTGGTTAAAATATATAAATATTAAACCATACTTTTATATAACAATTTAGAGCTTTTAAAATATTAGTAATGATATCACAAAATCTCATGTACTATCAAAACATCCTAAGTTTCACGCCCAAAACTTTTACTTCATTTGTTTGCTTAAAAAATGTACAAAAAGCCAATTGTCCAAATGCTATTTGTTTTAAAGAAATGCTATAGCGGTTGAACTCTTTTTCTTTGGTGGATTTTTTTGGTAAAAGGGTTTACAATCAAGTTTTCTCAAGTTGGTAATACGCTCATGTTGAGTCATGCACGCTCAAATGGTATAATCAAGATGATGTGTCAATATGAATTTCTCAATTTATTTATATATTGTTGAGATATTGAGATACACGTTTAGCTTTTTCTTCCTCTAAATAATAGAGAATGATGAGGCTAATCTTACACACTTTTCTGACAATCACTTATCTCCCCCCCCCACGGGAAAAAGAAAATAACTTTTTTCTCTCTCATATGTGTGAATGAGTCCCCACGAGAAGTCCACAAGAAGCCCAAGAGGTTTCCTTGAATTTGGCATTTAGTAACTTAAATCCATCCTCCTCCTCCTTCTACCAAGGTTTTACTGTTTTGGTATTATTGATTATGCATTCGTAGCATAATAATATATTGATTTTATTAGGGCTGTTCATTGGAAAGCAAAAAGGTTATCGAGGAGCATAACATTTTTTTATTTTTGAAAAATCTCTTCTTCTTCTTCTTTTTTTAAATAAAAGGTAATGGAGATATTCATAGGCATCATTAATGAGAAGTAGTAACGTAAATAGAATTAATAATGCATGTGTAAACCTTTGTTGATCGGATAGAAGATCACCTAGTCGTTCAGAAAACAACGGAAAAAAAAATCCAACAGCTAATTTTAGTAAAACATGAGAAAGCTAAAACATATGAGGATTTTTTAATTCACAGGAAAAAGAAACTATAAATAAAATAGATGCAGGACGGTACGAGGAGCCACATGACAACAGCCTGACATACAAGTCGTCAATTTGCTCTCCCTTGGCCCCACTGTTTATAAGCGCCTCCTACTGCAGGGAGAATATGTCATGCGTTAATGTTTAGAATGTTACTTGCCTGGACTGCCTTTAGTCATTGGTTATATCATGCGTAAATGTTCGAAATGTTCTTGCTTGGACTGGCTTTGGTCATACCGTTTGATGACACCCGGAGATCCAATAACTCTGATGGACTGGATATGACAACAATTTGGTTATCCAACCAGGAAGAAGACACGTGTATTGGTGGGGATTAATTTCTTTTTCTTCCTAAAAGTTTTACAATATCAGCTGTGGAAGTATGTATCATTTGCTAACCCAGGTAAATTGTCATTGTTGCGAATGCAAGTAATTGAACAATAAGATAAACTCAATAATGAAATAAATCAGACATTAGATTTATGTGCTTCGATCGTATGGTTGTAATGACTAACTTTCACGAGAAGAACAACAACGAATTTCGCCATAAATCTAATGATACGATGGAGATTATAATTATACTTGAATTACTTAAAAACTCCTACTGTTGCTCACACCCTAATTACACCCAATAATACACACAGTATTTAGCCCTACAATTACTTGCTAAATAATCTTTTAATCTCATGAAGGAGTTATACACAAATTCTTCCCACAAAAATTTAATCGGTTAACTCACATATGCAAATATGTAACTGACGAGAAGACGTGCGGCACCAGGATGAAAATCTCAACGAATTTTAATCCAAGCAAATACATGTGCCGTCATCAATATCAATTGGTTCACGTCCACCTCCAAGACAAAATAAGTATTTATATATGTGGGGCATGGAACTTACATCCCTCTGATTCCTCCACGTGAACGTCGAAAGCGGACTCCAATTCGTACAAAGAAAGCTCACGTCTCTTGCTTTGTTGGATATTGTCCAGCATATTTTTTACTTTTATTCAAAAGTCATAAGATAAACTTTCCCCTAGTATATTCCTTGGATGATCCCACGGGATATTTCCATATCCGAGAGTTACCGAAATTGAAGTTCGAAAGTTGTCCAAAGTGCATTTGAAAAATTAACTCTGGGCTTCCCTAGGATTTTTATGTCCGGACCTTTGTTTAAGAAGCTAAATTCGAGACATATTTTAAGATTCATTGACAGCTAATTACTTTTTCTTATACAACTGTTAAATCTTAGAAGTCTAAGAAAAATGCTATAGGCTCTTCTGACATTAACCCCGTATAAGTATGAACTTGAAAGGAACTGGCGATGATACTGCCGGTGCCAATGCGGTCCTCATCCATAGATTTATGTGGTTACTTCTTGCTTACTTTTGACACTTTCTCCTACCTCACTTCTGTTGTCTGCTAATCTAAATGCAAAAGTCTGATGAATTTCTAGAATAATCAATGCAAATGCCCCTCGTAGCCAATGCAAATTCTAGTAGAATTGTTAGATTAGTTTCTTTCAATGTGCTTTGTCTCTTTGACTTTTCTTTTTCTTTTTTGCAGGTGTGCATACTCTATTTGGTCCTGCGAGCACTTGATACAGTTGGTTTGTCCCATAACACCTCATTAGTTCTCTGTCTTTCATTTGCAAGATACTATGATGTTTATCAGCGTATCTAATGTTCCCTTTCCAGAGGATGACACAGGCATATCTATTGATGTCAAAGTGCCTATCCTGAAAGCTTTTCATCAGCACGTGTCTGATAAGGAGTGGCATTATTCATGTGAGTTAAACATGCTATCATGCTACCCTTTCTTTCCAGTTAAAGCTCTAGTGATCTAAGACTGGTTTACCTTGTCTTAAATTCTTGATTCGGTATCCTTGTTCTTTCCTGCCCTTTACATAAAACTCAGGAAGCGTGAGTTAGATGTTTTGTGAAAAAAATTTGTTCGACTCGTCTCTCTCAATGTAACCACATGGAAATATGTTTGTGCGTATTCGTGAATAATTGACGTCCTCCACATTTTGCATTAAGAATGTCCGTCAAAGCTATACATGAAGATTCTATCTTTAACAGTATCTTGTAGCAATTATCCATCTTGCCCTCCGTGATAATTTTGAAACCTCGAATAATTTTCTGTAACACTACCATTTGAAAAACAAGATATATCAGCAATACTTTGCCTCTACGCTATGATTCTACATGAGAAACCTCGACAAACAGTCTCATCTACGTTTTTTATTTGTGCATTCTTTTACTTACTTCTTTAGGAACCAACACTAAAATATGATAAATACTCTCTTACTGTGAGAAATTGTTGTGTTATTTCCAGCATATGAAGAAATTGAACAACCTAGCATTGGGTAAATGATTGTCAATATATTTATGATGTCAAATTGTGAAATAAGGTGTTTCTTGGTTATTTAATTTTCATTATGCCACTGATTTTCTCCAACTAGCAATTGGGGAATGCAACCCTTGTTTGGGAAAGCTATTTTAAGTTGCAACTATTGTTACCTTGTAATTTCTATTATTGTTTAGTTATATTGTTGTTTTAGTTTACAGACAACCTGTAAATGGTGCATATCCAGAAGTCTTTGTTGCCTATACGAATAAGGTGGAACTGGGCACCGAACTATACAGTCGGCCAAAATTTTATTGAGTTCACTGATTGATCTTTTTTTTTTTTTTTTGTCGTATTAAGGTGGTACAAAGGAGTGCAAGGTTTTAATGATCCAATTTCATCATGTTTCAGTGGCTTTCCTGGAGCTGGGGAAAAGGTTGTTGCTAACTTAAAATTTTTCTTTGTCATTACGATGTGAACACCTTTTGTGAGAACAGGATATTTTCTTTTTCAACCTGATCTTCTTAGCCTCTCAACTTAACCATGTGTGTTTCCTTTACCAACATACCTAAACATTATAATTCCGAATTGAATTATCATTGTCTACCAAATATTCTTTCCAACCAGTTTCGCGCTTTCATTGAGAATGAAAACTCAAAACCAAAACTTGCTCGCAATAAACCCAAAATTGTCTAACTGTTACAATTGATTGATGCATTGACTGCTTTTCCTTTATAAACTGTGGCTTTTCTCTATACTTGCAGGTATCAAGAGGAAATTGAGGATATTACTAAAAGTATGGGAGCAGGAATGGTAAAATTTATTTGCAAAGAGGTTTGTGATCTTGTCACGTGACACTTATGATATTTTCCAAGACCTTACCTATCCAAGCAAGGGAACTCTTACACAGATTATAGTATTTGGTTGCGCTTGGGAAAATTGTTGAAAAAGTACTAAATCTATTGCACTTTTACTAATTCAGTCCTAAACCTTTCAACATTGTTAATTCAGTCCTAAACATTTTCACTTCTTATCAATTGAGTCCATTTGGCCAATTTTAGTTGGAAACTACTGACGTGGGTGGCTGGCGTTGACATTGCATTTTTTTAATGATATTATAATGATATTTTAATAATTTTTTGAAATTTTTATGCTTTTTTTCTCTGTTTTGTTTGTTTTTTAGGACTTGGGAGAGAGGGCCAACGAGGGTGATTAGCCGACCCTCGCTGGCCATTGATGAGGGTGGCGACCCTCGTTAGCCCTAGGCAAGGGCCACAACACCCTTGTCAGATCTAGCTAGGCAAGGGCCCCAAGCGAGGTTGCCACCCTCACCTAAGGCTGGCAAGGGCCACCAAGCCCTCGCTTGGCTAGATCTAGCAAGGGCATCGTGGCCTTCGTTGATTCTGGGCAAGGGCTCGTGTGCCCTCATTTTCGCCAACAATGGTCGATGGCCCAACTCCAAAAACCAAAAAAAAAAAAAAAGCAAAAAAAATTTTATAAAAGAAAAACCATAAAAAAATTCAAAATATTATTAAAAAAGTGAAGTCGGCACCGTTGTCCACATTAGCAATTTCTGGCCAAGATTAACCAAATAAACTTAATTGATAAGAAGTGAAAGGTTTAGAACTAAACTGGTAAAATTAAAAGGTTAGGACTAAATTAGCAAAAGTGCAATAAATTTAGAACTTTTTCAATAATTTTTCCTATTGCGCTTGTACTAGGTCAATACATAGCAATAACCATTTCACGAGGAGAATCCTTGCCTTTAATGGAAGAAAATAATCAATATAATATTGTTTAGTATCGGTATAAACCTTTTATTAGTTGAATGACTAACACATACAACGGGTAGCCCATCTTGCTGTTCACTCCAACTGTGGTAAATTAAGGATTTGTCCTTAGCTGTTTAGTACAACTCCTTAAAATATTCACTCGCTTATAAAAAAATAAAGGATTCGTCCATAAGTGTAGCATTTGCCCTTAATGACTATAGTTCCATCTTCCAAGGTCCACAGGCTTGTGAACTGACTATTGACTCTGCTATGTGCCTTGTTTATGGCAATTGATCTGGCTGGATTGGAGTGAGTTTGACCAAATACTATTATCAGGAGAATTTAAGAACTGGCAATATTCTTTTGGACAAAGCATTTCAAGGCAAGTTATAGTCTTGCACCTTCCGGAAGAATTGCTTGTAGTGGAAATTAATTTGTTTAATAGGTCATACAGTTACTAATCCTACAAAGAATTGCACTAATTTCTTCCTCATTGCAGGTGGAAACAATTGATGATTATGATGAATATTGCCACTATGTGTCAGGACTTATAGGGTTAGGTCTATCAAAGCTCTTCCATGCTTCTGGAGCTGAAGATCTGGCCCCAGATTCTCTATCCAATTCAATGGCTTTGATTCTACAGGTACTTAAAAGAGACTAAGTTTCATGTACATGACCATATATTTTGGATTTCTGACATTACCTTATGGATGTGAAAATTAGAAACAAGACATTATAAAAGACTATTTTGAAGATATCAATGAGATTCCAAAGCCACGCATGTTTTGGCCTCGTCAAATTTGGGGAAAATATGTAAACAAACTCGAGGTATGCCTCTTCAACATGATTCGGGATTATTAAGTGCCTACATAGATTGCATTTCAGCCCTTTTACCATATATAGTTGATTTTCCATCGCTTACTTTGCAGACGAATTGTTAAGATACTATGCATCTATAATGTTGAATTTCGTGCCGAATGCACATCCTTATTTTCTCTTTTATGTAATTGGCCATGTCTACGAAGGACTTGAAGTATGAGGAGAACTCGGTGAAAGCAGTACAATGTTTGAATGAGATGGTCACAAATGCTTTGACACATGTTGAAGACTGTTTGACATACATGTCTGCTTTAAGGGATCCTGCTATATTCCGGTTTTGGGCTATTTTTCAGGTACAATATCAATACTTCAAGAGAACAATTTTTCTTACTTGTGAACAAGAGTTGTTGCCTTACATCTCTCCTATATTTATATGGGAGGTAGCTATCCATCTCAAAAATTTTCCTAAATAAAATTTCCCTTGCAATTTTTCTCATGAACATACTGCAAACTTAATTTCTGCACTTCTTCCCCTGCCCTCCTCTCTCTCTCTCACACACATTTGTAGGGATGTCAACGGTTCTGTTTGATTCGGTTCGATTTTTCAGTTTTCCTATTTTTGCCTTACTTATTGAAACCGAACTGAAAAAGGGATAAGAAATTTTAAGTTGGGTATTTAATTTTTATTAAGAATTTCAGTTCAATTTGCTAATTGAATCCAACTGGAAAATATAACGGTTATTTTTTGGTTATCCAAACCAAAACCAAAACCGAAAATGCAAGAAATGTCGGTTCGGTTCAGTTCGGTTTTAACACCCCTATGCACATGCGCACGGTGGGTGCACACACAAATTGTCCCTTCTCTCTCCTGGTGCACACATGTGTGCATCCTTTACGAGATTAGAAAGAATGTTGCTTTTTATTTTGGTTTCACACATTGTTTTTCCCTACTATAACCAGTTGTTTATATCTTGAACTTACTCTTCATTATCTTAAGGCTTTCTTTATGTGGCTTATATGTTTTCATGGTTTTTAATGCTAATATTTTCTTGTCAATGCCATTAATCTTTTCATTATCTAGGAGAAGCTCCTTTGCCAACAATTTCTACTTTTTCTAGGTAATGGCAATTGGAAATTTAGCATTATCCTACAACAATGTTGAAGTTTTCAGAGGCGTAGTAAAGATGAGGCCAGGTAAGAAAATGATTTGCTAATATTTTCGTTCTTCATTGAAATTATAGCTATCCTAGACTCGATGAAATGATTAGGCATACTGAAGAACTTGAATGGCACTAGGCATTCAAAAGATAGTTTTACACGACAAAATAGTGAGGCCTAATGAAAAAGTAGATCAAGCCACGACGGAAATATAGCTTGTAAGATTATCACAAACCATTCGTCATATGTTGAGGCTGTGTCTATCCATGAGCCTTTGTACTTTTGTGTATGTTCCATTATTCCATAGCAGCTCCGAGATAATGATTGCTTAGTATTTCCTTTTGTGTACTTATACTTTTCAGGTCTTGCTGCTAAAGTTAGGGATCACACAAGGACAATGGCTAATGTTTATGGTGTTTTCTATGATTTTTCTTGTATGCTGAAGTCCAAGGTATGAACGTCAAAAACTAGAATGCACTTTGTTTTATCCACATATTTTAGTTAATTTCTTACTTGAAAATGTACTAGACCTTATAACCTGCAAAATCTTCAATGATCTGACTGGGATACAGCAAACCAGATTGTATGTAAAGGCTAGCTATATTGAATCCGAAGTGGATATGACAGGGCTCCGTTATGCCTATGAAGTGAAAAAAACGAAGTGTTCTCTTCTGCAAAGATATTTTTGTATGGGGATCCACTTCTCCTTTAGTGGCAGCGCTCAGTAGCAGAAGGGGTTATAACTTAAGTCTCAAAAGTGTTGTCGAATTTCTACTTTCTGCTTCCGGACTGTGGGGCGGTATTTTCTTGATAATCTGTTATTATAATATGGTTTAAGACTAGTAGTTGATGCTTGCATTTGTTACTCTATTTTTCCATCCCCATTCCTTTCACGCTATGATTCTTTATAACATACAATCTCGAGACATTGCTCACCAAATTATGCTTTTGGCTTCTGTAGGTTGACAAGAATGATCCTAATGCTACAAGAACATTAAGCATAATCGATAGTATACAGAAGGCTTGCAAAGATTCTGGCCTCCCAAACAAAAGGTTCCTCTCTCTCTCTCTCTCTCTCTCTCTCTCTCTCTCTCTCTCTCTCTCTCTCTCTCTCTCTCTCTCTCTCTCTCTCTCTCTCTCTCTCTCTCTCTCTATGGAATAGTTATTGATTATGTCTTTCTACTAAAACAAATTTCCTCTCATGAATTTTGATAGGAAATCTTACATCCTTGCAACTGAACCCACATATAGCTCCATCCTGGTGAGTTTACAACCACTCATCTTGCATTAGTTGGCTAGTATAAAAACAATGTGCTGAACAGTAACCCAAACAAAAGAGAGAACAATAGCTTATCATGATCTAACTTGCAGGTCGTCGTTTTGCTCATAATACTGGCAATAGTCGTCATTCATCTCTTTGCAAGCCGATCAGAGTAACTAATGTGAGTTCTATTAGCATGATACACTCGACCTAAGATTGTTCCAAATTGTCCAACAACTTTTATTTCGTTGTTTTTTCTTGCGCAGATGGGCTTTGTGGGAGCACTAGCAAATTATGGAGATCATGTCGTTACAAATGCATCTATTGTGGAATTATGCTTTATATATGTTTGTATCTTCCATTTCGACGTGTGCTATTTAGATATGTTTGAAGCATCTGAACATAATTGATGAACTCGTATGATTAATTCTAATCTATTTTTCTTCGAGAACATAATATCCCAAGCCATCCAAATATTAAATTGAATGTACTCTTCTCAACTTCCTGTATTTCATAGGAAGCTAAGGTAATTTTGGTCTTTTTGAAGCTACTATGTTTGACCCATTTGCAATGAATTACTACAGAATTAGGTGTTTTGACATACAAAGTTTCTATCTTTGGTGAATTGACTTGGAATTCTTGTATAACATACTTTAAATGTCACAACCCCTGATCAGGAACTAAGCCACGGGTTATTTTTGCAACACAATTCATTTTAATCTTATTTATATGCACATGCGGAAGCATTAATACACCAACCCAAACAAATAATGAGAGGGGAATCATGAGAAATAAAGCACACAAACAACTACTAAATTACATAAGTAGTATTCAAGTATAATCTCATCTAGCCTTGTTCCATTTACAAAATACAAAAGGCTCGGGTTTTCTATCTCCACTATAGACCATTGTATCCTTCTCTACATTCACTATATCGATAATCAACACCTCCAAGACTATGGGTAGCTATACCTACAAACTTGTAAAGGTAAAGGGGTGAGTTTTGGGAACTCGGTAAGTAAAATTCCTATCATTGGCTTGTAAGACATCTCACCATTGAAAATTAGTCAGAACAACTCATGCAAATAGTGTCGATACTAGAACAATAGCAATCAAATGCTATGCCGTGACCATACATGCAAGATCATTCACCTTTTGACTTTCAATTAATGCAAGAACACATACAAGCAAAACTTATGCATAACCGGTATTCATACAAGATTTGTTTAACATTATCCTAGCTCAACCAAGCCCTCTCGGCTTAATCGAGATTTCTAACTCCATGCTAGTCTTCTTGGCTCAACTAGGGAATCTTTTGTTAGCGTGGGGCATCCGGGGGCTGGCTTCCCTAAGGCATCCGAACTTAAACCTTGGCATCCCATTGGCATGGGGGCATTGTCGTCCACTTCAAGTGGTGATGGATTCTTATCTTTCTTAAGTGATCACACGTATACCATACTAGCCGGTACTTATCTTTTCATATAGCTAACATTTCCATAGCCCAACAAAGGTGTGCTTATACATAATCATGTGTGTCATTCTTTCTACGACCTAATTCTAATGATATCGCGAAAGAACCTAAGCCTGAGGCTTAGCTCAATCGTCAAGTTGCAAGACATGAAATCAGTATTTTTTGATGCCAACCAAGACCTTGTGAGTTTTAGTGATCCCCATACCAAACGAGACTAGGATCCAGCACACCTCAATACCGGTCCAAGACCTCAAGGCCTTAGGTGATCCTCATGCCTACAAGACTTGAGTTCCAAACCATCATCATACTACCAAATCACATCTTATGGCTCTGGGTGAACCTTAACTTGGGTTGAATACAAACAACGAACCATGGCATCATTCGGAATGTAAAAGACTCGAGAGCATGTATTAAACTCACATACAATCAAACATACACAAAGTCTCCATACTAATCACAGCTTGTCAAGAGAAGACCGCCTAGACTTGACGATAGAAATGGTAATACCAGGGAGAAGTAGGAAGCTCTACTTACCTAGATAAACCTCAAGAAGCCAAAAGACTTTGCTTTGTGAGGGACGATGGTTACACAACCAAAGGAGAGAGAAAAGAGCGTGAGAGAGAGGAAATGGCATCCAAGGGAGAGTGAGAAGGAAGGTGAGCAAAAATGGTGAGGAGGAAGGGGAGCTCCTCCTATTTATAGCCCAAAATCCCACAGACATTGTCAAGAATGTGTTACCTAGGGGACCACTTGTTCTTGTAGAAATTGATGATCGTGAGCTGCCAAAACCTATAAATGCTGATGTTGTTAAGAAATATTTTCCATAAATAAAGCGAAAGGCCTTTGAGCCACATTTGGATTGAATCCAAACCACTTTAAGGCACTTGCACCATGCATCTCATGCATATATGGCATATTTGTATGTTTGTTCATCTTGTAGGTATTGAATGGCTCCCAAGGAGGACGATTTCAATCCGTAAGGAATCAACTTCAAGAAAATAACCACTCAAGATCAATTACTCTTCCTAGAGTCTAGGTGTGATCTTGTCAAGTGAGTCATTCTATAAAAAGCTAATCTTTGTCTAAAAGAGTTTCTCAAATTAAAAACCCTATTTTCAAGAAATTTTCCCCAAAGGAGTCCATGAAGATTTTCGAATCTCAAATCCCCATGGATAGGAGTTCTAACCAAATGTTGTTTTGAAAAACCAAGAAAGGGTTTTCAAAGGAGCCATATGGTAATGCCCAAGATGATATATGTCACGCCCCGAACCCCGAGCACGCGACAACCCCTTACCATGGTCAATTGAAAGCGACGTCCCAGGACTCGTCGACGACCATTCATTTTAATCTTTTGTTATGCGCAAGCGGAAGACGAACCATCCCCAGTCCAACAATCAATCAATCAATCAGGGATAGAGGGATGAATAACAAGAACAACCATCACTACTCATTTACACAATTTACTTGGATTAACCAACGGAGGATCGTCTTTTGAATTACAAGCCCGACAAAAGGGGCCGATCCATCCTCTAAGCCAGGCCAAAAAGAAACTAAGCTAATCCAGCTATACAGAATGAACCCTCGGGTTCAACACCACGGTCACTCGGACCCATCGGACTCGACTCCGTCAGGTCGATCACTGGAAAAACGGGGGGCAAGATTCTCCACAGCGGGTGCACCATTCTAAAGACCTGAAAAAGGTTAACCACGACGGGTTGAGATAAAATCTCAGCGAGTTCTTCCCCCTAAGCCCCGGTTAGTACACCAACTCAACCCGGGGTATCTCTCCAGAACCACCCCTCACTCAACCCGACCACAAACACCCGGCAATCAACAATCAAACCACGAGACGAGGTTCAACCAACAATCGAGGTCGGTTCGCATGCAACCTTACCCGGTATGCCATACCCTGCACGTTAAATCTCATTCAATGCAAGCAATGCAACCAACAATCGAATAGTCGGTTCGCATGCAACCTTACCCGGTATGCCATACCCTGCACGTTATAAGTCAACACAATACACGCAATGCACATGGCCGTTAGATGATGCAGTTCATCAATCACATGCGAGTCGCGTCACAAGCGATCTCACCTGGCCATTGCCACCCCTGCACGTTATCAATTCATGCGTGCATGCCATAAATGATATGATCACCTCATGCATAATCGGAACCAATGATGCCATGTTTTCTCATGCACTCTCGCATCCACACGTGTTCCGATTATTACTGCCCCACGGGGCTACAACTTGGCCGAGGTGCAACGGCGCTACGGCGCCCTTCCTCCGCAGAGGCGCAACCGTGCCCTTCCGTGCTATTGCTACGGCGCTACGGCGCCCTTCCTCCGCAGAGGCGCAACCGTGCCCTTCCGTGCTATTGCTACGGCGCTACGGCGCCCTTCCTCCGTAGAGGCGCAACCGTGCCCTTCCGTGCAGGCCGAGGCGCTATGACACTACGGCGCCCTTCCTCCGCAGAGGCGCAACCGTGCCCTTCCATACCCTCTGAGGCGCCACGGCGCTACGGCGCCCTTCCTCCGCAGAGGCGCAACGGCGCTACGGCGCCCTTCCTCCGCAGAGGCGCAACCTTGCCCTTCCGTGCCCTCCCTTTCCATAATCTCCGATAAATCGGGTTCAACTTAGTGATCACGCAAGCATACCATCACAATCCACTTATTATCTTTGAGCATTAGCCAATGCACACATGCTTGCATATAAAACCTCAAATCATTTCTCACGAAAACGATCCATTTCCGATGTCCCTCGGACAAACCATTTTCCCCACCTTTCTCATAAAAGCGGTCCATTTCCAGTGTCCCTTGGAAAAATCACTTTCTTTCTCATAAAGGCGGTCCATTTCCGGTGTCCCTTGGACAAATCACTTTCTTTCTCATAAAGGCGGTCCATTTCCGGTGTCCCTCGAACAAACCATTTTTTTCCTTTTTGTGAAATTCACACGATTCATGCGAATGTTCATGCCACGACACATCAATTTCACTTCATATGATCAAGACACATGAAATGATGCACAATTTCACTTCCGGATGAACAGTAATCCATGAACAGTAATCCGTGAACAGTAATCCATGAACAGTAATCCATGAACAGTAATTTCCGAAATTCAATTAATAATAAATTAAATTTAGAAATTAAACAAAACATTGATTAAACACAATTAATCAATCAATTAAGCTAAACATGCTTAATTAACACATAAACCATACATAATCAACACTTAAGCATAATCAAGCATAATTAAGCAAGATTAAGCTAAGCTAATCTTAATCAAATATCTAACCACCTATCTTAGGGCTAATACACTTAATTAACCCTCCTAAACCAGCATTAACACTAATTAACCCAACCCTAAGCAAGTTTAGGCACTAAATAGGGATTAGGAGCTAAACTCACCCGTTAAGCGGGCCGGAGACGCGGACGCGGCGACAGCGACGAACCCGACACCCAGGGACCTCTACCACGACGATCCAAGGTGGTCCCGGGGCTGGAACAACAGCAGCAAACTCGGAATACCCACTGCAACACTGAAAACTGCACTGCACAGGAGGAAAGTGGCTGATCGGAGTTGAACGGGCTGCCCGGAGCTCCGGCGAGCGGCGAGCCAACGACCAACGGCACCTGGGGGTCGAGGGGAAATCACTTGTGGCTGGTATGGGCGGTGATTAGGTCGAAAATGGAGGAAAACAGGTCAAAAGGCGGAACACAGCAGAACTGGTCGCTACAGTGACGGTCCGGCGAGCAGGCGGCTTCCGGCCGCCGTACGGATCGGAAGGCGGCTCCGTTCGACGAACGGCCGACGTTATCCGTACGGATTCTCTCTCCCGAGCGCAACAGTGGGTGGCACGAGACGAGATTCCAACGGGAAGGCAATGAACAACTCAGATTTCGGTGAAAGGTCAAACTGAAAAACAGAAGGAAGGAAGGAAAACCATGGGAGAGAGGTGCTGTGATTTTGGAGAAGATGAAGAGGAGAGAGAGAGTGAAGTGAAGGCTGAAGGATAAGCCTTATCCAAGCCATCAAGGCTTGCCCCACTTGCCAAACAATGACTACATCTTATCCCTCTTCCTTTTTGACTTTTCTTCAAAATATCCAAGGACATTTTGGTCATTTCCACCTTGCACATTTCCCAATCTGTCCTTGGGCTGAAAATGGAGGGCGGGCCTAGGAAACGGGCTGGGAAATAGGTAGGAACGGGCTCGGGAATTTATTGGGCTCGAATTGGCTCAAGTTTAGACACCGGGCTAGGACGGGTGAGAGGTCAGTTGGGTCCAACGGACTCGCTCGTTGTCTCGGTCTTCCACGGTGGCTGTCCCACCTTGGGCGTGAGGCCCTCACTGTTCTTGCCCGGCCCACATCCTCATAGGCTCGGTTTCTAGGTCCAAAATCCCTTTCTCAAAAACTAGACTCGACCGACTCCATCGACTGTCAAGGAAGCATCGCCCGAAAGCCCATCCCGAACGTTCCCAACAATTCTAAGTTCAATCTTGGGTCCTCATGCCTTGTTAATTTCTCCCTGATGCCATTTTACTACGACCCATACTGACCGGCCATTTGGAGGATTCGCGATTATTCCTTCACAAAAGGGCTTTGAATTTCAGGACGTCACAATATACATCTATATACACTTTTTAAGAGAATTGAGTGAAAGAACCATATATTTGGATGTATGATTCGTTTACATTGAATATATGGATTAAAATGACAAAAATCATTTCTTTCACAATGCTAAACACTGATTTTATCCCTTGCAAGCCACTTTGAACCTAGTAAGGAGATTTTTCTTAAAACAATCCTATCAAGAACAAACTCAAAATAAGGAATCATAGGAGGTTATGGCTGAAAATTAGAGTAAAAGATCAAGAAATACTTTATTGCTTTCACTTACATTAATCTTCTTATGATAGCTTTAAGTGGACTTTGGCAGAAGCTCGAGACATTCAAAAGTAAGGAAGAGCATTCATTTCGCTACCTAAACACAATTAACCATTGCTTAGCAGATTTGAGCCTAATACAATCATTTCTGAAACCCAAATGATGATTATCTTCCCACAATTGGGCAATGCATGTGATTTGCCAATAAAACAAGAATGTTGGTAAAAATCCAAAAGATATTTTGAGAGTCTTAGATACTTAAAAGAGAATCAAAAGAAAAAAGGGCTAGTAAAAGTAGTTTGCCTAGTAAAAATAAGGCTAAAGCCCATCAAAAGAAAGAAAATATATGTTGTAAAACATCTATTGTAAGTACAATTTGTTATAAAAGAAGAACAAAGCTCTCATGTCAAAATCATATAGCAAAAGACTCCCAAGATAAGTCAAATTTCAAGAATCAAAACATTGAAAAGGTCGTGTGATGGTAATGATGCCAAGATAATCACCAACTTTTCAAATCCTTTTACCTAAAATATTTCAAGCCTTTTGAGTCTCACCCGAACCAACATTACAATCTACATTCGAAATCTCTTCCAATTGGAATAGTGTGAGTCGAAGTTAGAATTTAACATAGGAGCTGCCGCTAAAAGGAGTGGAAGCGATCTCATTTTGTCTTATCTTCATAGTTCTTGACTTATAGACCCAATAAAAATACTGATTAAACATTATTTTCTTGGCCTCAAAGCGAGCATCCTTTGTGTAAGCCCATGACCAAGCCTACATTATAGTCCTTTCAAAAGACCTTTTTTCAACTTGTACTCACTATGTATGTTTCCAAAAACCTCATACATAGGCTATGTGAGACTTCAAGTGTAAGAGTAAGCATATTTCCCACATCAATGGATGGAAACCAAAGCCTTTTATGAGAGCTGATGTGAAAGACCTTTTTGATTAGGTTATTTCTAATTTGGCCTATGTGATTTAACCCTTAGATGGTTCATCAAAAATTATTTTGTCAAATCTTTATCTTAAGGAAATTGATGATTGTTACCAAGTAATCTCTAATTCCCTTTTGAAAATGTTATCTCCCTAATGAGTTAGTTCCTGGTCAGCCTAAACCTCATCTTCAATTCCTGATCTGCCTAAAGCTCGTCTTCGGCTCCTAGTTAACCTAAACCTCGTCTTCAATTCCTTGTCCGGCTAAACCTCGTCTTCGATTCCTAGTTAGCCAAAACGTCATCTCTAGTACTTGTTAGCAAAAATCATGTCTTTAGGTTCTAGGTCATCCTTAAACCTTGCCCTTAGGTTATAGGTTATCCTTAAACCTTGTCTTTAAATTCGTGATCCTTTTTAAATCATGTCCTTAGGTTCTAGGTCATCCTTAAATCATGTCTTTAGGTTAATGGTCATCCTTAAATCTTGTCCTTAGGTTAGTGGTCATCTTTAAACCATATCTTCTTCCTAAAATTTCTTTCATGAAATTGTAGTCATGGTAAAATCTAACGACCAATAGCAAGTATTCAAGTATGTCTCTAATCAAGTGCCATTTTCTTCATTTGTTCTTTATTTCCCAAATAGAGTGGACTAAAACTTTCAGTTATCATTTTACCTTTGAGTAGAACCTCTCCGAACTCCCACTCAAAGAGTGGTAGCTATTAACACTTAATTTTTAGTCGATGTATCGATAAAGATAAAAAATCAAAATTAGAATTTCCCGTCGCAATGAAGCTCATTTTTCAAACCAAAAGTGTCGTTTTTCAATTATGTTTTTCACACAAAAATTGAAAATGTCAAACAGTTGACTTTTGGTCAATCATTTGACGACCAAGTCAACCCCAAATCAAATTTTAGATTTTTGCATAAAATTTTGTAAAAATTCAAAGATTTGGTCACAAAATTAAACTCTTAATGAAAAGTAAATTAGGCTTTGACTTTTGGTCAAATTTTTAAACAAAAACTGGAAAATACAAAAATCACAAAATCATTTCATTTTAGCTTCAATTTGATTTTAGCATTGAAAGTTTTGCGAAAATGGATTAAAAACCTCGTTTGTCCGAATTTTTCAATCTTAGGTTCAAAATCGACCAAAAATAAATTACTTTTGTTCTAGTCATAATTAGGCTTCAATCATTTTGCAACATTTGATCTATAGATAATTACCCATTTACTCGTTCAAACAATTTCAAGATTGAGTAAGCCAGAATATGGGGGAAAGTACAGCGCAAATGCCAAAACTTGGCACAAAGGGACACTTAAGTGCCAAAAGTTACAAAATGTACACTTAAGTGCCACTTTTAAAAAAAATTGGATCACTTAAGTGCCAAGTCGTCGGAACCCTGCCGGAAATCCTACGTGGCAATTTTTTATTAATTTTCTTGCCTACGTGGCTCGCCGAAAACCGAATCAGCCAAAACTCAGCCAAAACGACGTGGATTTAAAAATTATTAATTAAATAATATTAAATAATTAAAAATATATTATTATAAAATCGATTTTATTTATTAAAAAAAAAAAAAAAAAAAAAAAAAAGAGGAGGGGATCGGTAAGGGCTGGCGGCCCTCGCCGCCGCCGCCGCCGTCGTTGCCCCACCTCGCCGGGAAGGGCCGGCAACGGTAGGGGAGGGTCGGCCGGGGTCGTCGCGCCCCGGCCAGTGGCCGGCGACCCCGGTCGGCCGGCGGTGAGGGCCTGCGCGCCCTCGCCCAGATTTGGGGCGAGGATCGCGACCCTCCCCCAGATCCGGCGAGGGTCGCCGGCCCTCGCCCAGCCGGGGCGCGACAACCCCAGCCAACCCTCCCCTACCGTCGCCGGCCCTTCCCGGCGAGGTGGGGCGGCGACGCAGCGGCGGCGGCGAGGGCTACACAGCCCTCGCCGATCCCCTCCTCCTTTTTTTTTTTTTTTTTTTTTTAATAAAATCGATTTTAATTTTTCAAAAATCCGACATGGACAATTTTTTAAAAAAAATTGCCACGTGGATTTTTTATTTTGAAAAAAATGCTCCGTCGGCAAATGAAGTCGCCGGAAAATGGACACGTGGCAATTTGGCCGGAATTTTTCGCCGTTGGCACTTAAGTGATCCATTTTGCTCCGATTTTGGCACTTAAGTGTACCTTTTGTAACTTTTGGCACTTAAGTATCCCTTTGTGCCAACTTTTAGCACTCCAGAGGTCCGCATATCCCAGAATATGAGTTGACAATTTTGCCCCTGATTAGGGGTCCGAATCAATTCAACATTATCGGTACACAAATACTTCCATTCTACTCAATCTTATGAGTTAAGTTTAAATTTGGGGTCAATTTTGGGAAATTCATTTGCCAACTTGTCAATTTGGGGAATTTAGCTCATTCGGCTTTAAGAAAATAGGGTTGTTGAGCTTCAATTCATGAAATACAAGTTGACCCATTCATGACTAAGGTTTAATTTGATGAATTGAAGTTCAATTTCATTATTAAAACCGTGCCATCCATTTAAGGTCAGTTTGAATGTAATAGGTTCCTCTAGGCACAAGCAACTAGACCAATGAATGTCTTACAATTTTAATTGAATCCAATTTCAATTAATTTGCAATTTTTTGCAAACAATTAAAGGAAATTGCTCATTTAAAGCCTACAAAGTCCGATTTGGTCATCCATGGCATGGGGTCCAATAATTTTCATAATAATTAGATAGTTATGCCAATAAAAATGATGTGGTTGAATTTTCATGGTTTAATTGACCTAATTAGCCCGAAATTGGACCATTTCTTTTATAATTGGACCATGTTCCTTCATGATTCGTAAAATTTCTTTATAATTTAGTCCCTTAAGGATTAAATTGCAAAGATTTAAGGAAAATGTGTAATGAATAGCCCCAGAAAGCCTCGAATCAATCAAATCAGTCAATCAAATCAACCACCGGTGGAGGAGGCTGGTTTGGCCCTCTTTCATCGGTTCCTCACTACCAACAACCACCATGAGGTGACCCACCTCATGGTCAAGCCTCCTATGCCTTTAGTTTTTTGAAATTGTGATTTTGCCCCCAAGATTTTCTAATTTTTGCAAAATTACCCATTAAATTCAAGAAATTTTCAAAAAGCCCTAATCTCACGATTAAATCTCACCCATTCATTGAGAGTATGACTTAGCCCTTAAAAAACTATTTAGCATATGATTAATTCAATGGATGAGATTAAATCTAATGATAGGATCATATCCTAACCCTTGAATCAAACCACGGGCTAGGATTTGATCTAAAGAAGGGGTATGTAACCATTTTTCCCTCCAAAATTTGGGGGGCCATTTTGTGCAACTACTTTCTCTTTCTAATGTGAATTTTTTCTCTTAAATTCTCTCTCTCTCTCTAACTGCTCATGTGGTTTGGCTCAACCGCTGGCGTCTCCCCCCATTGGTGGGCCCTTGCCCGCGATGCCGCCGATGTCACTAGCCTTCCTCTCCTTCTACTCGCTAGTTCAATGACCAGCAGCTCCTTCGAAGATGTTCCAATCAATCTACCTCCTCTCTCTTTCCCGTGGCAGTGAACTGATTCTCTCCGACGGTTGATCAGCGCTACTCCGGCGCCAATCCGCCTCACTCCAACAACCATATCCTCCTCCAAGTTCCCCTAAACGTCCTTCAATGTAGCCATGATTTGATTTTGCCTTACTCGAGCTTGAAACATTGAGAAATCGAACCAAAGGTATTGTTCTTATTCTTGGGCTCAATGAAGGGAGATTGCATTAGACAATCAAGCTAGAGCTTGCACGTAGGTCTAGTTTGATGATGATCACAACTACTATAAGGTGTTCTAGATGTTATCAGATGGATTCGGATGGTTAATCATGGCTTGAACTTGTTTTATTGAGTGTTTAAGCTTGTTTTGTAATTTTCGTGTACCCGAATGCCTAATTTGGTAAATGGCTTAATATAAGCCTGAAAACGTGCTTTTCTATATTTGATATCTTTATAACATTTGAAGTTGACTCAACGAGCTTTCCAAAGATGTATAGAACGTGCCGATCGAATGTCATTTACTAGCTGAAAGCCTCTCATAAGAGCGATCGAGGTAAACTTGCTTTTGTAATCGTTCTCGATGCGAAACACCTTTCCGCTTTTGCGCAGGACACAAGCTTGGGAGAGTTCATGACTACGGCAAACAAACTTATGTGGGTCTTTGATGTACCTTGAGGGAGATCCCGTGGTCAAGTGCCCCTAAACTCCGTCCCTCCCACCGAACGTCCGTCACTGAGGATGGTTGCAACAGCCACATAACATAAGAAGAAGCTGAGAACTCCAAGACCGTTATTGTAGGTACGATCTCTTTGCATAATCATGCTACTTTCGCGCTATTTGATCAGGGTGCTACTTATTCGTTTGTATCAAAAGAGTTTGTGCGATTGGTGGAGTTAAAACCTAAACTATTAGAATTTACACTTTGTGTTTCCACCCTAATGAAGAATGAAGTATTATCCATAGTAGGATGCCAAGAATGTAGAATTGTTATAGGTGGACAAAAGGAAACTATACATCTAACTGTGTTGGCTATGTATGATTTCAACCTCATCACAGGATTGGATTGGCTTAGTAATCAATAGGCCACCATGGATTATTATAGTAAGGTCATCCAGTTTAATCCACCCAACTGTCCGTGTCATTCGTTTATCGGAAATGGAGGAGGACCTTCCACGCCACTGGCTTTTGCACTCGAGGCTGTACAACTTTTAAATGATTTGACAACGGTGGGAAATAAATGGGAGTCTACCAAAGCTCTTTTGACTAGCGACGAGGACGGAAAATTAAGGGCGGCCGCGTGAATCTCACTCGGGCATTTCATCCAAGACACGTAAGGTGCTGACTGAGAGGGGGCTTTACACCTACCCGAACTCCAACTCAGACCAAAACCAGGCAATAATGAACGAGCGGGACTTGGTTTCAGCTAGAGAAGGCGTGAGTGAAAAGCAGCCAGTCTCAGCTATGAAGAACACAAATAAGCATCTAATTTAGGTATTTCGTCGAGAATGAGGCATACGCAAACTGTGGGGTGAGGAACGGGGACGCCAGAGCCCGAGCTCGAAGCCGGGATTCACAGCAGTCGATACCCAATACCCCGTGACACATCATGCACGCGAATGAGACCAAAACTCACTCAAGCCAAACAAAGCAGCCTAGTTCGGCAAGCCCGAAACAGAGCATGGGCACGAAGAAAAAGGGCAGTCAGCTGAGGGTTCCCACTCGGCTCATGACACCAGACGGCGGACAAGCTCCATGGATCGGGCTACGTCCATCCGCCTCGCTCGCCTCCGAGCCAGGAGGATCCTTGGGAAGTCGACTCCGGATCAGGAAAAATCAAGACCACCTGAATGGGGACCTAACGTGGCTTCAAAGCGGCAGATCATCGGTTTTGGTTTGGAAGTGGGGCCAACGGCGGCTCTTTCAGTCGCGTTCTCTCTCTCAACTACCAGCTCTTAATCTTCTTTACAATATTAATACCTAAATGATGTGAAAATCCTTTTTGTTAGCGTTGAATTAGTCTCTAATCTTCTTTACAATTTAAATATAAATATTTAGCTAAATTTAGATGTCAACAACATCATTGTGGCCATTCTTGATACTCTCTAGTTTAAGCGCCTTTTATGACTGGCTAACGTAGAAGGCATAGAGCATCTTGTAGTCTCTAGAACATACAAATCCGATTTATTGCTTCTCCCAGTCAACTCAGTACAAGTCCACGATTGGCATGATCTGGTATAGGCCTTTTGATTAGATGATCTCTTAGCTAGTGTATCTTTCATAGAATCCAAACTTGACTTACAGAGTTTCCAATGGGATCCGGAAGGATTATTACTCCTGAAATCCAAGGTACTAGAGTTTCAAGAAAATTGGGCCACTGTTACTTCTACTGGTAACTTGCAACGATGCAGTAGAAATTTCTGACTCGCATAATTTTGTTGGACTAGCTTTTAACCTTAAACATTATTCATCAACATTAAAAAAGATGAGGGACGTGCTGTCATTTGTCAACACTAGGGGGTAAGAAACGAGAAGCATCGTGCCTATGTGTGTCAAAAGTACAAAGTATTCTCCTCTGGCACAATGCAATTTGTCCCTGCTAAACCAAATATGGATACAAAATCTCTGTCAACAAAAACCTCTAGTGATCTTTCACTCTACCAAAGTTTCGACTCTATCGAACAAAATTCCTACCGACCTTCTGGTATAGTCAAAGTGACTGCATTTTGTGTTTGTGAGTCTCCCTTTAATGAAACCCTATCTAAGTACTCTAAGTTTCTTTCTGTGAGGTAACCAGGCTCTTTGGGTTCAAGTAGGACCTATCCACAATTAAGTATCATACAAATTGCAAACAAAATATTTGGCCTATCTTTAGGGAATTTTTGGACACACAACAAGCCCATTTGGGATGTTCTTCATGTCCAAAGCGCGCTACTGTTTTGAGGGAAATGATCGGATTCTATTGATGCAATACGAAAGAAACTAAATAAGAAGGAACCATATTCCAAATGTTCTAAACGGTCTCTTCGATAATGATTCCAACATGTTATTCAGATCAATCCCAAGCTTTTACAAGGAATTGAGGAGAGAGAAGGGAGGAGATTTCGGGCCTTGTTTCATAGCGGCAATGCCGGGGAATTTTTACGGTAGGTTGGTCCCTGATCATTCTCTTCATTTCATACATTCTTCATACGGTGTCCATGGGCACTCTCGGGTTAGTCATTATGCATTCACATTAGATTGATTTATTTCCTCTTTTTTATTTGATTTATGCAAATTATGCTTTAGGGGCTGCCCCGGCCCCCTTTATTTTCGCCTGGGCCGGCCCATTTTTCCTTTTTCCCCGGCCCGGCTCCCCTTTCCTTCCTCTTTCTTCCCAGCGTCGCTTGCAGACGCCTCTGCAAGCGAAGTACGAGCCAGCGTCTGCCCCAAAAAAAATGAATAATAAAGTACGAACCAGCGGAGCGGAGCAGCTGGCCGAGCGATACGAGGGTCGGGGATCAGCCGGCCACAGCAGGCTGGCGGTGGCAGCAGCCATGCGCGCCTGCTGGTCCAGCTGTCCTTAAAAGCGAGAGAGGGAAGGCGGATGAGAGAGGATCAAGGAGAGGGAGGTCGGAGAGAGAGAGACAGAGAGTGACTGGAACAGGGAGACCCAGAATACGCCTCAGCCGAGCGTCGCTCGGTCGTTCCCAAGCGAGCTTACATCCCGTAGCCGGCACCGCCAAGCCGCAGCTTCCCTTTCCCCCATTTCAAGTTTTTCCGGTGAGTTTCCCAATTTTAGGTTCAACCTGTGGATTTCCCGAGGCTCCCGGCTCGGGGAATGGGAGGCGACCGGACGTACGCCGATTGATCGGTCTCGCCCGATTCGCTGCAGCGGAGCCGGGTAGGGTCCCTCGGCCGACCCCTTTTTGTGCGCTGTTTTGCCCCGTTTTGGGCTCGCCGGACCGCGCTTCGCCGTTGTCCGGTTTGCGCGAGTGCTGGCCCCGTTCGTCTGTCCACTGCTCTTTTGGTTCACTGTTTGTTGATTGTTGTGAGTGCCAGCGCGAGTTTGAGCCTCGGTCGGTTCGGTTTTCTCCCTTTTGGCTTGTGTACTCCAAACGTTCGATGAAATGCCTGAACCAAAATCGTTTAATTAAGCCTCAGATTCGCGTTGTTTAAAGGGCATAAGAATTTGTTTTGTTCAGCATAAGATTGTTTCTTTTATTACTAGGTTCTTTTTCAGTCAGATTACATTTCTACCAGGTCGGCACCTCCTCTTCTCCTCTGTTTTGTTTTGCTCTATGTTTCATGTCCATTCCTGTTCCTGTGGTGTTTATATAATGCCTCGCCTAGGACGACCAGAGTGAGTGCTGTTAATGTGGACGTCTGGCAAGATAGAAGTCCCTGTCGCATTCGCATTTAGGTTAATTAAAAGCGATCATATGAGGAGGACATAGGGATTTCAAATCCCCACATTTTCAGTGAGTTTGGGGTGTGGACAATTTAACTTCATATATGGATTTTAACTCCCGCGCCTTAAGGAATCTAACAATGAAAATTATAATAAAAGTTGAGTAGGACCGTTAAAAAAAATTAAAGACAATAGTGATTGTGCTCGCTGGTAAGGGCGATAATTGTAGATGGTCATGGCAATGATAGACCATGATTTCCGAATGTGACAGTTCAGTGGAAGTGTTCGGCGAAGGGCGATGGTGATGGTACTCGACGAAGGGGGGAGGTTTAGGCACCTTTTGGTAACACTCCAATTTTTTTTCTCTTTTGTTTTTGTGTTCATTGGAATAGAAAAAAATAGAAATCCGTTTAGTAACATTTATTAGTATTATTCTCCATAATAGAAAGTTATTCTAAATAATAGATTTGAAATAGAAATGAAAAGTAGAAAAAAATAATTTCTTGTTTTTGGGATCAATTTTTATAAACTATTTTTTAGGTCATTACTCATAACCAACCACCGTCTGACAATTGCCACCCGTTAACCTCTGCTCGCTGGCCGCCACCAATCGATGGCTTGGTGGATAGCGAACCAACATCCAACAACCGACAGGCCGCGTTTGGCAACTAGTGCCCAACCGACGTGCGATGGCCACCGGCTGCCGATTGTCGGGCCAGAGAAGAAATAGAAAAATTTATCAGTACCAAACGCATTCCTATTATTTTTCTATTCCGAGAATGAGAAATTTTTGGAGTTACCAAGCGTTTTGTTTTACTTAGAAATTGTTCCGAGATGTAAAAATAGAAAAGAATTATTTCTTAAAAGAAATTATTCCTAAGACCCTTAGTGTTCAAAAATGTTGGTTCTTGGGTAAATGATGTTGGTTCCAGATGGAGTGGCTTAGTTTAGTTGAATGAATTTCGAGTTTGATAGATTCGGGCTGGCTCTATTGTTAGAGGTGCTTAGGCTGAGTTAATTTTTTATTTTTTTCAACAAAGATGGGTTTAGTGCGTTTAGTTTCATTGAAATGGGCTTGGTGATTTTCCATATGAATGGGCTTCTTTGGAATAAGACTATTTGTGTCCATGGCCCAGAATCGAGAGCCTATGTTAGGTCATATTCACACCCAAGTCCCTATTTTTATATTAGAAATTTTAAAAATTTTAAAAATTCAAAAAAATTTAAAAGTGGGAAAAAGGTTTAAGAGTTAAACTTTGAGTAACTTTTCTAGGTTTTAGAGTTAATTCTTTTAGAATTAGTGCTTCATTTTCCTTAGATTAGATTGGACATAGTTTAGGGATTCCAATAAACATTTTAGGATTAGCATAGTTTTAAGGAAAGAAGAAAAAAATTTGAAAATCTTTAGTAAAAAATTGGACTCAAAACTGAATAAGCTCATGGGGCTTTAGAATAGGGTTTTGAATGTTTTTAGGGACTATCGTTAGGGTACCATTTATTGGACTAGAATTTCGATTTTTATTTAACTACGCACTTCCAATACATTGATTGTTGTTTCCCTTTTGCCCAATTAGTAATAGAAACTTAGTAGTCATCATTAACAAGGTTACTTGAACATGTTGATTAGAAATAGGGGTAATCAGTTCCCAATCCAATTTGATTCCAAGGTGGAATCAAGAACTGGATTGGGGGATTGGACCATTTGGTCCTAGAATTGGGAATCGGATTGGACCAGACTATTGGTCTAGTCTGATCTGATGGAGTCAACCGCTTTTTTTTTCTACTAAAGAGTGGTTATGTAAAATGAGAGAGAGTAATAAATCTTAAAATATTGACAGAAGTAACGATGGATAAAGAATTATCGTGCCATAACTTGTAATACTATTGGACGATATAATATTTAGTTCACATTTTATAAATTTTTTTGAAAAAATAATAAAAAAATGTATATATAGTTGATCTAGTACAATCCAGTTCGATTCCCTCTTGGAATTAGGAATCGGACTGCCTAGATACCTGTTCCACTTTTAGGAATCAGAAATCAGACCAATACTCCTAAAAACCAGATCGAACCGACCGGTTCGATTTGGGCAGTTTCTTGTTTGGGCAGTTCATTTTGTACACCCTTAGTAAATGAACAAGATTATATTTTGAAAGGGTATTAGTTGACTGATCAATGTAATCAAATCCCCAACCGTAGATTCTCTAATTGTGTAGGAAGTGATTATACTCCTGTGTCTTACTTTGTTTTTAGCTGACTCCAATATTCAAGTGGCAACTCCTTATATGAAAACCCTCATAGCCAATAATTAATTGAGTGTATGCGCACACTATAATGCCCATGAATGTCGGCCTCATGCCATCTCCATGCAATAAAACGTGTAGGGTACACGACAAATTGCAACCATGCCCTGGTCAGGGCAAAAGGCTGCTACTATGTTTTCTTTTTTAGGTCGGAAGGCTGCTTCTAATTTGTTCTGTTCTTGCTATGACAAATCCCAAAAAGAGCCCATTCCTTGCAAGTTTTCAAACCCTCAACCTAATCATTCAGTATGGTCCCAAAAACAAACTATTTATTTAAGAACTTATTTGTAGTCATGGATGTTTTTTTTTAAAAACTATTTATTTACTGTCAATTATGAATCTATGTCAAAAGTCCACAAAAATGTAACGGACAGGGAACGAGATAAAGGAAGCTAAGCTGCAGCATACTGAAGATGGCTCTTCCTCTAACCATGGATCAGATTCTTTGCATGAATGGAGGAGAAGGGAAAGCTAGTTATGCCCAGAATTCCTTCGTCCAGGTCTCTCTCTCTCTCTCTCTCTCTCTCTCTCTCTCTCTCTCACTGGAACTTGATGGAATCCTCTGCATGCATCTTTTTCAGGATATGTGCTCTGTTCTCTTAAAAGTGGTGACTTGCTAAGTGTCTCATGTATAAAGTACAGTGGTCTAATGGCTTTCACTCTCAACAAGTCATTTTTTTCCATTGGCCTATCAATAACACGTTTTGCAAACAACTTGTTTTTTTTATCCAAATCGAATAATAGAATTGTCTTCTTCCCTATTCTCATATGCTGGATTGCTCATGAGATCGCACCACACGTTCAATTTGTTTGAGTGCTGATTGCACTAATCAAATCTCCTCCCTACCCTCATATTTTCTTCGGCCGCTGACGCCGCCGGTTGTCTGTCACCCACTATCCTCTGCCGTTGCCAACTCATCATTTAGATTGGCACCACCTGCTTGCAGTCATGCTCGCTGGCACCATCCTGATCGCCTCTCAACTAGTTCCCTCTGCAGCCCATACGGCCTGGCCTAGCTGTGACCGTGGCCTCATTTGCTGTCAAGGTCTCGGCTAGCTCAGCATCACCTTTGAGACCTTTATGATGATGGAGGCTGCATCAAGCCTCCAAACACGATAATCTCACACAGGCCCAGATGATCATCTAGTACATAATCAATCCTTTTCACTAGGAACACCCGAGCCACCATTTGTGGGGTTTTCTTTGTATTCACACCTCGTAAGTGTAAAAATAGGTTGATTTTCATAAACCTTGCAAGAGTTTTTTTTTTTTTGGTCATATGGAATAGCTTGGTTTAAGTGCAAAAGAAAACTGAAAATTCAAAAGATGCCTGTTATTGGTTTTAATTCTATATTTTACTCGCTTCCCATTGCACAAATACAGAAACAGGTTATGTCCATGGCAAAGCCTGTACTGCAGGAAACCCTACGAGAGCTCTATCTAGATAGCTTCCCTGAATGCTTGAAATTGGCTGATCTAGGATGCTCTTCAAGTCCCAACACACTACTATTGTTAAGGGAAATAATCGATTACATCGATGTGACACGTGAGCAACTAAATAAGAAGGAACCCATCTTCCAAATGTTCCTGAACGATCTCTTCCATAACGATTTCAACAACATATTCAAATTGATCCCTAGTTTTTACAAGGAGTTGAGGAGAGAGAAGGGAAGAGATTTCGGGCCGTGTTTCATAGTGGCAATGCCCGGGAATTTTTATGGGAGGTTGTTCCCTGACCATTCTCTTCATTTCATACATTCTTCATATAGTGTCCACTGGCGCTCTCAGGTTAGTCATCATGAATTCACTTTAGATTGACTTATTCGCTCTTCTTTGTTTGATTCACGAAAATTATGTTACTTCTGCACCTTATCAGGTGCCTGCCAACCTCGTTAGTGAGTTGGGATCACCCTTAAACAAAGGCCATATTTGTCTGGCAAGGACAAGCCCCAGGAGCGTGCACGAGGCATACTTGGACCTTTTCAAGATGGACATGACTTTGTTCCTCAAGTCTCGTTCAGAAGAGTTAGTCCCTGGAGGTCGTATGATGTTCACAATGATTGGCAGAGATGCGAGCGTCAATTTGCTTGAGGATCAAGTCTCTAATATATGGGAACTGTTGGGAATGACAATAAGCAATATGGTCAAAGAGGTTTTACTCTCTACAATCTTTGTGTGCTTGTGCACAAATGCGTACCTATGTGCCTGCCCATTGAATGCATTGTGTGAATTATTTCGCATAAGACTTACTTTGTTTGATTGGTGCAGCCCAAAAAAAAGATTATAAGATTTTCATTACTTAGTTAGGAATGGCAATCCCCACGAGGTTAATCATATTGACAACCCAATTTCCACGGAATAAAGATAGTCTGTTATAAATAGTTTTTTAGTTCTATCTGCTGTTATGCAATAATTTGTTTATGTGCAGTGCTCCGAATTATCATCGCTTTCTTCTCACCAGCAATAATTTGGTTCTTGTGTTTAAAGGGTCTAATCGAAGAGGAAAAACTAGATGATTGCAACGTGCCCCTTTACATGCCTACTCTTGAAGAAGTTAGTGATGTGATTCGAGAGGAGGCCTCATTTCAAATCACCAGATTCGAAACGTTTAAAGTCACTTGGGACGCCGAAATGGGCGTTGGTGATTTAAGAGTGAGAGGCAAATATGTGGCAGCAAGCTTGAGAGCGGTCTCGGAGTCCATCCTGGCAACGCATTTTGGAGAAGAAGTCATGGATAGCTTGTATGAGAGGTTTGCTAGCAAAGTTTCACAGTACATGCAACTACATAAAGGAGAATATTTTAACATCCTAGTTTCACTGAAGAACAGATGAATATCAATCCTCATGCAATCCAGCTTTTAGCCCTTTAACTCAAGGGAAAACAATGTCAAACATATGTAGAGATGTGCATCACGAAATAAGTGACATTTTCTTAGGTGAATACACAAAACATCTTGGGACATGTTGAATTTTCTACGCTTGACAATAGTATTTAGCATGGTTTTCCTTGACCATTATGTTGTGACCTATCCTCAACGCCAAATCTCTATGGGATGGCATAAAGGTAGGATTTATAGGTATTTGACTCCTTATGGTATATTGTTAACACTTAATTTTTTTTTTTAAACTTTGGTTAGGGTTTTTAATTGCGACAAAGTCTATTTTTCAAACAAAAAGTATCATTTCTCATTTCTTTTTTATTGGCCTTGCATAAGTAGATAATTTCCTAGTCATTTTTTATAAAACTCAAAAAATTGAATTTTGAATTATTTTTTTTGTTAACCCTTTAACCAAAAAGTTGACCCTGGTTAAAATTTTGTTCTTTGCACAAAAAGGTTCCTCTTGGCCTTAATTTCACTTTCGCCACAAAAATTTGAGAAAATTCAAAGTTTTAATCACAAAATCAACCTTCTAAAAATTAACTAAAGGCAAACATTTGACAAAAACATTAGAAAATATGAAAACTCACAAATCACTTCATTTTATATACAATTTGAGTTTAGCATCGAAAATTTTACGAAAATCAATTAAGAACCTTACATTCCCAATTTTTCAGTTTTAGGTTCAAAATTGACCATTTTGTTCGTATTTTGATTTTGTTCCTTTTACAACATTTGATTTAGAGGTCATTCTACATTCACTCATTCGACTAATTTCATGTTTTGACAAAGCCAAGATGAAAATTGCCATTTTTAGCCCTAATCGGGGGTCTAAGTCCATTCTTCATTATTCATGTACCGATACTCCTATTCAACCCGTTTTCTTGAAAGAAGTCCAAATATAAGGTCAATTTTGACGAATTCACTTAGGAACTCTCCAATTAGGAGAATTTAGCTTGCTTGAATTTGAAAAATCCAAGCTAATGAGCTCCAATTGGTATAATTCAAGTTGACCCATTCTAGAACAAGGTTTAATTTGATGGGTTAAGGTCCAATTTCAACATTCAATCTCATTCCAAAATTAGCATGAGGGTCATATCATTATTTTAATATCAATTTGAATGCAATAGGCAACTATAGACATGGGTGATTAGACCAATTTACATCTCGTGTGAGCCAACCGTACCAGGTCATCTTCCACTTTAAACGTCTTTTGCACCAGTAAATCCAAACGCAGCTCTTTTTGACCCAAGGGCAACACCCACAACCTTCAGCCCTGACTTCTTGTGGACTGAACCGCGATGACCTACCTCACTCGACAATCACATCGCTCCATGATGTTCCTTGCTGTAATAACCTCAAGTACAGCAGAACACGCCTGAGCCCATTCCAAAGTTCGAGCCTATTTGACATTCTTAAATTTAACACAGTTGCAAGCGGTTGCTTTTCTTTTGGGAAAGTTATTTGAAAAGTCCTAAGTCTATTATATTTTTACCAATTCAATCATAAATTTATTCACTTTTTGTCAATTAAGCCCATCCAGTCAAATTTTGTTAAGAATTTGCTGACGTAGATACCAGTCATCCTAGGTTACATGACCGGCACTAACATAAACAAAATTTATTATTTTTAAAGTATTTTTTCTATTTTCCCCCTCTCTCCTCTACCTATACCAGTCACCCAACCTCCAACAACCTGTCATAGGCTGTGATCGATGAAGGTCAACCTCGGCAGGAATTGGTAAAGGTCTCCTGTGAGGTCACCCTTGCCTGATCTCTCGTGGATCTTGTGAGGTGCGACCTTGATTCAGAGAGCACGAGCCTTGCTCATGATTGATGGGGTTGCCCCTTGCCTACTTGAGTGAGGGCAAGTGTCAGCCTTGCCCAAGGCTCGTGAGATTGTCCCTCGCCTGAGGCTGACCCTCACCGGTCATAGCCTCTAGTCGGTCGGCAAAGGTTGGACAACCATTAGAGGTAGAAGAGAGAGAAGAAAAAAAGAGAGGGAAAAAATAGAAAAAAATAGAAGAGAGAGAAACGGAAAAAAAAAAAATAGAAAAAATAGAAAAAAATTATTTAAAAAAAAATTATCCACGTTAACACTAATCGTGCCACGTAGGACGACCCATGTCCATATTAGTAAATTTCAATCAAAACTGGCCGGATAGATTTAACTAGCAAAAAATAAATAAAAAATTAGAACTCAATTAGTAAAATCAAAAGATTTAGCAAAAGTATAATAAATTTAAGACTTTGGACAATTTTCCCTATTCTTGCATAAACCTTGCGAGAGGTTGGCTTAAGTGCAAATGAAAACCGAAGATTCAAAACCTGCATATTATTGATTTCAATGTTGTGACTGACTTTTGCTGTCCATGTGCACAAATATAGAAAGTGGCAGCGCGATACGAGGGTCGGGGATCAGCCGGACACAGCAGGCTGGCGGTGGCAGCAGCCATGCGCGCCTGCCGGTCCTGCCGTCCTTAAAAGCGAGAGAGGGAACGCGGATGAGAGAGGAGCAAGGAGAGGGAGGTCGGAGAGAGAGAGAGAGACGGGGAGTGACTGGAACAGGGAGACCCAGAATCCGCCTCAGCCGAGCGTCGCTCGATCGTTCCCGACGCGAACTTACATCCCGTAGCCGGCACCACCAAGCCGCAGCTTCCCTTTCCCCATTTCAAGTTTTTCCGGTGAGTTTCCCGGTTTTTGGTTCAACCTGTGGATTTCCCGAGGCTTCCGGCTCGGGGGCGTGCGAGGCAACCGGACGTACGCCGATCGATCGGTCTCGTCCCATTCGCCGCAGCCGAGCCGAGTAGGGACCCTCGGCCGACCCCTTTTTGTGAACTGTTTTGCCCCGTTTTGGGCTCGCCGGACCGCTCTTCGTCACTGTCCGGTTCGCGCGAGTGCCAGCCCCATTCGTCTGTCCACTGCTCTTTTGGTTCACTGTTTGTCGATCGTTGTGAGTGCTGGCGCGAGTCTGAGCCTCGGTCGGTTCGGCTTTATCCCTTTTAGCCAGTGTGCTCCAACCGTTCGATGAAATGCCTGAACCAAAATCGTTCAATTTAGCCTCAGATTCGCGTTGCTTAAAGGGCATATGATTTGTTTTGCTCAGCACAAGATTGTTTCTTTTATTACTGAGTTCTTTTACGGTCAGATTCCATTTCTACCAGGTCGGCACCTCCTCTTCTCCTTTGTTTTGTTTTGCTCTGTGTTTCATTGTCCATTCCCGCTCCTGTGGGGTTTTTATAATGCCTCGCCCAGGACGACTAGAGTAAGTGGTGTTAACGTGGACGTCTGGCAATGGTCTAGATAGAAGTCCCTGTAGCATTAGCATTCAGGTTTTAGCTCTCTCTACTTTCATGAAAGCAAACGGTTGTTAATTAAAAATCTCAATGATTACGTTGCCCTCTAAGAAAGTAGGAGGCGAGTTCAAATCCCCACAAAAAGAGGTTTGAAGTATGAATAATTTAATTTCATATATAGATTTCGATTTTCATGTTCAATAAGAAGGCAAAGTAAAAGTTTAAAAATGAAAATCATAGTAATAGTAGAATAGGACTAATAAAAAACAAAATTAAAGGCAACGTGTTTGCTAGTAAGGGTGATAGTTGTAGATGGGTCATGGCAGTGACATACCATGGTGGCCAAATGTGACGGTCCAATAGTAGTGTTCGGCAAACGGCAATGGTTATGGTACTCGCGGAAGGGGGGAGGTTCAGCGTTCGAAAATGTCGATTTCTAGGTAAATGACATTGGTTCCAAACAAAGTGGCTTAGTTTAGTTTAATGAATTTCAGGCTTAATTGGACTTGATGGATATTGGGCCTAGGTGGTTTTAGTGGATTCGGGCTGGCTTTAGTCTCAGAGGTGCTTGGGCTGAGTTTTTTCTTTTAGCAAGATGGATTTAGTGCATTTAGTTTCATCGAAATGGGCTTGGTGATTTTCCATTCGAATGGGCTTGTTTTGAATAAGCCCATTTGTGTCTATGGCCCAGAACCGAGAGCCTACGTAAGCCCATATTCAGACTGGGCTCTGGGGCCCGCCCGGATCCCTATTTTTATATTAAAAAGTTTTAAAAAATTTCTGAAATATTAAAATGTTGGAAAAAAGGTTTAAGAATTAGATGTTGAGTAGATTTTCTAGATTTTAGTTTAAGTGATTCATTTTCCTAGATTAGAATGTGCATAGTTTAGGGATTCCGATAAACATTTTACGATTAGTGTATTCTTAAAGAAAGAAGAAAAAAAATGTGAATCTTTAATAAAAATTGGACTCAAAATTGAACGAGTTCCTAGGGCTTTATAATAGGATTTTGAATGTTTTTAGAGACAATTGTTAGGGTACCGTTTATTCACTTCAATTTCGATTATTGTTTGATTACGCATTGTTTCCCTTTTACCTGGTTAGTAATAGAACCTTAGTAGTTGTCATTAGCAAGGAGGCCACCTGAACATGTTGGTTAGTAAATGAACAAGATTAAATTTTGAAAAGGTATTAGTTGACTAATTAGTATAATCAAGTTCTTGATCCTAAATTCTTTAATCATGTGGGGTAAAGGGCTTGGGAGAGCCTACACTGCACTTAATTAAGTGTCTTAGGCTCATCATTTATGTTATACCTATGAACTTAGGTTATTTTCCTCTCCGAACAGAAAATGTAGATTGTGACCTGCTATCAAACATAGTGTTAATTCATCTTTCCCTCGTACTTTCCCTTTCATTAATATTTTTTAATCTCTATAACATCAAACCAAAAACTAGATTTGTCTTACTTTTTTTTTCTTCTTCCAATTATATCTCTAATTCCAAATTCATAAAATAAAATAAAAAGTGCATTTAAGGTTTAGTTTACACTATCGATAATGATTTATATTTCAACATTTTCATGGAAAATGAAATTTCTTTTTTCATTCATTTGTTTTTATAAACAACATAAGCAATCATTTTAAGAAAAAAAAATTTCAATCTATTCATTTTTCACAAAATAAAGAAAGAGTAAAGGTGCATTTGATAATATTTCTGTTCCCGGAAATAATATTTATTCATTAGAAATAGTTTTTTCATTTCTACCATTGGGACGAATATCTAAGCATTCAAACACATTTTGGTAATTTCATAAAATTTTGATTCTTGGAATAAAAAAAGGAATGCGTTGATATGACATTCAAATATTTTTATGACGTAGAATTTTTTTAATTTTTTTTTAATTTTCAGAGATTTTTTTAATATTTTTGAAATTTTTTCTTTTTTTCCTCATTTCTTCCTCCTCTAGCTCATTGCCTAGCCTCAATAAGCAAGGTAGCTCGCTAAGGGCGAACGAGGCTACCCCTAGGCTGACAACCGATAGAGAGGGAAGAAGAAGAAAAGACAAAAATGAAAATGATCCGTTTTTTCTATTTGCTATTTCCGTTCCAAATCTATTATCTGGCTACTAATATGTTTTGGGAATAGAGAAATTAGTTAACATTGCCAAATAAAGTTTTGTTCTTTTTTTGTTTCAAGAAACAAAAAAATAGAAAAATTGAGGAATAGAAACATTACCAAACATGACCTAAGTGTAGAATAGAAAATTCTGACATTTTTCCTCCTAAGGTTCATGTTTCCACTGCAAGATATTTATCTATACATTTATTTGTACTCATGGATATTAAAGAAAACTATTTATTCACTGTCAATTATGAATCTATTTCTAAAGTCCATAAAAATGTAACGGGCAGGGAGCAACATAAAGGAAGCTAGGCTGCAGCATATTGAAGATGGCTCTTCCTCTAACCGTGGATCAAATTCTTTGCATGAATGGAGAAGGGAAAGCTAGTTATGCCAAGAATTCCTTCGTCCAGGTCTCTCTCTCTCTCTCTCTCTCTTGAACTAGATGGAATCCTCAGCATGCATCTTTATCAGGATCCTTGCTCTATTCTGTTAAATGTGGTGACTTGCTAAGTGTCTCATGTATAAAGTACAGTGGTCCGATGGCTCTCACTCTCAACAAGTCATTTTCTTCACCGTCCATCACACACATGAGATTGCGCCCCAAACATACCCCCCCCTCCCCCCGGCACCCTCTCTCTCTCCCCTCATGTTTTCATCAGCCGCTGTCGCTGCCTATTGTCGTTGCCTCCTATCCTCTGCCGCTACCAACTCATCATTTACATCGGTGCCACCTGCTTGATGTCATGCTTGCTGGCACCGTCCTGATCGCTTCTCAGCTGGCTCCCTCTGCTACCCACACGTCCTCGCCGGTGGCCTTTACTGCTGTCAAGGTCTCGGCTAGCTCGGCATCACCTTCGAGACTTTTATGATGGTGGAGGCTACACCGACTCCGAACACAATTATCTCACGCGCTGCCTGGATGATCTTCTAGCTCATAATCGTTCCTTTTCACTCCAAACACCCGATTGTGGGATTTTTCTTTGTATTCACGCCTCACATGTGTAACACACCTGCAAGAGGTTAATTTTTTTATTTTTTATTTTATCAAAAACCTTGCAAGAGGCTTGTTTAGGTGCAAAAGAAAACTAAAGATTCAAAAGATGCATATAATTGGTTTTAATTCTATAATTTACTCGCTTTTCATTTGCACAATTGCAGGAAAAGGTTATGTCCAAGGCAAAGCCTGTATTGCAAGAAACCCTCAGAGAGCTCTATCTGGATAGCTTCCCTGAATGCTTGAAACTGGCAGATCTGGGATGTTCGTCAGGTCCCAACACACTACTATTGTTAAGGGAAATAATTGATTCCATTGATGTGATACGGAAGCAACTAAATAAGAAGGAACCCATGTTCCAAATGTTCCTGAACGATCTCTTCGGTAATGATTTCAATGCTGTATTCAGATCGATCCCGAGCTTTTACGAGGAGCTGAGGAGAGAGAAGGGAGGAGATTTCGGGCCTTGTTTCATAGCGGCAATGCCTGGGAATTTCTATGGGAGGTTGTTCCCTGACCGTTATCTTCATTTCATACATTCTTCATATAGTGTCCACTGGCGTTCTCAGGTTAGTGATTACTGATATCTAGCCTCCACATGAGTTCACGTAAGATTGGATTTATTTTCTCGTCTTTGCTTGATTCATGCAAATTTTGTTACTTCTGCAAATTATCAGGTGCCCGACAACTTTGTCAGTGAATTTGGATCGCACTTAAATAAAGGCAATATTTATCTGGTAAGGACAAGCCCCAAGAGCGTGCTCAAGGCATACTTGGACCTTTTCAAGAGGGACATGACTTTATTCCTCACGTCTCGTTCGAAAGAGTTAGTCCCTGGGGGTCATATGGTGCTCACAATGATCGGCAGATACACGAGCGTCAATTTGCCTGACGATCAAGTCTCTAGTGTATTGGAACTGCTGGGAATGACAGTGAGCGATATGGTCCAAGAGGTCTCATTCTCTACTATCTCTGTGTGCTCGTGCGTAATGGCGTACTTGTGTGTGTGCCTATTGAATGCGTGTGGGTAAATTGACTTCGCGTAAGGGTTTCTTTGGTCAATTAGCGTAGCCCGAGTGACTTTCTGCTTCAAACAATTTCCAGTAAAAAGGAGATTAGAAGATTTTCATTACACTTATTTAAGAAAGGCAACTTCCCATGAGGTTAATTACATTGACAGCCCCATTTCCATGGAAAAAACTTGCAATTAAGACGCTATGACAAGAATTCTACAGACTTTACCTGAATCTTGAAGAAATAAAGGCAGTCTAATGTGAATTGTTTTTCAGTTCTGTCTGCTTCGATTTAGCATTGCTTTTCTTCTCACCATCAATTTTTTGGTTCTTCTGTTAAATGGGTCTAATTGAAGAGGAAAAACTAGATAATTGCAACATGCCTTGTTACCTACCTACTCCCGAAGAAGTTAGGCATGTGATTCAAGAGGAGGGCTCATTTCACATCACCAGATTTGAAACGTTTAACGTCTCCTGGGACGCTGAAATGGGCGATGGCGATTTACGAGCAAGAGGCAAATATGTAGCAGCAAGCATGAGGGCAATCACAGAACCCATCTTGGCAGTGCATTTTGGAGAAGAAGTCATGGATGACTTGTTTGAGAGGTTTGCAAGGAAAGTTTCACAGTACGTGGAATTACATGATGGAGAATATTTCAACATCCTAGTTTCAGTGAAGAACAGATGAATATTATGCCTCATGCAATCTATCTTTTAGCCCTTAACTCGAGGGAAAGCAACTGAAAGATATGTTTTGGGTAATTATGCCTCATGCAAATGCATCTCAATATTCCTTGATTTCGGAAGCTTGATAACAGCAGAAATACCTTTCAGTTGTTACTAAGATATGTTTTGGGTAATTATGCCTCATGCAATGCCATCCACCACGCCCACCACTACTGCCAGCCGCTGCCCCCTCCCCCGCCACCAATCGCTGCGTTGGTTGCTGGTCGCCAATAGCCAGTTGCCGCTACTGGCCACCACCATCGGCAAAAGTCGCCCCCTCTCCTTGCGATCGATCACTAGTCACCGCCACTACTCGAGGAAAGAGAAATTTTGTGTTATTATCAAACAAATTTTTATTTCAAATATTGAAATTTCGTATCGTTATCAAACGACTATTTTTGCTCAGAAATTTATACAAAAATAAAAAGAAAAAAATCATTATATGATCAGAAATTTTAGCATTCATGCCCTAATAGTTAATGTCTTGTCTATCATCCAAAGATCCAAGGGCTTGAACTGAAAAGTATAGCATTGGGCATAAACTTTTTTCAATATAAGGATACGCTAAATTGTTCACCTAAACCAAATCCAATTTAGGGTTCAAACTTCAACTTTCCTTCAAAAATTAGGACGCAACATGAATCTATTATTGCATTGTAAAAGACCAGTTAACTGGTCTAATATGGAAGTCTTAATTGAAGAAGAAATACATTCGAACGATGGATCTTATGCTGTATAAATTCAAAATCTCGATTTTTGGTAAGATTCTCTTACATCATAAACCCACAATTTATTTCTTTTCTTCTTTCAAATTTTTTCGGTAATTATTATCTACAATCGATTTGAAGGTGCATATACTCTTTGATTTATTAATTTCTTTAATTTTGTGAGGCATTCATATCTCTAACTTTCTTTTAAAAGTTTCTTGTTTTATTTAACGAGATATATATATTGTGACATTTACTAAAAGTGCGTTTGTTTCGCGAAAATCATATCATTTTTGGAAAATCTTTTCTAGGAAATCATTTTCATGGAAAATTATTAGTTTTCTTATGTTTGATGATATGTGATTGAAAATGTTTTTAGTCGTTTGGATCGCATTTGGAAAATGATTAAATAACATTTAAAATGAAAAGAACCTAAAGACTTGATAAAGACCTAAAAACCCTTCCCATGCATAGGAATTCATTTTCCTAAAATAATACATAATATTTATGTTGACTGGAAAGTATTTTCCATTGACCAAATTATTTTTGAAAAAACAAACAGCGGAAAGTGTTGGGAAATTACTTTCATTGAAACAAATGCACCCTAAGTGTGAAATGTTGTAAAGCATGAATATTTTTATTTTATTAGCATTATGACATTTCATTATAATAAAACATAGGGTAACAAGAAAAAAATAACCATTCTATAAAGTTGCTCATAGAGGAGAGATGGGATGAAGATTGAGATTCAAGAGAAGTAATTAGGAAACACAAGAAATGGTTTTTAATTTTCATTTTCTTCACAGAGAACTATTTTTATTTGTTGGATTTTAGATTGCGTAGAATCATGATTTTGATATCGATGATAATTTCTAATTAGTGATATGCAAGTATATACATGTGTAGTATGGGGATAATTGTCGAGAAAGTCATAAATCTATTGTATGGCGACCAATTCAGTCCAAAACTTTTCAATTGTGCCAATTTAATCTAAAATCTTTTGATAAGTTGTCAATTCCTTCATAATTGTAGCAATTTAGTCTTAAACATTTTTGAGATTTTGTCAATTTAATCCTAAACCTTTTAATAAATTATCAATGTAGTCCTTCCATCTAATTTTGATTAGAAATCATTAACATAGTGGTGCAGTCAATGTTGGCCATTCTATGTGGCATCACTAGCATTGACGTGGATAATTTTTTTTTTCAATTTTTAAGAAAATTTTCTAATTTATTATTTTTATTCCTTTCTTTTTTCTTCATCGTGTTGGTGGGGTCAATGACCCTAGTCGACCCTTGGGTGAGGGCCGTGAACCCTCGTCCACCACGTTGTGGCAAGCAAGGGCATTGTAGCCCTCTGCAAGGTGAGCCCTTGCTAGATTTGGTAAGCACTGCGACCCTCATCTGTAGTCAAGAAGGCTTTGCGGCCTTTGCCTATAAAAAGAGGAAAAGAAAGAAAATAAAATAAAAAGTACAAAAGTCAATAAAAATTTGATAACTTTTTCAAAAATAAAAAATTGTCAACATTGGTGATTTCTATCAAAATTAACCGAAATGACTACATTGGTAATTTGTTAAAAATTTTATAACTAAATTGGTATAATTAGAATGTTTAAAACTAAATTGGTTGTCATACAATAAATTTATAATATTTTGGAAAATTTTCTTGTGTGGTGTGTATTTTGTAAAGGATGAAGATGGGCCAAATAGTTTAAATGGTTATAGGCTTATAGGCAATTTGATAAAAAGATTATTATTCCACTATATTAACGAATTGGTGTTACATAATAGTAGGAGGAGGTATTGGGGTTGGTGGGAGACTACCCAAGGTATGGAGTATTCTCAACTTCCAAACTTTCTTAAATGGATGAATAAAACCATTTTTAATATGTAATCTTGCCCGCCTTAGCATGACAACTACCATAGAAGATAGCTATTGCCCTTTCGCAGCCATATTTCAACCACTTTCTTTTCTCCATTAGTAAGCTAGCTAGATATTTTGTTACTTCTCACGTCCATCTAGAGTAGTCTAAGATTGGACTAGAGATTTCTTTGCCAAAAAAGGATCACTAATTTTTAACATACTTTTTACAGACAGCATCAAAGAACCAATAAAATTCCCCTTCTTATAGTAATGAAAAATGTGGCCGACATAGCACCCTTAGAAACGGCACCGATCCCTCTAGCAAGACGCTCTATGAAATATGTGCAGGGAAAATATAAATGAAGCTAAGATACAAAACCTGAAGATAACTCTTCCTCAAACCATGGATCAAACTCTTAGCATGCCTGGAAAGATCTAATTGTAACATCCTCGAAACCGACCCCATGAGAATCGACCATAAGGTCTTGAATGAGGCGATAATGGACCATTGGCCATAGAATGATTGGTTCAATCGGTAAGGAATCAAGAATCGGCCATGGTTTGACCGATCGACCAGTCATGAACTGGTCGAGGTGTCAGCCATGAATTGGCCACCAACCATACTAATGGGAATGGATTACCAGTTTGAAAGATCACTTTCGGATCACGAGAATTGATCACGGGATGACTTCAGATCGGCAGATGGTCACGGGTCAATCAGATTGGTTTTAGTGCCTGGTCGCGGGTGATTCCGCCCGATTATGCACCTATACATGGACGATTTGACTTAACCAAAAGTGATCTTAGTGATCCGAAAGGATTCTCAAAATGGTGATGTCTGATTATGGATTGCACTGGTCATGAACCATACGGATGAATCGGGTGCCGATTGGAATGAGCCCTGGGATAGACTTGGTTATTCCGTCACAATTCCTAAGATTCATAAATGCCTTGGCTTAGTGCTAGGCTATGGGTAGCCTTGGAATTGGCCTTGAACCAACCCGAAGACCAAGGACTGAATTATGAGGGAAAGTCGCGTTAAGCTCTGCAATAGGCTTAGGGACTAGCCCGAGAGCCAGTCCTAGAGCCAATTAGGGTCGACCGTGCCAACCTTAGGGCCGGCCATTGAGCCAACCCAAGGACCGACCCTCATGATCAACCAACCACCCAAGGAAGCGGTTTAGGCGAGTTTGGGGCGCGAGGCCTAAACCTCAGGCATATGTGATTTGGTTTTCCAAGGTGTCCCCAATGATCCCTTTTCTGGCTCCCAAACCAATCTAGACAGTAGAATTCACTGGACAACCTTCTTGAGGAAGAAAAGGTCAAAAGAGAGGAATTCTCTAGAAGCCCTTCATTAATGACAATGGATAAGGCTTATCATTTACTTTTCAAAGGCCATGATTATGGTCAAAAATATTTTGGGGCTATAAAAGGGACGGATCACACATGGCTCAATTGTAAGGTGACACCCGAACCCTCATCATAAGCCTATGGAATTTTAGAGACCTAGTTGGTACTTTAGACATCTTCCTTATCAAACTTTCATAAATGCCAATAAATGAAGGAGAACAAGTGGTCCAATAGAAAAGTGAAAGGTAGGCCATCATCGATGACATCTACAACTTAGACCGCCAAACAATATCTTTTAGCTGTGCCTAGTTATCTTTTAGGATCAATTATTGGTGAAATAGGCTTGCCACTTAAGGATTCTAGGTGGGCCACTTGGAAAAGGAGGATTGGACGGTTAGAAGTGCAATAATGAGTTCAGGAGCTATAAATAGGAGAAGCCTCTCCTTCTTCCTCACCATTTTGCACTCATTTCCTCCTCCCTCATCTCTCTCTTGGATGCCCTCCTCCTCATCCTCACGTCTCTCTCTCTCTTCAACCCACAAGCAAGCCACCCTCTTTCTCAAGTTGATTTCTATAGTTTTGTGAGGTTTGTCCAAGTAAGTAGAATCTCTTACTTCTCTCTAGTATGGTCATTTCTGTCATGAAGTCTAGACGGTCTTCTCTTGTAAAACCGTGATTGTATGGAAGATTATGTGTACGTTGGCTTATACATGAATCATATGCATGTGCGTGATATTTTCATGACCGAGATAATGCTATGGTTCATCGTTGGTGTGCAACGCAAGTTGGGAACGCCTAGAGCCATAAGGCTTAAGTTGGTAACAAAGCATTGGAACTCAAGTCTTGTGTGGTACGAGGGTTGCCTAAGACCACGAGGTCTTGAATCGGCATCAATGCATGTCAAATCCTTGTCTTGTTTGGTACGGGGATTGCTCAAGCTCACAAGGTATTGGTTGGTATTGAAGTATGCAAAGCTCATGCCTTGGATTTGGTGCGGGATCCTTGTTACTTGACGGTTGAGCCAAACCTTGGACTTAGAGTTAATCACAGCATCATTAAACTCGGGTCATAGAAAGCACATCACGCATGATTATGTATTAGCATGATATTGTTGTTAAGTATGAGTCAACTGAAGGAAAAGACAAGGGCCGGCATAAGTGACACATTTGTAAGATCACCCCATGAAAAATGGGAATGATGACAATACCCCCGCAATGGGATGTCCTGGGTAACCCCCGAAAGCCTTGGAAAGCTAGCCTCGAGAAGCCTCGATAAGAGTCAAGAGGACCTAATTGAGCAAAGATGATGTCAACTAGTACCCCCACAATGGGATGTCCCGAGTAACCCTTGGAAACCTTGGGAAGCTGGCCCCGAAAAGTCTCAGCAAAAGTCAAGAGGGCCTAGTTGAGCCAAGACGATGTAAAGTGATCTACATGAATGCAAGTTATGCTCAAGTATGGGCAATATGGGTTTATGTGTTAGCCGACACGTGAGTAAGTGAAACCCTTGTATTTATGTTCGAGTATGGGCGATACATGTTTATGTGTTAGTCGATGGGTGAGTAAGTAAAGCCCTTCCATTAGTCATGGCGTTATATGTGAGTTGCAATTGATTTGCCAGCGACACTAATTGCATGAGTTGCTTTGGCTAGTCTTTGATTAAGGGATGTCACACTAGCCGAGAATTAGAGGTTTTACTTACAAAGCTTTCCCAAAACTCAGCGCTTTACCTTTACCGGTAGTAAGCATGGCTAACTCTCCTCTTGTACATTTTGATCTACCGATAAGAATAGAAGGGTCGACCGTAAACGTCATACATGTTGAAGTAGGGATAATGTACTGAAGATATACCTCTATCATATGGGTTCACGAGGGACAAGATAAATGGTCCCTCATCGTTACGAGGCATGATACATCTAGTCAGACGGTAAAATTATCAGGTCTATTCATGGCTTTAGAGGCTCGATGAACCCAAGTGGAGGGTCCATGTCTAACGGGGTGAATGCTACTTAGTAATACCAGTCCGTAATGGGAAAGGTTCCCAATTTTCAAAGCCGTAGTGGTAGCGGAGATAGGGATACCCAAGCCTCTTATATTATGTAATATGAAAAATAGTTTGTACATGAACTACTAATGAAAATAGTAGTGTTATATGCTTACGTCCCATATTCTTCCAGTGATGCTTGTCGGGGATGTTATTGTGTTTATGCTTCCGCATGTGCATAATAACAAGATAAAAAGAATCGGGTTGGCGACAAGCTTGGGATGCCGCAAAAATAACCCGCAGCTCGGACCCTAGAAGGTGGTCATGACACTAATTATGCCCAAAATTCCTTCACCAAGTCTCTCTCTCTCTCTCTGTGTACATCACTTGAACTAGACGGAGTCCACGATTTGCTAAGTAGTCCAATGGTTCTCATTTTCGACAAGTCATTAATTCCAATAGCCTATCCAAACACGTCTAGTAAACAACTTGACTCTCACTTGGATTAATCATGGTTTGATTTAGTGACAGTGACACAGGATGAAGGCCGCCATTTCAATGAAGTAAGGCAAACCCAATGGCCACCTTCATGGTTTGCTCTCTTCCTCATGCTACGTTCCTTCACACCTGCCGCCTTTGAGCTCCCTTCGTCATGTAGCGTCCCCTCACATTTTCGCTTGCGCCTACCTCTCTTAGGTAACATTTCTTTGTTCATGTTGAGATTTTTGTAGAAATTTATGTTGGTAATTGCAAATCTTGCTTATTTTTTAGCTATAATGGCAATCTTCGTTCAAAATTTCACTTTGAATAACTTTGATATGTGTTGTGATGCCCTACTTTGTAGATGCCTTTGCTTTGTTAGACTAATCATTTTGTTAGTGACGCAAGAATGACTCGTGCTTAATGATTCATTATGTTATTGTGAGTTTTGTGAATTCTCTAGGGTCACCATTGTTGCCGTTTTGCTAGGTTACATGCTTTTTTTTTTGCTTTTCAAGGGGAATTGTGATGCATGAATAGAGAGAATGTACTAATGGTTGACTTGAAGTTTAGGTTAGCCACCACATGACTTTGGTTTGATTTGATTTGCCACTTTGATTTAGTCAAAGTGATTTTGCTTTTGCCTTCCACATAAATGATATCTATAGGATCCTTCCAATTTAAGATACCCATCAATGTGCCATGTGACTTGCTTCGTTTAGTGGAAAATGGCTCTCTTGATCAATATCTACAATCTGATCTTATATCACTTTCTGATTTAAGATAACCATAATGAGGCACTTTAGCTTGGTTTTAAATAAAATATGTGAAATAGGAAATGATTTGATCCAACGAATTGATTCACAATACAGGGAAGTTCTAGAGAAAATCAAGAAAGATCAATAATTTTATCCAAATTCCAAGCTTAGTGACGATTGTACAATAAAAAATAAAAATAAATGCAAATTAAGTAAATATATGTGTTATTTGTTTCAAGATTGCACTAGAGATATGAATGGTACACATATCCAAATGGTGGTACCTTGTGCAACCAAATTCGTTTTTATTGGTTGAAAATGAACAATGGCTCAAAATGTGTTAGTCTTATATAATTTTAACATGGAATTTATCTATACTTGTGTCGGTTATGAGGGACAAGTTCATGATACCCAAATCTTCTATGAAACCATGGGAAGACATAATTCACAATTTCACCATTATCTTCCAAATTCATTAATTAATGGTTTATGTACAATATATGTATCAATGTAGCTTATGTTAATGAAATCTACATTATATTTGTGTGGGTAAATATTATTTAGTAGATGCCAAATATACCTAAGATAAGTTGCTAGAGGCTAAAGTATAATGCAAGTGCCTAAACTTAGTACAAGTGAACACATATGGTGCTTTTAGTAACATTTCTATTCTTGGAAATCATTTTTTTGAGAAATAGTTCTTTTCTATTTTTACTCCTTAGAACAATTTTTGAGTAAAATAAGACATTTGGTAACCATAATAATTTATTATTCTCGGAATAGATAAAGAATAGAAATGCATTTGATACAGACAAAAAGATTTATTTCTTTTTTCCTCGATGGTGGCGATTGGCGATGGGTGGCGACCGGTGACCGGCGGCAGTGGCGTCTATCACCAATCACTAGGTGAATGATTGCCAACCACTCGTCACCGGACGCTAGGCCACCGGTTGCCAATTCATCGTATGTTGGTTGCCAAGCGAAAGGTGGCCAGCGGGTGGAGGTTAACAGGCGCTAGTCGGCAAACAATGATTGGTCCAAGTAATAATCCAATAAATAGTTTCTAGAAATTGTTCCCAAAAATAAGAAATTATTTTTTTCTGTTTTTCATTTCTACTCTAAATCTATTCATCGGAACATTTTTTTATTTCAGGAAATAGAAAAATCAGTTAATGTTACTAAATGGAATTCTATTCGTTTTCTATTTTGGGGAACAAAAGAGCATAAGAAAAAAGAAATAGGTAAGATTCCAAACAAACCATTAAGTGCCAAAACTTTCAAAAGTATATTTAAACACCAATTTTTTTTCAAAAACACCACATTTAAGTGCCACATCTCAAAGGTGATCGGAAATCTGATGTGACATATTCTTAATAATATAAGTGGTCTTATATTATTTATAATATGTTTGTGTTTGACAATTTTATAAATGGAGACTTTAACTTCACTAAAATATTGAAATATATTTGGAAGTCTCGAAAAGACAAACTTCAGGGTTTGGGTGCTGGGTGCAAAGTTATCAATTACACCGATCAAACCCTAAAGAAAACCAAACAAATTCAAAATTTAATGAGATGAGTAAAAAGAAAGATTGAAATGTTGGCTTCGACTTTCATATTTTGAGAATTTTCAAAGGTCATTAATTTAATTAAAATTGCGAAAGCGCATTCTCGTATTCAGGGAGGACCTGGTTACGAATTGACCAAGCACACCGATAAAGTCCATTGAGTACCTTAGAATGCTTCGATTTCAATGAAATTAATATCAAATGAAATCTTGGAATCTCATCTAAAAATTTTATGAAGAACACATTTTTATATTTTGAACATATGGTTTTATAAAAATCAAAGAATGCACGAAGGTCGGACTGAAGACGTCAAATTCCGGAATGTCACTGCAAATTTGTGATGTCGACTAAAAATAGTGAATGAGCTTTTTATTTTTTGAGAATATTTTTCAGCATATATTGAAGAATTATGAACATTTCTTATGAAGACCTCGACTTCAGATTCTGAACATACGATTTTATAGAAATCAAGGAACACGTAAAGGTCATACTGGAAATCCAAATTCCAGAAGCAAAAACGTTGAATCAGAGATCAATCGTACTGATCAGACATCCTTCATTTTTTATGAAAATTTTACATGGATGAGATCTAAATGTGATGAGCAAATCTCATGGGACATAGACTCCAAAATCACATCACAAAAAATCCTACAAAATAAGAAGCGACAGACATGCATTAGAAACAGAACATGTAGAACATCAGTTTTCCAGATTTTTGTCATATATTTTGAAGCAAGTTTAACCTAGCAAACTATGTCCGATTGGAGCTCGCTATATATCAAAACGAAGATAAGAATGTATTCTTCGAAAGTCTGTAACATATTTTTGTGAGATATGGTCATTTAGCAACTCAAATCAAGCATAACAGAATCAGGCATCTTCTAGCTCAAAAATTACAGAAGATCAACAATCAGTACTCAAATTGATTCAAATCATTCAAGCAATATTTCTAGTCATTTCTAGTGTAAGTCCTAGCCCCAAACCTCCACTAATGATCCTAGAATCATTATGGACGGATCTTGTTTCCTCAGACTTATTTGAAAGGATTGGATGCACATACCTTGATTATCTTTGATTCAAGGACGAATCGAGCTATTCGACCAGAGTCTTCAATTCGACAACGTCATGGGATGGCCAATAATCACTCCAGACTAATTGAAATGAACGTATGAGAATCAAAGATATGATCGACTCAAGTGTACTCAAGACGAACTAGAATTAGAATGAGTAGAAATCGTGAGCTCCAATGCGGATTGCTTGGACTGCGGCCACGAAGTTGCTGTGGACAGGTCGGGGAAGAAGAATGGAGAAGATCAGCCGTTTCTTGACTCGCTAGAGCGAAGCTATTGCTTGCCAATGAAGAAAAGACTCGCCGTCGGAATCACTTCGATTTTGCTATGATACTCTCTTTTCTTCTAGAGAAAAATGAAAATCTGCCGCTTCGTGAGTTGTAGAGAGGTTGAAGATGTGCCAAGGACCTCGAGATTTTCAGATTTGTCGAAACTCCAAACTACATCGAAATCTTCCAGAGAATTGCCTCGTATATCTTCATCTTTGCTTTGCTAAGGAGGGTCATGAGAGAGGGAAAGAGATAATTTTAGGCTACACATGATGACCATTCTATTTCTATTTCTAGAATAGAAATCCATACCTGTTTCTGAAATAGAAATCCGTTTGATAAAAAAATTTACTTTTTTATTTCTAAAACAGATTTCTATTCCATAAATAGGTTTGGAATAGAAATCAGAAACAAAAAGTTTTTACTTTTCTATTTCTGTAATAGAAATCAGAAATTAATTTTCTCTTTATTACTTCTCATCGGAAGGAGTTTCTTGCCGTTCGCCCCTCACCGCCACCACCACCCGCCCACCGCTGGCCGCCGCCGCCCCCTCCCATCACCGCTACCACTTGAAAAAGTGAAATTTTTTTTATTATCAAATGAATTTCTATTCCAATAATAGAAATTTTTTTCTCGTAATCAAACGCGTTTTTGGCTCGAAACTCATTTAGAAATAGAAATAAAAAAAAATCTCTTTATTTTTCAAAAATCAATTTTTAATCATAAATGTTATCATTCGCGTCCTTAGTATTCGTGGCAGTTTCACCCGAGAGAGAACTAGTGGATAAATTCAACAAGAGAGAGAGAGTTGCAGAGAAAGAGAATTCCCCTAGAGAGGGAATGAGTGGAAAAGTTGCAGCCAAAATTTTTTTAGAGAAAATTGGTGGAGAGATGCGCGAGCCCTTTGCTCCGCTTTTTCTTCCCTCTTTTGCTCGGCTGGGCTTGAAGATGTGAGAGAGAGAGAGAGCTAGCAAGAGAATCAATCTCGCCGGATGCCCGGACACCCCCTCCAGCTTGGTGCGGCCAAGCTTTTTTTTTCTCAGAGGAAATTGGAGAAAAATTCAAAGTAAATTCCAATCTTCACACTATTTTTTATCCAATGATCTTGATTGATTCCTTCATGGTTAAACAATTTATTTCATGGTTAAGCTAACCCCCAAATTGGCTGAAATTTTATCACATGGATTGGTGAGGTGTACAATTGAATGGCCAAGATGAATAGGCTAATGGATGGCCAAAATTTGACGTCTCTTGGCTTGATGACTAAGCAAGGGCATTTTGGTAATTTCACACTCAAGGGCATTTTTGTAATTTTGATGCATCCTGTATTTGCTCGGAAAATGGCTATCGTTCAACACCAGTTAAAATCGAGTTCAACCGGTCCAACTGGTTTGACTTGAGCTTGACCAGGTTGAACCGATCCCATCCTTAGTCCTAATTTTGTTCGAATTTTCCAATTTTGTCTAATTAAAATGAAATTAAAGTTATCCTATGTGAATTGGATTACATTGAACACAATTGGATCATCCCAGATAATTTAAATGTGCACAAAACGCCTTAATTCGCTTAGTCTCCTTTAAAACGGACCTGCAAGCTAGATCGATATTTATAATTGAATTTTAATTGGCCAAATTGAAGTTCAATTATTTGAATTGGATGCTAGACTATAATGGGCCAACTCAAATCAAGCCAATCAGACCATATTAGCTTGATTTTGAAACCTTTGGATATACCAAATTTGTCGAATTGAAATGTTCCCATGTGAATTTGTCAAAATTGATCTGGATTGTTACCGAAAAAGTGAGCTCATTTGCGGTGCAATTGCATAAACCATGGGCTGAAATTGGGGGGGTTTTATCTCCAACTTGAAATCGCAAAATTGTACAACAATTAGACGTTGATGATCTCCAAATCAAATGTCATGAAGGAAATTAAGCAAAATATTACTATAAAGAAAAATATTTAATTTTTAACCGATTTTGAACTAAAAACCAAAAAAATTCAAAAAAAGAGAGTTCTTAATCAATTTTAAAAAAAAAAATTATGCCAAAGTCAAATTGAAGTTCCTGTATGTGCAGAGTCTACTGCTGCTGGTGCTGCTGCCACTGTATGTGCTAGTGCTGTTGCTGCTATGGGATTTCCAGTGTCTGCTGCTGCTGTTTGTGCTCCTGCTATTACTTCCAACCTTGCTGGTGCTGCTTCTGCCTGTTCTGGTCAGGAAACAAAATCTGATGTTGTCTGTACTGCTTCAGAATTTGCTAGAGCTGGTTCCATCTAGTCTAGCCGTGAGATGGGCCCTGCTGTTGGACTTCCCATTGCTGATGCTGCTGTCAGTTCAGCATTGGAAGGTGTTGCCGTTATCTGTTCAGGCCAGGAAACGAGACTTATTAATGCCCCTCCTGAGAGTGACTTTTCTAATCTAAAGCTTACTGAGGTGAGAATTGAGCAAGCTAGTAGATTGGGGCCTACCTCTGTTACTCCTCCTGTCAAGACAAAAATATCTGAGCAAGTTAGTAGGTCTAGACCTTCGTTTGGGAAAGCTTCTAAACTAGTAGCCACCAAAATGCGCCCAAAAAGAAAGTAGTCCATCTGTTCTTCCTTTTGTACATTTTTCTTTATGTCTTTTGGCTTTTGGAATGTCAAGGGTCTTATGAATCCTATTAAGCAAGCTGAGGTTAGATAGTTTGTGCACCTCAATAATCTTTGCTATGTTGGTCTATTGGAAACTATTCCAGTTGCTAGCTTTCCCAATCTCTCTTCTAGTTTACTCCTTGGATGAAATTGGGTTTCTAATTATGAGTACTCTCCTCGAGGGCAGATTTGGGTTGGATGGAACCCGCTTTTGGTGTGCTTTACTACTTGGATTAGTACTAACCTAATTATTCATGGTGATGTAAAATTTTTGAATGAAGACCCATTTGGAGAGAACTTATTAGTTTAAGCTCTTCTCTAAAGAAAAGTCGTTGGATGGTTGCTGGTGATTTCAATGCCATCCAGGATTTTTCAGATTGCATGGGGCGCCCGGATATTTGGATTTCCACCTTCGATGATTTCAAGGATTGCCTGGACCAAGTTAAACTATTTGACCTTCGTTATGTAGGTTTCCGGTTTACCTGGTCCACCTCCTGTGGCCCTCGTAGGAAACAATGGAAAATTGATCGAGTCCTAGTCAACAATTGTTGGCGCTCCGCCTTTTCCTTCTTTGAAGCATCTTTCCTGGCCCTGGGCCTATCTGACCATACTCCGATGGCTATGAAAATTCTTGTACCTGGTTCTTAGCAAACTCCCTTTAAATTCTTTAATTTATGGATGAGCCACCCGGACTTCCTCATGCTAGTATCTCAGTCTTGGGAGGCGCAAGTGTCAAGTTCTCCTATGTACAAACTCTATGCTAGACTCAAACTCTTGAAGGGTCGGCTTAAGTGTCTTAATAGAGATGCTTACTCAGATATCTCTATGTAGGTAGCTACAGCTAAAAGCGTCCTTTTATCTACTCAAGAGGCTCTTCATCTAGTCCCTCAAAGTAGCTTTTTGGCAGCTGAGGAACATTCTCAACTCAAGGACTATTATGAACTCCACTCTCTTGAGGAATCTTTCTTCAAGCAAAAGTCTAGAATTCGCTGGCTTAAGAAAGGAGATCATAATACAAAATTCTTCCATCACTCAGTCAACCACCGGCACCTCCGTAATCATATTATTTCTGTCATGGAAAGCTTAGGACAAATGGTATCAGAAATGAAGGAAGTATAGAGGGTATTTGTCTCTCACTTCCAAGACCTCTTTGCTCCGGCTGTTATGACTTTGAGACCTTCTATACAGGAGCTCACTGATGTCATTCATTCCCCTCTCAAGAAAGAACAAATTACCTTTCTATCCCAACCGTTTCTTCCTTTGGAAATTTGTGATGCTATGTTCTCGATGGCTGAAAATAAAGCCTTCGGACCTAATGGCTATAATGCTAATTTCTTTAAAGCGATTATGGATTTTCTTGTATTTGGTTGTAAGCTTAAGGAAGTCAACAATACTATCATTGCCCTGGTGCCTAAAATCCCCAATGTGACATCGATATCCGATTTTCGTCCTATTGCTTGTTGTAATACAATTTACAAGTGTATCACCAAGATATTCTCCTCTAGAATTGCCGTGATTCTTCCTTATTTGATCAATCCAGTTCAAACTACATTTGTAAAAGGCAGGAAAATAAGTGACAATATCCTTCTTGCCCAAGAACTTTTCAGCGGTTTTCATAAGCCTTATATTCCTAAGAGTGCCATCAAGGTGGATTTTAGGAAAGCCTATGATACTCTCGATTGGGACTTCCTAGAGAAGACTCTTCAAGCGTTTAGATTTCCCACCTATCTCACAAAGCTTATTATGGTATGCGTTCGTACTCCAAAATTTACTATCTCCATAAATGGTGAACTCCATGGTTTCTTTGCTAGTGGACGTGGTATAAGGCAAGGTGACCCTATGTCTCCATACCTCTTCACCTTGATCATGGAAGTTTTTACTAGGATTCTTGACTCTCATACTCGACACCCAGATTTTCGATACCACTGGCGATGCAAGGCTACACATCTATCCCATCTACTATTTGCGGATGATGTTTTTCTCTTTAGTGAAGCGAAACTCGCTTCTATTTCTTGCCTCCAAGACGGGCTTACCTTATTCTCTACTTGGAGTGGATTGGTCTCTAACACCAGTAAAAGTGAAGTCTTCATTTCAGGAGGTTCTAAGACCATTAATGAGCAGATTGTACAAGCTTTTGGCTTCAATCTTGGTTCCTTTTCTGTGCGTTACTTGGGTGTATCCATCATCACATCAAGACTGAGCAAAGTGGATTGCAATGCCCTAGTATGCCACCTCACTACTAGAGTTCAATCTTGGACCCACAATTTTCTTTCTTTCGCAGGCCGACTACAACTTATTAAGTTGGTGCTACATGCCATCCAAGCTTATTTGGCCTCCATCTTTTGGCTCTTATCGGCGGTAGTGGACAAGATAGAGCAAACATGTAGACAATTCCTCTGGAAGGGCCCAACTATGGGTCCAAGAAGTGCAAAGGTGTCTTGGGTTGATGTTTGCCTTCCCCCTCCAGAAGGAGGCCTTGGTATAAGAAGGATCAGGGATAGCAACAAAGCAGCCATAGCTAAATACATTTGGCTGATATTCACCGATAAAGAATCGTTATGGTGCAAATAGATTCATGTTACATATCTCAAAAGGAAGAATTTTTGGAATGCTTCGACTCCTACCCATTGTTCTTGGGCTTGGCAGAAGATCCTTACTTTAAGGGATGAATTCCTTCCCCACTTCTGGTGGAAGATAGGAGATGGTGAATTGATATCGCTTTGGTTTGACCCATGGCTTGACTTTGGTCCTCTAAACTCAGTATTCTCAAACAGTTACATCTACCAATCGAACCTTCCTAGACAAGTGAGGGTGAAGGACTTATATTCCCCGGAAGGGACTTAGTTACTCTTAGAGCTGGTCTTGTAGCAAATACCGATTCTCCATCTCTCAATCAGTCAAGACACCTTTACATGGTTGGAGGGCTCCTCTTGAAAATTTTCAACAGCTTTGGCTTGGGCTACAATCCGATGCAAATCCAACCTAGTTCATTGGTCCTCTTTTGTCTGGGACAAGGTTTTGACCCCTATACACCAATTTCTGTTCTGGCTTATTACCAAAAATCGTCTCCCCACTCAGATATATCTCATGTCCTATGGCAGAATTCCTAATTCGATCCGCTTTGTGCAACTCTAGGCTTCAGTGCAATCACCTCTTTTTGACAATTGTATCTCGGATTCTCTATCTAATTTCTGGGCCGCCAAGTGTAATCTCCCTTGGAGCAACTCCTCTTGGTCGGATAATCTTCTTTAGGCTATCAATTTTTTTTTCTGGAAAAGGATTTTACCGGGAGATAGCACTTTTCTTCTTTGGTTCTCTCTGCTATATTATCTAGAAAACTAGAAATGACATTCTTTTCCATGGTCACAACCTTTATATTCCCTCCATGAAGCAATACCTCTATAAGGCAATCAAGTATAAAGCCCCAGCTTTCAAATCGGTTGAAGACAACCCCAGAAACAAAAGGATGCAACGTAGTTGGGGGATAGACCCTCAGATTTTTGGAGTGGAGCTGCCCACGGCTTAGTATAGGATGATTTAGTTCCTCTTAGTTCCTTGGGTTCCTAGCCTGTTTGTATATTTCATTTTGGTGACCACAGTACCTTTCTACTCCAGAGACAATTTGTCCAATTGAATGTTTGTTGGTACCGTGTCTCCCCCTCTGTTGTACAGTTCTCTGGTTGTTTTATAAAATCTTACCTTACAAAAAAAAAAAAAAGTCAAATTGAAGCTAAAATAAGATGATTTGTGGATTTCAATTTTTTTCAATTTTTTTGGTCAAAGGATTGACCAAAAGTTAACATTTTAGCGATTAATTATCATAAAGTTGATTAATGGGTCATAATTTCATTTTTTATGAAAAATTTGTGGCAAAGTGAAATTGAGATTATTTAGAAACTTTTGGTGCAAAAAGTCAAATTTGACTTGAGTTAACTTTTTGGTTTTTTGAGTTTTAATGCAAATGGTAGGATATTAATCACATATAAAGGGTCAATGAAAAAGAAATGAAAAATGACATTTTTATCTTGAGAAATGGGTTTCGTCGCAATTGAAAACTCTAATATCAAACTTCTACCTTTCATAACGCATCAACTAAAAATCAAGTAGCAATGGTATGAAGTGAACTTTGTTTAACACTAGAAAATGGAATATTAAAATAAAACAACTTGTTCAACAAATAAAACGTGCTCATAAATTAAATGTATTCGTTTTACAACAATGAAACCATTACCAAAAATAAAACCAAATAAAATAAATAGCAAAAATTAAAACGAGTAAAGCCACATAACACAATCTAAAGCAATAAGTAAATGCCACCCTATAATTTTACACCGAGACATCTCGAAAAATCTAACAATATTCAAAAAAATTATTTTTTTCTTTGCTAGAATCCTGTATAAATGACTTAAATGGCCCATTTTATGCAATTAATTCAAATATGGAAAAAATTGTCTTAAGATAATTAATGCAAACAAAAATATACCAAAATGCAATTCAAAACGTGTCAATGAACATGGCAAACATTGCAATGTACCAATAGATAAAAAGTGAAGCGATATCCAAATGAATTTTACTTTTTTTGCCAGAATTCAATTAAATTACTTAAATGGCCTATTTCATGCAATATTCTCATGGGCATCCGAGAAGTTAGACTCAATAGCATAGTCTCCTACAAAAGCCGAGTACGTCTTACTTGCTACCTACTAGTTAAGCATTGTAGCTTCAAAAATACTAGAAAACATCAAGAAGCATTGACACAACCCACTATGATATTTTGCAACAAGAAATTTGTGATAGCTATATCTAAAAATCATATTTTTCACAAAAGAACTAAATTTATTGCCATCAAATATCGCTTCAATTGAGAAGCGCAAAATAATGGAGAGGTTGAGCCCAAATATTATAGAATCGATGATCGAGTCATTAACATATTTAATAATGCATTACCATGAGCCAAGTTCAAGATATTGCGAAGTTTGCTTGGAGTGTCAGAAAAATTGATTGAGGAGGAGTGTTGAAATCATGATCATGAAAAGCCTGGACTTTATTTGTGACATCAAGGAATTTTTGAATTATTTTGGATTTTAATTATGAATGTTTCATCAATACACTACTAATTGAGTTTCGTTTTAAACTGATTACTCATGAAAAACTAATTGAAGAGGAAATGTTACTGAGGACTTATGTGCACACGTGACTCATAAAAGCCATCAATTAATTTGAAGCATACTAAAGTTGTAATTAATTGACTCGGTTGTGATTTTTAATTCAATTTTGATTATTAGACTTTTCGGACGTCAAGATTAAATTATTGAATTTTAACTTCATTAATTTCCAAAATTTTCGTTGCTCAGAAATGTCGAAAGAAGGATCACCGAGCAAAAAATTTAAATCGAGATCTCATCGTTCTTCTTTCCTCTCTTTTTCCCACGTGCACCCCCCTCCTCTCTCTCCCCTTTTCTTTGTTTTCCTTTATTTCCTGCACGTCCCCCTTCTTCCGATGTGCCCCCTCACGTCCCCTCTATCTCTTCTTTTTCCTACTCCCTTTTGCACCACCTGCCCCACCTGCTTTGTCCTTTCCCCCTCACTTTTGACTTTTCAAAACCTCTCTCTCTCTCTCTCTCTCTCTTCCCTACCGAATCGCACGCCTAGCTGCTACTTTTATTCTTCTTCTTCTTGTTTTTCTCCTTGGCCAACCCGTCTGCTGCTGCTGTGTTTTTGCTTTGCCGCCAGCTTGTTGATGGCCACCACAACCTCGCAGCTCTGCCGTTTTGCCGATACGCTGCCGGATCGTCAGCAGGGTCGCTACTGTGAGCCACCTCCACTGGAGACCAGCTCCGTTCTTCCTCCTTCCTCCTGTGTCCCCTGCAGCAAGCCCTCTTTGCCTTAGCCGTCGACCGCCCCTACCACAACACTAGTCACCTTCGCCCAACCGTCGGACTGCTTGGAGACCGTCGCTCGCTGCCGTGAACGGCCCCAAGCTGCCATTTCTTCTCTACCAGCTTTGCGTTTAGGCATTACTGCTAATTACGTGAGCCGCCTGCCTTACTACCGCCTCAGCTCTCTGTCCAGTCACCGAATCGCCCTAGTGCCAATAGAGGATCGTCCTCGAACTTCCTCAGCTACGCCAGAGCCACCTCAATAGCTCCCTTCCTCTCGGGCTCAGCTTTGCCAAACTGCCTCAACTTAGATCAAGTGCCGAGCCGCTTCATCTCGACACACCGTTGATTAGTGTATTAATCTCGATTGAAGTTAGTTTGGTTTAGGACTAATCAGGATTAGATAGTTAGTTATAGTTAATATAAGTGATGATTAATTTCGTTAATCTGGATTATTGGTAATTAACTAAAGCTTAATCGTAATTTATATTAATTATATGATTATTTTATTTTAAATTAATTAATTATATTTAATTATTATTAATTATTATTATTTTAATAATTAATTATTTTTTGTAATAATTAATTGTGATTAATTATTTTAGTGATAATTATTCTTTTAATAATGATTAATTAGGATAATTCCCTGTGTTTTGATTAATTATTTACATAATAATTAATTGTGGTAAATTTTGATTTATAGGAATTATTGATTGTTGAATTATTGCGAGGTGATAATAGATGGATGTATATGGGATACCAATCAAATTATATGCTAACTGCATGCTTGTCCTTTATTGATTACAGCATGTATGCATTGAGAATTGTGTGGACTTGTGTGGTCACGTGTGATTATTTTATTGCACTTTCATGTGTGAAACCTGCAATATACTATTGTATGAGCACGGACTACATTTGTTTTGGCTGATGATGGAAGAATAAAATGAGTTTAAGTGGTTGTTGTGCTCGTGTGATCACATAAAGACACCCGGCATTGTCGAAAGACCGCCAACCTTCGAGTTGTGCTGTGGCCCTATGAGGTTGTTCAGTTTTTATCGATTGCTCAGTGGGACTTTGGAAGTCATGTCGTGGTAGAGATCGGACTGAATACTCCTTTATGGAATGCCACATGGGTGGGAGAGCTAGACGTAGCCATGCCCAACGGGGTGGGATGATGCCAGGTTATATCCGGTAGACCGCCAACTTTCGCGTTATGTTGTGGTCCGAGGGGTCGTAATAATTGAAACATGCTTGACTACTGAGTGTTTGAGATACTATATGTGGTGTTCTAATTATTTGTTCACCTGTTGTTTATATGTGGCATGCATAATTGGTGTCGTCCAAGGTATGTGCAGCTACGAGGTAAGGTTGCTTGTGATTTGATTTGATTGCTGGTTGTTGTTACGAGGAATGTGCATGTTAGGTACCCTCGAGGCAAATTGGTACCTTAGCTGAGGCTTAGCGCACCCTAGCCGAGGCTTAGCACTTTAACCTATTGAGATTTTATCTCACTAGTTGTGGTTTAACCATTTTCAAGTCCTTGAAGGATGTACCTGGCTGTGGACTTTTTGGACTAACCAGACCTCGAACCCTAAGGATAAGGGATAAAGTAGATTGACCACTTTTTGCCTTATATTTGTTGACGGTCATTGGAATAGTGCCCAATGATAGGGTTGCACATGTATCCATTCATCCATATTAAACAAGGTCATTTTGAATTGTCTATCTTCCTGACTATCCATATTGTTGATGTTTGACCAGAGTTTAATATTCATTTCTACATACGTATATTTATAAGATAAAAAGAATAGTCGGCGACGCATCCAGAGATGTTGCATTCTTTTCACCAAAAAGAACATGAATTGTCACGTGCTCGAGGGTTGAGGCGTGACACTCTTAATATCTAATCTAATTGTCGTTGTTTAAGTTTTTGATGACTCCAAGTACTAGTGGTAATTGAATTTGTGTGGACATTGTTAAAATCAATCTCCAACCAATGTAGAGATATTCTACACGTGCCAAGTCGTTTACTAAGCTATAAGTAAGGGGTGATGTTCGGATGAGTAAGTAGTAGACCTAACAACTAAGAAAAGCTCACCCACTCTTCTAATACACAAACAGTCTAATAAAATTTTCCTTTTCTCATCCCATTGTTGCTCTTTTGCCATGAAATCCCCCCCACACACGTACACACACTTTGTGATGCCCAAATTTGCGCCAGTTAAACTACACATTTTAGACACTAAGTTGATAACCTTGTTATAATAACATTGATAGAATTGCGTCCTAACTTTGCTAATATATTGATTTCGAGAGTCCATAAATACATGCGATGTTGAAACTTTAATGGCTGCACATTTTGTTGAGGGCCTAGAGTAAACGATGGCCTGCATCAATTTCCTATGGTCAGCTAAGAGAAGAGGTTGGTGTAAGATATTATGTGGGCTAGGGAAATAGGATGGAAAATGTGGGCAAAAGAAAACATTTAAGAAGACTCACTCGTGGCAAAAGACTCACTCGAGACAGCTAGCCCTTCTCCTTTCTGTGATGTGATTAGAAAAAATCTAAGGATGGCTGTCAAGGAAATTTTCCTCCATGTGGATACCAAGTGGAGAGGTAAGGGGCTGCCACTTTTATTTTTCCCCTAAAACATCCAGCAACCTAACTCTTGTTTGACCTTCTTCCAACTCCCTTGCAAAAACGCTACTCCCACACCCTTCCTCGTCTCCAACCAGCAGCAAACAGGGGTAACCCTTTAGAAACAGAAAACTGACACTAGAGACTCATTAACGGCACCAGTTGGTCTCTTCGAACATCCCAAGCGTGGGGGAGGCCCTTGAAGCTGGTCGCGCTGTTTAAACGTCCGTTCGCCAATCGCGTGCTCATCCACCAAACTCGACCAAGCAAATGAACCAACTGCTCTATTCTTCATGGGTAATGCCACTCTAGGGTAATTTAGAGGTAGGCAAGGTCAAGGTCAAGATCAAGCTTGCATGTGGCAGATTCATCCTACCTTGGTATGAGAGAGAGAAAGCGAGGGAGAGACTACGAGTGAGATTCATGGACAACTCGATGAGACCATGAGCCTTGTTAACTATTCAAATTCCATGGCTCGGTTGATGAAACTAAGCAGTAGAATCCATAAGCTCGACTTGACAAGGTTGGCTCATGTGCAGAGCAAGGAAGTTGTGAATGAGGGAGGTCGTGAGTTGTTGTTGGAGTTCACAAGTGAGGTTAGAAGGGTCAAGGAGAAGTAGGTAAATGACAAGGACAAGGGGGATGCTTCATGCAGTTATTAGTTTGTATCTTAGTGCTAGTTTTCGAGGGGTTCATGTGGTATTTTGCCAAATTTATGTTCATTTTGCCGAAGTTGGATTCTGGAAGCCATGTGGTTAAGACGGCCTTAAGGATAGTTGTAGGGGTTTTGACTGATGGGATAATGAATTGTGATTCACAAATACACCATAGGCATCATCATAGTTGTCCCGTTCAAGTCGAATGAGCTTGGATTCAGTTTACTGGTCATCCCACGAGTCCTCATTAAGGATCAAGTCGCTCAGCTAAGTGATTGCAAGGACAGCTCACATGCCCTGTAATGGACCAAGAGTCCATGTTGGTAAGCAAGCTTGGGTTAGATAAGCGGTACCTAGATTAATAGCCTTTACGTTACTTATCTGTATGACTAAGATAAGAATCTCACGTGTTGGTGGCTGTAGAAAATGGGGTAGAATCGAGTTATGGAGAGGGTGTAGGATAAGATCAAGAATGGACAGCCAAGGTTGCAATAATTCAAGGCCAAATAAACTAGAGTATGAGGCCATGCACTAATTAGACGAACAGAACTAGGAAGGTAGAGTGGATCTCTATCTTGAGCTTGGGAACAAGATCAGGACCAAAGACAACATAGTTAGTCATCTCTGAACAAGTTTTGAACTATCTTGTGCATTGAAATTATTTAGTTGCTGCAACAGGATGAGAATACATATGGTTGTGACATCGGCCGATAAGCCGATGGGAGACCCTGGGTGTCGAGATGCCTGGAGAGGGGGTGAAATGGAGTGGTTGCATACTCTCTAGAGGACTGAGGAGAGTTTAATAACTCCTCAGGGAACCTTGCGATGCCAAGTTGGGTGCGAGAGGTACAGGGCGGAGTGTCATCTCCCCCTAGGTGATTGTTGTAGCCAAACCCACATAGACGCATCGATTAAATAGTGTCTAAGTTATTTTATTGGTTAGTAGGAACCGCACTCATTAATCTCTTGTTCAAGCGAATGGTGTATACTCTTGATTGAACCTTGTAGTTGATACATGGTGGACTATTTTATTTGTTATCGGCCAAATCACAAGCTCAGACCACCGGTTTTCTTGTTGAGTCTTAGTTTAAACTCACACTTGCTACTATTTTTTTTTCAGATTAGAAGATGTCATCCGCTCCACCTACTGCCGCCATGACTGTAACGCTCCAAATCCCGAGCATACGACAACCCCTTCACTTTGGTCAAATGAATGCAATTTCCCAGGACGCGTCACCAACCATTCTTTTTATCTTGCGATTAAGCGCATGCGGAAGCAATTCAACGACACCTAGTTAATAAACAGCAGGGATAGTAGAAAGACCACAATCCGCAGCAACGTCATTTTTTAAATTTTTAAACTAATTAACCCTAGGAAGTTTATACACAAGCCCCTCAATCGGGCGACTTCCACTATAGCCATCAAAATACTAAACAGGGTTAATCTACTTCCTTCCACCAACAACACACCAACATGTTGCCCTCCATGACTTGCTTCAGTACATCCCAAACCATGGCAATACAAATGCCACAACTACGAACCTGAAAAATGGTTAACAACGACGAGTGAGATATTATCTTAGTAAGTTATCACCCTAAGCCCCGGTTAGGACGCCAACTCGCCTCAAGGTTCTTAACAGGTACAATCCCCATCACTACGGCAGATCAATTGAAGCAACCCTCGCTTGCCTTAATTATAAATGTGATCTACCTAGGCAGCCCCATAGGTTACAATCTGCAATCAATCAACTTGCGGATATCCTTACCTGGTCGTGTAATACCCTACATGATATAAATTCTCATGTGTGCCATAAACAATGCAACTAGTAACCAAGCAACAGATAGGGTCAACTAACAATCAAATTATCGGTTCGCATGCAACCTTACTCGGTATGCCATACCCTGCACGTTAAATCTCAGCATAATACATGCAATGCCCATGGCCATTAGATGATGCAGTTCATCAATCACATGCGACTCCCGTCACAAGCGATTTCACCTGGCCATTGCCACACCCTGCACATTATCAATTTATGCATGCGTGCCATAAATATTGTGATCATCTCATACATAATCAGAACCAATGATGCAATGTTTCTCATGCACTCTTGCATCCACACATGTCTTGATTATTATTGCCCCACAGGGCTACAACTGAGGCGCAACGACGCTACGGCGCTCTTCCTTCGCAGAGACACAACCGTGCCCTTCCTACGGCGCTACAGCGTCCTTCCTTCACAGAGGCGTAACCATGCCCTTCTGTGCCCAAAAGACGTCAAAGGATACTCTTCCGAGACGGCATGCCCAAAGAATGTCAAGGAACACTCTCTCGAGATGACATGCCCACATAACATCAAGGGATACTCTCCCAAGACGGCATGCCCATCGAGCGTCAAGGGATACTCTCCCAAGACTACATTTCCAAAGGACATCAAGGGATACTCTCCCAAGATAGCGGGTTCAACTTAGTGATCACGCAAGCATACCATCACAACCCACTTATTATCTTTGAGCATTAGCCAATGCACACATGCTTGCATATAAAATCTCAAATCCTTTCTCATAAAAGCGGTCCATTTCCGATGTCCCTTGGACAAACCATTTTTCCTTTTTTTTGTGAAAATCACATGATTCAAGCGAATGTTCATGCAATGCCACATCCAATTCACTTCATATGATCAAAGCACATGAAATTATGCACAATTTTGCTTCCAGATGAATAGTGCCATGAACAATGCACTATGAACAGTGAAATTTTTGAATTTAATGATTAAATCATTTAATTCATAAATTAAAAAAAATAATTAAACAATTAATCAATCAATTTAAGCTAAACATGCTTAATTATCACATAAACCACAAATAATCACAACTAAGCACAATAAGCAAAATTAACCTAAACTAATCTTAACCATCTAACTAACCACCTATCTTAGGGCTAATACTACTCAATTAAACCCCATAAACTATCATTAACACTAATTAACTACCCTAAGCAAGTTTAATGGACTAATCGAGGGATTAGAACGTAAACTCACCCGTCGACGATTCTGACGACACCGGCGTGATGGCGGTGGCGAGGGCTACCCACAACCATGTCCAAAACTTCATGGAGGCGCACGACAAAAATGAGTCTCGGGGAAGGCAATTTCCAACGAAGGTGAGAACCATGAGGGAGAGAGAGAGGTGTGGCTTGGGTGGCCTCGGACGGGTGGCACCACAGCAGCACGGCGGCTCTAAAATAGCAGCAAGACGGCCAAGATTGCGGGTGAGGGTGATCCGGTTGGTCAAGGGAGCATCCAATGGGAAGAACCATGGAGAAAACATGAGGAAAAGAGAGAAAATGAGGGAGAAAAAGTGAGGAAGAGGGGGAAAAACATGGGAGTGTGGGCTGCACAAAGGGGAGGAAGAGAAATGAGGAGAGAGAAAGAAGCCAAGTCCAATTTCCCTTCAATTTCCTTGACTTTCTTGGCTTTTGTCCCCAAAAATTCAATGCATCTTCTAGAAGGGGGTAAAATGGCAATTTTTCAAAGTATAGTATGCCGTACTATATGCGTATACAAGCCAAGATTTTATATGGGCTTGAATAAAATTGATTTGGGCTCAAATTGTGGATAAATGGGCTAGAAAATGCCATTGGGCTCAAAGCTTGAAGTTGGGCCCACTTGGGCTTGGTGGGCTTGGCTTGGGGCCCACTCGGCCGAACCTTAATGGGCGCAAGGCCCATTGGGCCTTCGGTTGGTCCATCTCCTCTTGGTTCCAATTTTTCAGCCCGTTGAATCATTTTCCGATAAATTTTGAGCTTATCGATAAATCCAAGAATCAATGAGGCAACGTCCAATATTTTAGTCTCGACATCCTTGAAAGTTCGATACCCAAAACCAGATTGAAATTCGTGATTAAAATCGATCAATTGCGACTTTAGTACAACCTAACTATCAGGAGGCGTTTAGGGGCTCTTGCACGTTTGACCCGTGGTTGATAGCTTTTCAATCCACGATCGTGCCTCTTCAAATTAGGGCGATCCTCGATTGTCATGTAATCATATAAGGTTAATTGATCACGCTAAATACAAAGCCAAAAAGGAAATTGGTTTGACGTCGTTCACAGTCAATATCAAAGTTGTGCAGAATCACCCGTAATCCGACATCATATTTCTACCGAATTGATTTATTTTCGTTCGCTAATTGGACTGTAACAACATGGTATCATCCCCCTTTGATCTTTATGGTCGAGCTGCTGATCCCTAATTGAATTCACTGGTCATACACGTATCGATCCTTAATTGCATTTCCAACTAGTCAGTTAACTCATGAGGGATCAGCTCAGAGTAAACGTAACTAGCAGTGCATTGATAAAACAACCATTTCACATATCTTGGGATGGGTCAAAATTTAGGATGTCACAACAACTATCCTCTATGACGCCCCATCCGACTTCATATGGCAACATGAGGAAATCCACGACCGACAATTCCCAGGAGTGACCTTCGTCAAGTTTACCTCTTGTTTGACGGTGGACATGAGGGCACCAACTGGGCCAACATACCTGGCCTTCGTAGTCTTATATGCACGCGTGGAAGGTCGGCTGTTGGGATCTTTTCCATTGTACAACGAGGGTCCGGGCCATGGCAGTAGCCCAACGGTGTAGATGGTGATCCGATGAGCGCCTTACTTTTGGGAGAGATTTTTTTTTTGTGCTGACTGGCTAACTGATGAAAGACCACGTGTATGTGGCCGAAGGGGGCGGGATACCTAGTGTTTGTATTCCCTGGTGTTTTTTTGTACAAGTCCCCCCTCCATAGCTCCATCTCCTGACCTGTACAAAGACATGAATGATGGAAAATAAAGTTGAAGGCAGCTCATTTCTTATATTCCAGCCTAGTTTAATTATTGTAGTTGCAATTTATTATAGTTTAATTATTGTAGTTGCAATTTGTTATCAGGAATTGATTGAGTATAAGTTCCCCTAGTTTAGCAACCAGGTAAGACCGGCGCCCGAGAATTGGCATGCCACACACTTGCACATCAACATAAACTAACAGGGGGCAACAACGATAGGGCATCTTGAAAAACCAAGCAATAATTGCTGACCAGCTAACCATATGTTACAAAACTTTCAGATTCCTGATTAGGATAATCTTGTTTTTTCTTGAACCTACTTAATTTCATAGGTCGTTATCGGAAATCACATGCAATGCAGACCGAGATGGAAAAAAGTTATGTCTATCTTGTCGAGACAAATGATATAAGAATGAATGAATGAAATCATAATGTTGGAACTAGTATTAACACCTAGAGGGGGGGTGAATAGGTGTATAGGAATTTTATGCGCAAGCAATAACAAACTTTTGCAATCTATAAATTGAAATTAAATAGAGAAAGTAGAGAAGATTGCAAACTCAGTTTATAGTGGTTCGGCTTTAGACAAACCTACGTCCACTCTCCGGTCGACCAGCCAATTGGCTGTATTTCACTATATGATCAACGGTGATTACACACTCTCAAGTGTTAGTACTCAGTGATGATCTGTCTCACTAAGTCACTCTCTTTCTGTAAAGCACCTAGATCACTCAAATATGAACTTATGAACAACAATTGAAGAATTGAATCAGCTTTGGAATAATGTTCATCTGCCTCTCTCTCCTAGGTCTCATCCTATCCTTATATACTCTCTAAGCCACACTCGACCGTTGGCTCTTTCCTTGAGAGTTTCGTCTTCCCTTTCCTGGACAGACTTTATAAGGTAAGTCTTTTTGACCGTTGGAGGTAGATTGGATCCCCTTGGATTCTGTTCGCCCATACAATTAGAATTCGGGCTTCCATAAGTACTCTATTCTTCATTGGAAGTTGCTCTTTAATTGATCCTGTCAATCAGATTAGTATAACAGAATCAATATTAAAAAGGTAAGTGAAATACTCTACCGTTGGTGATCTTATCGTGAATGTCATTCTTAAGTCTGATGGTCTTAAGTTTTGAATCAGCCTAGATTTTCAGTCTGGTTCGTTCAGACTTAAAATCTCAGTCTGGTTCATTCAGACTTAAAATCTCAGTCTGGATGAGTCTTTCCGTCTGGTACGGTCAGACTCTTAGACATCTCATGCTTTATCTTCTGCAACCAGCAGACTTTAAAGCCTATGTCATTCTGTGTCCTTTTCTTTCAAGAGATTGATATAAATATCATTCATAAGCTGTTTTGTTAACATCAAAACTAGGAGTTTTCTCAACAATCTCCCCCTTATTGATGGTGACAAAACATCTTAAACATATGGCTTAATGTCCCTGCAAAATATGGTTAAATAAACCTGTTTCCAAATATCCTGCCCAACTCATAAGTATAGCTCATATCAACCCTGCATAACATAATTACAGTTTAACAAGATACAGACTTTATCAGTACAAATTTCAATAAGAAAATATCATCAGTCATTTATCATGCATTAACACAATGATAAAACCATCTGTCATCCAACTGTCATGATATCATCAGCACAATGATAAATCCATCGAAAATCAATCAAAAAGCTAAGTCAAGCAAAAAGCCAAGTCGAGCAACCAAGTCGAGCAAAACAGAAAGCCATATCTACTCCCCCTTTTTGTCAACTTCAAAAAGAGTTAGTCAGTTCAAAAAGATCTTTTTAAGTGGTTTTCTTGTTTGGGGTTCGAACAAGGGTGAAATCCTCCATATCGATACGAGACTTCTCAATCTTGTCAATACACCGATTGACTGTCTTCTCAAGAGTTTCCGTCATTATTGAAGGAGGTTTCCATATGTACCGTCGATCCCTGATCTCTGTTAAAAGTTCTAAGATCTTTTGATAATCAACATTTCTAGATGAAGCTGCAGGAACTTGAATGTCAATATTTTCATGATGATGCTCCCCCTGAGTTGATACTTCATTCTGTCCTTGCTGCCCCTCTTTTTCTCTGTCCTTATCTCCTTCTTCTTGTTCTTCTTCTGCATCTATTTCTTCTGCTTCTTCTGGCTCATCCATTTCTTCATATTCTGCATTCTTCTCATTTTCTGTGCGGAGAATGTGTTCTGCATGTGCCTCTGGTTCAGACATTCTCTGAGAATTTTGACGCATATTTGCCAGAATTGCGAAGATGCTTTCTTCTTCATCTTCTTCATCTATCAATAGGAGTTGTCTTCTCCTTTTAGAACTTGGCTCAGCAGTAACTGATTCTTTGCCTTTTCTTTTTGCTGTCTCTGCTATAGTCAGTTCCTTTTCTTTTCGTCTCCATGTCTCTGCAACATCCTTCAGTCTCATCTTATTGATCATTTTCATATCAATGATCATTGTTGGAAGAGTTTTAGTACTGAATCTTCTGGGTATATCTATCTTAAGATGATCAAAAATTATTGTGACTAAAGCTCCATAGAGTAGCTATCCTTTTCCCTTTGAGACTGTTCGATACATATGCAAAATGATTATGTGAGGCAGTGAGAACAGTACTCCTCTTTCAATTGCCCACATCAGTTTTGCCTCAAATTTGGACACATCAGTCTTGGATGATGCTTTTGGACGAATGCAGCTGATAATGATCTTGTGCAGAATAGTTCTTGCAGACGTTAAAAGAGGATAAGTTATAATGACCCTCACAGACTTTGTGAGAAACTTACAGACTGTCTCATAAGGGACATCTATTGACCTGAATGCTCCTCTCTCAACATTTATAATGTCAGCAAGAGTATCTGAATTAACCTCATAAAATCTGTCATTCACACTGAATTGCATTATGTCTGGAGATAGAAATGTCAAATTTGAGTAAAAATATGCTGTTAATTTAGGATAAACAGCAGCAGAATCAGTGCAGAATTTGTCCATCTGCAATTTCTCAAAGCATTCTCGCAGATTCACGTTAGCAGCATCCAGATAATCAAAATCAACAATCCTATGGTTCATGACTCCTCGATCCAACAGATTGTTAAAGAAAGTCTTGTGTTCTTTGGATCGAAATAATTTTCCAGTTGTGTTCTGGACTACAGTAGCTATTCCCATTCTTACTTCAAAATTTCTGTAGATCGTTTCATCATCTTCCTTCACCTTATCTTTACTTCTCCCTGTATCACTAACTCGTTCTCTACGAGTAGATGATGATTCTGCAGCCTCTACTGCTTGAATGAGACGAAATTCATTCGCAAACCCATTCTGTCTCAAGAAAAACAGTTTGACATCTTCCCTGACGTTTCTCCGAACTAACTTCTCATACCTCCTCATAATTACATGAGGATTTTTAGTAGGTGTCGGTAGAGTTAATCCAGACGTACCTCTACATGAGACATTCCTTTCTTCAGATTCTGAGCGGCGAGTTCTTGGAGATTCCTCATAATCTTCTTGATTTCCTTGAGGAGAAACTCTAGGAGATTGTCCTTGAGTATCTTCGGAAGTCTGTGTCGGGTCGAAATGCGTCTGCCCTTCCTCGATTCTTCTTCCTCCTCTTCCAGCAACTCTGTTTGATCTTCTTCTAGGAGATGGAGATCTTGATCTGGATATGGAGGATTTCGAGGCCATGTTCGGAGAAGGTTGGTTTTGGACGAAGATTGGTTTAGAAAGCGTTTTTCTCAGTTAGGGTTTGTAAACAAATGTTCTGAAGAGTGGTGAGGAAAAGACTCGACCTTTGGATGTTTTTATACCCTTGTTAGGAGAACAAGTGAATAGTCGCAACCCAAAATAATTTTAAAATAGCAGTTATTCTAAATTTAACAAGAATATTCAATTATCATAGACATATGCCAGAAGATATGCAAATCAATTATTCGAATAAAAAACTTACTAAAATAATTACCAGATTTTAATAAGGAAATAATACACCATATTATTATTTCCTTTTTTTCAATGACCCGACAATTTCCACTGTCAGACTATGTCCTGTTCTCATAGAATTTATAAGAAAGGGTTAATAATGTTTAAACACCCACATATTGAATCGAATGTACCTTTGTCCAGCGGCTTTGTGAAGATATCTGCTAATTGATTCTTAGAATCAATGAATTCCACATATATATCTCCCTTTTGTACATGGTCTCTAATAAAGTGATGTTTGATCTCAATGTGCTTTGCCTTGGAATGTAAAATTGGATTTTTGGTGAGGTTTATGGCACTCGTATTATCACACCTTATTTCTGTGCAGCATTCTTCCTTCCCATAGTCTCTTAGTTGTTGTCTCATCCACAGAATCTGTGAACAACAGTTTCCAAGTGCTACATATTCTGCTTCTGCTGTTGATAGAGCCACAGTATTTTGCTTTTTTGGAAAACCATGAAATTAGCATTTTTCCCTGAAGTTGGCATGTTCCTGAAGTACTCTTCCTGTCTACTTTGCATCCCTTTGCATCCGAGTAGCCAAGAAGAGTAAAATCTGTTTCCTTTGGATACCATAGCCCTAAGTTTGGGTAAGTGGTTATATACAATTATACGTTTAAGAGTCTAAAATATTTAGAATATCTGGTCTAGATGCAGTAAGGTAGAGAAGAGAACCGATCATGCTTCTATAATTCTTCTGATTAACCTTCTTCCCTTTTTCATCCTGATCACCATAGCCCTAAGTTTGGGTAAGTGGTTATATACTTAATTATACGTTTAACAGCAGAAAGATGTGATTCTCTAGGATCTACTTGAAACCTCGCACAAAGACAAACACTATTTAGAATATCTGGTCTAGATGCAGTAAGGTAGAGAAGAGAACCGATCATGCTTCTATAATTCTTCTGATCAACCTTCTTCCCTTTTTCATCCTGATCAAGTTTGATGGAGGTTGCCATTGGAGTTTCTGTCCTCTTGCAGTTCTCCATTCCAATTTTTTTAATCAAGTCTTTGGCGTACTTCTCTTGATTGATAAAAGTTCCACATTTCGTTTGATTAACTTGAAGTCCTAGGAAGAATGTCAATTCTCCCATCATGCTCATTTCAAATTCTTCCTGCATAGACTTTGAGAAGATCTTGCACAAGTGCTCATTAGATGAACCAAAAATAATATCATCTATATAGATTTGTACCAGCAGAATATCTTTACCTTCCTTCTTAATGAATAAGGTTGTATCTACCATTCCTTTTCTGAATTTATTATCTAGTAGAAACTTGCTCAATCGTTCATACCAAGCTCGAGGAGCTTGTTTTAGACCATAAAGTGCTTTTTTTAACTTGTATACATGGTCAGGCTTTCTTGATTCCTCGAATCCAGGAGGCTGTTCTACAAACACTTCTTCTTTGATAAACCCATTCAGAAAAGCACTTTTCACGTCCATTTGATATAGCTTGAAATTTTGATAACAAGCATAAGCAAGTAATAGTCGATTGCTTCTAGTCTTGCAACCGGGGCATAGGTTTCATCATAGTCTATTCCTTCAGATTGAGAATAACCTTTTGCCATGAGCCTTGCCTTATTTCTGGTGACTTTTCCAAGTTCATTAACTTTGTTTCTGAAAATCCATTTGGTTCCAATGATTGTTCGTCCTTTTGGTTTGGGTACCAATTCCCATACATCATTTCTCTTAAATTGTTGAAGCTCTTCTTGCATTGCTTCTATCCAGCTTTCATTTTCCAGTGCTTCATCAATTCCTTTGGGTTCAATTTCAGAAATCAGTGCAACAATACCTGTGTCCTTTTTGTTTCTTGATCTGGTTTGAATCCCTTCGTTGATATTTCCAATCATGAGCTCCCTGGGATGACTGGACTTATGCTTCCAGTTTCTGTTTGGAACTTCATTATTATCATAATCTTCTGCTGATGCAGGAGTATCAAGCTGAGTTAGTCGTTCTTCATGAGTTGCTTCTTTGACTGTTTCTTGGGAAGATTCTGCTTCTTTGTTGAGACCAGATCTTTCAGTAGCTGCATTTGATTCTGATTCTTCATTTATTGGACTACTTTGTTTTGAGACTTCTTTCTCCAGAAACTTTACGTTCATGGATTCTTCCACTGTCTGAGTATTCTTGTTGAACACTCTGTATGCTTTACTAAAGTTTGAATAGCCCAGAAACATACCTTCGTCTGACCTTTCTTCAAACTTACTAGGTTGATGATTAACATTCTTAAGGATATAGCATGGACAACCAAAGATTCGAAAATAGGAAACAATAGGTTTTCTTTCTTTGAAAATCTCATAAGGGTTTTTCTCAAGAATTGGTCTAAGAAATACTCGTTAATAATATGGCAAGAAGTAGAAACCGCTTCGCCTTAATCGAGTTGCCACCTTGCTTTCTATAAGCAATGTTCTGGCCATTTCTTGCAAAGACCTATTCTTTCTTTCCACAACTCCATTTTGTTCTGGAGTGTAAGGAGATGAAAATGTATGTTGTATGCCATTTTTGTCACAAAAGTTTGAGAAGTCTTGATTCTCAAATTCTCCCCCATGATCTATTTTGATACTAGAAATAGAGTAACATTTTTCATTTTGGATTCTCTTGGCAAATGTTGAGAAATATGAGAAGGTATCTCTTTTATTTGCTAGAAAATATACCCATGTGTATCGAGAGTAATCATCTACTATCACAAGACAATATTTCTTACCTCCAATGCTTTGGGTTCTGGTTGGTCCAAATAAGTCCATGTGAAGAAGCTGTAACACACAATTAGTGGAAATTTGTTTTATAGATTTGAAAGAGCTTCTAACCTGTTTTCCCAAGTGTACATGCAGAGCAAAGCTCAGTTTTCTTGTAACTTAGTGACGGCAAGCCACGAACAAGCTTTTTGCTGGCAAGCTTGGAGATTTGTTTCATGCTGACATGCCCAAGTTTACGGTGCCATATATCTGCTTCGTCTTGGATTGATAATAGACATTTCGCAGTATCTTCATTTATGTCCAGAAGATAAATATTCCCATGTCTTCGTCTAGTAAAATTCTGTGAAGAGTCATTACTTGTTCCAGAACATAGGTTCTCTTTGAAGTTTATTATGAAACCGACATCACATAACTGGCTGATGCTCAGAAGATTATAGTTTAAACCTTTGACTAGAGAAACGTTGTTGATGATCAAGCTACCAATCTTGACAGTTCCCAGTCCTATAATGTTTCCTTTGGTGTTTCCTCCAAACGAAACTGTTCCTCCCTTGATTCTATCGTATCCAATGAACATCTTTGAATTTCCTGTCATATGTCTTGAACATCCACTATCCAAATACCATTTCTTCTTACTTTTGAAACTTACCTGCAATGTTTACAAATACTCATTTTTTTTTGGTACCCAAATTTTCTTGGGTCCATTGAAGTTAGTAGTATAAGCTTTTTCTATCCATTTCTTTTGAACAGGTCTCCAGACTTTAGGACATTTGTTTTCAAAGTGTTCTCTTTCTCCATAGTTAGAACATTTGAGATTGTTTCTACCAATAGGTCTTACAAAATTGTTTTTGAAATGATTTCTATAAACTTGTCGAGGAGGTCTTTGTCTTATTCTTTCCTTGACTTTAGGAAAATCAATCGGAAATCATTTTCCTTATAAAAACCAAGTCCAGACTTATCATAATAAGGAATTTGAATAGAAAGTATATGCTGTAGAGTTTTTGATCCTTTGGAAAATTTTGTGGCAATATCTAAGAATTCCTTTTTGAAAGAATCATTCTCCTTTTGTAAAGAGTTTCGATTTTCCTTAGTTTCCAAAAGTTCCTTTTTAATAGATTCATTCTCATTTAATAGAAACTCTCGATTTTCCTTAATTTCCAAGAATTCCTTTTTGAAATCATCCATTTTTCTTTTCAAAGAAACGTTTTGTTGATTCAACTTGTAATTTTCCTTTTTTAATTTGGAAATCCTTTTCAAAGTAGATTTTAGATTAGAACAAAGCTCATTTATATAATGTGAAACTTCAATAGGGATCTCAGAATGATTTACCTCGATCTCTCTGTCTAAGTCTGTGTCAGAATCAGTTTCAGAGTCTGAGTCTGAGTGTGCCATAAGACAGATGTTTCCATATTCATCTTCACTATCCTCAACTTCTGTGTCATTCCATGTTTTAGCTTTGAGAGCCTTCTTGTACTTCTCGAATTTTCCTTTGTTCTTTTTGAGTTTGGGACAATTCTGTTTAATATGTCCCTTTTTCTTACACTCAAAGCAAATTACATCCTTGGTATAATCATCGTTGTCATCAGTTTTGCGTTGCCCAGATTGTCTTTTTTGTTTCCCGTTGTTGAACTTTCTGCCTTTTCGTTTAATTTCTTTACCTTTTTATCAGCGGTGCAAGTTCCTCGTCGTCCGCTTCTTCCTCGAATCGTATCATCGAATCGAGTTAGACTTAAGAGCAAGGGATTTTTTTGGTTTTGGAACTACGCATTTGTTTATAACTGAACACTTCGTTAAGTTGGTAAGGTTAAGACCAAAATCGTTGGAAGAAATTCTTAACAAAAAAACCCCGGTAAAGGACGAGGTTGTATGTAGAAGGATGTTCGATTGTACGATGGTCATTGGCGCAAAAGGAATTGATTGATTTGATTGTGTTGGAAATGTACAATTTCGATGTGATCGTTGGAATGGATTGACTTACTAAGTATCGATGGATTGCTATTGGAAGGTAATCCGTTCGTTTTGAGTTTACTGGAATCAAGGAGGACTCTCGATCCTGAGAATTCGTCATTGGAAGTAACTTGTTTATTGGATGAAGGTTCCTAAGGTTATAGGACGATTGTGGTTAATTTGTTAGTTGAGGAATTAAGGATGGATCAACACTTTTTGCATCGATTAGTGGCGGTTAATCAAGGGACGGTCATGAGCAAGTATCCATTACCAAGGATGGATGATTTGTTTGACCCACTTTCAAGGAGCTTCGATGTTCCAAGATAGACCCAAGGATGGGCTATTAGTAGTTGAGGATTTAAAAAGAAGGATAACCGAAGATGACATATTGTGTGCGATGTGATCGCTACAAAATTGTCGTTTGGATTAACTAATGTGCCAATTGCTTTTATGGATTTGATGGATTGACTGATTAAGGCATATTTGGATTGATTCTTAATTGTGTTCATGAAGCGATATATTTGGATATTCGAGGAATTCGAACAGCACTTGAGGATAGTGCTATAAACATTGGAGAGCATAAACGGTATGCCAAGTTTAATACAGTTTGGGTTTACTCGCATTGTTTTGGGTCGTATGATTTTGGATGAGGGAATTTCTGTGGATTTATCAAGATCAAGGCAGTCATGAATTGGCCAAGACTTATGACAATGATAGAGGTTCGAAGTTTTCTAAGTTGGACCGCTTATTACAGATGATTCGTAGAAAGGTTCTCTACGATATCTACGCCTTTGATACGAAGGTTAATGAAGGACGTAAGAATTTGAATGGACAAATAAGTGTGAGCGTAGTCTCCAAGAGCTTAAGCATAAGGCTGCGGATGTTTTAGGAATGGATTACTTGGAGGGAATCCATGATTCAAAATTCAGGCTCGAGTATGTCATCTTTCAAGTTTAATGGCTACCCTTAGGATCGAACCTGAAATTCAAGCCAAGATTAAAGCAATATAACCTTTGGACGGGGTGATTCTACAAATGGACGCGACCAAGAGAAAGTCGGATTTTCAAGTATCCGAGGATGGGATCTTGAAATTCCGTGGACGGTTATGTGTACCAAGCAACGCCGAAATTAAGGAGAGGTTGTTATCCAAAGTGTATCGTAGCGACTATAGTGTGCATCCGGGGATCGATGAAGATGTATCCTTGCCAACAAGTGAAAGCGTAGCATTGCAAGCCATCGGGGTAATGATGCGATTTGGGTTATAGTGGACCGATTGACGAAGTCTAGATGCCGTCAAGATGATTCGAGAGTTCATTTGTTACGCCTCATAGGGATTTGTAGGGTACCAACGAGCTCATCAACGGTTAGAGGTGAAATTCGCGAGTTTCTCGATAGATGTCTTCACATTGTTCCATTCTTTTGACAGTCCTCTCAAAAGTTTGTTGACCTTCATTGGTCCGGGAACGAGGCTGTCCTTGATATGCTAATCCGTTTACAATTTACGTAAAACGATTGAACATATCTCCTATGGATTCTCCATGCTTCATCTTAAAAGATTCGTATTGACCAAGTAATATGTTTACTTTGGTCTCCTTGACTCGATCGGTTCCTTCATATGTCACATGTAGTCTGTCCCATACTTCCTTTCTTTGTATCACAAGAAAATATACGATTATATTCATTAGGTGATAAAGCACAATATAGAGAGTAAATAGCCTTTGCATCAATAGTTTGTCTATTTGTTATCTCTTCTGGAGAGAGAGTGGCTGATGGTTCTGGTTCTTTTCCATCGGTACTCTTTGACGTCTTTCTGGTGTTATCAGTGGGCTCAATTCTCCTATTAACCTCATCCCATTCTAGTGGATCTTTCGACCTGAGAAAAGCCTTCATTTTATTCTTCCAGATATTGTAATCCTTGCCGTCGAAGTATGGTAGACGAGTGTTGCTCTGCCCCTCAATTAAACCTGGTGCAAGAATACTAGCCATAGAGGATCTTTAACTCAGAAGTAATAAACACTTCAAGATCTCGAGCACGAGGCTCTAATACCAATTGTTGGAACTAGTATTAACACCTAGAGGGGAGGTGAATAGGTGTATAGGAATTTTATGCGCAAGCAATAACAAACTTTTGCAATCTATAAACTAAAATTAAATAGAGAGAGTAGAGAAGATTGCAAACTCAGTTTATAGTGGTTCGGCTTTAGACAAGCCTACGTCCACTCTCCGGTCGACCAGCCAATTGGCTGTATTTCACTATATGATCAACGGTGATTACACGCTCTCGAGTGTTAGTACTCGGTGATGATCTGTCTCACTAAGTCACTCTCTTTCTGTAAAGTACCTAGATCACTCAAATATGAACTTATGAACAACAATTGAAGAATTGAATTAGCTTTGGAATAATGTTCATCCGCCTCTCTCTTCTAGGTCTCATCCTATCCTTATATACTCTCCAAGCCACACTCGACCGTTGGCTCTTTCCTTGAGAGTTTCGTCTTCCCTTTCCTGGACAGACTTTATAAGGTAAGTCTTTTTGACCGTTGGAGGTAGATTGGATCCCCTTGGATTCTGTTCGTCCATACAATCAGAATCCGGGCTTCCATAAGTACTCTATTCTTCATTGGAAGTTGCTCTTTAATTGATCCTGTCAATCAGATTAGTATAACAGAATCAATATTAAAAAGGTAAGTGAAATACTCAAACCGTTGGTGATCTTATCGTGAAAGTCCTTCTTAAGTCTGATGGTCTTAAGTTTTGAATCAGCCTAGATTTTCAGTCTGGTTCGTTCAGACTTAAAATCTCAGTCTGGTTCATTCAGACTTAAAATCTCAATCTGGATGAGTCTTTCCGTCTGGTACGGTCAGACTCTTAGACATCTCATGCTTTATCTTCTGCAACCAGCAGACTTTAAAGCCTATGTCATTATGTGTCCTTTTCTTTCAAGAGATTGATATAAATATCATTCATAAGCTGTTTTGTTAGCATCAAAACTAGGAGTTTTCTCAACACATAATACATAAACTAAAAATGAAGTTGCTCTCAGAATAGCCACATAACTGTGCCCGAGATCACTTTGGAGCAATCTTGGATTTTTTTCTTGCCTTAGGATTAGCAATTAGCTCTATCAATGTTCAGGTCACCTCTTGGGGAACGATCACAAGTAAGTCCTAATCAAATTTTCGAGCAGCTCCAATCTGAAATCTTCCTCCTCTGAAAAGTCGGTGGCATAATTCCAGTTTTTCGTAAGAAAAGTCACAACTTAAGTTTTTAACGAAGTGTTAGAGGTCCTCCAGGCAACTGGACTAGATAAGTTTAGAGGTCTTTCGGAGATAGTATAGTTACTCAAATGGAAATCACGTTTTTAACGCTATGAACGCCGAAGTACAGACACAAAGGACACTTGGAAGGCTCAAACTCCAGAAACTTCTTATTTGACAATTCTGGTTCGCTTTCCTTACAAAAACCTCCCCATTAGCTTTTGCCAAATTCAAATTCTGTTTTCTCCTATCTCAAGTTCACAGAGAGAGAGAGAGAGAGAGAGAGAGAGAGAGAGAGAGAGAGAGAGAGATATGGGGAGTTTGGGAGCGATTTTGAGGCATCCGAATGAACTCTACCCGCTGCTGAAGCTGAAAATGGAGGCGAGGAATGCCGAGAAGAAGATCCCTCAGCAGCCTCACTGGCGATTCTGTTACTCCATGCTCCGAAAGTTCTCAAAGACCTTCGCTTTCGTCATCGAACAGCTCCCCACAAAGCTTCGCGATTCAGTGAGTATGATTTTTGATTTCAAAGTTCTGGTTAAAATATATAAATATTAAACCATACTTTTATATAACAATTTAGAGCTTTTAAAATATTAGTAATTATATCACAAAATCTCATGTACTATCAAAACATCCTAAGTTTCACGCCCAAAACTTTTACTTCACTTCATTTGTTTGCTTAAAAAATGTACAAAAAGCCAATTGTCCAAATGCTATTTGTTTTAAAGAAATGCTATAGCGGTTGAACTCTTTTTCTTTGGTGGATTTTTTTGGTAAGAATGATAAGGCTAATCTTACACACTTTTCTGACAATCACTTATCTCCCCCCCCCAAGGGGAAAAAGAAAATAACTTTTTTCTCTCTCATATGTGTGAATGAGTCCCCACGAGAAGTCCACAAGAAGCCCAAGAGGTTTCCTTGAATTTGGCATTTAGTAACTTAAATCCATCCTCCTCCTCCTTCTACCAAGGTTTTACTGTTTTGGTATTATTGATTATGCATTCGTAGCATAATAATATATTGATTTTATTAGGGCTGTTCATTGGAAAGCAAAAAGGTTATCGAGGAGCATAACATTTTTTTATTTTTGAAAAATCTCTTCTTCTTTTTTTAAATAAAAGGTAATGGAGATATTCATAGGCATCATTAATGAGAAGTAGTAACGTAAATAGAATTAACAATGCATGTGTAAACCTTTGTTGATCGGATAGAAGATCATCTAGTCGTTCAGAAAACAACGGAAAAAAAAAAATCCAACAGCTAATTTTAGTAAAACATGAGAAAGCTAAAAGATATGAGGATTTTTTTAATTCACAGGAAAAAAGAAACTATAAATAAAATAGATGCAGGACGGTACGAGGAGCCACATGACAACAGCCTGACATACAAGTCGTCAATTTGCTCTCCCTTGGCCCCACTGTTTATAAGCGCCTCCTGCTGCAGGGAGAATATGTCATGCGTTAACGTTTAGAATGTTACTTGCCTGGACTGCCTTTAGTCATAGGTTATATCATGCGTAAATGTTCGAAATGTTCTTGCTTGGACTGGCTTTAGTCATACCGTTTGATGACGCCCGGAGATCCAATAACTTTGATGGACTGGATATGACAACAATTTGGTTATCCAACCAGGAAGAAGACACGTGTATTGGTGGGGATTAATTTCTTTTTCTTCCTAAAAGTTTTACAATATCAGCTGTGGAAGTATGTATCATTTGCTAACCCAGGTAAATTGTCACTGTTGAGAATGCAAGTAATTGAACAATAAGATAAACTCAATAATGAAATAAATCAGACATTAGATTTATGTGCTTCGATCGTATGGTTGTAATGACTAACTTTCACGAGAAGAACAACAACGAATTTTGCCATAAATCTAATGATACAATGGAGATTACAATTATACTTGAACTACTTAAAAACTCCTAGTGTTTCTCACACCCTAATTACACCCAATAATATACACAGTATTTAGCCCTACAATTACTTGCTAAATAATCTTTTAATCTCATGAAGGAGTTATACACAAATTCTTCCCACAAAAATTTAATCGGTTAACTCACATATGCAAATATGTAACTGACGAGAAGACGTGCGGCACCAGGATGAAAATCTCAACGAATTTTAATCCAAGCAAATACATGTGCCGTCACCAATATCAATTGGTTCACGTCCACCTCCAAGACAAAATAAGTATTCATATATGTGGGGCATGGAACTTACATCCCTCTGATTTCTCCACGTGAACGTCGAAAACGGACTCCAACTCGTACAAAGAAAGCTCACGTCTCTTGCTTTGTTGGATATTGTCCAGCATATTTTTTACTTTTATTCAAAAGTCATAAGATAAACTTTCCCCTAGTCTATTCCTTGGATGATCCCACGGGATATTTCCATATCCGAGAGTTACCGAAATTGAAGTTCGAAAGTTGTCCAAAGTGCATTTGAAAAATTAACTCTGGGCTTCCCTAGGATTTTTATGTCCGGACCTTTGTTTAAGAAGCTAAATTCAAGACATATTTTAAGATTCATTGACAGCTAATTACTTTTTCTTATACAACTGTTAAATCTTAGAAGTCTAAGAAAAATGCTATAGGCTCTTCTGACATTAACCCCGTATAAGTATGATCTTGAAAGGAACTGGCGATGATACTGCCGGTGCCAATGCGGTCCTCATCCATAGATTTATGTGGTTACTTCTTGCTTACTTTTGACACTTTCTCCTACCTCACTTCTGTTGTCTGCTAATCTAAATGCAAAAGTCTGATGAATTTCTAGAATAATCAATGCAAATGCCCCTCGTAGCCAATGCAAATTCTAGTAGAATTGTTAGATTAGTTTCTTTCAATGTGCCTTGTCTCTTTGACTTTTCTTTTGCTTTTTTGCAGGTGTGCATACTCTATTTGGTCCTGCGAGCACTTGATACAGTTGGTTTGTCCCATAACACCTCATTAGTTCTCTGTCTTTCATTTTCAAGATACTATGATGTTTATCAGCGTATCTAATGTTCCCTTTCAGAGGATGACACAGGCATATCTATTGATGTCAAAGTGCCTATCCTGAAAGCTTTTCATCAGCACGTGTCTGATAAGGAGTGGCATTATTCATGTGAGTTAAACATGCTATCATGCTACCCTTTCTTTCCAGTTAAAGCTCTAGTGATCTAAGACTGGTTTACCTTGTCTTAAATTCTTGATTCGGTATCCTTGTTCTTTCCTGACCTTTACATAAAACTCAGGAAGCGTGAGTTAGATGTTTTGTGAAAAAAATTTGTTCGACTCGTCTCTCTCAATGTAACCACATGGAAATATGTTTGTGCGTATGTGTGAATAATTGACGTCCTCCATATTTTGCATTAAGAATGTTCGTCAAAGCTATACATGGAGATTTTATCTTTAACAGTATCTTGTGCAATTATCCATCTTGCCCTCCGTGATATATTATTTGAAACTAACTGCAAATTGACTCAAATAATTTTCTGTAACACTACCATTTGGATATATCAGCAATACTTTGCCTCTGTGCTATGATTCTACATGAGAAACCTCGACAAACAGTCTCTTCTACGTTTTTTATTTGTGCATTATTTTACTGACTTCTTTAGGAACCAACACTAAAATATGATAAATACTCTCTTACTGTGAGAAATTGTTGTGTAATTTCCAGCATATGAAGAAATTGAACAACCTAGCATTGGGTAAATGATTGTCAATATATTTATGATGTCAAATTGTGAAATAAGGTGTTTCTTGGTTATTTAAATTCCATCATGCCACTGATTTTCTCCAACTAGCAATTGGGGAATGCAACCTTTGTTTGGGAAAGCTAATTTAAGTTGCAACTATTGTTACCTTGTAATTTCTATTATTGTTTAGTTATATTGTTGTTTTAGTTTACAGACAACCTGTAAATGGTGCATATCCAGAAGTCTTTGTTGCCTATACGAATAAGGTGGAACTGGGCACCGAACTATACAGTCGGCCAAAATTTTATTGAGTTCACTGATTGATCTTTTTTTTTTTGTCGTATTAAGGTGGTACAAAGGAGTGCAAGGTTTTAATGATCCAATTTCATCATGTTTCAGTGGCTTTCCTGGAGCTGGGGAAAAGGTTGTTGCTAACTTAAAATTTTTCTTTGTCATTACGATGTGAACACCTTTTGTGAGAACAGGATATTTTCTTTTTCAACCTGATCTTCTTAGCCTCTCAACTTAACCATGTGTGTTTCCTTTACCAACATACCTAAACATTATAATTCCGAATTGAATTATCATTGTCTACCAAATATTCTTTCCAACCAGTTTCGCACTTTCATTGAGAATGAAAACTCAAAACCAAAACTTGCTCGCAATAAACCCAAAATTGTCGAACTGTTTCAATTGATTGATGCATTGACTGCTTTTCCTTTATAAACTGTGGCTTTTGTCTATACTTGCAGGTATCAAGAGGTAATTGAGGATATTACTAAAAGTATGGGAGCAGGAATGGTAAAATTTATTTGCAAAGAGGTTTGTGATCTTGTCATGTGACACTTCTGATATTTTCCAAGACCTTACCTTGATAAGTAGCCAAGCAAGGGAACTCTTACACAGATTATAGTATTTGGTCGTGCTTGGGAAAATTGTTGAAAAAGTACTAAACTTATTGCACTTTTACCAATTTAGTCCTAAACCTTTCAACATTGCTAATTCAGTCCTAAATATTTTCACTTCTTATCAATTGAGTCCATTTGGCCAATTTTAGTTGGAAACTACTGACGTGGGTGGCCGGCGTTGACATTGCATTTTTTTTATGATATTATAATTATATTTTAATAATTTTTTGAAATGTTTATGCTTTTTTTCTCTGTTTTATTAGTTTTTTAGGATTTGGGAGAGAGGGCGGACGAGGGTGATTAGCCGACCCTAGTTGACCATCGATGAGGGTGACGACCCTCATTAGCCCTAGGCAAGGGCCACAACGCCCTTGTCAGATCTAGCTAGGCAAGGGCCCCAAGCGAGGTTGCCACCCTCACCTAAGGCTGGCGAGGGCCACCAAGCCCTCGCTTGGCTAGATCTAGAGAGGGAATCGTGGCCTTCGTTGATTTTGGGCAAGGGCTCGTGCGCCCTCGCTTTCGCCAACAATGGTCGGTGGCCCAACTCCAAAAACCAAAAAAAAAAAAGTAAAAAATTTTTATAAAAGAAAAACCATTAAAAAATTCAAAATATTATCAAAAAAGTGACGTCAGCACCAGTTGTCTACATTAGCAATTTCTGGCCAAGATTAACCAAATAAACTCAATTGACAAGAAGTATTTAGAACTGAACTAGTAAAATTAAAAGGTTAGGACTAAATTAGCAAAAGTGCAATAAGTTTAGGACTTTTTCAATAATTTTCCCAATTGCGCTTGTACCGGGTCAATACATAGCAATAAGCATTTCATGAGGAGAATCCATGCCTTTAATGGAAGAAAATAATCAATATGATATTGTTTAGTACCGGTATAAACCTTTTATTAGTTGAATGACTAACACATACAACGGGTAGCCCATCTTGCTGTTCACTCCAACTGTGGTAAATTAAGGATTTGCCCTTAGTTGTTTGGTACAACTCCTTAAAGTATTCACTCGCTTATAAAAAAAAAAGGATTCCTCCATAATGACTGTAGTTCCATCTTCCAAGGTCCACAGGCTTGTGAACTGACTATTGACTCTGCTATGTGCCTTGTTTATGGCAATTGATCTGGCTGGATTGGAGTGAGTTTGACCAAATACTATTATCAAGAGAATTTAAGAACTGGCAGTATTCTTTTGGACAAAGCATTTCAAGGCTAGTTATAGTCTTGCACTTTCCGGAAGAATTGCTTGTAGTGGAAATTAATTATGTTTAATAGGTCATACAGTTACTAATCCTACAAAGAATTGCACTAATTTCTTCCTCATTGCAGGTGGAAACAATTTATGATTATGATGAATATTGCCACTATGTGTCAGGACTTATAGGGTTAGGTCTATCAAAGCTCTTCCATGCTTCTGGAGCTGAAGATCTGGCCCTAGATTCTCTATCCAATTCAATGGCTTTGATTCTACAGGTACTTAAAAGAGACTAAGTTTCATGTACATGACCATATATTTTGGATTTCTGACATTGCCTTATGGATGTGAAAATTAGAAACAAGACATTATAAAAGACTATTTTGAAGATATCAATGAGATTCCAAAGCCACGCATGTTTTGGCCTCGTCAAATTTGGGGAAAATATGTAAACAAACTCGAGGTATGCCTCTTCAACATGATTCGGGATTATTAAGTGCCTACATAGATTGCATTTTAGCCCTTTTACCATATATAGTTGATTTTCCATCGCTTACTTTGCAGACGAATTGTTAAGATACTATGCATCTATAATGTTGAATTTCGTGCCGAATGCACATCCTTATTTTCTCTTTTCTGTAATTGGCCATATCTACGAAGGACTTGAAGTATGAGGAGAACTCGGTGAAAGCAGTACAATGTTTGAATGAGATGGTCACAAATGCTTTGACACATGTTGAAGACTGTTTGACATTCATGTCTGCTTTAAAGGATCCTGCTATATTCCGGTTTTGGGCTATTTTTCAGGTACAATATCAATACTTCAAGAGAACAATGTTCCTTACTTGTGAACAAGAGTTGTTGCCTTACATCTCTCCTATATTTATATGGGAGGCAGCTATCCATCTCAAAAATTTTCCTAAATAAAATTTCCCTTGCAATTTTTCTCATGAACATAATGCAAGCTTAATTTCTGCACTTCTTCCCCTGCCCTCCTCTCTCTCTCACACACACACTTGTAGGGATGTCAACGATTCTGTTCGATTCGGTTCGATTTTTCAGTTTTCCTATTTTTTCCTTACTTAATGAAACCGAACTGAATAAGGGATAAGAAATTTTAAGTTGGGTATTTAATTTTTATTAAGAATTTCAGTTCAGTTTGCTAATTGAATCGAACCGGAAAATATAACGGTTATTTTTTGGTTATCCAAATTGAAACCGAAACCGAAAATGCAAGAAATGTCGGTTTGGTTCAGTTTGGTTTTCACACCCCTACGCACATGCGCACGATGGGTGCACACACAAATTGTCCCTTCTCTCTCCTGGTGCACACGTGTGCATCCTTTACGAGATTAGAAAGAAGGTTGCTTTTTCTTTTGGTTTCACACTTTGTTTTTCCCTACTATAACCAGTTGTTTATATCTTGAACTTACTCTTCATTATCTTAAGGCTTTCTTTATGTGGCTTATATGCTTTCATGGCTTTTAATGCTAATATTTTCTTGTCAATGCCATTAATCTTTTCATTATCTAGGAGAAGCTCCTTTCCCAACAATTTCTACTTTTTCTAGGTAATGGCAATTGGAAATTTAGCATTATCCTACAACAATGTTGAAGTTTTCAGAGGCGTAGTAAAGATGAGGCCAGGTAAGAAAATGATTTGCTAATATTTTCCTTCTTCATTGAAATTATAGCTATCCTAGACTCGATGAAATGATTAGGCATACTGAAGAACTTGAATGGCACTAGGCATTCAAAAGATAGTTTTACATGACGAAATAGTGAGGCCTAATGAAAAACTAGATCAAGCCATGACGGAAATATAGCTTGTAAGATTATCACGAACCATTCGTCATCTCTCGAGGCAGTGTCTATCCATGAGCCTTTGTACTTTTGTGTATGTTCCATAGCAGCTCCGAGATAATGATTGCTTAGTATTTCCTTTTGTGTACCTATACTTTTCAGGTCTTGCTGCTAAAGTTAGGGATCACACAAGGACAATGGCTAATGTTTATGGTGCTTTCTATGATTTTTCTTGTATGCTGAAATCCAAGGTATGAACGTCAAAAACTAGAATGCACTTTGTTTTATCCACATATTTTAGTTAATTTCTTACTTGAAAATGTACCAGACCTTATAACCTGCAAAATCTTCAGTGATCTGATTGGGATACAGCAAACCAGATTATATGTAAAGGCTAGCTATATTGAATCCAAAGTGGATATGACAGGGCTCTGTTATGCCTGTGAAGTGAAAAAAACGAAGTGTTCTCTTCTGCAAAGATATTTTTGTATGGGGATCCACTTCTCCATTAGTGGCAGCGCTCAGTAGCAGAAGCGATTATAACTTAAGTCTCAAAAGTGTTGTCGAATTTCTAGTTTTTGCTTTCGGACTGTGGGGCAGTATTTTCTTGATAATCTGTTATTACAATATGGTTTAAGACTAGTAGTTGATGCTTGCATTTGTTACTCTGTTTTTTCATCCCCATTCCTTTCACACTATGATTCTTTATAACATACAATCTTGAGACATTGCTCACCAAATTACGCTTTTGGCTTCTATAGGTTGACAAGAATGATCCTAATGCTACAAGAACATTAAGCATAATCGATAGTATACAGAAGGCTTGCAAAGATTCTGGCCTCCTAAACAAAAGGTTCCTCTCTCTCTCTCTCTGGAATTGTTATTGATTATGTCTTTCTACTAAAACAAATTTCCTCTCGTGAATTTTGATAGGAAATCTTACATCCTTGCAACTAAACCCACATATAGCTCTATCCTGGTGAGTTTACAACCACTCATCTTGCATTAGTTGGCTAGTATAAAAACAATTTGCTGAACAGTAACCCAAACAAAAGAGAGCAATAGCTTATCATGATCTAACTTGCAAGTCGTCATTTTGCTAATAATACTGGCAATAGTCGTCATTCATCTCTTTGCAAGCTGATCAGAGTAATTAATGTGAGTTCTATTAGCATGATACACTCGACCTAAGATTGCCTCAAATTGTCCAACAACTTTTATTTCGTTGTTTTCTCTTGCGCAGACGGGCTTTGTGGGAGCACTAGCAAATTATGGAGATCATGTCAATGCAAATGCATCTATTGTGGAATTATGCTTTATATATGTTTGTATCTTGCATTTTGACGTGTGCTATTTAGATATGTTTGAAGCATCCGAACATAATTGATGAACTCGTTTGATTAATTTTAATCTGTTTTTCTTCGAGAACAAACGATCCCAAGCCATCCAATTATTAAATTGAATCTACTCTTCTCAGCTTCTTGTATTTCATAGGAAGCTAAGGTAATTTTGGTCTTTTTGAAGCTACTATATTTGACCCATTTGCAATAAAGTACTACAGAGTTTCTATCTTTGGTGAATTGACTTGGAATTCTTGTATAACATACTTCAAATGTCACAACCCTTGATCAGGAATTGAGCCACGGGTTATTTTTGCAACACGATTCATTTTTATCTTATTTATATGCACATGCAGAAGCATTAATACACCAACCCTGACAAATAATGAGACAAGAATTGTGAGAAATAAAGCACACAAACAACTACTACATTACATAAGCAGTATTCAAGTATAAGCTCATTCTAGCCTTGTTCTATTTACAAAATACAAAAGGCTCGGGTTTCATATCTCCGCTACAGACCATAGTATCCTACTCTACGTTCACTATATCGATAATCAACACCTCCAAGACTAGGGGTAGCTATACCTACAAACCTATAAAGGTAAAGAGGTGAGTTTTGGGAACTTGGTAGTAAAATTCCTATCCTTGGCTTGTAAGACATCTCACCACTAAAAATTAGCCAAAACAACTCATGCAAATAGTGTCGATAGTAAAACAATAGCAATCAAATGCTATGCCATGACTATATATGCAAGATCATTCACCTTTTGACTTTTGATTAATACAAGAACACATACAAGAAAAACTTATGCATAATCGATATTCATACAGGATTCGTTTAACATTATCCTGGCTCAACCAAGCCTCTCGGCTTAATCGAGGTTTCTAACTCCATGCTAGGCTTCTTGGCTCAACTAGGGAATCTTTTGTTAGTGTGGGGCATCTGGGGGTTGGCTTCCCTAAGGCATATGGACTTAAACCTTGGCATCCCATTGGTGTGGAGGCATCATCGTCCACTTCAAGTGGCAATGGATTCTTATCTTTCTTAAGTGATCACACGTATACCATACTAGCCGGTACTTAGCTTTTCACAACATTTCCATAGCCCAACAAAGGCGTGCTTATACATAATCTTGTGTGTCATGCTTTCTACAACCCAATTCTAATGATATCACGAAAGAACCTAAGCCCAAGGCTTAGCTCAATCATCAAGTATTTAGGACCTTGCACCAATCCAGGACATGAAATCGATACACTTCGATGCCAACCAAGACCTTGTGAGCTTTAGTGATCCCCATACCAAACAAGACTAGGATCCGGCACACCTCAATACCGGTCCAAGACCTCATGGCCTTAGGCGATCCTCATGCCATACAAGACTTGAGTTCCAAACCATCATCATATTGCCAAATCACATCTTATGGCTCTGGGTGAACCTTAACTTGCATTGAACACAAACAACGAACCATGGCATCATTCCGATTGTGAAAGACTTGAGCGCATGTAGTTACCATGAATGAATGCTAATGATGGCTAATTACCATAAGTCATGTCTAATAATAAATGGGGGAATGGTCTAGTGGCACATTGCATGGACAATCACAAAGGCCAACCCTAAGGTAAACTTAAATTGATTGATTGTTATTTGTTTGATTCTTTGACATGCTTTGTGTATCTTTTGCATGATTTAGTGTTTGACTCAAATGTAATATGTTTGCATAGGCCTTGGATTAGAACTAGAATAGATCTAAGAAGACGGTCCCTTGAGGATGGTAGACTCGAAGATGACGGCGGTCGGTGTCCATTTCAACCTTTTTTTGTACCATTCATTTAATACTCAACATATGTCTTGAGTTTTATCTTGTGTTGTATAAAAACCCAAAGAGGTGCGAGTTTCTTCTCCCCTTTCATTTTTTTGTATTTTTTAGGATTGAATTGTTAGATTTAGTGCTTTCCTTGGGTATTTATTTACTGCATTGCAATTTTAATTCAAATTGTTTGAATTTTTTTTCTTTTTGAGTAGAATTAGAATGGTATGAAATTGACATCTATGCATGATCACCTTGTATTTTTAATGGCACGAAAAAGTAAAAAGACATACATGATCACCTTAAGTAAACACGATTACTATTAGATATCAAAATGGTGTTAATAGAAATATTAACATAACCTAGGTACCTAAGCCCTAGATCATTGGTTCCATAGAAATTGAGGGAACACTCCCAACCCTTGATTGGGCTTTCTAGCCGGCCCCAAAAATGAGGCTAGTGGCGACTCCTAAAGTCTTATCTTAGGTTGTTTACTCAACTTAGATAATAAAACAAACCCGTCGTGTAGGTATGAATTCTTAATTAAGGTCCACCATGATTTAGCATACTTGTCACTACAATCATAAATGAGATGAAGTGGTGACGTCAGTTTATGAGAATACTTTCATAGGAGCAATCATCAAGGATGGATCTTAATTGAAGTTCACCAAGATTTAGCATACTTATTGCTATGACTACGAATTGGGCAAAGTGATGCTGCCTATTTGTGGAAGTACTTTCATAAGAGCGACCGAGGTAAACTTGCTTTTGTAATCGTTCTCGATGCGAAACACCTTTCCGCTATTGCGCAGGACACAAGCTTGGGAGAGCTCATGACTACGGCAAACAAACTTATGTGGGTCTTTGATGTACCGTGAAGGAGATCCCGTGGTCAAGTGCCCTAAACTCCGTCTCTCCCATCGAACGTCCGCCACTGAGGATGGTTGCAACAGCCACATAACATAAGAAGAAGCTTAGAACTTCAAGACCGTTATTGCAGGTACAGTCTCTCTGCATAATCATGTTGTTTTTGCGCTATTTGATCAGGTGTTACTTATTCGTTTGTATCAAAATAGTTTGTGCGATTGGTGAAGTTAGAACCTAAACTATTAGAATTTCCACTTAGTGTTTCCACCCTAATGAAGAATGAAGTATTATCCATAGTAGGATGCCAAGAATGTAGAATTGTTATAGGTGGACAAAAGGAAACTATACATCTAACTATGTTGGCTATGTATGATTTCAACCTCATCAAAGGAATGGATTGGCTTAGTAAACAATAGGCCACCATGGATTATTATAGTAAGGTCATCCAGTTTAATCCACTCGACCGTCCGTGTTATTCGTTTATCCGAAGTGGAGGAGGACCTTCCACACCACTGGCTTTTGCACTCAAGGCTGTACAACTTTTGAATGATTTGACAACGGTGGGAAATAAATGGGAGTCTACCAAAGCTCCTTTGACTAGCAACGAGGATAGAAAATTAAGAAGAAGCTAAACTTCGTCCCTCCCGTCGAACATCCGTCACCGAGGATGGTTGCAACAACAACATAACATAAGAAGAAGCTGAGAACTCCAAGACCGTTATCGCAGGTACAGTCTCTCTACATAATCATGCTGCTTTTGCGCTATTTGATCAGGGTCCTACTTATTCGTTTGTATCAAAACAGTTTGTGCGATTGGTGGAGTTAGAACCTAAACTACTAGAATATTCACTTAGTGTTTCCACCCTAATGAAGAATGAAGTATTATCCATAGTAGGATGCCAAGAATGTAGAATTGTTATAGGTGGACAAAATGAAACTATACATCTAATTGTGTTGGCTATGTATGATTTTAACCTCATCACAGGAATGGATTGGCTTAGTAAACAATAGGCCACCATGGATTATTATAGTAAGGTCATCCAGTTTAATCCACCCGACCGTCCGTGTTATTTGTTTATCGGAAATAGAGGAGGACCTTCCACGCCACTGGGTTTTGCACTCAAGGCTGTACAACTTTTGAATGATTTGACAACGGTGGGAAATAAATGGGAGCCTACCAAAGCTCCTTTGACTCGCAACGAGAACAGAAAATTAAGGGCGGCCGCATGAATCTCACTCGGACATTTCATCCAAGACACGTAAGGCACTGACTGAGAGGGGTCTTTACACCTACCCGAACTCCAACTCGGACGAAAACCAGGCAATAATGAACGAGCGGGACTCAGTTTCAGCTAGAGAAGGCGTGAGTGAAAATCAGCGAGTCTTAGCTATGAATAACACAAATAAGCATCTAATTTAGGTATTTCATCCTGAATGAGGCATACACAAATTGGGGGGTGAGGAACGGGGACGCTAGAGCCCAAGCTCAAAGCCAGGGTTCACAACAGTTGACACCCAAGACTTCGTGACACATCATGCACACGAATAAGACCAAAACTCACTCAAGTCAAACAAGGCAACCTGGTTCGGCAAGCCCGAAACAGAGCATGGGCACGAAGAAAAAGGGCAGTCAGCTGAGGGTTCCCATCCGACTCATGACGCCAAACCGCGGACAAGCTCCATGGAATGGGCTATGTCTATCCGCCTCACTCACCTCCAAGCCAGGAGGATCCTTGGGAAGTCGACTCCGAATCGGGAAATACCAAGACTACCTGAATGGGGACCTAACGTGGCTTCAAAGCGGCGAATCATCAATTTTGGTTCGGAAGTGGGGCCAACAGTGGCTCTCTCAGTCGCATTCTCTCTCTCAACTCTCTGCTCTTAGATCTCACCCTCTCAGACCCCTCGCGGCCTCCCCCTTTAGATTTGGGTTTTTTCATCTTTTCTCTCTCTAAGCCCCCCGTTTCCATGTGGCTCGAGGCCGTCCTCTTTATAGGCCAAGGATGCTAGTCAACGAAGGCTTTGGCTGCCTATCCTTGGCACGCCGACCGCCCTGGTATGGCCAAACCTGTTATATTTTGATAGGTTCATGATGGGTATGTCCAAGAGATACCTATTACTTATGATAAAGTGTGTTTTAGAGAAGTACTCTTTGAAATAGTATGAGCAATTATTTTTTTCAAGAGAAGTATAAAAGAATAACTTCAGAAAAATAACTGCTAATGAACAAAATTGAAAGAAAGAGAATCCTCTCAATCAAAAGAAAAACACTCAAGAGTTCCATCATCTACTTTGAGAAACAATAGGTATTAACGCTGTGGAATGTGAATATTTTCCTCGTGATTGTATTCGGATCAATGTGAAGTCGTATCGTCCATCTTTCGTTCGGGATTCAACATACGTTCCTGGGGTAATTTCTTTATTGTGCATTGAAGAGATAAGTCGTCTCTTCCACTGACTATTTCCTCCTACATTGGTAGCAGAGCCTATGTTATGATCTCTGTCTTGTTTTTTCTATGAGTTTTTTCACTTGTTGATCGATATGGGGATTGAACGAATGAACTTCATATTGTCTGGATGTTCATTTCTTGGAAATTGCAACACGAACCATCGAAAACAATCCGGACTCGAAGAACGGGTTCAAACGATGAAGACCACCGTTTTGTTTCACTCTATTTCGACAATTTATTTTTTGAAAAAATAAGTTTTGATCACATACATTGAAAGATATCGTTGAAACGAGTAGAACGGCGGGTGGCACGCCATCGGAAGACATCGGATGTGCCCACACGTGCGGCCAAAAGCCGCAACGCATGAGAGCCATGTGCCTCATGCACTGGGACTACCCAACGCGTGAGTCCCACGTGTGTGCCAGCCAACCGACGCTGACGTCAGCTAAATTGTTGGTAACCACGTGCTAACGTCATCGACCCGACCCAACCCAATTGACTGGTCAGGTCAGACCGAGTTGATCGGTTGGACCATTGAACCGGTTGACCGGTCGTACCAGACACTGGTTGGACCGGTCAGACCAGTCTAGCAGCCCGAATTGGACTAGCGCGTGAGGGCGCGTGCGAGCTCCATTTGGAGCATGCTTGGTGTCCACATTTTTGTAATGATGTGCTCTACATTGTGGTATGATTAGTTTACATAATTGAGTATTTTGGAGGTATAAAAATGCGTACAGAACTCCAAATACGTGTATTTTTGGGGGTATATATGCATTACTTATTCCTTTTAATCTGTATTTTCTTATAAGTTTGTAAATACAGAAGCTAGCCTACATGAAAATGGCCACATATGAGTGATGTAGAGCTTGGTTTTATGATAACATGTATATGGTTTAATGTACTTGCAATTTCCTAGTTCTAAGCAACTTGGACAATGGCAAGAGATCCTTGATATATTCAATATGTCTTGAATTCCGTTAGTGATTTGAATTATTGCATGATTATTTTTTGTATGTTGGTCCACAATCATGCAATGCTTTTTGATATTTGATAGAAAATGTGACAATTATATGAGGATATGTAATTTTTTTTTTCTAGTGGGAGTTCGTAAGTTGGTAGAATTCGAAGAAGTTCTCACCTAAAACTTAAAATTTGCACAAATTAAAATGAGATAATGATAATAGAACAATTGTACACTAAAGCTGATTGGGAACATAGTGAACTTTCATTTCGGTGTCTTTTGTTGAATTATCATTAATTCAGTTTGTTTTTGCTGCAATCTTGATCAAAGAGCTCCTAGCATGCGAATTGTAGCAAGGTAGGCTGGTATCTGAGATAAGGCACCAGGGGATCCCAAGTTAGATGGGATCCTACATGCACTTGAGACCTTGATAGGGCAGCAGGCTCAAGCTCAAGTTGCTGCTACCGCTGCCATTGCTGTTGCACCCGTTACTACTAATGTTGATGCTCCTATTGAGGCCCCAATCCCAAAGGCAAGGGAAGAGCCTCGTGTACAACCAATGCACAAACTAGTAGAACAGTTCCTAAGGCTAAAGCCACCCAAGTTCACTAAGGTGGGTGATCCTAAGGCTGCAACCCTTTGGGTCAAAGAGATATAGAAAAAATTTGCACTTTTGATGTGTTCAGAGGAAGAGAAAGTGACAATGGTAGTTTATCAGTTACAAGGCAATGCTAATACTTGGTGGGAGGCTACCCAAAGAAGGGTATTTCCCAAAGGTAAGACCTTGGTGTGGGGTGCTTTCATGGAAGCTTTTTATGGCAAATACTTTTCAGAGTGCGCCAAAGAGCAAAAGATGGTGGAGTTTCAGTGACTTCAATAAAATCATATGTCAATGGATCAGTATGAAGCGAAGTTCACTAAGTTGTTGAGGTATGTGCCGAGACTAATCAAGCCCCTTTTGGATAAGGACGGGAGGTTTAGATATGGGCTGAAATTGGAAATCATGGACCATCTAGTGTCCTTGAATTTGAGGGATTACGATGATCTATATGCAAGAGCTTAGATGATTGAGAAACACTTAGCTATAAGGGCAAAGGCATTTAGATCGCAGTTTGTGTTAAATAGTGATAACCCTTGGTTTGGGAAAAGGCCAATGCCAGGAGAAAGGTATCATATATTGCCAAATCGGAGATATTGTGTAGGGAAGCACATGTCCAATTCAAATGGAGTGTGACAACTCTATGGAAGGAGGCAGGGAAATGCCCCATGTCCCACTAGGATGGGAGCATGCTTTGGATGCGGCCAACAAGGCCATCAACTGAGAAGTTTCCCCCATAGGTCCATGGGAGGAGAAGTGCCACTAAGACCAATAGGACAATTTGCAAGAAATGCTCCACTAAATAACTTGACTAGGCCCTTAGTGCAAGGAAGGGTATATGTTGTCACCCGAAAGAAAGCGGAGGATTCGCCCTCCATGGTTATAGGTACAGTGCTTTTATACAACCATGTTGCTTATGTTTTGTTTAACCTTAGTGCTATCCATTCTTTCATGGTTAAGCAATTTGTTGAATTAGCGAGATTAAGTCCAAAACTGTTGGGAGTAATTTCTATAGTAGGATGTCCTAGATGCTTGTGCTAGAAATGTACAATTTTAATGTCATTTTTAGCATGGACTAGCTCACCAAGCAACGAGCCACAATCAATTGTCATCAAAAGATTATTCAGTTTCATCCTATTGGGAATAGTAGTTTTAAATTTATTAGAAATCAAGGAGGATTTTAATCCCTTTGATTTCGTCACTTGAAGTGACTCACCTATTGGATGAAGGTTGCCAAGGTTATTTGGCAACCGTAGTTGATACATTGGTAGAGAAACCAATGATGGAAAAACATTGCAGTAGTATGGGATTTTTTGGATGTTTTTCCTGATGAGTTGCTAAGGTTACCACCTGAAAGGGTGATAGAATTTGTAATTGAGCTAGCCCTTGAAACAAAGCCGACTTCAAAAGCACCTTACCAGATGGTGTTATCAGAGTTATAGGAGCTGAAGGTGCAAATGCATGAGCTACTAGATGAAGGATTCATTCATCCTAATGTGTCTCATAGGTAGTGCCAGTTCTATTCATTAGGAAAAAGGGCGAATCGTTGCATCTTTGCATCGACTACCGGCAACTCAACAACATGACAATCAAGAATAAGTATCCATTGCCAAGGATTGATGACCTGTTTGATCAACTCCAAGGAGTTTCGGTATTTTCCAAAATAGACCTAAAGACAAGCTATCATCAACTGAAGATCAAAAAGGATGATATATCAAAGACGTTATTTCGTACCTGTTATGGTTATTATGAATTTACCGTGATACCATTTGGTCTATCATCCTTTTTGATAGTCCAGAAGAACATGAACAACACCTGAGAATAGTGTTGTACCCTTTGAGATCACTAGTTGTACACCAACTTCTATAAGTGCGAGTTTTGATTGACTCGAGTAGCATTCCTTGGTCATGTGATTTCTCGTGAAGGGATGCTATGGACCCAACCAAGATTGAAGCAATGATGAATTGGCCAAGACCAACAATAATGACCAAGGTAAGGAGTTTCTTGGGATTGGCTGGCTATTACAGACAATTTGTGAAAAGATTTTCTGCAATAGCCATGCCTCTGACTTGATTGTTGAAGAAGGGAGAAAAGTTCTGATGGACGGATAAGTGCAAGCATAGTTTTTAAGAGCTTAAGGACGAGCTAACTACCGTACCAATGTTGACAATTCCGTCTGGCCCTAGAGGATTTGAGATCTACAGTGATGCATCTTATAAAGGATTAAGATGTGTCCTAATACAACGTGGAAGAGTAGTTGCATATGCATCATGCCAGTTAAGACCTCATGAGATGAACTATTCGATAAATGATTTGGAATTGGCAGCAATCGTTTTTGCACTAAAGATTTGGAGACATTGCCTGTGTGGAGAACAATTTCAAATTTTTACGAACCATCAAAGCTTGAAGTATTTGTTCTCCTAGAAGGAATTAAACATGAGACAGCATTGATAGATAGAGCTTTTAAAGAACTATGACTACGACATTCTGTATCATCCCAACAATGCTAACAAGGTTGTAGAAGCACTTAGTCGGAAGTCTTCGATTGCACACATGATGGTTCGAGAATGGGTATTACTAGGAGAAGTTCGAGACTCAAAGTTCAAGTTTGAGTAGGCCACCTGGCCTACCTCTCAAGCTTAATAGCTACTCTCATAATTGAACCCAAAATGCAAAATAGGATTAAAGGCGCATAAGCACCGGGCCCTGAGATTCAAAAGATACTACAAGTAGATGCAGCCAAAAGGAAGGCTGATTTTCAAGTATCTGAAGATGGAATCTTGAAATTTTGTGGGCGATTGTGCATACACAACTATACAGAGCTTAAAGAGGAGATTTTATCAAAAAACCATCATAGCAACTATAGTATACATCTGGGTAGCATGAAGATGTACTAGAACCTGAGGCAATACTATTGGTGGAATGGCATGAAGTTGGACATCGACAGGCACGTAGCCAAGTGCTTAACGTGCCAACAAGTGAAGGCGCAACACTGCAAACCTAGAGGATTATTACAACCCCTTGAGATTCCTGAATGGAAGTGGGAATGTATCATAATGGATTTTGTGATGGGATTACCTAGGAGTCAATGAGGTAATGACTCAATTTGGGTTGTGGTGAATAGATTGAAAAGTCTGCGCACTTTACTGTGGTACGAAAGGATTTTGCATTGCAAAGGATTGGAACCATGGCTTATCATCTCGCATTGCCTCTGAGATTGGTGCAAATGCATGATGTTGACACCTAAATTTTGATTGGTCATTAGTAATTTAATGCACAAAAATTTAGGGATTAATTTTAACCCCTAAACAAAATATTAGGATTAAATTGCATAGCATATAGTTTTAGAAGCATTTATTGCATTTGCATTGGACTGATAACGGATGGGCTCCAATTGATGGTTCTAAACTTTAACTTAACGAGTTTGACTAAGCCCATAATAAGTGAAAATTTGGCCAAGCCCGTTCAAGATCGACAAGTGGGAAGATTGATATATTTCGAAATATTCGATGATGTGGCAATGGATTTTTTATATATTTGGGTAATATATTCATATATCATCAAGGATAAATTGTGAGCTCCTCTTTATAAGATTCGGAATTCGGACAACCCTATTACGATCTTGAATTTTTGGCAATGTTGGGTCAATCTGGGGGGCTGATATTTGGTCTAAAGAAATAAAATTGGCAAAGAATATTCATATTTTGCGATTCAATATGAACATGCGCACAAAGGTAAAGAAAGAGAGCAAGAAAATATTTGTTGCATGTGAAGAGCATATATTGAGCAACATGTTTCCTTCTTCAAAGTAGGAAAGATGTGCACATCCTTCAATGAGGGCGCATGGATGTGCAATACACAAGGAAAGCGCAATATATTTTAAAGCATCCCAAGAGGAAATAAAATACACTTTCTTTCCTTGATGGCTCAGACCCTTCTGCCTATAAAAAAGACCCTACGCTCTCGATGAAGAGGGGGGGAAAACACAGAAAAAAATACAGAGCATATTCGAGAGAGATACACATGAGAATTAAGAGAATAGAGGGAGCTCCGCCGAGAATTCTTCACGGCCACGGCGTTCTTTGTCACGCCCCGACCCTTGAGCACGCAGCAACCCTTGTTCTCTCGCGGTCATTTGATTTGCGACTTCCCAGGATCTGTCGCCGACCGTTATTTTTATCTTTTGATTAAACGCATGCGGAAGCGAAACACAAACCCCCAGTCAATTACAAAAGTAGGGATAGCAGGGAAAACCCAACAAGAACACATTCAAAAGTACTGCTTTATTCATCTATTGATTAACCCTAGGAAGTTTACAAGTACAAGCCCTTACCACGGGCATCTTCCTAACGAGTCAATGAGACCAACAAGCCAGGGTTAATCTACTCCCTTCAAAGACGACCACGAACCGTAACACGCGTCGATTCTCCATCCTACGGACCTGAAAATTGTTAACCACGACGGGTTGAGATAAACTCAGCAAGTTAAAGTCCTAAGCCCCGGTTAGGAACTTCGCTCGCCTCGGGAGTTTAACATACAACCTAATCCATCAAATCAAGCAACACCACCTCAGAGAAAATGACAGCACAAGACAGTTTAATAAACAGTGCAATCACAAAGACCCTACTTGGCCTTGGCACACGCAACCTGCAGAACTGTCACTTAAATCATCACGACATTAAGAGCATGCGAATAATCAGAGCATCTCACACAACTTTCCCATGTCTCACACTCACACATGCTCCGATTATTAACACCCCATCTTGGGCCAACGGCACAACCTTATGGTTGGCGGTTCCTGGCTAAACCAGCTTCGTCCTCTTTACCTCAAGGCACGGCGACGTCAAGAGCTCACTCCCAAGACGGCATTCTCGAAGGAGCATAGGACTTGCCCACTACCGTAGCCCCGCAACTGACAGAGGCCCGGGACCCGCCCACTACCGCAGTCCCACAAAGTTAACCCCTCCTTGTCAGGCATCCGACCGAAGTCAGGCGACCCACTGGCCAGGGCATAACCCCATAAGGATTGGCGGTCTTCTGGCAACGCCGAGTTCCCTATCTTAATGTGATCATGCAACACATCATCAGGCAATCCATTTATATCTTTGCTCTGTCGTGAATGCAATATCGCTCATGCTCATGCGACATGCCATTTCAAATAACCCACGCAATATGTCATGCGGTGTCACTCGACAATTCCAAAATTCCAAATTCAACCAATCAATAATCACGTACATTCCCTCATTCTCGGGAATAACTCAATAAGTCAAATACTTTCACTTCCACTCAATCTTTGATCATGCGTTTTATCATTATTCACGCATATAATTAACAATCGGCACTTCAGGAAAGCATAATAACCAAGAACACATCAATTTGAAACCAAAATTTGTCTCTGTATGAACAGTGCCGTGAACAATGATCGTGAACAGTGATTGTGAACACTAACTATGAATAGTAACTAATCCGAAATTAATAAAATAATATTAAACTTAACCATGGTTACTAAATTTAACCTAATTAGGGTTAATTAACTCAATCATGATTAATAATTAACCATAGTTACTTTAGAAACTAACCTTAGTTACTTTAATTAATTAACCTAGGTTACTTTAAAACTAACCATGGTCAATTAACTAACCCTAGTCAGCCTTAATTAACCAACATAATCAACCAATCAACCTTAATTAATCACAAATACACAAATACACTAATTAACCCCTAAGCAAGATTAACCCCTAAACAAGGATTAGGAAGTTAACTTACTTGGATCGGAAATCCGGCGACACCGGCGCGTAGAGGGGGATGAGGGCTACGAGGGGTAAGCTCGGGGACGACAACGGACGACAAACGTAGGTCAAGTTCCTATCTAAATTAATTCTTGAATATTTCGTTTCCTCGTTTGAAGTATCGCATGCTTGATTGAATTCCGATTGAGTGAGGTCATTGTGTCGTGTTAAAAAATCTCAATAATCAAAAATATTGAGCCACGAGACGTCGGATCAAGTTGTTGATTGTTTTGATTTTCTATCTTGAGTCGCGGAAAATTGTATGCTTGGTTGCATCATGTGTTGATTTTTTTAGTAAACTTACAAAAAATACATAAAAAAAATCTTTTGCATAATAGGGTAGATTAATGCACTTCATGTCATACTAGTCTTATAGCCTACATTGCATATGACGTAGAAGCTTAGGAAATTTCATTAGTTATAAAAAAAAAGAAAACATAAAAATTGCCATGCTCATGTCATCTAGAATTAGGCCATCTCCCGTGGGTTATCTAGTCATTGCATGTTTAGGGTTATTTGAATGCGTGACATACTAGGGTAGTTGCATTAAATACTTTTAGCATTAGATTAAGTTAAATAATTAATATAGTGTGATATATAGTTTGCATATTAGGTTGCACATTGCATGCTATTATAGTTAGACACTTTTGTATGTCATTACATGCATTGCACGTACTTTTAGGCCTCATTAAATAAGTAAAAACCTTAAAAAAAAATATTTGAATGAGTGCGTGTTAATTAGAAATTATATCTAGAATCATTGATGTAATTTTTAAGCTAACATCGCAGATGCTTTCGTAGCTTTAAGGTAAATAACTTCCCCATTTTCCTTGCAATTTATTTATTGCTTTGCTTCATTGAGTGTTAGATAATGGTTGCACACTCGCATGATCACATTGCATGTTAGGAAGTAATTTAAAATCAATAAAAACTACTTGCAATCATTTTTTTAAAATAAAAGAGAAAAGGTACCGAGAGGGCGTTAAAGAAATCTAACGTAATCAAGTCTCCGATCCCATAGTTTCTGGTTCGTAGGAGTAAAGTAATTTCTCCCATTACTTTACTTGGGTTTCTAATCGACCCACCAAAAAATAGATTAGTGGCGACTCCAAGTAAAAATCATTTGCATAGTAAAAACTTAAACCCTAAGTCGGGAATTGGTATGGGCTTGGGAGAGCTAAGTTTAGACTTAGTAATCCATTAGCCAAACCCTAGGTGGTGCACCCTTCGGGGAGGTCGCGACAACTTGGTGATTTCACGGGGGACTTGAGTTTAAACTCTTAGTGGACTTAGTCCAATTTTCTCTTGTTTTTAAAAAAAAAAAATTGTTTGGCAGCAAGGATACCAGGTATGTCCTGTTAGGGAAATCCCTTATGATGTTTTGAAAATGACAAAATAAATCAAAAGGCTACTAACGTGTTTATTGAGTAACTTAGTGAAAAACGCACAAGCCGCTATGCAGATGATGGAAAGCTTATGAGTCTGGATAAAGCAGACAAAGAGGCACATAAAGTCTCTGAGTCTAGATGAAGCAGACGGAAGACCCGTACCAGACTGAGATTTAAGTCTGATCGTACCAGATCGAGTTTTAAGTCGACCGTACCCGGCATCGAGATTTAAGTCTGACCATACCAGACTAAGATTTAGGTCTGAACGAACCAAACTGAGATTTTAAGTCTGAACGAACCAGATTGAAAATCTAGGCAAATTCAGAACTTAAGACCATCAGACTTAAGATGAACCTACAGGATAAGATCACCAACGGTCAAGTATTTCACTTACTTTATTTATATTGATTCTATTGTATCAAATTGATTGGCAGGATCAATTAACGGACAACTTTCAAAGAAGAATAAAACACTTATGGAAGCCCGGATTCTGATTGTATGGGCGAACAAAATCCAAGGGGATCCAATCTACCTCCAACGGTCAAAAAGACTTACCTTATGAAGTCTGTCCAAGAAATGAAAGGGAAGACTAATCTCTCACGGAAAGAGCCAACGGTCGAGTGTGGCTTGAAGAGTATATAAGGATAGGATGAGACCTAGGAGACTAGGGTGGATAAATATATTCCAAGGCTGATTCAATTCTTCACGAGTTGTCTGAAAAAGAGCAAAACCGAGTGATCCTAGTGAATTACCAAGAAGAGTGACTTTGTGAGACATATCATCACCAAGTGCTAACACTTAAGAGTGTGTAATCACCTTTGATCATATAGTGAAATCCAGCCTATTGGCTGATCGCTTGGAGAGTGGACATAGGCTTGTCTAAAGCCGAACCACTATAAACTGTGTTTGCAATCTTCTCTACTCTCTCTATTTAATTTCAGTTTATAGATTGCAAAAGATTGTTATTGCTTGCGCATAAAATTCCTCTATACCTATTCACCCCCCCTCTAGGTGTTAATACTAGTTCCAACATGTCCCTAACCTTTTGAGATGTTAAATGTTTTTGCAGATGGGAGTTATAAGGGGTGGAGTGATTGTTAACCCTTTGTCTTGCAGGTTGGAGTTCTGAATCAATGTTTTAAATTCAAATTATTAAAGTGTTGTTGTGAATTTAAACAGTTATGCATGCTTATGCATTTTCACTACACTTTGCACACACTACTTGCCGTCGGACCTGGACTGCAATTAAGGATGTTAGGATGGTGTTGAGAAATGATCCAACCTTGAACGCGAGACTGCGATGTAGAGGTTGCCTTTCTCAACTCCGAAATTTCTTTCTCGGTGTCAAAATGTTTATCCTTGTCTGCGAAACCGCATGACTATAGGATTTTCTTTGACCAAGCCAGAGCTAAGAGGACCCGACCTTTGTATGCGAGACTGCGACTAGTCAAATCATTCCTCTTAGCTCTAATTTGCTAAACCCTATAGTTTAGGTGTCAAACCTCACGTCTCATGTGTGTGTCTATGTGATTGCCATGAAGTAAGTATTCTTACCTTACACTATGCAAGTTATTTATTTATTTATTTATTTTGGTCCATGACAAAAGGTCAATTGCGCATCTTAATCTATATACAATGAGGAGATCCGATGTTCAATTCATTCCAACTCCTAAGATCGAGCTCAAGGGATGGTGGAATAATCTAAATAAGGAAGGCCAAGACTATGTGGAGTCAATACTTGGTCAGCTCATACCCCTTCTGGACATTGGAGTCCATAGTGGTGTCTTGCAAGCAATATCTCACTTCTGGTGCCCTAAGACTGCTACTTTTATCTTTGGTGGTAAAAATGAGCTAACTCCAACACTTGAAGAATATAGTGTTATCATGAGAATGCCCCTCAAGATTGAACTTGTTAGGCTGCCTCTCAATTTAGAGCCCACATCAATTTTATCTGAATTTTTAAGAATCAAAACCGATGAGGTTAAGAAAATTTTGAAAGCTAATTGTGATGCATGCCCTTTCTCATTTTTGGCTAATCACTTTTCAAATCAATCCTCAATGCGCCAAAAAGGTAGGATATTCATTTTAGCCTTCTTTGGATTTATAATTTTTCCTCAAATGCTATTAATTCTTTGATTGCATGGGTGGTTAGGCAAGCATGCGCTAGCATGAATTTTATAAACATGATTCTAGCTGAGACATTTCTATCCCTCAATCGTTTTAAACAAAATGGAGGGAAAATCATGAATGCATCTCCTGAACTTCTACAAATTTGGTTTCTTTCACACGTGAGAGAGTTTGGTCATTTCATGCGTCGAGGTGAAATAGAAGATTCTAATCATCCAATAAAAAGGTTTTCAATCTTAGAGAAAAAGTATACTGGGAAGTCATATTCCAATTGGATAACTTTTCTAAAAAATCCGGATCCCAAGGGCTTCTTGTGGTATGCTAAATGGTTTCATGTTGGTGAGGCTCATTTTTGTTATAAGAAAGATGATCCGGTTCCACTGTTGGAAATCACTGGTGCAACATCTTACTACCCTTATAAGGTAGCCCATCAATACTGTGTGCTCCAAGATATTCCACCTCCTCTTCGGATGGACCTATTTCGAACTCTCTTCACACGCAAGGATTATGAATACTCGGAAGAGATCAATCGTTTTGAAAGCGCATGGAAGGAATGCCAGCAAGAAAAGATAGTGGTGCCCAAAAGGTTGAAAGGAGAAGAGAAGATTTATCATGCCTCGGATTATTATATCCACCACCACAAAATTCCTACAACTCTACTCCCTGTAATACCTGGTTCACGGTGCAGCTCACTCGTAAAGTGCAAATTGAGCATCTCAAAGAAATGGTGGAAGCAAAAGAGGCTCCCATCTCTAAGTTGGTTCGACAGAACAAAAAGCTTCGAAGAACAGTGGTCTCCCAATTGTATATAGAGAAGAGTCACTAGTTTGTTTTTATGTTCAGGAGTTCAATTTCAATCTTAGAGTGTTATTTCAATTTCTTAAACTGATGTTTTAGGAATTTAATTCCCTAGGGAATCATTTTCAATTCAATATCACTTAATAAAAGCGGCTAGATCTTTGTCATGGACCGGCATGTTCCATATACGATGCTTATGTGTTTTCCTTTCTGCAAATTAGGTGATAACGGAGCCATCTCATTCACACATCATTATGAGATTGAAAGCACAAATGGCTGAGCAAACTGAGTTGCGCGAACGTGTTGATAAAATGGAATATCAAATGAATCAATGCTTCGCTGCAATACAACAAATGACAACTGAGTTTAAGGAGCTTCAAGCAAGTTCGAGCCTAGAAGTCACACCTCCTAGAACTACAGCACTTAAGCAGAAAGTTGATCATGGCCAATCCAATGAATTTGATGACAGCATGCCCCCCTTAGAAGATGGTGTCATTGTCGTGGAAGGAAAGGCCAAAACTCATAAGATCTTTAAAACAGAGCAGGATGAACGCTTTGCAAAGCTTGAAGAGAAAGTGAAACAATTGCAGGGTTTGCAAAGTTCACTCCCGATTGATTTGTTTGTTTATGAGAAGGTCAACACGCCAAATAAATTTAAAATGCTAGAATTTGAGAAGTATAATGGCACCTCTTGCTCAAAAGCTCACCTGTAGATGTACCATGTGAGGATGGCCCAATATATTAAGAATGAACCCCTTATGATCCAGTGGTTCCAGATGAGCTTGGGCAGGCCCGCACTTACTTGGTATATCATGAAGAACATAAACCTCCTCGACACTTGGAATGAGGTGGTCGATGCATTTCTTAAGCAGTACAAGTTCAACATAGACATTGCACCTTCCCGAGAAGACCTTGAGCGGATGGAAAAGAAGAAGAGTGAGTCGTTTAAGGAGTATGCCATAAGATGGCGAAATTTGGCCGCCCAAATCACTCTTGAGCCCACTGACAAAGATTGATGAAGCTATTTGTCAAGACCCTCCCTTTTGAGTTCCGTAATCTGATGGTTGGCGCATATGTTGAGAACTTTAATCAACTCATTCTAGTGGGCGAACAAATCGAGATGGGGCTGAAGGAGGGGTGGTTTAATGAATCGACCTTTCCAAACATGAGGTTTACTGCAAAGAAAGAGAAAGAGCCAACCACTGAAGTAAATGTTGCATATGCGCAACCAACCTCTAATAAGCCTCCAATCGTTCATGTCCTTAGAAATCAGCAAGGTGGAGGATGCCCTTCCGCATCACGACCATTCACTAAGAGGCAATTCTCTCCACTTCCTGGTCCTCTATCTCAAGTCTTGCCGATCTTGCAAAAGAATGGGCTGCTTTCCCATGAACCGAAGTGGCCCAATGCGGAGAACTACGACCCCTCCAAGAAATGTGAGTATCATATGGGAGAAGTGGGACATTCAACTGATGAATGCATGACCTTGAAGCACAAAGTTCAAAATTTATTGGACACTCATGCATTCTCATTCTTCACCACCCAACCGAATGTCAAGAGGAACCCACTGCCTGAGCACGAAGGCAAAGTGAATGCTATATTTGGATTTGATGCTAGTCAAGTCAAAAATTTTAGAGTGCATGTTGCAGATATCTATAATGGGCTAGTAAAGGCTGGATACTACCCAAGTCATGAGGTGATTCCCTTATCCTTGAAGAAAGAGAGGGTTGCTACGATGGCGAAGGCCGGTGTGATTGTGTATGTTGACTATACTGGCATGGTCTCCACTATATCCCAAGTCGTTATTGATTGGGAGGAAGAATGGGCTATGTTGAATGCTAGTAAAGAAGAAATCGATGCGGAACTATCAACTAAGGCACCGGAGCACAACGAAGGGATAATGATCGAGATACCTCAACCTTATGAATATGCTAATAATAAGGCAATTCCTTGGTCCTATGACCTGGATGTTGACCTGGTTACAAGGTCTGGTCTAGTTTATGCTCAAGCCAATACTCAACCTGCAAAGCCTATTACTGATGAAGAGGCTAAAGAATTTTTTGTTGTAATCAAGGCAAGTGAGTATAACGTGGTCGATCAATTACGGAAAATGCCTGCTCAAATCTCTTTGCTTGAGCTCTTGCAAACATCTCCCACACATCAGAAGTCTCTAATGAAGGTGTTCAGCGAGATTCATGTACCAGAGACAATTGAGCCTAGTCAGCTTGAAGAATTTGTTGGGTCAATCCTTCTCAAGGATTTGATCGCTTTCTCTAACAAAGAATTCCCTGTTGAAGGGAGAGGACACAATAAACCGCTATATATATATCAGTCAAACACAAAGCTTCCCATGTGTCCCTCGTGCTTATTGATAATGGATTTGCTCTGAATATATGTCCGTTGGCCACTCTTCACCGCCTCAAGATAGATCTATCCCAGATACGTGCTGCAAAGACTTGCGTGTGAGCTTTTGATGGAACTAGGAAGGAAGTGATTGGGGAGATCCACCTTGATGTGCAAATTGGGCCAGTAATCTTTAACATCCCCTTTCAAGTAATGGATATCCCCACCGCATTTAATTTTTTGTTGGGTCGTCCTTAGATACATACTGCTGGGGCTGTGCCATCAAGTCTCCATCAAAGCGTGAAATTCGTGATCAAGGGGAAGCTGGTCACTGTCCATGGCAAGGAAGACCATCGGATTTATCATGAAACCGCTATTCCTTATATCAAGCTAGATTCTGAACTTGGATCAAGTTACCACTCATTTGAGTTGGTATCCACCATACATGCTTCTCGAGGTTCCTCGCTACCCACTCCTGAAGTCTCAAATGCTGTTGTTATGGTAGGAAAAGTGATGGTTGGAAATGACTTTATTGCTAGCCATGGTCTTGGAAAGAGAGGTTAAGGTATTAGAAACCCTATTGAAGCCCCTCAGAGGTCCCGTTTTGCTGGATTAGGGTACCATGGAAGAGGTGGAGAAAGCTCTAGAAGGCAAAGGCAACAAAAGCGAAACTCACATGGACAAAAAAGGGAAAACTCGCTACCTCCTCATATTCATGAGACATTCCCTGGTCCCGCTAGAATGATGTAGGATAGTAGAGAGGTGATGGATACCTTGGGGCAGCCGAGTGGCAAATTTGACTATTACGTGAAGTACTCAGCTCCCCCTAGTTTTACATTGACCCGCGTGACATTGTCCCAGATGGGTGGGGTGGAATGGATGATCCGATACCTCTAGGAGAAGAGAACCCTGATGATGCATTAGAAGGAATCATTAACCTATTTGATGATTTTCTTATAGATGCCATTAAAGAAGAATCTTCGGAGGACGCAGGCGCTAGCCCACAAGAGTACAATCTTGCAGCAGTAAACAATGGCGATCTTAATGAGGACTCTATCGAGGTACAATGTGAATGGGAGCAGCATGAAAAAATCAAAGCTCTTACCTCTAACCAAACCATCACTATCAATTTGAGCAATGCCGGAGAAGCCAAGGAAGTGAAGATAGGGGCAAATCTCCCTGAAGAAGAGGCCGAACACCTGACTCAGCTACTAAAGGATTATCAAGATATCTTTACTTGGATGTATGCTGATATGCCAGGTTTGGATCCATCCATTGTAGAGCATTCTCTGCCTACTAATCCGGGTATTGACCCTAAGAAGCAAAAGCTGCGAAGAACTAAATCCAAACTCTCGAAGAAGATAGAGGAAGAGGTAATGAAACTTCTGAAAGTGGGATTCATCGAAGTCTCACAATACCCTGAATGGGTGGCTAATATAGTGCCAGTGATGAAGAAGGATGGTCGAGTTCGGATTTGTGTTGATTATCGAGACTTGAACAAGGCTAGCCCGAAGGATGATTTCCCGTTATCACATATAAATGTCCTCATGGATAGCACTGCTGGATTTGAACTGTTCTCATTCATGGATGGATTTTCCAGGTATAATCAAATAAAAATGGAGGAAGACAAGGAGAAGACTGCATTTATCACCCCGTGGGGGACCTTTCATTATAAGGTTATGCCCTTTGGACTAAAAAATGCAAGGGCTACTTATCAACGAGCCATGGTGACACTATTCTATGACATGATACATAAAGAGATTGAAGTTTATGTCGATGACATGATTGCAAAAACTCAACCTGGAAGAAGTCATGTCGAGACTCTAAAGAAGTTATTTGATCGGCTTCGTGAATTCAAGCTCCGCTTAAATCCTGCCAAGTGCGTGTTCGAGGCTACGTCTAGTAAATTACTCGGGTTCATTGTGAGTAGTAAAGGCATTCAGATTGACCCATCTAAAGCTAGAGCCATATGCGAGTTGCGACCCCATCAACAACCAAAGAGGTTCAAAGTCTTTTAGGGAGATTGAATTACATTGCCCGATTCATTTCCCAACTTTCTAAGACTGCCAAACCATTCTTTAAGCTTCTAAGAAAAAAATGCGCTAATCAACTAGAATGATGAATGTCAAGAAGCGTTTGAGAAGCTGAAGCAATACTTGATGAATCCGCCGGTTCTTGTCCCACCATTACCGAGGCATCCTTTGATTCTCTACCTCACCATTCATAGTGAATCATTGTGCACAATGTTGGCTCAAGAAAGTCCTATCGATAAAAAAGAGTGGGCCATTTACTACCTAAGCAAAAAATTCACTATCTCAGAGCTGAAATATTCTGACATCAAGAAGACTTGCACTGCATTAGTGTGGGTACTGTATAGACTACGACAATATACATTGCATTATCAGATATTTTTCGTGACTGAGAACAATCCCATCAAGTACTTACTTGATCAATCGACTTTAGTGGGTAAGTTAGCAAAATGGCAGATTCTGATTTCAGAATTTTGACATTCAATTTATGCCACAAAAGTCAATTAAAGGTCGAGTAATTGCTGACATATTGGCCGAAAGTCTCAGACTCTTGAATAGTGATGATTGTTCCCTGGATGATCGCATCTTATATGTAAGTGAAGATTCATGGACCATGTTCTTTGATGGAGCTGTAAACTTGTGCAGTTCGCACTTTGGGGGCGGTTTGATATCCCCAGATGGACAACACCATCCAGTAGTTGCAAAGTTAATGTTTCCATGCACTAACAACATAGCCAAGTATGAAGCTTGTATTCTCGGGCTCCAAGCCACAATTGAGATGGAAGTGGCTAAATTGAAGGTGTTCGGAGACTCCGCACTAATCATACTACAGACGGTAGGTGAATGGAAGACCAGGGACTCTAAATTACTCCCATATCACGAGTATCTAGAAGAGCTGGTAAAAGAATTCGATGAAATTTCTTTTGAGTACTTGACAAGGTCTCACAATCAGTTTGCTGATGCACTCGCGATGTTGTCATCAATGTTGCAAGTTACCGATGGATTAGAAGTCGAACTGTTGAAAATAGAGGCTTTGGCAAAGCCGGCTTTTTGTATGGTCGTGAATAAAGAACATGATGGGAAATCATGGTATTATGATATCATGAATTACATTCAGAAACAAGAATTCCCTGAAGGAAGTTCTCCAGGTGATAGAAAATACATAATGAAGATGGCATCCAAGTTCTTTGTCAGCGGTAACAATTTATACAAGAGATCTTATGATTTAGTCCTGTTGCGATGTATAGACGAAGCCGAAGCCATGCAAATTATGCAAGAAGTGCATGAGGGAGTTTGTGGCCCACATATGAATGGGCACATGCTAGCCAAGAAAATTATGAGGTTGGGATACTACTGGCTGACATTAGAGAATGACTATATCCAACACATTCGAAGTTGCCATCGTTGCCAAATTCATGGAGATAAGATAAATGTCCCCCCAACTGAGCTACACTAGTTATCCAAGCCGTGGCCTTTCTCAATGTGGGGCATCGATATGATTGGCCCGATAAACCCTAAAGCTTCAAATGGGCATCGATTCATTTTGGTGGCAATAGATTATTTCTCTAAGTGGATTGAAGCCGCATCTTATATTAATGTCACTGCTCGAAACATTGTGAAATTTATCAGGCGTGATATAATTGCCCGTTATGGGGTCCTTGAAGCAATTGTCACTGACAATGGGACAAACTTGAATAACAAGCTTGTGAATGGGCTCTTTACTGAGTTTAAGATCAAGCATCTGAATTCATCCCCTTACCGCCCGCAAATGAATGGAGCTGTTGAGGCGGCCAATAAAAACATCAAGAAGATCTTGGCAAAAACAGCCAAGAATTACTGAGATTGGCACGATAGGTTACCTTTCGCACTAATGGCATATCGGACATCAATTCATACTTCTACTGGGGCAACCCCATTCTCTCTAGTATATGGCATGGAAACAGTCTTGCCTGTGGAGATAGAGATCCCCTCTCTGAGAGTCTTATCCCAGGTGGAATTATCTGAGGCAGAATGGATGAAGCAAAGGTACGAGCAGTTGAACCTAATTGATGAGAAAAGGCTGAAAGCTCTTTGCCATGGTCAGTCATACCAACAAAGAGTAGCCAGGTCCTTTAACTGGAAGGTACATGTGAGGCATTTCGAGGAAAATGATCTGGTCTTGAGGAGGCTATTACCAATTTTTCCTAATCTTGGGGGCAAATTCGCTCCAAATTACAGTGGTATGTGTTAAGGAAGGTACTCCCCGGAGGCGCTTTAATCCTTGCAGAAATGGATGGTCATGAGTTTTCTAGTCCAGTTAATTTTGATTCTGTCAAGAAGTATTACCCATGATCCTGTTATTTTCCATAATGAATGAATCGCAAGTCAGTTTCTCCATATTTTTTATTTTTTATTTTTGCAAATGTTGCATTATCATTTTCAGCGAAATAAATTGAATGTGTCAAATGGGATACATTGGAATGATGAAAGGCAAGCCTAGTCCTAAACACTTTTTCATACACTAATCACTAGTGAGTTGAGCAGAAAGATTCCATACTTACAAGGCAAAAAGTTTTCTCATGAAAGGTACGCCAACTGAAATGATGAGAGGCAATTCATTCCTCTATCCTAAACACTATAAGAGATCCATTGCTTAACCCCTTTGAGCCTCATACACTTGCGGAGATTTCTTTCAAATTACCCCTATCAAGAACCACCCCATATCGGGGCAAATTGGAGGTAAGTTGGCATCATGTGGCGAGAAAAATAGATAGAAATTCTCTTGCTCTCACTTGCGTCAATCTTTGGGTATCTTATTGCAGATGAACTCAAACAATAACCCAAGTGCCTTAGGATGACGAAGAGCATTTTTTTTCTATCACACACACGTATATCCGTTGCATAACCCTTTTGAGCCTAAAAAATTCATTTCTTTGAACCTAGTTGGTGATCATCCCCCACACTAGGGCAAGCAAAAAATAATCATTCAAGAGGCAGCAAAGTCTAGAGTGCCAAAAAAATGTGAAGACCTTCAAAAGTCCAAATGAAAAATTGATACATCGTAAACAGTGTGTCAATGGTAAAAATAGAACTAGGGGGCATGAAAAAGCAGTGTGCCTAGTAAAAGCAAGACCGATGCCCATAGACATAAGAGTAAAAATAGGGGCAAGAAAAAGCAGTGTGCCTGATAAAAGCAAGGCCAATGCCCATAAGAGAAAATGAAAAAGAGTCGAGATAAATGACTATCAATTGTGAAAAGTTGTCAAATGCAAAACTTTTGTGGTCAACAGAACACATTTTGAAAATAATCCTTGATGGCGAAGATGAAGACTAGTGGTAATGCCAAGATGATCACCAACTCTCACCCATTTACACACATTTTGAGCCTAATAATCATTTCATTTCTTAACCTGTGAACCTAGCCTACATTACGTCCCTCATAAAGTCTCTTCAGATTAGGACACTTGAATTAATGTAGGTGTACACATGTCTTAAGCATTGCTCGAAGCAAAATTATTTATATCTTATTTTGCAAGGTTCTTGACTTGTAAACGTGGAGATGATTGCAGAATTGTTCTTTCAATAGCCTCGACTCAAAGAGTCCCCTTTGTTAAGCCGTTGACCAAGCCCATATTATGGTCCATGTTAAAGACCTTTCAGATTGGTAAAGTCGTACCGATTGCGAGAATACTTAGACCTCTGTCTAGTATGATGATAGCGAAATAGAGTGATTCTCAAATTCCCACATCAATTATTGGGATAAAATGGCCTTTTCGTGAGAGTGGGCGAAAAGTCCTTTCAGACCAAATGGGTCCTTTATTTGACACATTGATGACACCCGCATTCTGAATGGATTGTTCTTCAGAAATTATTGCCAGTTCTGATTTGGTAATACAGGATTGATAAAATTGTGACACATGAACTGCACATGGATTGGAAATATCTGATGATGATGAATGCATATATCTGTTGTTGCTAACCATGTTTGACAAGTAAAGTTCTCATGAAAATTAAGTGATTGTGATGCTCGATTCACTGTCCGAAGCATTAGGATGTGTTCAAACACTCCATGGTTCCCAAAACACTGCTAGCAAGCAACCTTGAGGCAAGCCGATCAAGCCCTCAAATAGGAAACCTCAGGTAAGTATCTAATACCTTTGAGTACCCAAAGCAAAATTTGGTAACTCCTCCCACAAGTTAACATCTCAGTTTGGATCCGAATGTTACACAATATTCTTGTCAAACATTTCATTTTGGACATGAATGTTCTCTGAGCTTTTTCATTATACCTTAGTCTGGATCTAAGTATTTCGAATCATTTTAATCTAATATTTGACTCACCTAACATTAAGCATCTATTGGTTAAATTGTCTTAATTCAATATTCATTTCACCTAACATTGAGTGTTTATTGGTTAAATTTTTCAATTCTTGACATTTCAATCTGGACATAAATGTCTCGAATCTTTCCATCGAACATTTCATTTTGGATATGAATGTTCTTTGATTTTTCTCGTTATACCTTAGTCTCAATCTAGGTATTTCGAATAATCTCAATCCAATATTTGACTCACCTAACATTGAGCATCTATTGGTCAAAGTTGTCTTCATCCAATATTCATCTCTCCTAACATTGAGTGTTTATTGGTTAAGTTTCCAAATTCTTGACATTTTAGTCTGGGTCTAAATGTCTCGAATCTTTTCATCGAACATTTCATTCTAGATATGAATGTTCTTTGATTTTTCTCATTATACTTTAGTTTTGATCTAGGTATTTCGAGACATTTTGTTCCAATGGTCGTCTCACCCATTGAGCGTCTGTTGATTAAATTCAATCGATTGCCTCAGTCTGGATCTAGGCAATTCGATAAACATTAGACTCTTCAAGAAAGCCAAATGCTTGTGGAGCAGAAATTCATCATGTACCTCAGGATGTTCTACCGTATTAATTGGTAAGTAACTACAAGTACACTTCTTTTCTTTTCTTTTCTTTTCTTTTCTTTTCTTTCATACTTTGCATTAGCTTTTCCATGCATCATATTATATTGCATTTTAAAATGTGATTCATTTTCCCACAAAAAATAACATTACATTGCATATGCATGTCAAAATTTAGGTTTCAATTTATCTTTGAATGCAACCTCTGCGAGCTCACCTTCAAAGATGGGCAACTGTTGACACCTAAATTTTGATTGGTCATTAGTAATTTAATGCACAAAAATTTATGGATTAATTTTAACCCCTAAACAAAATATTAGGATTAAATTGCATAGCATATAGTTTTAGAAGATTTATTGCATTTGCATTAGACTGATAATGGATGGGCTCCAATTGATGGTTCTAAACTTTAACTTAACGAGTTTGACTAAGCCCACAATAAGTGAAAATTTGGCCAAACCCGTTCAAGATCGACAAGTGGGAAGATTGATATATTTCGAAATATTCAATTATGTGGCAATGGATTTTTCATATATTTGGGTAATATATTCATACATCATCAAGGATAAATTGTGAGCTCATCTTTACAAGATTCGGAATTCGGACAACCCTATTACGATCTTGAATTTTTGGCAATGTTGGGTCAATCTGGGGGGCTGATATTTGGTCTAAAGAAATAAAATTGGCAAAGAATATTCATATTTTGCGATTCAATACGAACATGCGCACAAAGGTAATGAAAGAGAGCAAGAAAAGATTTGTTGCACGTGAAGAGCATATATTGAGCAACATGTTTCCTTCTTCAAAGAAGGAAAGATGTGCACATCCTTCAATGAGGGCACATGGACGTGCAATACACAAGGAAAGTGAAATATATTTTAAAGCATCCCAAGAGGAAATAAAATACACTTTCTTTCCTTGATCGCTCAGACCCTTCTGCCTATAAAAAAGACCCTACGCTCTCGATGAAGAGGGGGGGAAAACACAGAAAAAAATACAGAGCATATTTGAGAGAGATACACGTGAGAATTAAGAGAAGAGAGGGAGCTCTGTCGAGAATTCTTCACGGCCACGGCGTTCTTTAGCCGACGCCTCTCGCTACTGAACAATGCTACTATGATCTCTACCCGCGCTGCTACTTCCCGACGAGTTTGCTGCCGAAATCCTGACGTCAACTAGCATCGACGAGGCACCAGACCTTGCTAAAACTCGAAAAATCCAGTGCTGGCGAGTCTCAAAATCTGGTCTTCGTTCCCTCGACGTGCGTGACGTCCACTGAAGATACAAAGAGAAAGATGGCCCCCAATAGAGAGAGAAGTTTTCTTTAATCTTTTACCTACAGGTCACCAGGCCCCGTCACTCCACGTCCAGGAGAAGAAAATAAAAGGGGAAGGTCTTCAAGGTCTTGGGGACGTCGAGCACTTGGAGGACTTCTCTGGAACCAACGTTCTGCACATCGGCGAGCACCCTTGAGGGCTTCACTGAGAACTACGCACTTTTCCTCTTCAGCGTAGACACGTATAGCTTCGCCGAACCCACATAGCGGCTAAGTAGTAGTGCGGAGTGCCGATAATTCCTGTTATCTCCAACTGAAGCTACACCATCCTTGATGCGTTGCCCTCCTCCTGTGACCCGCGTGCTATTTCCACCGTGTCCGAATCGCCTGCGATGATCTGCTGCCGTCACACCCTCGCCATCCGCCTTGAAGCACTGTCGATTGCGATTCCCGCAATCCGTCACCGTTCCAAACTTGGAGAGAATAGATAACGTAGGTCAAGTTCCTATCTAAATTAATTCTTGAATATTTCGTTTCCTCGTTTGAAGTATTGCATGCTTGATTGAATTCCGATTGAGTGAGGTCATTGTGTCGTGTTAAAAAATCTCAATAATCAAAAATATTGAGCCGCGAGACGTCGGATCAGGTTTTTGATTGTTTTGATTTTCTATCTTGGGTCGCGGAAAATTGTATGCTCGGTTGCATCATGTGTTGATTTTTTTAGTAAACTTACAAAAAATACATAAAAAAAAATCTTTTGCATAATAGGATAGATTAATGCACTTCATGTCATACTAGTCTTATAGCCTACATTGCATATGACGTAGAAGCTTAGGAAACTTCATTAGTTATAAAAAAAAAAAAAAAAATAAAAATTGCCATGCTCATGTCATCTAGAATTAGGCCATCTCCCGTGGGTCATCTAGTCATTGCATGTTTAGGGTTATTTGAATGAGTGCGTGTTAATTAGAAATTATATTTAGAATCATTGATGTAATTTTTAAGCTAACATCGCAGATGCTTTCATAGCTTTAAGGTAAGTAACTTCCTCATTTTCCTTGCAATTTATTTATTGCTTTGCTTTATTGAGTGTTAGATAATGGTTGCGCACTCGCATGATCACATTGCATGTTAGGGAGTAATTTAAAATCAATAAAAACTGCTTGCAAATCATTTTTTTTTAAATAAAAGAGAAAAGGTACCAAGAGTGCGTTAGAGAAATCTAACGTAATCAAGTCCCCGATCCCATAGTCTCTTGTTTGTAGGAGTAAAGTAATTCTCCCGTTACTTTACTTGGGTTTCTAATCGACCCACCAAAAAATAGATTAGTGGCGACTCCAAGTAAAAATCATTTGCATAGTAAAAACTTAAACCCTAAGTCTCGAATTGGTATGAGCTTAGGAGAGTCTGAGTTAAGTTTAGGCTTAATAATCCATTAACCAAACCCTAGGTAGTGCACCCTTCGGGGAGGTCACGACACATGATGTCTTTCACATGTCAATATTGAGAAAGTACAAGCTAGATCCGAACCACGTACTAAACTTTGAGGAAATTGACGTGGACGATAAAGTGCCGTACATGGAAAGACCAGTACTTATGTTGGATCGAAAAAAGCACATGCTACCAAACATGTTGATTTCCTTGGGCAAAGTGGTATGGTAGTATCATGGAACAAAAGGAGCCATGTGGGAAATTGAGGAAGTAATGAGGTGTCAATATCCCTATCTATTTGAGGATTTAAGTAGTGGTGCAAATTTTGAGGACGAAATTTCTACATGGGTGAAAGAATTGTGATGTCCCAAATTTTTGACCTATTTTGGATTGCCATAATTTTTATCCAAATTTGTTTATTGGATCTTTTGGACATCATGATTAAATTATTGAATTTTTTCTTCATTAATTCCCAAAATTTTCGGCTCTTCAGGAATGCCAAAAAAAGGATTATTAGGTGGAAAATTTAAACCAAGACATTCTCACTCCCAATTTTCTAGCCAAGGTCATCTCGAGAAGTTTGTTCCCTTAAATGGGCAAAAAGACCAAAATGCCCTTGATCTTTTTGAGGAAAGGGCAAAAAGTTGGAAAAGTGAAGGGATGGGACTTCGGGCACAAAATTTGCTACCGTCCCCTCCCCCATCAATTTTTTTCGCATCATGTGCTTCTCTCCCCTATGCAGCCTACGCCCCACCTGTCCCCATCTCTTCTTTTGTCTTTTCCCCTCTGTCTTTTTTGAATTTTCCCTTCTCTCTTTCTTCTTGGGCCGTACATTCCTTCTCTTCTTCTTTTTCTTCTTCCTTTCCTTTCCACCGAGCAACTGTTGCTGCTATGTTTCTGTGCTGCTGCTGGCTTGTTGACGGCCACCTCAACCCTCGTAGCTCTACCGTCTCGCCAACACACCGTCGAACCATTAGCGGGTCACTACCACGAGGCACCTCCACTGAAAACCAATCTCGTTCCTCCTTCATCCCCTACAACAAGTCCTCTCTGCCTTAGCCATCGGCCGTTGACCGCCACCCCTGCAACACCGGCCACCTTCGCCCAAATGCCAGACTGCTCAGAGACTGTCACCTGCTCGCTGCGAATCACTACGAGTCACTGCTTGTTCTCTGCCAAACCAGCCATATCTCTCTCTCTCTCTCTCTCTCTCTCTCTCTCTCTCTCGCTTTTGGTTTGAACCGAGCCAACCACCACTGTCAGCTAGACACTAGCCACCCTTAGCTTACCATAGCCATTTGCCAATGTCACCAGAGCCACGTGTGCATCCTCTCCTCTGCGAACCAGCTTGGTCAGAACCTCCTCAGCTGAGATTCGGACTTGTGCTGCCTCATCTTGACGCACCGAAGGCATCCATGCATCTGTCTTGCCGCTGCCGCTGTCACTAAACGATGGGTTACGGTGCTAATCCTTGATTAGTGTATTAATCTCGACTAGGGTTAGTTTAGTTTAGGACTAATCAAGATTAGGCGGTAAGTTATGGTTAATTTAAGTAAATGACAATTAATTTGGTTAATCTTGATTATTGGTAATTAACTATATATTAATCGCACTTTGGGCTAATTAAACACGTTAGTTTAATTTAAATTATTTATTTACAAATAATTAAATATTGATTTATTATTTTTATAATAATTAATTATTTTTTGAGATAATTAATTACTATTAATTATTTTAGTGATAATTAATTATTTTGATAATAATTAATTATGATATTTTTCCCATGCATAAATTAATTTTTTGCATAATAATTAATTGTGGTGAAATTTGATTTACAGGAATAATTAACTATTGGATTATTGCAATGTGATAATTGATGGATATTATGTGGGACATTAATTGCATTATGTGTGGAATTTTATGCATGTCCTATGTGGATTGTGGTGCGAGTGCTTTGAGAGTTATGTGAATTTACGTAATAGTATGCTCGTGTGACCACTTAAGCCCTAAGGCATATGGACGTGGGGTGGAGGGCGTACCCTGATGCATATTTACACTTAGAAGAGGTAGAGCCTTGAGGCATGTTTACGCAGGGAGAGAAGATTGTGCCCTAATGCACATTTGCGCGAGGATAAGGCAAAACATGAGGCATATTTATGCGGAGAGATTGAGGTTGTGCCTTGCTGTGTGGTTACACGGGGAAAATGGTAGAGTCCTAAAGCGTGTTTATGTGAGGAGGTGTATAATTAAGCCCTAAGGCGTATAGATACAGGGCAGAGGGCATGCTCTGATGTGTATTTACGCATTGAAGAGGTAGAGCCCTAAGGCATATTTATGTGGGGAGGGGAGATTGTGCCCCAATGCGCATTTGCACGTGGAAAAGGCAAATCCCTGAGGCATACTTACACGGGGAGGTAGAGGTGTATATGCCTTGATGCATGTTTACGCGAGGCAAAGGTAGAGTTCTGATGCGCGCTTACGTGGGGAGGTGTATAATTAGAACACGCCTAATTGTTATGTGCATGGGATATTATATGTGCGGTGTTCTGATTTTGTGATAATTTGTCTGTATTATATATGGCACATGCGACTGGTATCATATAGGGAATGTGCAGTCGCAAGGTAGGATTGTCTATTAATCGACCTAAAAGTTGATTGCTACACTAATTTTTGCTTGTGAAACTAGTTAGCTGCTAGTTGTTGAAGGGTGCTTGTGAATTGATTGAATTGCTAGTTGTTGTTATGAGAAATGTGCCTATTAGGTACCCCTGAGGCGAATTGGTATCTTAGCCGAAGCTTAGTGCTTTAACCTATTGAGATTTTATCTCACTAGTTGTGGTTTAAATATTTTCAGGTCCTTAATAGACGTGCCTAACTGTGGACTTTTTGGACTAACAAACCTTGACCCCTAACGGTAAGGGATAAAGTAGATTGACCATTTTTGCCCTTATATCTTTTTGGTTGGTCATTGGGACTATACCCACCTATAGGGTTGTACACATAATTGTTCCTTAGGGTTAATCTGGACGAGGTTACTTTTGAACTGTTTATCTTTCCGACTATCCCTGTTGTTATTGTTTGATCGGGGTTTAAAATATTCATTTTTGCATGTGCATAATTGAAAGATAAAATGAATAGTCAAAGACGCATCTTAGGACTTCACACTCATTTGACCAAAAGATAATAGGGGTTGTCACGTGCTTGAGGATTAGAGCGTGACAAAAATTGAGATTGAGCCTCAACAATTAAGTGTCAATAATCTAGCCCTTTCCTCTTCGAGACCAAACATCAAAAACTTGAATCTCACTATTCTCTTGGAGGCCTAAACCGATTTCTTCTTACTGTAACAATCCCATTTTGAAGGCAGTTTCAATTTCCTGGGAAGTTCACGACGCTTTATTTAATGTGGCCCTTAAACTTTCCTAAATGTCTCATGTAATCTATAAACTTTCAATTTATTCAATATAGCCCATCAACTTTTCATTACAAAGTCAAACTAGTCATTGGGTAATAATAATTCACGAGTTTCCACAAGTAGAACATTTGCCAAATTTTAGAATATGTTTTCATTTCGACTAATTTCCTCAATCAACAAAAATATGCTTTTTTGTTATATTTTTATACTTTTAATCTTTATTAATTTTAGCATAGTTCCCTATAAGGAAAATGACACTAATAGTCCTTAAACTTTATCCTAACATATAATGTCATTTTTGTGCTTTTAATATGTTCAATTTGATTCTTGACTATTCCTAAATGTTCAATCTAGCCCCTAAATTTTTGAATTATCCAATCTAATCCCTCAATTTTCCATAACAAAGTCAAATCAATCATTTGATACTATTTCACACATTTTCATAATTAGACTATTGCCAATATTTTATAATATTTTTCAATTTCAATCATTTTTTTAAATCAATTAAAAGTATGATATCTATTTTATTATCATTTTATCCTTGCAGTCTTTATAAATGTTACAATAGTTTCATTTAAGACAAATAATATTAACAATTCTCAAACTTTGGTCCAATATTTAATGTTATTTTTGTAATTTTAATTTGTTCCATGTAGTCATTCAACTATCTTTAAATTTTTTACGTAGCTAGTAAGTCCATCAACTTTCAACAATAATGTCAAATTAGTCATTCAATACTATTTCATAAGTTTTGGTAATTACAAAATTGCCCACATTTGCCAAATTTTAGAATACAAAATTGCCCACATTCAATACTATTTCGTAAGTTTTGATCACGCTAAATACAGAGCCAAAAAGGAAATTGGTTTAATGTTGTTCGCAGTCAATATCAAAGTCATGCAGAATCACCCGTAATCCGACCTCGTATTTCTGCTGAATTGATTTATTTTCGTTTGCTAATTGGATTGTAACAACGTGGTATCATCCCCTTTTGATCTTTATGGTCAAGTAGCCTATCCCTAATTGAATTCACTGGTCGTACACGTATCGATCCTTAATTGCATTTCCAACTAGTCAGTTAACTCATGAGGGATCAGCTTAGAGTAAACGTAACTAACAGCGCATTGATAAAACAACCATTTCACATATATTGAAATGGATCGAAATTTAAGATGTCACAACAACTATCCTCTATGGCGCCCCATTCGACTTCATATGGCAACGTGAGGAAATCCACGACCGACAGTTCCCAGGAGTGACCTTCGTCAAGTTTACCTCTTGCTTGACGGTGGACACGAGGGCACCAACTGGGCCAGCATACCTGGCCTTCGTAGCCCTATATGCACGCGTGGAAGGTCGGTTGTTGGGACCTCTGCCATTGTATAACAAGGGTCCAGGCCATGGCAGTAGCCCAACGGTGTAGGTGGTGATCCGATGAGCGCCTTACTTTTGGGAGAGATTTTTTTTTTTGTGTTGACCGGCTAACTGATGAAGGACCACGTGTATGTGGCCGAAGGGGGTGGGATACCTAGTATTTGTATTCCCTGGTGTGTTTTTGTACAAGTCCCCCCTCCATAGCTCCATCTCCCGACCTGTACAAAGACATGAATGATGGAAAATAAAGTTGAAGGCAGCTCATTTCTTATATTCCAGCCTAGTTTAATTGTTGTAGTTGCAATTTATTATCAGGAATTGATTGAGTATAAGTTCCCCTAGTTTAGCAACCAGGTAAGACCGGCGGCCGAGAATTGGCATGCCACACACTTGCACATCAAGACCGGCGGCCGAGAATTGGCATGCCACACACTTGCACATCAACATAAACTAACAAGGGGCAACAACGATAGGACATCTTGAAAAACCAAGCAATAATTGCTGACCAGCTAACCTTATGTTACAAAACTTTCAGATTCCTGATTAGGATAGTCTTGTTTTTTCTTGAACCTACTTAATTTCATAGGTCGTTATCGGAAATCACATGCAATGCAGACTAAGATGGAAAAAAGTTATGTCTATCTTGTCGAGACAAATGATATAAGGATGAATGAATGAAATCATAATACATAAACTAAAAATGAAGTTGCTCTCAGAATAGCCACATAACTGTGCCCGAGATCACTTTGGAGCAATCTTGGATTTTTTTCTTGCCATAGGATTAGCAATTAGCTCTATCAATGTTCAGGTCACCTCTTGGGGAACGATCACAAGTAAGTCCTAATCAAATTTTCGAGCAGCTCCAATCTGAAATCTTCCTCCCCCGATAAGTTGGTGGCATAATTCCAGTTTTTGGTAAGAAAAGTCACAACTTAAGTTTTTAACGAAGTGTACTCGACAAGGGTTAGAGGTCCTCCAGGCAACTGGACTAGATAAGTTTAGAGGTCTTTCGGAGATAGTATAGTTACTCAAATGGAAATCACGTTTTTAACGCTATGAACGCCGAAGTACAGACACAAAAGGACACTTGGAAGGCTCAAACTCCAGGAACTTCATATTAGACAATTCTGGTTCGCTTTCCTTACAAAAACCTCCCCATTAGCTTTTGCCAAATTCAATTTCTGTTTTCTCCTATCTCAAGTTCACAGAGAGAGAGAGAGAGAGAGAGAGAGAGAGAGAGAGATATGGGGAGTTTGGGAGCGATTTTGAGGCATCCGAATGAACTCTACCCGCTGCTGAAGCTGAAAATGGAGGCGAGGAATGCCGAGAAGAAGATCCCTCAGCAGCCTCACTGGCGATTCTGTTACTCCATGCTCCGAAAGTTCTCGAAGACCTTCGCTTTCGTCATCGAACAGCTCCCCACAAAGCTTCGCGATGCGGTGAGTATGATTTTTGATTTCAAAGTTCTGATTAAAATATATAAATATTAAACCATACTTTTATATAACCATTTAGAGCTTTTAAAATATTAGTAATGATATCACAAAATCTCACGTACTATTAACACGTCCTAAGTTTCACGCCCAAAACTTTTACTTCATTTATTTGCTTAAAAAATGTACAAAAAGCCAATTGTCCAAATGCTATTTGTTTCGAAGAAATGCTATAGGTTGAACTCTTTTTCTTTGGTGGATTTTTTTTGTAAAAGGGTTTACAATCAAATTTTCTCAAGTTGGTAATACGCTCATGTTGAGTCATGCATACTCAAATGGTATAATCAAGATGATGTGTCAATATGAATTTCTCAATTTATTTATATATTGTTGAGATATTGAGATACACGTTTAGCTTTTTTCTTCCTCTAAATAATAGAGAATGTTACGGCTAATCTTACACGTTTTTCTGATAATCACCTAAAGTAAATTCCTCCCGCCCCCCCGGGGAAAAACAAAAAAACTTTTTTTCTCTTTCATATGTGTGAATGAGTCCCCACGAGAAGTCCACAAGAAGCCCAAGAGGTTTCCTTGAATTTGGCATTTAGTTCCTTAAATCCATCCTCCTCCTCCTTCTACCAAGGTTTTACTGTTTTGGTATTATTGATTATGCATTCGTAGCATAATAATATATTGATTTTATTAGGGCTGTTCATTGGAAAGCAAAAAGGTTATCGAGGAGCATAACATTTTTTTTTTTTGAAAAATCTCTTCTTCTTTTTTTTTAAATAAAATGTAATGGAGATATTCATAGGCATCATTAATGAGAAGTAGTAACGTAAATAGAATTAACAATGCATGTGTAAACCTTTGTTGATCGGATAGAAGATCACCTAGTCGTTCAGAAAACAACGGAAAAAAAAAATCCAACAGCTAATTTTAGTAAAACATGAGAAAGCTAAAAGATATGAGGATTTTTTAATTCACAGGAAAAAGAAACTATAAATAAAATAGATGCAGGACGGTACGAGGAGCCACATGACAACAGCCTGACATACAAGTCGTCAATTTGCTCTCCCTTGGCCCCACTGTTTATAAGCGCCTCCTACTGCAGGGAGAATATGTCATGCGTTAATGTTTAGAATGTTACTTGCCTGGACTGCCTTTAGTCATAGGTTATATCATGCGTAAATGTTCGAAATGTTCTTGCTTGGACTGGCTTTAGTCATACCGTTTGATGACACCCGGCGATCCAATAACTTTGATGGACTGGATATGACAACAATTTGGTTATCCAACCAGGAAGAAGACACGTGTATTGGTGGGGATTAATTTATTTTTCTTCCTAAAAGTTTTACAATATCAGCTGTGGAAGTATGTATCATTTGCTAACCCAGGTAAATTGTCACTGTTGAGAATGCAAGTAATTGAACAATAAGATAAACTCAATAATGAAATAAATCAGACATTAGATTTATGTGCTTCGATCGTATGGTTGTAATGACTAACTTTCACGAGAAGAACAACAATGAATTTCGCCATAAATCTAATGATACAATGGAGATTACAATTATACTTGAATTACTTAAAAACTCCTAGTGTTGCTCACACCCTAATTACACCCAATAATACACACAGTATTTAGCCCTACAATTACTTGCTAAATAATCTTTTAATCTCATGAAGGAGTTATACACAAATTCTTCCCACAAAAATTTAATCGGTTAACTCACATATGCAAATATGTAACTGACAAGAAGACGTGCGGCACCAGGATGAAAATCTCAACGAATTTTAATCCAAGCAAATACATGTGCCGTCACCAATATCAATTGGTTCACGTCCACCTCCAAGACAAAATAAGTATTTATATATGTGGGGCATGGAACTTACATCCCTCTGATTCCTCCACGTGAACGTCGAAAACGGACTCCAACTCGTACAAAGAAAGCTCACGTCTCTTGCTTTGTTGGATATTGTCCAGCATATTTTTTACTTTTATTCAAAAGTAACAAGATAAACTTTCCCCTAGTATATTCCTTGGATGATCCCACGGGATATTTCCATATCCGAGAGTTACCGAAATTGAAGTTCGAAAGTTGTCCAAAATGCATTTGAAAAATTAACTCTGGGCTTCCCTAGGATTTTTATGTCCGCACCTTTGTTTAAGAAGCTAAATTCGAGACATATTTTAAAATTCATTGACAGCTAATTACTTTTTCTTATACAACTGTTAAATCTTAAAAGTCTAAGAAAAGTGCTATAGGCTCTTCTGACATTAACCCCGTATAAGTATGATCTTGAAAGGAACTGGGCGATGATACTGCCGGTGCCAATGCGGTCCTCATCCGTAGATTTATGTGGTTACTTCTTGCTTACTTTTGACACTTTCTCCTACCTCACTTCTGTTGTCTGCTAATCTAAATGCAAAAGTCTGATGAATTTCTAGAATAATCAATGCAAATGCCCCTCGTAGCCAATGCAAATTCTAGTTGAATTGTTAGATTAGTTTCTCTCAATGGGCTTTATCTCTTTGACTTTTCTTTTGCTTTTTTGCAGGTGTGCATACTCTATTTGGTCCTGCGAGCACTTGATACAGTTGGTTTGTCCCATAACACCTCATTAGTTCTCTGTCTTTCATTTGCAAGATACTATGATGTTTATCAGCGTATCTAATGTTCCCTTTCCAGAGGATGACACGGGCATATCTATTGATGTCAAAGTGCCTATCCTGAAAGCTTTTCATCAGCACGTGTCTGATAAGGAGTGGCATTATTCATGTGAGTTAAACATAATATCATGCTACCCTTTCTTTCCAGTTAAAGCTCTAGTGATCTAAGACTGGTTTACCTTGTCTTAAATTCTTGATTCGGTATCCTTGTTCTTTCCTGACTTTTACATAAAACTCAGGAAGCGTGAGTTAGATGTTTTGTGAAAAAAATTTGTTCGACTCGTCTCTCTCAATGTAACCACATGGAAATATGTTTGTGCGTATGTGTGAATAATTGACGTCCTCCACATTTTACATTAAGAATGTCCGTCAAAGCTATACATGAAGATTCTATCTTTAACAGTATCTTGTAGCAATGATCCATCTTGCCCTCCGTGATAATTTTGAAACCTCGAATAATTTTCTGTAACACTACCATTTGAAGAACAAGATATATCAGCAATACTTTGCATCTACGCTATGATTCTACATGAGAAAACTCGACAAATAGTCTCATCTACATTTTTCATTTGTGCATTCTTTTGCTGACTTCTTTAGGAACCAACACTAAAATATGATAAATACTCTCTTACTGTGAGAAATTGTTGTGTTATTTCCAGCATACGAAGAAATTGAACAACCTAGCATTGGGTAAATGATTGTCAATATATTTATGATGTCAAATTGGAAATAAGGTGTTTTTTGGTTATTTAAATTCCATCATGCCACTGATTTTCTCCAACTAGCAACTTCTGGGGCATGCATCCCTTGTTTGGGAAAGCTGTTTTAAGTTGCAACTATTGTTACCTTGTAATTTCTATTATTGTTTAGTTATATTGTTGTTTTAGTTTACAGACAACCTGTAAATGGTGCATATACAGAAGTCTTTGTTGCCTATACAAATAAGGTGGAGCTGGGCACCGAACTATATAGTCGCCCAAAATTTTATTGAGTTCACTGATTGATTTTTTTCCTTTCACTGATTGATTTTTTTCCTTTTCGTATTAAGGTGGTACAAAGGAATGCAAGGTTTTAATGGTCCAATTTCATCTTGTTTCAGTGGCTTTCCTGGAGCTGGGGAAAAGGTTGTTGCTAACTTAAAATTTTTCTCTGTCATTACGATGTGAACACCTTTTGTGAGAACAGGATATCTTCTTTTTCAACCTGATCTTCTTAGCCTCTCAACTTAACCATGTGTGTTTCCTTTACCAACATACCTAAACATTCTAATTCCGAATTGAATTATCATTGTCTACCAAATATTCTTTCCAACCAGTTTCGCGCTTTCATTGAGAATGAAAACTCAAAACCAAAACTTGCTCGCAATAAACCCAAAATTGTCGAACTGTTTCAATTGATTGATGCATTGACTGCTTTTCCTCTATAAACTGTGGCTTTTGTCTATACTTGCAGGTATGAAGAGGTAATTGGGGATATTACTAAAAGTATGGGAGCAGGAATGGTAAAATTTATTTGCAAAGAGGTTTGTGATCTTGTCATGTGACACTTCTGATATTTTCCAAGACCTTACCTTCATAAGTAGCCAAGCAAGGGAACTCTTACACAGATGATAGTATTTGGTTGCGCTTGGGAAAATTGTTGAAAAAGTACTAAACCTATTGCACTTTTTACCAATTCAGTCCTAAATCATTCAACATTACTAATTCAGTCATAAACATTTTCACTTCTTATCAATTGAGTTCATTTGGCCAATTTTAGTTGGAAACTACTAACGTGGGTGGCCGGCATTGACATTGCATTTTTTTTTGATATTATAATGATATTTTAATAATTTTTTGAAATTTTTATGCTTTTTTTCTGTTTTGTTTGTTTTTTAGGATTTGGGAGAGAGGGGCTGGCGAGGGTGATTAATCACCCTCATTAGCCCTCAAGGGCCACAACACCCTTGTCAGATCTAGCTAGGCAAGGGCCCCAAGCGAGGTTGCCACCGTCACCTAAGGCTGACGAGGGCCACCAAGCCCTCGCTTGGCTAAATCTAGCGAGGGCATCGTGGCCTTTGTTGATTCTGGGTAAGGGCTCATGCGCCCTCGCTTTCACCAACAATGGTCGGTGGCCCAACTCCAAAAACCGAAAAAAAAAATTATAAAAGAAAAATCATTAAAAAATTCAAAATATTATTGAAAAAGTGACGTCAACACCAATTGTCCACATTAGCAATTTCTAGCCAAGATTAACCAAATAAACTCAATTGACAAGAAGTGAAAGATTTAGAACTGAACTGGTAAAATTAAAAGGTTAAGACTAAATTAGCAAAAGTGCAATAAGTTTAGGACTTTTTTAATAATTTTCCCTGTTGCGCTTGTAGTGGGTCAATACATAGCAATAAGCATTTCACGAGGAGAATCCTTGCCTTTAATGGAAGAAAATAATCAATATGATATTGTTTAGTACCGGTATAAACCTTTTATTAGTTGAATGACTAACACATACAACGGGTAGCCCATCTTGCTATTCACTCCAACTGTGGTAAATTAAGAATTTGCCCATAGCTGTTTGGTACAACTCCTTAAAATATTCACTCGCTTATAATAAAAAAAAGGATTCGTCCATAAGTGTAGCATTTGCCCTTAATGACTGTAGTTCCATCTTCCAAGGTCCACAGGCTTGTGAACTGACTATTGACTCTACTATGTGCCTTGTTTATGGCAATTGATCTGGCTGGATTGGAGTGAGTTTGACCAAATACTATTATCAAGAGAATTTAAGAACTGGCAGTATTCTTTTGGACAAAGCATTTCAAGGGTAGTTATAGTCTTGCACCTTCCGGAAGAATTGCTTGTAGTGGAAATTAATTTGTTTAATAGGTCATACAGTTACTAATCCTACAAAGAATTGCACTAAGTTCTTCCTCATTGCAGGTGGAAACAATTGATGATTATGATGAATATTGCCACTATGTGTCAGGACTTATAGGGTTAGGTCTATCAAAGCTCTTCCATGCTTATGGAGCTGAAGATCTGGCCCCAGATTCTCTATCCAATTCAATGGCTTTGATTCTACAGGTACTTAAAAGAGACTAAGTTTCATGTACATGACCATATATTTTGGATTTCTAACATTGCCTTATGGATGTGAAAATTAGAAACAAGACATTATAAAAGACTATTTTGAAGATATCAATGAGATTCCAAAGCCACGCATGTTTTGGCCTCGTCAAATTTGGGGAAAATATGTAAACAAACTCGAGGTATGCCTCTTCAACATGATTCGGGATTATTAAGTGCCTACTTAGATTGCATTTCAGCCCTTTTACCATATATAGTTGATTTTCCATCGCTTACTTTGCAGACGAATTGTTAAGATACTATGCATCTATAATGTTGAATTTCGTGCCGAATGCACATCCTTATTTTCTCTTTTCTATAATTGGCCATATCTATGAAGGACTTGAAGTATGAGGAGAACTCGGTGAAAGCAGTACAATGTTTGAATGAGATGGTCACAAATGCTTTGACACATGTTGAAGACTATTTGACATACATGTCTGCTTTAAGGGATCCTGTTATATTCTGGTTTTGGGCTACTTTTCAGGTACAATATCAATACTTCAAGAGAACAATGTTTCTTACTTGTGAACAAGAGTTGTTGCCTTACATCTCTCCTATATTTATATGGGAGGTAGCTATCCATCTAAAAAATGATGGAGGAGGCTGGTTTGGCCCTCCTTCATCAGTTCCTCAATGCCAACAACCTCATGGTCAAGCCTCCCATGCCTTTAGTTTTTTGAAATTGTGATTTTGCCCCTAAGATTTTAGAATTTTTGCAAAATTACCCATTAAATTCAAGAAATTTTCAAAAAGCCCTAATCTCACAATTAAATCTCACCCATTCATTGAGAGTACGACTTAGCCCTTAAAAAAAAATTAGCATATGATTAATTCAATGGATGGGATTAAATCTAATGATAGGATCAAATCCTAACCCTTGAATCAAACCATGGGCTAGGATTTGATCTAAAGAAGGGGTATGTAACCATTTTTCCCTCCAAAATTTGGGGGGCCATTTTGTGCAACTACTTTCTCTTTCTAATGTGAATTTTTTCTCTTAAATTCTCTCTCTCTCTCTCTCTCTCTCTCTCTCTCTCTCTCTCTCTCTCTCTCTCTAACCGGTCATGCGGTTTGGCTCAACCGCCGGCCTCTCCCCCAACTGGTGGGCCCTTGCTCGCGATGCCGCCGATGTCACTAGCCTTCCTCTCCTTCTACTCACTAGTTCAATGACCAGCGGCTCCTTTGAAGATGTTCCAAACAATCTACCTCCTCTCTCTTTCCCGCGGTAGTGAACTAATTCTCTCCAAAGGTTGATCGGCACTGCTCCGGCGCCAATTCGCCTCACTCCAACAACCATATCCTCCTCCAAGTTCCCCTAAACGTCCTTCAGTGTAGCCATAATTTGATTTTGCCTTGCTCGAGCTTGAAACATTGAGAAATCGAACTAAAGGTATTGTTCTTATTCTTGGGCTTGATGAAGCAAGATTGCATTCAACAATCAAGCTAGAGCTTGCACGTAGGTCTAGTTTGATGATGATCACAACTACTATAAGGTGTTCTAGATGTTATCAGATGGATTCGGATGGTTAATCATCGCTTGAACTTGTTTTACTGAGTGTTTAAGCTTGTTCTGTAATTTTCGTGTACCCAAATGGCTTAATATAAGCTTGAAAACGTGCTTTCTATATTTGATATCTTTATAATGTTTGAAGTTGACTCGACAAGCTTTCCAAAGATGTATAGAACGTCCCGATCGAATGTCATTTACTAGATGAAAACCTCTATGAAAGTCAATGGTACATTCTACCATGTTGATTTGCATTTTGTATGCTTTATGATGTTCTAACTTCCACATATTTCTATTTTTTTGTTGATTTTTGTGATTCAATTTTTAAGTTGGTTCCTTCATAAAAATCAATCATCATACATGCTTCTATATCATATAATTTTTCTATAATTTTTGAGTTCATTAAGATAGGTCAATCAGCCTCCAAACATCCGTGCTAAACATGGCTATTTGTGATCCTAATTGCCTAATGTTGCATCTCGAATTTGTTTTATTTTCATGTTTGGATTCAACCTTTGAGTTCTTCATGAAAGTTGGTCATATAGATATTGGTTATGACATAATTTTTTCCCTAATTGTTGGATGAGTATTTCTAGGTCAAAACCATAAGAAAATCATCCTTCAGTCATGCTATTTAGTTCATTCTCAAATCAGAGTTCTATGTTTTTTGATTTTCTAGTGATTTTTCTAGAGTTGATTTGAAGATGATTCCTTCAAGATATTTTCTTGTATAAATGTTAGTCATGACATGTCTTTATTTCAATCTTTTGGACAATATTCACTTGGTAAAAACCCTACAAAATCATCTATAGGTCTGAGCTCTCCCTATAATGACCCTTATTGCATTTGCGTAGAATGGAGTGCACAATTATGTTCTCTTGGCTTTAATGTCTTCATGAAAGTCATAGTAGATCATATTGCTTTTCCTAAGGAGGTATAGATCACCCTAAATAGATGTCATTAGCTCACATAATCACATACCTTATTTTGATTTTGGTTCTGCCTTAATGCATGTTGATCATGTTTGCTTCATCTTTGTTAATTTTGTATCATGTATTGTGGTCGCATTCAAGTATAAGTCCATTCGTGGAAAACGTTCATGGTTTCATACACCATCTATTTGACTTTTCTCCTATTTTAGCTACGTCGTGTAGAAGCATAGGCCATGCATTTTCTAACTGAGATTATTGCCCTGCATGTTGTTATGTCACGTGTTTAATTGAGCTTAAGGCCTCTTAGGAAGTCTTAAAGAATTCTTTGAGCTTTCTAATGATACCAAGTTTGGCTCATTCGCATGTCAATAGTTCCCTTTTCCAATTTTCCCTAAAGATGCTCCGAATTCTTAAAAATTTGCAAATTCAGAATGCATGATTAACCAAGTCTGTACCTACATTTTGTAAATTTCGTATGATTCAAATTTGATTGTCATCTTTAGGACTATTGTATGGCAAAATTTGAGAACTTTTAAACGTCATCAACATGACCAAATTGCTATGAATTCATCTTAGAACCCTGTCGCCCTGTTTTGTCCTGATATATTATACTGAGTTCTTTGATTTTTATAAAATCACACATAACTCTTCTTGTGAAACTTTCTTCATGAAAGTTGTTCCATATTGAGTGCTTGATGTATTATAATTTTTGCAAGGCTGATTACTCATGGGTCCTAGACCTATTGTTTGTCTTTTGATTGTTGTGCTGCAAATTGCCCTTTTTTGCTCATTGTGACCTAATCGTGTTCTGGGATTCTTAGAAATTTATGCATGCCTAAACGACTTTCAGTATCTTTACAACATTTAATCCTCATTTCATGAATTTTGTTCACATAATTTTCACAAAATAGAAAGATCATTCAATGATTATTTGACACATGTGATTGTACTTAGCACATGATGAATATATAAAGTGACCCAATGTCACCTCGTTAATTGTTTGATTGAATGAGAACCAAGGTCTTCAAACTTGCTCGCCTGGTCAAAATCACGAAGAATAAAGAGATATCGTCTATACCCAAATAAAAATTGATATTTTCTTAAGGAAATGGAAAATCACTCGGACAGATCCTCATCTTGTTCGATTTGGTCTTTTGTGGAAGATTTTCGCTATGATTGCATGTTTGCTTTTAAGCTCTATGCATGCGTTTGTTAGATAATTGCATAAATCCAATGCATGCTCGTGGGTTACACTTGGGATCACACATTGAAACCCAACTTAGGGGCTTGTGGCACTATTACCATGAATGAATGCTAATGATGGCTAATTACCATAAGTCATGTCTAATAATAAATGGAGGAATGGTCTAGTGGCACATTGCATGGACAATCACAAAGGCCAACCCTAAGGTAAACTCAAATCGATTGATTGTTATTTGTTTGATTCTTTGACATGCTTTGTGTGTCTTTTGCATGATTTAGTGTTTGTCTCAAATGTAATATGTTTGCATAGCCTTGGATTAGAACTAGAATAGGTCTAAGAAGACGGTCCCTTGAAGATGGTAGACTCGAAGATGACAGTGGTCAATGTCCATTTCAACTTTTCTTGTACCATTCATTTAATACCCAACATATGGCTCGAGTTTTATCTTGTGTAGTATAAAAACTCAAGGAGGTGCGAGTTTCTTCTCCCCTTTCATTTTTTGTATTTTTTAGGATTGAATTGTTAGATTTACTACTTTCCTTGGGTATTTATTTACCACATTGCAATTTTAATTCAAATTGTTTGAATTTTTTTCTTTTTAGTAGAATTAGAATGGTATGAAATTGAGATCTACGCATGATCACCTTTTAAAGGTTTAAGAGTTAAACTTTGAGTAGGTTTTCTAGATTTTAGAATTAATTCTTTTAGAATTAGTGCTTCATTTTCCTTAGATTAGATTGGACATAGTTTAGGGATTTCAATAAACATTTTAGGATTAGCGTAGTTTTAAGGAAAGAAGAAAAAAATTTGAAAAAATTTAGTCAAAAATTGGACTCAAAACTGAATAAGCTCATGGGGCTTTAGAATAGGGTTTTGAATGTTTTTAGGGACTATCGTTAGGGTACCATTTATGGACTTGAATTTCGATTATTATTTAACTACGCACTTCCAATACATTGATTGTTGTTTCCCTTTTGCCCGATTGGTAATAGAAACTTAGTAGTCATCATTAACAAGGCTACTTGAACATGTTGATTAGTAATAGGGATGATCGGTTCCCGGTCCAATTCGATTCCAAGGTGGAATCGAGAATTGGACTAGGGGATTGGACCATTTGGTCCTAGGATTGAAAATCGAACTGGACCAGACCGTTGGTTCCAATCAGATCCAATGGAGTCAATCACTTTTTTTTTTACTAAAGAGTGGTTATGCATAATGAGAAAAAGTGATAAATCTTAAAATATTGACAGAAGCAACAATGGGCAAAGAGTTATCGTGCCATAACTTGTAATACTGTTGGACAATATAATATTTAGTTCACATTTTACAAATTTTTTTGAAAAAAAAAATGTATATATAGTTGATCTAGTACATTCCAGTTTGATTCTCTCTTGGAATTGAGAATTGGACTGCCTGGATACCTATTCCATTTTTAGGAATTGGAAATCAGACCGATACTCCTAAAAACCAAACCAAACTGATCGGTTTGGTTTAGGCGGTTTCTTGTTTGGGTAGTTCATTTTGTACACCCTTAGTTAGTAAATGAACAAGATTAGACTTTGAAAGGGTATTAATTGACTGATCAGTGCAATCAAATCCCTGATCCTAGATTCTCTAATTGTGTAGGAAGTGATTATACTCCTATGTTTTACTTAGTTTTTAACTAACCCCAATATTCAAGTGGCAACTCCTTCTATGAAAACACTCATAGCCAATAATTAATTGAGTGTATGCGCATGATATAATGCCCATGAATGTCGGTCTCATGCCATCTCCATGCGATAAAATGTGTAGGGGACACGACAAATTGCAGCCATGCTCTGGTCAAAGAGGTTTTACTCTTTGAGTTTACCATGCTCTGGTCAAAGAGGTTTTACTTGTTCAGAAGAGTTAGTCCCTGGAGGTCGTATGATGTTCACAATGATTGGCAGAGATGCGAGCGTCAATTTGCTTGAGGATCAAGTCTCTAATATATGGGAACTGTTGGGAATGACAATAAGCGATATGGTCAAAGAGGTTTTACTCTCTACAATCATTGCGTGCTTGTGCACAAATGCGTACCTGTGTGCGTGCCCATTGAATGCATTGTGTGAATTATTTCGCATAAGACTTACTTTGTTTGATTGGTGTGGCCCAAGAAAAAAAGATTATAAGATTTTCATTACTTAGTTAGGAATGACAATCCCCACGAGGTTAATCATATTGACACCCCAATTTCCACAGAATAAAGATAGTCTGTTATAAATAGCTTTTTAGTTCTATCTGCCGTTATGCAATAATTTTTTTTTGTGCAGCGCTCGGATTTATCATCGCTTTCTTCTCACCAGCAATTATTTGGTTCTTGTGTTTGAAGGGTCTAATCGAAGATTAGATTAGACCCTTGCTGCGCTGTCACGCGGCCACAGGAGGAAAGGAGCAATTCGGCTGGAGGAGAGAGAAGGGGATCAACGAGAGGCTGAGGGAGAGAGGGGACGATTTTTCGGATAGAAAAGAGAGGATCGGAGGTGGACGATTCTGACGAAGAGGAGAGGAGAGCAAACGGAGGAAGGGAGAAATGGTCGGCAGCCACGCCTGACCCGCCACCGACAACCTTCCGCCGCGCCTCAGCTCCGGCGCCGGAAAATAGAGAGAACGAAGAGAGAGTTCGAGAGAGAGTTTTGACAGGAGAGAGAGAACTAGGAGAAGAAGGAAGGCTCGAGGAGCAGCTCGCCGTTGCCAGAGGCTTGTCCGCCGCCGTCGTCCGTTGCGACTTGTCCCCGAACCAGGTAGGTTCCGCCTCTGTTTGTTTATGTTTTGCTTTGACGAGAAGGCGGGCCGGAGCTCGCGCCAACCAATTCGTGCGAGCCTCGGCTTCTATCTTGCCCCTGCTTCCATCTGATATGATGTCTGAAAACCCCTAGTGAGTGTGAGGCTCGGTCAAGCCGGAGACCCTTGAAACTGGGTAGTCCATCTAGTGAATTTTGATAGGAATTTACTGACATAGATTACAATCATCCTATGTTGCACAATTAATATTGACATAAACAAAATTTGTTATTTTTTACGTATTTTTTTCAAAATTGTAAATATTTTTTTCTATTTTTCCCCCTCTCCTTTTCCTCTGCCAGTCGCCCAATCTCCAATGATCTGCCATAGGCGATGATCGGTGAAGGTTGACCTCATCAGGAATTGACGAAGGTCTCCCATGAGGTCACCCTTACCGGATCTCACAAGGATCTCACAAGGTGCGACCTTGATTCGGCAAGTGCAAACCTTGCTCATGATCGACAAGGTTGCCCCTTGCCTACTTGAGTGAGGGCGAGGGTTGGCCTTGCCCAAGGCTCGTGAGATTGTCCCTCGCCTGAGGCCGACCCTCGTCGGTTGCAGCCTCTAGTCAATCGGCAAAGGTTGGGCAACCAGCTGAGGTAGAAAAGAGAAGGACAAAAAAAGATAGGGAAAAAATAGAAAAAATTATTTTAAAAAAATTTGTCTACATTAACGCTAGCCGTGTCATGTAGGACGACCCATGTCCATATTAGTAAATTTTAATTAAAATTAGCCAAATGGATTTAACTAGCAAAAAATTAAAAAAAAAATTAGGATTCAATTTGCAAAATCCAAAGATTTGGCAAAAGTACATTAAAGACTTTGGACAATTTTCCCTTTTCTTTCGTAAACCTTGCGAGAGGTTGGCTCAAGTGCAAATGAAAACCGAAGATTCAAAACATGCATATTATTGATTTCAACGTTGCGACAGACTTTTGCTGTCCATGTGCACAATACCAAAAGTGGCAGCGCGATACGATGGTCGGGGATCAGCTGGCCACGGCGGGCTGGCGGTGGCAGGAGCCTTGCGCGCCTGCCGGTCCGGCCGTCCTTAAAAGCGAGAGAGGGAGCGCGGATGAGAGGGGAGCAAGGAGAGGGAGGTCGGAGAGAGAGAGAGAGAGAGAGAGAGAGAGAGAGAGAGAGAGAGAGAGAGAGAGAGAGAGAGAGACGGGGAGCGACTGGAACAGGGAGACCCAGAATCCGCCTCAGCCGAGCGTCGCTCGGTCGTTCCCAAGCGAGCTTACATCCTGTAGCCGGCACCACCAAGAAGCAGGTTCCCTTTCCCCCATTTCAAGTTTTTCCGGTGAGTTTCCCGGTTTTTGGTTCAACCTGTGGATTTCCCGAGGCTTCCGGCTCGGGGGCATGCGAGGCAACCGGACGTACGCCGATCGATCGGTCTCGTCCCATTCGCCGCAGCCGAGCCGAGTAGGGACCCTCGGCCGACCCCCTTTTTGTGAGTTGTTTTGCCCCGTTTTGGGCTCGCCGGACCGCTCTTCGTCATTGTCCGGTTCCCGCGAGTGCCAGCCCCATTCGTCTGTCCACTGCTCTTTTGGGTCACTGTTTGTCGATCATTGTGAGTGCCGGCGCGAGTCTGAGCCTCGGTCAGTTCGGCTTTATCCCTTTAGCCAGTGTGCTCCAACCGTTCGATGAAATGCCTGAACCAAAATCGTTCAATTTAGCCTCAGATTTGCGTTGTTTAAAGGGCATATGGATTTGTTTTGTTCAGCACAAGATTGTTTCTTTTATTACTGAGTTCTTTTTCAGTCAGATTCCATTTCTACCACCTCTTCTCCTCTGTTTTGTTTTGCTGTGTTTCATTGTCCTTTCCCGCTCCTGTGGGCTTTTTATAATGCCTCGCCCAGGACGACTAGAGTAAGTGGTGTTAACGTGGACGTCTGGCAATGGTCTAGATAAAAGTCCCTGTTGCATTAGCATTCAGGTTTTAGCTCTCTACTTTCATGTAAGCAAACGGTTGTTAATTAAAAATCCCAATAATTACTTTGCCTTGTAGAAAGTAGGAGGTGAGGGGTTTCAATTCCCACAAAAAGAAGTTTGGAATAGGGATAATTTAATTTCATATGTAGATTTCGATTTTCACATTCAGTGAGAAGGCAAAGTAAAAGTTTAAAAATGAAAATCATAGTAATAGTAGAATAGGGCTAATAAAAAACAAAATTAATGGCAACGTGTTTGTTAGTAAGGGTGATAGTTGTAGACGGGTCATGACAGTGACATACCACGATGTCCGAATGTGATGGTCTGATGGTTGTGCTCGGCAAATGGCAATGGTTATGGTACTCGCGGAAGGGGGGAGGTTCCGCGTTCGAAAGTATCGGTTTCTAGGTAAATGACATTGGTTCCAAACAAAATGGCTTAGTTTAGTTTAATGAATTTCAGGCTTAATTGGACTTGATGGATATTGGGCCTAGGTGGTTTTAGTAGATTCGGGCTGGCTTTAGTCTCAGAGGTGCTTGGGCTGAGTTTTTTCTTTTAGCAAGATGGATTTATTGCATTTAGTTTCATCGAAATGGGCTTGGTGATTTTCCATTCGAATGGGCTTGTTTTGAATAAGCCCATTTGTGTCTATGGCCCAGAACCGAGAGCCTATGTAAGCCCATATTCGGACCGGTCCTTATTTTTATATTAATTTAAAAAAAAAATTAAAAATTTTCTGAAAAATTAAAATGTAGGAAAAAAGGTTTAAGAATTAAACGTTTAGTAGATTTTCTAGATTTTAGTTGAAGTGCTTCATTTTCCTAGATTAGAAAATTGGATGATTAGTGTAGTCTTAAAGAAAGAAGAAAAAAAATGTGAGTCTTTAATAAAAATTGGACTCAAAATTGAATAAGTTCATAGGGCTTCACAATAAGATTTTGAATGTTTTTAGAGACAATTGTTAGGGTACTATTTATTCACTTCAATTTCGATTATTGTTTGATTACACATTGTTTCCCTTTTACCTGGTGAGTAATAGAACCTTAGTAGTTGCCATTAGCAAGGAGGCTACCTAAACATGTTGGTTAGTAAATGAACAAGATTAAATTTTGAAAAGGTATTAGTTGACTAATTAGTATAATGAAGTCATTGATCCTAAATTCTCTAGTCAAGTGGGGTAAAAGGCTTGGGAGAGCCCGCGCTGCACTTAATTAAGTGTCTTGGACTCATCATTTATGTAATACCTATGAACTTAGGTTATTTTCCTCTCCGAACAGAAAGGGTAGATTGTGACATGCTATCAAACATGGTGCTAATTCATCTTTCCCTCGCACTTTCCCTTTCATTAATATTTTTTAATCTCTAAAACATCAAGCCAAAAACTAGATTTTGTCTTACTTTTTTTTTCTTCTTCCAATTATATCTCTAATTCCAAATTTAGAAAAAAAAAAAAAGTGCATTTAAGGTTTAGTTTATTTCTTGGAAAATGAATTTGGTCAACATTTTCCAAAATATGATTACTTGAATTGCTTGAAATAATTAGACAATAAAAAATGTTTACACTATCGATAATGATTTATATTTCAACATTTTCATGGAAAATGAAATTTTCTTTTTTTTCATTCATTTATTTTTATAAATTACATAAGCAATCATTTTAAGAAAAAAAAATTCGATCTATTCATTGTTCACAAAAATAAAGAAAGAGTAAAGGTGCATTTGATAATAACTGTTCCTGGAAATAATATTTATTCATCAGAAATAGTTTTTTTCATTTCTATCCTCGGGATGAATATCTAAGCATTCAAATGCATTTTGGTAATTGCATAAAATTTTTATTCTTGGAATAAAAAAAAAGGAATGCGTTGATATGACATTCAAATTTTTTTATGACATAGAATTTTTAATTTTTTTTTTAATTTTCAGAGATTTTTCTATTATTTTAGAAATTTTTTCTTTTTTTCCTCCTTTGTTCCTCCTCTAGCTCGTCACCAAGCCTCAATAAACAAGGTAGCTTGCTAAGGGCCAACGAGGCTACCCTTAGGCCGACAATCAAATAGAGAAGGAAGAAGAAGAAAAGACAAAAATGAAAATGACTTGTTTTTTCTATTTGCCATTTCCGTTCCAAATCTATTATCTGGCTACTAATATGTTTTGGAAATAGAGAAATTAGTTAATATTACCAAATAAAGTTTTTTTTTTTTTCAAGAAAAAAAATAAAAAAATTGAGGAATAGAAACATTACCAAACATGACCTAATTGTAAAATAGAAAATTCTGACATTTTTCCTCCTAAGGTTCATGTTCCCAGCATAAGATATTTATATATACACTTATTTGTAGTCATGGATATTAAAGAAAACTATCTATTCACTGTCGATTATGAATCTATTTCTAAAGTCCATAAAAATGTAACGGGCAGGGAGCAACATAAAGGAAGCTAGGCTGCAGCATATGGAAGATGGCTCTTCCTCTAACCGTGGATCAAATTCTTCGCATGAATGGAGAAGGGAAAGCTAGTTATGCCAAGAATTCCTTCGTCCAGGTCTCTCTCTCTCTCTCTCTCTCTCACTTGAACTAGATGGAATCCTCTGCATGCATCTTTATCAGGATCCTTGCTCTATTCTGTTAAATGTGGTGACTTGCTAAGTGTCTCATGTATAAAGTACAGTGGTCCAATGGCTCTCACTCTCAACTATTCATTTCTTCACCGTCCATCACACATGAGATTGCGCCCCAACACCCCCCCCCGGGACCCTCTCTCTCCCCCTCATGTTTTCATCAGCCGCTGTCGCTGCCTATTGTCGTTGCCTGCTATCCTCTGCCGCTACCAACTCATCATTTACATCGGTGCCACCTGCTTGATGTCATGCTCGCTGGCACCGTCCTGATCGCTTCTCAACTGGCTCCCTCTGCTACCCATACGTCCTCGCCGTGATGGTGGCCTCCACTGCTGTCAAGGTCTCGGCTAGCTCGGCATCACCTTCGAGACCTTTATGATGGTGGAGGCTGCACCGACTCCAAACACAATTATCTCATGCGTCGCCTGGATGATCGTCTAGCTCATAACCGTTCCTTTTCACTCCAAACACCCGATTGTAGGATTTTTCTTTGTATTCACGCCTCACATGTATAACACACCTGCAAGAGGTTATTATTATTATTTTTATCAAAAACCTTGCAAGAAGGCTTGTTTAGGTGCAAAAGAAAACTAAAGATTCAAAAGATGCATATAATTGGTTTTAATTCTATAATTTACTCGCTTTTCATTCGCACAAATGCAGGAACAGGTTATGTCCAAGGCAAAGCCTGTTTTGCAAGATACCCTCAGAGAGCTCTATCTGGATAGCTTCCCTGAATGCTTGAAACTGGCAGATCTGGGATGTTCTTCAGGTCCCAACACACTACTATTGTTAAGGGAAATAATCGATTCCATTGATGTGATACGGAAGCAACTAAATAAGAAGGAACCCATGTTCCAAATGTTCCTGAACGATCTCTTCCGTAATGATTTCAACACCGTATTCAGATTGATCCCGAGCTTTTATGAGGAGCTGAGGAGAGAGAAGGGAGGAGATTTCGGGCCTTGTTTCATAGCGGCAATGCCCGGGAATTTCTATGGGAGGTTGTTCCCTGACTGTTCTCTTCATTTCGTACATTCTTCATATGGTGTCCACTGGCGTTCTCAGGTTAGTGATTACTGATGTCTAGCCTCCACATGAGTTCACGTAAGATTGATTTATTTTCTCGTCTTTGCTTGATTCATGCAAATTTTGTTACTTCTGCAAATTATCAGGTGCCTGGCAACTTTGCCGATGAATTTGGATCGCACTTAAATAAAGGCAATATTTATCTGGCAAGGACAAGCCCCAAGAGCGTGCTCGAGGCATACTTGGACCTTTTCAAGAGGGACATGACTTTGTTCCTCATGTCTCGTTCGAAAGAGTTAGTCCCTAGGGGTCATATGGTGCTCACAATGCTCGGCAGATACACGAGCGTCAATTTGCCTGACGATCAAGTCTCTAGTGCATTGGAACTGCTGGGAATGACAGTGAGCGATATAGTCCAAGAGGTCTCATTCTCTACTATCTCTGTGTGCTCGTGCGTAATGGCGTACTTGTGTGTGTGCCTATTGAATGCGTGTGGGTAAATTGACTTCGCGTAAGAGTTTCTTTGGTTAATTAGAGTAGCCTGAGTGACTTTCTGCTTCAAACAATTGCCAGTAAAAAGAAGATTAGAAGATTTTCATTACACTTATATAAGAATGGCAACTTCCCATGAGGTTAATTACATTGACAACCCCATTTCCATGGAAAAAACTTGCAATTAAGACCCTATGACAAGAATTCTAAAGACTTACCTGAATCTTGAAGAAATAAAGTCAGTCTAATATGAACTGTTTTTCGGTTCTGTCTGCTTCGATTTAGCATCGCTTTTCTTCTCACCATCAATTTTTTGGTTCTTCTGTTAAAAGGGTCTAATCGAAGAGGAAAAACTAGATAACTGCAACATGCCTTGTTACCTACCTACTCCCGAAGAAGTTAGACATGTGATTCAAGAGGAGGGCTCATTTCACATCACCAGATTTGAAACGTTTATCGTCTCCTGGGACGCTGAAATGGGCGATGGCGATTTACGAGCAAGAGGCAAATATGTAGCAGCAAGCGTGAGGGCAATCGCAGAACCCATCTTGGCAATGCATTTTGGAGAAGAAGTCATGGATGACTTGTTTGAGAGGTTTGCAAGGAAAGTTTCACGGTACATGGAATTACATAAGGGAGAATATCTCAACATCCTAGTTTCAGTGAAGAACAGATGAATATTATGCCTCATGCAATCTATCTTTTAGCCCTTAACTGGAGGGAAAGCAACTGAAAGATATGTTTTGGGTAATTATGCCTCGTGCAATCTATATTTTAGCCCTTAACTCGAGGGAAAGCAACTGAAATATATGTTTTGGGTAATTTTGCCTCATGCAATGCATCTCAATATTACTTGATTTCGGAAGCTTGATAACAGCAGAAATACCTTTCAGTCCTTACTAAGAAGGAATAGTAGCATGAGGCTCAATTTTATTTTATTTTATTTTGTGAGTCAATCCCCCTTGGAATTCACTTAATTGTTCAATCAAGGAAACCAGTTTATAAGTTGATTGAGTGAAATAGTGGCAAGTACCTTGAGCTTTGCTATAGTGATATGATTAAGGGTGCACATAATAATCATTTTATTTTTATTTCATAACTATTTTTTTTCCAAACTTGTTTATGAAACATAAATTCATTTGGTAAATAATTTCATTTTTATTTATTTCTAGAACAGATTTCTATTCGAAAAATAGGTTTAAAATGGAAATCAAAAGTAAAAATTTTACTTTTTATATTTCTGGAATAGAAATAAAAAAATTATTTCTCCTTTTGATTTCTCACCTAAAGAAGTATTTCCCTAACCCCTAGTCATCCACCACCACTGCCAGCCACTACCCCCTCCCCCGCCACTGATTGCTATGTCAGTTGCCAGTCGCCAATAGCCAGTTGTCACTACTTGCCACCGCTGTCAGCTATCACCCCCTCTCCCTGTGATCGATTGCTAGTCATCGCCATCGCTTGGGGAGAGAGAAGTTTTGCATCATTATCAAACAAATTTCTATTTCAAATATTAAAATTTTGTATCGTTATCAAACATCTATTTTTGCTCATAAATTTATGCAAAAATAAAAAGAGAAAAATCATTATATGATTAGAAAATTTACCATTCATGCCTTGATAATTAATGTCTTGTCTATCATTCAGAGATCCAAGGGCTTGAACTAAAAAGTGCAGTTTATGCTAAGGATACGCTAAATTGTGCACCTGAAACCAAATCCAATTTTTGGGTTCAAACATCAACTTCCCTTCAAAAAATTAGGACGCAACATGAATCTATTATTGTAAAAGACCAATTAACTGGTCTGATATGACCCTTCCATGTACCTTAATTGAAGAAGATATACATTCAAACGATGGATGTAACATACTGTATAAATTCAAAATCTCGATTTTTGGTAAGATTCTCTTACATCAATGACCCACAATTTATTTATTTTCTTCTTTCAAATTTTTTCGATAATTATTATTCACAATCGATTTGAAGGTACATATACTTTTTGATTTATTAATTTCTTTAATTTTGTGAGGCATTCATATTTCTGACTTTCTTTTAAAAGTTCCTTGTTTTATTTAATGAGATATAGATATTGTGAATTTTACTAAGTGTGAAATGTCGTAAAGCGTGAATATTTTTATTTTATCAGCGTTACGACATTTCATTATAATAAAACGTAGGGTAACAAGAAAAAAAATGACCATTCTATAAAGTTTCTCATAGAGGAGAGATGGGATGAAAATTGAGATTCAAGAGAAGTAATTAGGAAACACAAGAAATGGTTTTTAATTTTCATTTTCTTAACAGAGAACTGTTTTCATTTGTTGGATTTTAGATTGCGCATAATCATGATTTTGATATTGATGATAATTTCTAATTAGTGATATGTAAGTATATACGTATGTAGTATGGGGATAATTGTTGAGAAAGTTGTAAACCTATTGTATGGCGACAATTCAGTCCAAAACTTTTCAATTATGCCAATTTAATCTAAAATCTTTTGATAAGTTGTCAATTCCTTCATAATTATAATAATTTAGTCTTAAACATTTTTGAGATTTTGTCAATTTAGTCATAAACCTTTTAATAAATTACCAATGTAGTTTTTTCGTCTAATTTTGATTAGAAATCATTAACATGGTGGTCTAGTCAATGTTGGCCATTCTATGTGGCATCACTAGCATTGACTTGGACAATTTTTTTTAATTTTTTAAGAAAATTTTCTTATTTATTATTTTTATTCCTTTCTTTTTTTTTTTTCACTGTGTTGGCAGGGTCAATGACCCTAGTTGACCCTTGGGCGAGGTCCGTGAACCCTCATCCACCACATTGTGGCAAGCAAGGGCATTGTAGCCCTTTGCAAGGTGAGGCCTTGCTAGATTTGGTAAGCACTACGACCCTCATCTGTAGTCAAGAAGGGCTTTGCAGCCTTCACCTATAATAAGAGGAAAAGAAAGAAAAGAAAAAAAAGAAAAGATTGATTCATCACCAATGGCATTGGATGAAGAACCAGATTAATATTCACTCACGTAGAGGAATTCTCATAATTCAATGCGTTCAAACTGAAAACTTTCCCCTTTTATATAGGGACTAAGACATAGAAAATACTCAAATATTTAGAGGTATGGGAGCTAGTAACTAATTAAAGCCCTAGTAACTAGGAAATGTATCAATGACGTGCAGACTCGAAATCTTCACTTTTCAGCCTCGCGATTCATCTTTCAAAATTTGTTCCCAATATTGACTAGTCAATAATCATCTTAGGAGTTCAGCAAATATCCAAGGAAATTATTTAGAATACCCTCCCATCAATATGTTGTTGATTAGAATTGAAATCAACAACTAGTCTAGTGAATCGGTAAATTCAATACTTTATCAGCAAGGGAAGAATCGACAATTGTTAATAATGGATAACTTAATCAATAGCTACTGACCACAAAAAAAAAAAAACCCTTAGTCAATAGCCTTCATGTTGAAACCTTCATTCTTGACCTATTGAAGCAAGTGATGATCGAAACCTGCCTTGACTTGAGTGAACATCAATTGTGTTGAGTTTGTCAATAAAGTTAAGTCGGATGTTCCCATATCACGTCTTTTTTTCTCGGTCTCATAGGTCCATTCAGCGTTGAAAAGAGTGGAGTTTTTGCAATTTGCATGCTCATTTCTCGCATGGACTTCATGTGATGCAACATTTTCCCGCAATGGTGTTTTTTTTTTTTTTATGATCCAGGGAACCCCGCATCCCGCCGACAGTTAGGGGAGTAAACCCTAAGGGCTACACGTGCTAGCCACCACACACATTTTCCCGCAATGGTTTGTAATCGATACTTTCAAGACTCCAGCTCTCCCAATTTCTCACTCGAACAAAAGGGCAGAAGAAACTGTGCAAGTGCAAACCGCGTAAAAGCTATCGTGCACATGCATAGTTTTTTAGGAGGGGCAATTTACGAAATTTGACTTCATACCATTACCTGAATTTAATTTATTCTTTGTAGCATATTTTGTGCACATTTGATTTCTCACAGATTTGCGGTGGCAATTAAAAGGTAAAATTTAAATTTTCTGTTCAAATGTGGATGGGATATGGCGAGTTTATACTTTTGGTCCTCATATTTTAATTAATGTTCAAATCAGGCCCTATATATTTTTGCAATGATATCGGTCCTTGTACCAAATTTTTTAGGCATGCCCTTGCGCCATTAATTCATAAGATTCGAAGTACAATTTTTCATATTTCCGTTCCAAACAAGACTTAAACGAGGCTGGCTATAATTTATACATGATATGTATGTGCATGAATACCTATGGCTTTAATAATAATAACTAGAGTCGAGAGGTTGACATTTGTCCCCATAACATGAGCAGTCTTTACAATCAAGATGATGCGCACCTATTGAGAATTCTACAATGAAAATGGAAGATGCCATATAATGTGTCGAAAATATTTTGCCTAACAAATAACTGGTTAAAGTTGTGATTCGAATGTTTAAAAATTATCCATTTTCTTTTTTAAAAAAAAGAGTCAAGGAAACTTTTATATTGATATGTACAAAAAGCAAGGATGTGTCATCATCAAATGTTAGAGCCGTCAAATTAGATTGTGCATACTTCTAGATGAAGTGAACACAAATTATTAGTTGATCTTAATTGACATTTTTCATAAAATTTCTGATGTAGATACGACAAAAGAAACTAATTTTTTTGCTTTTTTAGAAACTTTCGTAATTAAAAATAATGCACAAGGAACTGAATACCGACGTCCTTAGAAGCACACGCAGGCACCACTTGTCCGTGACGCTACGTCCTTTGTATTCCGACCGGAAGTAGGCCGGGGGACCGAACATGCAGGAAACACGACACCCTCCGGGTCGAAATCGAAATTAGACAATAGTACGAGGACGGGTTCGGTAAAAGTTTCCTTATTTTTTCAAAGGAAGCTCTGGCCTACTACTTTGTCTTGGGCCTAGGTAGCGGGCAAACATGGGTGGGGATCGAGATTCCTGAATCGACCATGAAATAATACAAATTTGGGCTCCCTCTCGCTTTGGCGGCACTCCGCGTCCAGTGCCCTTTTGGATTTTTTCGCAATTCGTCCTCTCTCTCTCTCTCTCTCTCTCTCTCCCGGTGGAGGCGACGACTGCGACCCTCTGAAGTGACAGAGACGGATAGGGAGAATTTCAATTCCGAAAGCGAGCGTGAAAAGCGGTTTCATCCGCAGGTTTTTGCGCCCATTAAAGCGTTTGCTGGTGTTCGCTTCTCCCACACACATTCATCGCACATCGACGCGATTCCGGCCAAAATCTTTGACATCCGTCCATCACGAAACGTGGGTTTCTTCGATCCGACGGGATAAACCCACTTCCAGTTTGTACTGATTCTGCGGCGAACTGATACGATCGGGTTTGTACTGCTCGGCAGCGAGGGGACACGAGAGAGGTGTGAGTTCAAGGCCGTCGTTCGCAGTCCCTTGTTTTTGCTGATGGGTTTTCCTTGTTTCTTTCATTTTTGGGTCCAGTGTCTCGTCTATCATCTGACCCGACGAATGACGCTCTGAAAGGGAAAGAAAGCCCTAACTTTTTGCTCGTTTCTTGGTAGTGCCTGGCTGAGGTCGCGCTCCCATCGGTCGTTCCTGCGCGTTTTGGTTTCGCTGCGGTTCAAAATTTTGCGGTTCGCGTCCGGATCGGTGAGCATTTCGCTCTGCTTTGTGGGTTTTTCTGGGTTTATGTTAGTTCGCGAGTTTTGTCATTCTTTTGAGCGATTTGCTTTCATTTTCACTTTCGGCTGTTGTTCTGTCTTGATTGTGTGTCTAAATGCTGGGTTTTTGAGTTCGATTGTTTATGTAAATCATGTTTGATGTTTGTTCTGGGCATGGAGTTGGAGTGGGGAAGTAATAACTAGGAATATTCACGGTGAGTTTCATGGGAAGATCTGTGAGAATTTCTCGATTCATTCGTGAATTCCTAAAATGTCGAAGTGGGCTTGCCATAGGGATTAAGTGCCCCCTTCTTGCATTCAGCAATAATGGCTTGTGATTATCCAAAAAAATTGGAGGAAACTAAAGTTTATGATGTTTCCACTTTCTCTTTTGAGCTGCATTCTGTTCTCTGAGAGTGTTTTTCTTGCTAATGGGAATTGGTCGATTCAGATACTTTTGCCTGAAAGTGGAAACATGAATCTTATGCTCCACATGCTGCTTTGATGTGATGCCAAAAGAGAGGTATTAGGATTTTGAATATTCCACCTTTATTGTCGAGTTGAGAGTTAGTGGTGTGGGAGAAATTCGGCTTAGCCAGCTTGGTTGGTTTATCTTATTTATAAACACGCACCCTTTCTTTCTGAGATGATGATCTGTGGGCATAATTTTCAGCTTTTAGTGTCGCCGATTTCAGGGTGCATGCGTTACTACTATACCTTTCCGCATTATCAATTGTTCTTTGGAGAAAAGATATGACTCCTTGACTTGTGTTGTATACATCTGAGGTACCAATGTTATGGAATCTATATTCTTCTTGATCGATTTTCAGGTTCTGCCACACTTCCAAAGAAGTTGGTTGTGCAGCCTTTGTTTCAAGCCGCTGTCTTTTGGTTGTTTACAGCCTTTGAGTTTTGTAATGGCTGGTGAATTCTCAGTGACCCTTCCCAATGGCAACTCCAACGGGACTCCACCTGATCCACAAAGGACTTATCAAGTTGTTGTGGCTGCAACTCGAGATATGGGTATAGGCAAGGATGGAAAACTTCCCTGGAGGCTGCCCTCTGATCTCAAATATTTTAAGAGCATTACTCTTACAACAAGTGATTCTGCGAAAAAGAATGCAGTCATAATGGGTAGAAAAACATGGGAAAGTATTCCTGCTGAGCATAGGCCTCTAGCTGGCCGCCTCAATGTTGTTCTCACTCGTTCTGGGAGCTTCGATATAGCAACTGCAGAGAATGTCGTCATATGTGGAAGCATGTGTTCTGCCTTGGATTTATTGGCTTCATCTCCTTATTGTTTATCAATCGAGAAAGTTTTTGTCATTGGTGGTGGCCAGATATTTAGGTATCCTAAAATTTGCTCATAATTACAATTGCATATGGGTTCTTCTCTTCCCCCTTGTAATTTTTCTCTTTTGGTGCAGGGAAGCACTCAATGCTCCTGCATGTGATGTCATCCACATAACTGAAATTGAGACACCATTTGAATGTGACACTTTTATGCCCATGGTTGATACATCTGTCTTTCACCCATGGTACTCGTCCTTTCCTGTTGTCGAAAACAACATCCGATATTCTTTTACTACTTATGTCCGTGTAAGATGTTCTGCAGTGGAGTCTCTGCCTCAGACAAATGGTCTGATCTTCAATGGTAAGACAGATTCTGTTAAGTTTGAGGTCAAGAATTTTACCTTTCTGCCCAAGATGATTTTTGAGAGACATGAAGAGTACCTGTATCTGAGATTAGTCAAAGATATTCTGTTAAATGGCACTCCAAAGGATGACAGGACTGGAACTGGTACCATATCAAAGTTTGGATGTCAGGTGTGTTTTGTAAACCATTATCATCTTCTCAGCTGTTAAATTCTATTCAACATATCTCTTTATCACTATGGTCACTCTGTTCATTTTCTTTTTGCAGATGCGGTTTAATCTGCGCAAAAACTTCCCTCTTTTGACAACTAAGGTGTGCTGCTTCAAACTGTTCTACCTTTCATTATATTCTTTTTGTGGAATCATTTATGAGAAGTGCAGGGCTTTCATTCTAAACTGTGGTGACTGAAATATTGTTACTGATTGGTTCTTAGAAAGTATTTTGGCGCGGAGTTGTTGAAGAACTTTTGTGGTTCATAAGTGGTTCTACAAATGCCAAGGTGATGACCAAGGTTTTTGTTTTCTGTAGAGCTTGCATTTTTTGAACTAGTGCTGTATATTCATCCACAGTATTGAACTCTATCGCTTGTCTGCGAACTGTTACTAGTTATTGCCTTAGTCTGTCAGTTATCTTAATCCAATGCGAAAGTGAATTGCAAGACAGCATCCTTGAGTACTAAACTATTCTTTTATGTTTTAAGAAAACTGCTGGACAGGATTGGCCCAACAACTTTGTCTGCAGTAGTAGTATCTCCTCTTCTTGTCTTGATTAATTAATTGGAATCAATGTGTAGGCTGACCATTAAACAATCTCATCCTGCTACTTATTTTGCTTAGTCATATGTTTTGCTAGATATATTCTACTTGTTCGTCGGTTCTTGCAAAACATTCCTAATTTGCTAGTATAATTTCGAAACACTTAGATATTATGAGCTTTTACAACTCTTTACTGGTGAGTATGTAGAAGTTCTGGCTTAGTTTTGGTGTGAAGTAATTACCAGTAATACCGTAAAATGTGACTACTTACGTTTCAGCTACCATTACATCTTTTGGTCTTTACAATTCAGTTAATATATTTTTCTATCTATCCTCCAGACAGATACCTATTCAAAACCATTGGATTAGATTTGAAGCAACCATGTCTACTTCCAAAATTAGATCATGAAGACAACCTGTGGGAATGTTAACTTAGCTGACTATAAAACTGACTATATCTGCCAGGACATACAGAGACTTTATTATGCCCAATAGGACAACAGCCTTATTAGTGACAAATTTGGTAAATGTTTCATTTGAAACTATAAGATGGAGCTGCGGTCATGTTTATAATTTACTCCAAAATATCACTTAATTATGAAGGACAAGCTTGAGGATGTGAAATATCTGCTTTGAGAGGCAATGATGCATTAACAAGCATATAGATTTCTCTTCCTAATAATAACTAGGCCCTTGATGTTTTCTTCAATGAAATGATGACTCCATGAAGTTGAGTGGGGACATTGTTATACTTGAAGTGAATACAAATGGTTGCTAAAGTTGCAATATAGGGATTTAAAGTGACACTTTCTGAAAAGTGAATTGATTTGATAACTCCAAAGGGGCTTAATTACCTCTGCTCTGAATTGTAACATGTAATTGGTTTCCTGCACATCAGTCCCTTGGAAGGCATTCTGGTTGAATGCTTTTGCTTTTTAGAAACACTCTTTTGAATGTCTAATGTTGGGATGACATTGTAAGACTAATTTGAGAATTTCCTTCTTCCAACAGATTCTTCAGGATAAAGGCATTCATATATGGGATGGCAATGCATCTAGAGACTACCTTGATGGGTTCGCATCTAATTCATGAGAATGGAATATATATGGTTATTTTTTTTCTTTACCTTTATGACATTTATCCTGTCTATTTAGACTTGGTCTGAAAGATCGAGAAGAAGGTGACTTGGGACCAGTTTATGGCTTTCAGTGGCGGCATTTTGGTGCTAGGTTGGCTGGCTTGTTTCACATTATTTGACCACTTTTTGTTGCTGCAATATATGCTTAACAACATTATAAATATATCATACGTTACAGGTATAGTAATATGCATGCTGATTATACTGGCCAAGGATTTGATCAGTTGTTGGATGTTATTTACAAGATCAAGAATAATCCAGATGATCGTCGAATTATACTCTCTGCTTGGAATCCTTCTGATTTAAAATTGATGGCACTTCCACCTTGCCACATGTTTGCGCAGGTTAGATATGTCTGGCTTCATTTTTCTGAATTCTCTTGTTTTTCCTTCCTTTGTTTCGTTAATCTAATTTTTATCTTTGCAGTTCTATGTTGCAAATGGGGAATTGTCGTGTCAAATGTATCAGCGCTCTGCTGACATGGGATTGGGAGTGCCATTCAACATTGCTTCTTATGCTCTCCTTACGTGCATGATTGCTCATGTTTGTGGTATGTATGTATGTATGCTTTAGAGAAAACGTCACAATATTTGTGGGATGTGATTTTCTGTGTCATTTGTATTGGTTGTTGACGGTAATTTTAACAGAGTTTCGGAATACTGTAACTGCTGGTGTGAGGGGAAAAGTCATTCAGAGATGCCTTTCTAATGATTGTTGTAGGATACTGGTTGGAAAACAATTATGCTTCTGTAGAAGTTGCATTATTAGGATTATTGCTATAATAGCTTAAGTCTAGTGGTTGCTAGATGATTACTAGCTTGATTTCCCAGCCTTAAGGGTGAAAAGTATCCTCTTGTTAAGAGGAAAACATGGGAACTAGTACTTATATTAAAGTTTTTCTTCTGCAGATCTTTCTCCCGGTGATTTTGTCCATGTTATCGGGGATGCTCATGTTTATCGTACCCATGTTAGACCTCTGCAAGAACAACTTCAGAAAGCCCCCAAGCCCTTTCCAGTGAGTAATATGCAGTAAAAATGCAGGATGGTGACTTCATTTTCATTCCATTGTTCTGACCCAACTTATCTTCTGCTGTGCTCACTAAGTCTTGTCCACATGTACAGGTTTTAAAGATAAACCCAGAGAGGAAGGATATAGACTCTTTTGTAGCAGCTGATTTCAAACTTATCGGATATGACCCTCATGATAAACTAGAAATGAAAATGGCCGTATAGAGTTGAAGATTGGTGACATGGATTCATGATGGGCTTCCTAGTCAATTTTACATATAGGAGGTAGGTATGAATTCCCTTATTTCCTGCATTTTCCCCAACATTATTAGTGTTATTATTTTACTCAGATGAATACTAATGTTAGACAATATTAGCACCATGTCCTGAATAGCACATTGTTCTAGGAAATATTTGGGGATTGCAACCGTTTCCAGTGATACTGAAGAAGTCTCTGTTAATTGCAATAGAATATGTTTGTATTAATGCCTCTTTTTTTCCTTTTTTGGTTTTTTTAGTAATTGATATCAAAGGGAGTCTAGTCTTGTGGTAATTGAGACTCTAGAAGTTGTTCAGAATAGAGATGGATGCGTCTGCTGTTTCATTGTCAATTGTTGTACCTGAGCCTGACTACGGTTGAGATTTTGAGCATGCAGAAATTGGTCCTTGAGACTGAATTCTTTTTCTTTCTTAATTTTCTTTCAGGTCATCGAAGATACAGGTTTCTGTCCTACACAGGGAATTCTTGACTGGATGTACCTAGTGCTTGGCAATTTAGGAAGTGACAATCCTTTAGTTTCCCCTGAATCATGGTGGTTCTAAAGTGATTTAGGATGCTCATTTATCTTGCTATCTCGGGAAATTTAGTCTGTGGATGCATAGCTCTTGCTCCCTGACAAACAGATAGACCTTTGGAGTTGTTTGGTTTGCCTGAGACTCTGTTTAGCAGATCTGGAAACTGAGTTACTGTGCGTATACCAGTCATATTATCCCAACCGATTGAATCTGAATTACTGATTCTGTTTTGTGTGTATTTATATACTCAAACCTCACTAGAAGATCTGTACTGACGTCGCATCCCTCATTAATCCCTGAGGCTACACTGGGTAGGATCTCGACATCATGGACCATGAATTGAATTCTAAATTTCAGCTGATTAATTACATTGGTTAATGGCATATTTGGTGAAGCGAATTATGTTGCCAACTAGAAGGTAATTTTGGTCATTGGTAACTAGTTTCACCACTGATGAACGTACTTTGACCTTCATTTCCTACATATGATATCGTTTCTCATTATTTATTTCATATGAGCATCTCAACCAAAAAGCAAAACCACTTTGTTACAATTCCCTTTCATATGCTGTCCGACTGTCGTGAGAAGAGTTCCAGGATATGTTGGGTACATGATCCAAGCTGAAGGGCTGAAGGACCTAGGCCTCAGCTGGATGTATTACTTCATTGGCATCGACATATATCAAAATAAAGGAGTCTTCATTTTGCAGAAGAAATATGCAAAGAACCACTTGAAGAAATTCAAGATGAATTATTGTAACATAGTTACAACACCACTCGTGACAATTAAAAAAAGTTTACTATATCTCATTGATACACGACCATACATCATGGTTGCAACCGGTCCATCATCTTAACTTGATTCAGAGTGAGTAACATTTACTTGGGAGCTTCCAAAAGAAATCCAAGAAGTGAGGCTCAATGGCATATTCTATGCAGAAGTTGCGAACATTGCAGGTGGTACTACCACCAATTAAGCAATGACTTCAAAGAATATCAGATGACATTGATGAAGTGCAAATAGAAGCAACTCTAATATTTTTTGACAAATTGGTGATCGCTATCTTGAAAAAATCCGGCCTTCATAGAAGAACCAAACCAATCACTGATCGTGACCAAATCGAACATGGAAAACCAGTCAAGAGAGGGAGCATGACATTGGTCGATGCTCTTCTAGCTTCTTACTGAACTAATCAAGTTTCTCGATGCACTTTTCAACCTGCTCGGGAGTTGGTGCGGTGCCTTCCTCTGGGTTCGACATTTCGAATTCGGTTGCAACACCCATGTCTGTTCCGCTGATCAACATCGAGATACTGCAGAACCACTTCCCGAGGCAAAGTCATTTGAGTTTGAGGCATTCAGAAATTTGGGTTTACTGGAACATGCACCGATTTTGATCGAGGAACGTGTGTAATGGTTCTTACAGCACCTTGTCCCCGGTTTCCAACTTGCTGTTCACAGCCGAAGAATAATTTGGATGGTTCAATACAAGAATTAATGGAACAGTGCGTGAGCAAGGTAAGATGAGAATGTTCTTCGTCTAGGTTTATATTCAGTCAAATGTTAGCAGAATCATGTCGACTCACCTGTTTCTTGGCTACAAAGGGTTTGTTTATTTTTCGGCTAAATAGTATTTGATTCTATTCTTTTATTCCTGATTGGAACAAAAAGTCCTTTTAGTAATTTTTTTTTTCTCAGGAATATATTGAAACAGAATCATTAATTAAAACAAAATTTGCTTCTTTATTCTCGGAACAATTCTAGAATCAAAACCCAATTTTTATTCTCTTTGCTTCTTTTTCCCTTTCCTTTTCTTCTCTTTCCTTTTTTTCTTCTTCTTCCTTTTGGCCAATTGCCAACCTTGACCATGGCCGGCAACCTCGCTGGAGCATCACCGGCGCTCGACGACGTCGAGCCACGTAAGGCTCGTTGTGGTTGGGCAAGGCTTGTTGGCCCAAGCTGCACCCTAGGTGAGGCTCAACCTTATAGGGCCACCCCTAGGTCAACCTCACCTTGGCTAGGTGACACTGATCTAGCCTGGCAAGGCTCGGCCTTACCAAATCTGGGTGAGGTCAATCTCGCCCAACTCATGGCAAGGCATCGTTGGCCTGAGTTTGGTCGGTCGTCAGCCATGGAGGAGGAAGGAAAAGCTGAAAAGGAAAAAAAGAAAGAAAAAGGAGAAAAATGTAATAAAATCATTAAAAAAATTAAAAGAAAATGGTTTGAACTATAAATTTTAAGGGTTCTACCAAATACATTTCTATTTCAGGAATAAAAAATTTTGTTGGTTATCAAATATCTTCAAATGCTCAAAAATGGTTCCCATGAACAAAATAAAATAAAAAATCATTTTTAAGTAGAAATTATTCTTGGGAACAAAATGATTACCAAACGTACCAAAATTTACCCTTTTTTTTCCGCTGTATGATGAAAGTTGCTTTGCTTGAGCGAAGGGAAAAAAGAAACGTGTGATTGTAGAGTCTTCTTATCTTTCTTAGAATTTTACATACCGTACAGGTGTCCATATAAAAGACATGCTTCCTTTGTATTGATCGCATTACCCTAGGAAACTAAGTTAGAGTTCACTGATGTTGGGCCCAAGCCTCTAGTGCTCATACCCAATTCTTTGACTGTCCATGCGATGGTTATTAACGCTCGAATAGTGTATGTTTATTTAGGAAAATTAAATAAGATTTTTCATTAAAAAATTGAAAAAAAATTTCCAATTTATTTTCAAATTTTGGTCAAATATAAAAATATATTGTTATTTTTCTAAAAAAATGTCACTTTTCTCGTGAAACAAACGCAGCCTTAAATTATATCAACATATTAGTTTACGGGCTAATATGTCATGAGGTAAATTACAAGGACCAAAATCGAACATGGGCAATCATAGATGGACCTTTTTAAATAGTTTTCTCAATATCCTAGTATGTTTAGCATTTCTTTGAAGCTAAGACTAACATTTAGTGAATGCATACATGAATTCATCATTAGAAATTTGCTAAAAAAGTTATTAACCAATTATACTTGTGCCAATTTAGTTATTAATATTTTTGACCATTTACCAATATAATATTTCTAATCAATTTTGGTCGAAAATCATTGATATAGACATCAGTAGCCATGTAGGACAACCTATAATAACATGGATAACTTTTACAATTTTTTTTTATTTTTTTAAATTATTATTATTATTTTTATGATTTCTCCTTTTTATTTTTTCATAATCCTTGCCATTGTCCAATGCTACAATGACAAAACAAAGGAAAGAACATTATTTATATCATTGTCGATTGTATCATATAAGACGATATTTTTAAAAAGATTACATTGGTAATTATCGAAAATTTTAAGGCTAAATGAATCAAATTAAAAGATTTATGATTAAATTAACATAATTACAATGCAAATTTATGACTCTTTTTTTGTAATTTCTTCATTCCTCCTGCAGTTCATGGGTGTGAGAGCCTCGTTACCTTGGTCAACGATCAACTACAACACGTGGCTCGAAGAAAACCCCGAACGCCAAACGACGACGTCTACTACGACGCCTTCCTGACCGTACGAGCAGCGCCCTCCAAAACGACGACGCTTTAATCCGTTACCCGAACGCCAAACCCTAGTCCTAAAAATCGAGCGAATCCCATTCCTGCTTCTCTCTCGTGCCGTCACTGCCTCCATCTCCTCCGACTGCGAAGCGAGCCGCTCGAGATCCCATGGTAAGCCTTCTCGCAATCCTCAGCGTTCGACGGCGAATCATCATCGGACTCTCTGTCCGTTCATCCGTCTTCTCGGTTGGGTTTCTCTGTCTCGCTTTTTTGACGTTCGATCTTTCGTGGGTCGCGACTCGCAGGCTCCGAAGAAGGACAAAGCCCCGCCTCCCTCGTCCAAGCCTGCGAAATCCGGTGGTGGAAAGCAGAAGAAAAAGGTAGGACTCTATCCTGTTGAGCTGTTGAAAGTATTGGGACAACTGGGGTTCCTTTTGTGGTTGTTCAGAATGTTTTTCCGATGATGTTGCGAAAAAACGAATTGAGGGTAGCGCAGATCTTTAGTGTTGGGCTGCGATGGACTGGCAAGTTTGCAACTTTTTACACTGCATGTGCGTTTTTATTAGGTAATTGGACTAGGGGTCTTAAGTTGAGCTGTCGGAGAGTGTGTTTGGCATCCATCTTTGTTCTTTTTTTTCTGGGTAGTTGCTGATTGATTTTGCTGGCAAGTATTTAAGCGATTGGTGTCTGCAATTTTGGGCAAAAAAAAAGTGAGATGAAAAAGAGGCATGTTTTATATGTTCACGGTGCAGTTGTTTGTTGTTTATGTCGGCTTAGTTGGGTTGTGATGGATTGGATTGTGTGATGGTGCTCAGAAATGGAGCAAGGGAAAGCAGAAGGAGAAGGTGAACAACATGGTGCTGTTTGACCAGGGGACTTATGACAAGCTTCTGTCCGAGGCGCCCAAGTATAAGCTCATCACCCCGTCCATCCTCTCTGATCGCCTAAGGGTACGCCTTTATGTTAATCTAAATTGTTTTTCTAATTGTCTTTGTCTTGGTTTAGGCATGTACTTTTTTCCCCTTCTCTGCTGTCATCTAGTTATTTCTTATATAATGAGATGGTAATTGCTATCACACTTGAATCTGAAACCTTTTATCGACACACTTTGGTGAAATTATGTACATGTATGTAATTGATAGGATGTTTTCAGCAGGATCTTGCTCTGTTAATTTTAACAAATGCCTTAACTTGGTTGTTTTGTATATGGTGGAGTTCTCAAGCAGAGTTCCATACAAAGGAATTTATTGGCACGGTTTCTTTAGATATATTAAGTTAGGAGAATCTGAGTGTGAAAAGTTTGTTCCCCTAGACAAATGATAATATAATTAGAACTCCCTGTCGGCGCACTTCCCATGTGGAACAAATTGTTATTGCTCCTGGCCTTAAAAGCACACATTCTTCATTGGAAAGTTTTTTGGTGGCGGGAACTATTTCTGCTAGTATAGATAAGTCTTATCTTCAAAACGGTTAGTATTCACCATCCTTTACATCGAATTATAGTAATTTAGAACCGAAAACTCTCCTGGAATTAGTCTTTGCTGCATTTGTAAATTATTTGTTGTGTTGCTTACGTGCAATCGAGTTAAGATGACAACATTTTGCATTTGGTTTTTCACGTCCAGTGTTTTGCGCAGAACATTAGATACTTCAATGTGCTATAGCTAACATATTCATGTTCTCATCAATGAGAGGATCTTGCTGGCTGAGCTCCTCTTTTTACTAATTAGTCATCTCCTTTTTATTTATGAACTTTTTCTTGTGCAGGTTAATGGATCACTTGCTCGGAAGGCGATAAGAGAACTCATGGCTAGAGGTTTGATCAGGATGGTCTCTTCTCATTCAAGCCAGCAGATCTACACCAGGGCAACGAATACATAAGTGTCTTAGGCCTCCCTTGCATTTCCAGCTATATAGCAATGGTTGTTTTATATCCTGCGTTGGTAAACAACTGCTTTCTTTATCTACGGGATAACATGATGCATACTAGAATTTATGAGACAGGTTAGTGATCTTTGAGATTTTGAAGAAATAGATTGTTAAATTTCTGATAAGCCAATATCTGGTGTTAATCCAATGCTTTTGCCTGCCTGTATTACTCTTTCGCGAGTTCTTACTACTGACGCAAAACAGATTTTAGCATCTTGAAATGCTCCGATGCTCACCAGCGACTATTGTACATCAATTGTACAAACAGCTGATGAGTTGGCAAATAGAAATGAAGTTTTGCTGAATGGGATGTCATCCACTTATCATGTGCGATAAACAAGAATTTTGAATCATGTTAATCATGGAAGAAATAGGCGTTATTTTTGGTACAGTATGCAAGAGATTTGATAAACAAAATTATGAATTAAATTTGGTAGCAAAAATTAAAAATTGAAAAGCTGTCCCTTGTACGTATCGCTTGGCAAAGCGGTTGATTCTGAGAAAAGTATCTTTGGTTTGTATTCCTTGGCAAGCTCGCCCGAGTACTAGCAAAATTTCAAGGATCTGAATCCCCAGAATTATTTTTGGCTAAAATAGTGTCAAAAGTAATTGTTTTTCTCTTGTCAAAATTTGCGAAAATGTCATTATTATTATCTGCATTTTTCGTCAATGTTGAATTTTGTCCTAGAATTTTAATCTTGGCCAATTTGGTCCTTGTACTCTTTTTATATAACCAATGTAGTCTTTTCGGCTAGTTGGTCCGTCTGACGTGAGAATCCAACTCGGCCACGGGATCTCCATTGTGGGTCAAGCTTAGCAATGGTCCGGCTACAATTCTTCAATAAGGTTTCATAGAAAAGTAGGGGACGACAACAAAGAAATCCCGATGATGCCGGCAAAGGGAGACGCAGCCTCGCCCTTCTTTGTGGAACCTTGCCATTCTGCTTCTCTTCATAAGGGACGTGGTCTTTTGGAAATCTTTTTTCTCTTCTAATTTTCAGTATATGTCGGAAAATTACCCAGATTTTCAGAATTTATAAAATCCGACTCTTTAAATTCAATGTCATTTGGAACCGGACTATCAAGTTTCTAAACAAACACAAACATATTTGCATGTGAATGATTCGAGAGAAATGTCTGTAGAATAGAACTGACGTTTTCCATTAAGTGATGGAGCCCTCCTAACCACACATCTGAAGCATGAGACTTGTCATGTTTTCCTCCATACATTTTCCCAAATTGTTGCTCCGATCAAAGAAAAGCACTGTCTCCACCCCCGTGCCTCTCCATCCTCGTCGCGACATCCATCGCCTCCCAACAACCTTGCCGTCCCCCGTTTGAACATTCTCCAATTCCTCTAATCTCATTGCCTCCGTTTTTCGTTTGTCCTTATTTTGTTATCATTTAATACCAAGTTTTGGATTGAGCAATCAAAGGGGATTTCGTCAATTTCATGAAATTGACGATTCCACAAAATATCAATTGACATCATCCATGCTTAAAAGTTGTGTGGTCAATTTTGTAGCAGGGTAATTTTACAGCAAGGCCATTTTTGATAATAAATTTTTTCAACTTGATGTTTCCGTTCCCAAAATCCTACACTTTGGGATGTGTGGTCAAGAGGCCTCCAAAGCGGCAATACCGTCCTTTAAGTATAGAATCAATTGAAATATATATAACTGGATGGTATGATAGTAGAAACAGATGCATCTCAATTTTCTATTTGGATGGTATTATTTGGTGTGAAATAAAATAAACAAGATTCAACATTGCTGAAAAAGGAATAATTCTCTTCCATATATCATTCCTCTTACAAAAATCATGACACATAGCAATTATAACAAACGAGGCAATGGCCCAGAGGAATCTTAAAATTCCAGGAGATCAACAGCTGAAAAAAGCTATGAAAAGCTCAAACCAAAAAAGAAAGAGCAGCTATAAAAAGCCTAGAAATCTCACCAAACATCTCGTACGTACACTAATTAAGAGCTTTTAGGATAATATTTGCATACATGAGGTCGAGCGTAGAAGAACCTCGGAATTAGGAGTGAACGAAGTAGTCGACACATGACCATCTTGCTGTTTTTTTTTTTTCCCCATCGTACCACGACGCATTTACGCCATTGTCATTTAGGACCTTACGCCCCCTCCCCACAATTTCTCTCTCTCTCTCTCTCTCTCTCTCTCTCTCTCTCTCTCTCTGTGTGCTCCCCCACGATGCAAACTTTGACAAAGGGCCCGGAACGTTGAAATAACATCACGTTGAATGGTCCCACGAGCTATATTAATATCATCGAACGCGTTTGGTTTTGATTCCTCGAATAACCTCTTCGAATTGAGTGAGTTTTGGGGCGGGTCACGTCTTTTCTAAGGGCTGCGGGTTGAAATGAAAAAAGGGAATACAGGGTGATTTCTCATAAAATCTTGTTAACAAGCTGGTTAAACACATAAATAAACGATGATGATCGTTATATTTAATGCACGCTGAATATTTTGCGGAGTTTGTGATTAATGCATTAAAGATGAAGATGGTTTTTCCTAATTAAGGATGGACACTGTCTACTTTTAGAATGCTTTCGAGGTCTCCCTTTGGGTATGTAACACTAATCATTCTGTGTTTTCCCCTTCGGAATTTTTTATACAAACAAATGCCCCATTTTAAAAGATTCAAATGATTCGTCAATCATTGAATCTTTTAAAATGCCCCATTTTAAAAGATACAAATGCCCTTTATAAATTACGTCCTTCTACGTCGAACAATTCCATGTCTCCGAAAATCCCACGAGTTTTCAAATTTTCCTTCTAAATTCATTTGAATGCTCTTTAGACCTTGGAGGAGGCAGAGGTGGGCTGGAGCAAATCGACAATGGAGAAGGAGGCAGAACCGCAAATGGGCAGCTAATTATTAATTATAGAATTCGACCCGTTTCTAAATTTGTAGGAGGAAGGCATAACCTGGTTACCTACGTCATCACCAAATTTCCTGACCCATCAAAAGCTTTCCCATCGAAAGTTCAAAGAGAAAAGAAGAATATCCTGTTGTTCTTTTCCTGTCAAAAGTTCAGGTCGAGGAAGAAAATAAGTTGCATTAAGCTTCTCCTGGAGAGATCTCCGGGAGAAGCTTTAAATGCAACTCTCTCGGGGAAACTTTTTTTCTTTCTCGACCCGAACTTTTGATGGGAAAAGGAAGGCAATGGATCTTGAGGGGAAAAGAAACTCTTCTCCCCTCAAAAGCATCTATATATGCCTTCTGTTCTTCACACAGATTGACACTCAAAGCAACATTCACTCTGCTCTTGCAGCTCTATCTCTCCTTCCTGTTTTCAATATCTATCCAGATTCAAGAATGCCAATTTTCGTGCGTGATCAGTGGAACAACATCGACGACATTGTCACCTTTATTGTTCCAGTTCTCATCGACTTCATTATCATGAAATATCGGGGACGCCTTGATTCTCCATTTAACACCCACCCCATTACCATCTTCCTCACCATCTTCACTCTCCTTCTCTATTGCTCCACTCGTCTACCAGCCTTTCATACTGTTTGCGGTGCACGCACCTTTCTCTTCCTCAGGATCCTTGCCTTTCTCTCTATAGCTTTCCTCACGTCGTTGTTGTTCCGAGGCCTCTCCTTCTTTCTCCTCTGTTTGCCATTTGAAAGGATTTGAGGAACACAAGTGAATATAGAATACGATGTATGGGAAAATTTGTATTTTTATCACACTGAATGTACAAGTTCGAGACTGTATTTATAGTACAAATAGGATCAAGAAAACAACAGAAAATATTTTGCAATATTGTCTCCCGATCTTATCTCGCTAAATATCCTGATCTCCAATCTTCAACAGCATAATATCCAATCTTTAACAGCATATCTTCCAACACCATTGTTGATATTGCTCTTTGCAGCTCACTCGTGGGGTCTTATTCTGAAGCTCAAGCACAAGATTCCAGTAGTCGCATTTGTCCGTTTGCTCCGTCCTCGAGGAAGAGCGCTTCTGCCACGTACAATTGCCGATACGCAAATGTAGTTAGTTGGCGTTCAACCAGTGACCGTTAGCGGCACAAGAAGATATAAAGGAAACAGTAGGCAATACAGTGTGATAGACTGGTGTAGGACGCTTGTTTGCCCAAAAGGGATAAATTTTCTTGTATTTTAGTTCTCATGTTTTTAGGCTTGAATTGACAAGTAATTTACTCTATTGTAAGGTAGTCAACTATAATCCTGAGTATAGTTGTTTGGATAAAGCGTTGATTCATATCAATAGCCCACACCAGACACTGGATTTCTCTGTATTATTAGACGTCCTACGTTGATTATCAATGTAATTTATTCTCAGTGCCGGATTTTCATTTCTTTCAGATTTGTATCCAGTGTCTTGTCTATTTATAACCTAACGAATGATGCTCTGGAAGGGGCAACAAAGTCCCAACTTTTTGCTCGTTTCTTGGTAGTGAATACCAGTTGAGGTTGCTCCCATTGGTTGTTACTGCGTGTTTAGTTTCGCTGTGATTCAAAATTTTGTGGTTCGGGTATGGATTGGTGAGCATTTTGCTCTGCATTTGCATTTTTGTGGGTTTATGTTAGTTAGCCCGTTTTGTTTTTCTTTGGAGCAGTTTGCTTTTTTTCACTTTCGACAGGAATATTAAGAGTGAGTTTATGGGAAGATCTGTGAGGATTAGATGTTGAAGTTGGCTTGCAGTAGGGGTTAAGTGTCCCTCTACTTGTTTTTGAGCAATAATGGGTTGTGATTATCCAACAAAATCGGAGAAGACTCTTCCATAATGTTTCTCCTTTCTTTTTTGTTCTGCATCTTGCTCTCTGAAAATGTTGTTCTTGCTAATGGAATTTTTGAAATTGATCCCTCTGAGAAACAATTTTGAGGATTATTCAATTCAGATGCTTTTTGCCTGAAAGTTGAAAGATGAAAGATGAACCTTCACCTCATATGGTTACTGCCTTAATGTGATGCCAAAAGAGAGGTACTAGGATTTAGAATTTTCCACCATTGTGTCCAGTAAAGTGCAAATGATGCGGGAGAAATCCAGCTTAGCAAGGAGGCTTTCTGTGTTTGGTGATTTGTACATCTTGGTTAATTCATAAGCGTGCATCACTTTTTTCTGAGATACTGATCTGTGGGCATATTTCAGCTGTTAGTGTTACAGCAAAATGCTTTTGTTACTAATCTACCTTCCCACTTTTCAGGCTTTCAACTGTTCTTTTTAGATTTTGAAGATATAACTCCTCTGCTAATGTCGTATTCATCTGCAATTCCAATCCAATGGCGTCTGTCTTCTTGCTGACAATTTTTGGGTTGTGCCACACTTCCAAAGGAGTTGTTTGTGCAGCCTTTATTTCAAGCTGCTATCCTTTGGTTGTTTTCAGCCTTTGAGTTCTGTAACGGCCAGTGAAGTCTCAGTGATTCCTAATGGCAATTGCAATGAGACTCCATCTGATCCCCAAAGGACTTACCAAGTTGTTGTTGCTGCAACTTGAGATATGGGTATTGGGAAAGATGGAAAACTTCTCTGTAGGCTGCCCTCTGATCTCAAAATTTTCAAGAGGATTACTCTCTCGACATTTGATCCTGGGAAAAAGAATGCAGTCGGAACGGTTAGAAAAACATGAATAATTATTCCTGCTGAGCAGAGGCCTGTACCTGGCTGACTCTGTTGTTCTCACTCATTCTAGGAGTTTTGATATCGCAACTGTAGAGAATGCCATCAAATGTGGAAGCATGTGTACTGCCTTGGATTTATTGGCTTCATCTCTTTATTGTTTATCAATTGAGAAAGTTTTTGTCATTGGTGGTGGCCAGAGGTATCTTAACATTTGTTCATAACTACAATTGCATATATGTTCTTCTCTTTCCACCTTAGTAACTTTTCTCTTTGGGTGGAGGCTCCCAACACTCCTGGATGTGATGCTATCCACAAAACCAAAGTTGAGACACCAGTTGAATTTGTCACTTTTTTGCCCATGGTTCATACATCTGTCTTTTACCCATGGCACTCGTCCTTTCCCATCATTAAAAACGATATCCACTAGCTACTTGTGTCGGTGTAGGATGTTCAGAAGTGGATTTCTGCCTCAGAAAAATTGTATGATCTTCAATGGTAAGACAGATTCTGTTAAGTTTGAGGTGAAGAATTTTACCTTTCTGCTCAAGATGATTTTTTAGAGACATGAAGAGTGCCTGTATCTGAGATTAGTCGAAGATGTACTGTTGAATGGCACTCCAAAGGATGACAGGACTGAAACTAGTACCATATCAAAATTTGGATGCCAAGTGTGTTTTGTAAACCATTAGTATCTCGTTAGCTGTTACATTCTATCTGGCACATCTTTTCTATCAAGTAGGAAAGTAATTACCAGTAAAACCATTAAATAAGACCACTTAATTTCAGCTTACTTTTTGGTCATACTTAGTTTATATATTTCGCCATGTGTCTTGCAGGAAGATATCTATTAAAAACCATATTTATCAAGGGTGCATCGTGTTCTTAGTTTAGATTTGAAGCAAGCATGTCTCCTCCCAAAATTAGATCATGAAGACAACCTGTAGAAATCTTAACCTAGCTGACTATAACAACTGATTGACATATTTGCCAGGACATACAGAGACTTTATGTCACGCCTGATAGAACAACAGCATGTTAGCGACAAATAAGAATCATTGGTCGAGGAACATCATATGTATCATTTGGACCTACAAGATGGAACTGCAGTCATGTTAATAATTTGTTAAAAAATATCACCTAAGAGGGAAGTTAAGCTTGAGGACTTGAAATATCTATTTTGAGAGGCAATGATGCTTCAATCAAGCATGTAGATTACATTTCCTTTAATTGATGAATAGGCCCTTCATGTATGATTTAATGAAGTGATGACTCCATGAAGTTGAGTTGGAAAATTGTAATTCTTGAAGTGAATACAAACGGTTGCTGAAATTACGATTCAGGGATCTAAAGTGAAACTTATATGAAAAGTGGATTGACGTGATTACTCCCAGATGAGCTTATTTGCCTTTGCTCTTAATTAGGACATATAATTTGTTTCCTGCTCATGTATCCCTTCAAAGATATTCTGGTTGTTTCGTTTGTGTTTAAGAAACTCTCTTTTGACTCTAATGTTGGGATGACTTGGTAAACTAATTTGAGAATGCCCATTATCCAACAAATTCTTCAGGGAAAAGGCATTCACTGGCTTCCCTCTACCGGAAGAGAGAAAAAAAAAAAAAAAAAAAAAAAAAGGAAAAAGACGAAAATGCCCTTCAGCCAAAGAGTTTTGGGTAAATGTGTTTCAAATGGTATAGTTTGAGGTTTTTTGTAACACAAGAAAAAGTTCAGGTAAATTTATCCCAAATAACATAGTTTGAGATTTTTGGTAGCACCAAAAAATTTAAGGTAAAATTATCCCAAGTGGCATAGTTTGGGATTTTTGATAACACAAAAAAAGTTCAGGATGAAATTATCACAAGTGACATAATTTAGAATTTTTTATGGTATTTTTTATTTTTTATTTTTATGTTGCTATAATTTGTTGTTTATGCCAGCTAAGTTGGGTCATGATGGATTAGTGATGATGAGCAGAAATGGAGCAAGGGAAAGCAGACGGAGAAGTTGAACAGCATGGTGCTATTTCACCAGGCAACTAATGACAAGGTTCTGTCCGAGGCACCCAAGTATAAGCTCATCACCCCATCCATCCTTTCTGATCGTGCAAGGGTTGGCCTTAATGTTAATCTTATGAATAAATATAATAGTCTCTGTCTTGGTTTAGGTATCTATTTTTTCCCCTTTTCCACTTGCAAGATAAGCCATCTAGTCATCTCTTATTTAATGAGATAGTAGCCGCTATGTTCACATTTGAACCTTTTTGAACATATAGTTATGGAATCTTTTATTGAGACTCTTACTTGAACTCGCGATCGGTGGGGCTGTAAAGCCCTCACCTAGGGCCATCGTGGCCGTGGGTGAGGGCACGAAAGCCTTCATTAGATCTAGGGGTTGCTTTGCCTGCAGCCAAAACTAGAACAATGAAGGTTAAAATGGCATGGTGTTTATATATGATTGGAGAAAGAGAAAGAGGAGGTGCAAGTACAGAGAAAACGAAATTCCATGTGAATTGGATGTGAATTGGAGGGAGGGTGCAAACGTGTTTATCGGGGCTCAAAGCAAAGTCATAGCTCATAATCTTCTAGAACACTAGAGATCACCAAGAAAGGCACAGCGAAGAAAAAGTGAATAAAGGTAGATACGTGAAGTCAGTTGCTGTGAAGAATTTTTTCGAAATAGCATCGTCTCCACGCGTCGCAACATCAATCGCTGCCCAACAACCTCGCCTTCCCTCCGTTTGAGCAGTGATTGATGCTCCAATTCCCAAATTCACACACTTCGGGATGTGAGGTCAGGAGGGCTCCGATGCGACGGTAGGGTCCTCTAAGCATAAGTCAATTGAAAAACACAAAAAAAAAAACCAAAACTATTTTATTTAGAATTGAAGAATTAGGATAATAGGTCTCCGACTGGATGGTATGATATTGTAAATGGATATGGATTCAAAGCAGCTGCCTGAGCTCTCATTTTTCTATTTCGGTGGTTTTATTTAGTGTGAAATAAAATAAACAAGATTCAACATTGCCAAAAAAGAAATATTTCTCTTCCACATATCATTCTCATTAGAATATCATGACATGTAGTAATTATAACAAACGAGACAATGGCCCAAACAAATCCCAAAATCTCAAGAGATTAAAGGTGCATTTATTTCAGGGAAAACTCAATCATAAATGGAAAACATTTTTCAAGAATACAATTAGTTTTCTTTTGTTTTATGATATATAATTGAAAACGTTTTATGATGTTCGGATCTTAATGGAAAATGATTTCAATCTCATGGCTTTATCTCAAGCAAAAGAAAATTTTCTATTTTTTAATATATTTTAAGAGAATTAAATTTTAAATTATTTTTCAATTTTATTTTTTGTCTTTTCTTTCCTTTTCTTTTTCCTTCCCTCGCCACAACTGGCAAGCTACAACCATAGGCGAGCTTCAAGCTCATCGGGATTTGGTGAGCCTTTGGCCTTGGGAGCTCGAGGGCCAAGTTGCAAGGTGACAAGCTCAAGGAGAGGTCGAGCTTGTTGGCCTCAATAGCCAAAGCATGTATCTTGTAAGAACCAACAAATAGCGTAGGAGGGAGAAGGAAAAAAAAGAAAAATTAAAAAACTCAAGGGGAGTAATTCCGGAAAGTGTTTTCACCTCTTTAGATTTGGGAATCTACTTTCCTAAATTTATGCTTGAATAATTTCGTTGACTTGAAAGTGTTTTAGATCGATTAGTTATTTTCCTAGAACCAAACTAGTGGAAATCCAAAATGCATTTTCCCCTAATGAATGCCCTCTAATAACCGTTCCAATATCAGTTAGAGGAAAACTTAACCCTAAAGGAATCATGTTAAAAAAAAAGATATATTTTTAGAATTATTGATCTCTAGTGAAATATACGTAATAATATTTAGACTATTCGTGTTCGTTGCATAAATTAACGTGGTGCATTCTGACAGAAAAAGATAAAAATAAATAATAAATAATTGGATGATTGCGTTATTATACACGTGTGGGGTCTGCTGACGCATTGGATGTCGAGGGTACTACGTAGGGTTAAAGCGTTGCACGAACCCTCTGCCTCCAATCCTTCCAATGGCCAGAGGAAAATGAGGGCACCTTGTAGATCGGTCAAAGAAGGTGGCACACGAAAATTTCGTAGATACCAAAGAAAGTCAGCTGCCAATTAAGGCGGAGCGTACCACATGCGTGAGATGGTCGGTCCACGAACCATGAACGTAACACACCCTTTTAACCGTTTGTATGGTTCTGGCTGTTAAGGTCGTCAGTGGAATCGCAGCAGGTAGATGGGTCCCGCCAGTCCCAGGATGTAACCCACGAAACAGGAAGGAAAACGGCAAAGCACGTCAACACCGCTAGAGGCTATTAGAGAATTATGAGCACTCAGTAAAAATTAGTTGAAAGCCTCCTTCGCGGGCATCGTCACCTATGAGAGTCGCCTGCCGTAGTCCCTTTAGTGAGGATGTTTAATCAGGTTATATTCTTTTATTTTAACATGCCAGTGCTCACACGCTTTGTACCTCTTATTGGCAAAAATAAAAATATTTTTCTTCTTCTCTAACTTGGGAATACCACCAAATTTTACGTCTCCTGTTTAGATGGACTATTTAAGGACTTGCTCAAATCCAAATACGGAGGTACTAAATTAGAGGTTTTACCTTCTCAATTTATGTTGGACTCAAAGCTCAATCTTGCTCTTGCAACTCGAGCTATAAGAACCCCCGCGCCCTTCTGTGCTGATGTAAGAGCAAGCAAATAATGCTACGTCTAAGGATTATGTTGGAGACCAAGATAATTAAAGGGCATGTCACTCTAATTGAATCGGAAGTCTCGACGATCTCAACAAGATTTAGTATTCATTTAGTTTCAAACAATCTCTTAGTGAGATTATATGGGATCACTGCTAACTGATCTAAAAATTTAATATATTAGATATTAAATAAAGACATGGTTTAATATTTAATTACTCTAATGCTCCACCTCACAAATACTCTAGTCCGATCATGGAAATTTAATTGAGGAAGCAAATTGGGTATGAAAATAGTTGAACTCAGGAATTCCAACTCTAATACCATATGACATTATGTGGCACTACTACCAATTGTTTTAAAAGTTTAGGCTATTAGATGAAAGTTTCGTTTCATATTTAATTACTCTAATGCTCCTGATGAAACAACATCTCCTTTTTTTATTTCTCCCCTTTTACAAGAAATTCAATGTAAAATTCATCATCAACAATCCTATTTTGAACCACTGGGTTTCTCTTAGTGACGACTCTTCTTACATAAGAATAGAGAGGTGAAAGGTTCGAATATTTACTTTCTTAGAAGAATTAGAGTTATGACGATTTAGTTTCAAGAGTAGATTTTGATTTTCACACCCTGCAAGGAGGTAGTATAAAAGTCTGAGCATTAAAACAAAAATAAAATAGGATCGATAATTTTTTTTTTTTATGTTGGAATCCATCTAAGGAAAAAAAAAAAAAAGTGAAAAGGAAAGAAAACGTGTTAAGAGAGTTTCCATGGAGTATCCTCCCAACGTGATTTCTGGATGGCATTCTCAATTGACGTTGGAATCCGGGAACGAAGGGCTTCTTCTTCTTATTTTATTTTTTTTGAAAAGGCAAAAGATCAAGACCCCTCTAAACTACGTCTTTTGCGTCCGACAATTCTAGGTCTCTGGATTTTCCCTTTTAAATCCATTTGTTTACTCTTAAGACCTTGATGGAGATAGGCTGGTGGCACTAGCATCTAGGGGTGTGCAATGAAAACCGCCTGAACTAGGATTGGACCAGATCGATTGGTTCTGGGCGGTCCTAGAGGGTGTTGGTTCGGTTTCACATTCCCATTTTAAGAACCGGTGGCCGGTTGGTCCGGTTCCTAGTTCCAATGTGGAAACCGAACCAACCAAACTGATCATTTTTATTTATTTATTTTAAATTTCTGAACAACTTTCTAATTTATTAGACTAAAAGAAAAAAAGAACAATCCTCTAAATTCTACCATTGCTTTACTTTCCCAATTCTCTTTCCTTTTCTCTTGCTAACCCTAATTTGAGCAAAACTAAGGTAGAAGTCTGAATTTAACTTTTGTTGATTTGGAGTTTTCTTTTTTTGCTTTTCTAATAATACGTATTTGAATTAAGGGATGTATATTTTTGAAAGTCTACATGGACGTATATATTTTTTTCAATGTAATAATAATAAATGATTTGGTTCATCGAAATTAGACCCATTGGTCTCTAGTTTCAAGACTAGTCGGTCCAGTCCACGGTTCCAAAAATGAGGAACTAATTATACTGGTTTGGTTCCCAATTCTTGAACCATATCGGATCGGACTGGAAATTGATTACCCCTATTGACGTCCACGATGGATACCAGGACAGAACCATCGATGAGCAGCATCAGACAGAACCATCGATAACCAATTGTCGTGTCACTATCCTGGCAGTGCACGTAATAATTAACTTAGAAAATTTTTCGCTTTTATCGTCAATGAGCTGCCAAATTTCGTGGGCCCCCGTCTTCCCCTTAAGGAGCATGTATATACACTGAAGTCTGTTTATGGAGTTCTCACGGCTGACACTTAGAAACACCATTATTAACATATTCGATACATCACACCATTCTTTGCGCATTCGCCTTGCTCTTGCAGCTCCGTCTCTCTTCCTTTGTTTTTCCCCAATCTACACACATTCAAAAATGCCAATTTTCATGCCGAATGAATGGAACAAAATCGAGGCCATCGTCACCTTCATCATTCCGATTCTAGTCAACTTCATTACTATGAAATATCAAGGGATGCCGGATTCCCCATTCGACACCCACCCCGTCACTGTCTTCCTCACCATCTTCACACTCCTTCTCTATTGCTTCTTGTCCCTTCCACTTGTTGCTCGCCTGCCGGTCTTTCACAGTGCTCGTGGTGTCCGCATCTTTCTCTTTCTCAGGGTCTTTTCCTTTCTTTCTGTAGCTTTCCTCACGTCGCTGTTGTTCCGAGGACTCTCCTTCTTTCTCCTTTATTTGCCGTTGTTGATGATGCTCTTCCTGGCTCACTCATGGGATCTTGTTCGGAACCTCAAGCAAAAGATGTTATTATCCACATTTGACCGTATGTTCGGCCGTGGAGGAGGAGCCCTTCTGCCACGCACGATTGCCGACGCACGTTGATTCGTAGTGTACTGCTTGGTTGGTCGTCGGTGTAAGGCAAGAGTCGGAGAAAAGAAGGTTTAAGGTCGCGACACGTGTCCCAAATGGCCCATTGTCAGAGTTTTTTGAAAACTCTACTCTCTTCTCTCCTCTCTCTTCTCTGCTTCAGCTGCACCATCTCTCACCTGTCTCTCTCTTCGCCGCCCCCTCTCTCCCACCGACCGGAGGCAGAGCCGCGCAGTGGTTCGTCGGACGAGTCACCGCACCCTTGTCCGACCGACGAACTACTGCGCCCAATAGACGAACTTTACGACGGCGGAGATGGAGGCGGAGCCGCGCAGTGTTTCGTCGGATGAGGGCTCAGTCGTGACTCCGCAGGAGAGAGAGGGCACAGCCGGGGTGAGCGACTCGGCGACGGCGGAGCTCATCTGACGGACCACCATGCGGCGCCGCCTCCGTCTTGAAAGGTTGCCTCCGCCATCGGGTGTGGTAGTTCGTTGGTCGGTCAAGGGCGCGGTGGCTCGTCTGACGAACCACCGCCAGTCTCCGCCTTCGCTAGGTGGGAGAGAGATGGGGGCGGCGAAAGAGAGAGAGTCGGCTGAGGGAGAGTGCAGGGGAGGGTGGAGAGAGATGAACATGCAATTACATGCTGACACGTATGAATATCGGCTGGGACGTTTTGAAGATACTTTTTTTTGTCCCTTTTCCACCTCTATTCACATCCACGCTCCGCCCGGGCTTGGTCATCTCCACCGCCTAAAGCCGCCACGACCTCCGATCCTGAGCCGCCGCCCCTCCGTGGGCACCTCGGCCTGCGGACGAGCCATGGCTCGAACTCAAAACTGTTGAGCGACGGTGGACCGTCGCATCTTGGCCGACCTCCGCGTCCACCCTCTCCGTCGTCCCAGCAGCTGAGCGGCAGATTTGGAAACGCTGAGCAGCGGGGCCAAGACTCCGGCTCTGGAGCCCATGGCCGTGAGCGACGACGGTTCCAGATCTGGAAGTTCGTCGACCTTCGCGTCTCCCTCCTCCGTTGTCGCGTGTGAACAAACCGTCGTCTCTCGCGGTCAAGGCTCCACATGTGGCATGCACACTTTCAGCCCAGCTTCAGCCATGGCTTCTCTCCCGACTAAATCCAGTCCCTCGCGGTGAGATCTGGAAGTGAGGCACCGGATGGAGGCTAGGGCCAAGCTGGAGAGAGATGCGGCCCCGAAACTCCTACTCCGCCGATGGCGATGGCGGAGGTTGGGCTCGTGGCTGCGGATGGAAGAAGAGGAAAAGAGAACTCCAAGTGGACATCGGGATCTTTAATTCATTCCCTGATTCCATATGTGCCGATTTGTGATTGGTTAAGAATAAATGAGCGCACGACGTTTCTTAAAGCCCTGAATATTTTCTTTTGTCGGTGGCACGAGGAGAAATAAAGGAAAGAGTTTTATAGTGTATTGTAGGTTAAGGATCTGAGAGAGTGTAGGACGCTTGTCTCCCCAAAAGGGAGTATATTTTCTTGAATTTTGAGTTGTCTGCTGATTATAGCTTCATCGAGACGCTCGAATTGCGAAGTTATTTATTCCGTCCTGAAGGCGAGTCTACTATAGTCCCAAGAATAGTTGTTTGGGTAAAGCATTCACAATAATAGCCCACACTGGACATAGTGGGTTTCTTTGTATTATTAGATGTGCCACGTTTATTGTCCACGTAAGTTCTTTTCACTGCCGGATAATCCATCTTTCATATTTGTATCCATATCCAGTGTCTTGTCAATTGTAACCTGATGAATGACGCTTTGAAAGGGGAATTAAAGCTCATACTTTTTTGATTGCTTTTTGGTAGTGAAATCCAGTCGAGGTCGCTCCCATTGGTCATTCCTGCATGTTTAGGTTGGCTGCGATTCAAAATTTTGCAGTTCGGGTGCAGATCGGTGAGCATTTCACACTGCATTATGGATTTTTCTAGGCTAATGTTAGTTAGCGAGTTTTGTTTTTCTTTGGAGCGATTTGCTTTTACTTTTCACTTTTGACTTGTTGTCTGTCTTGGCAAATGTCTAAATGCTAGGTTTTTCAGTTCCATTGTCTATGAATGCATGTTTGATGTTTGGTCTTGGCATAGAATTAGAGGGGGAAAGTACAATGACTAGGAATATTTAGAGTGAATTTCATGGGAAGATCTGTGAGAATTTCTCGATTCATTTGTGAATTCCTCATATGCTGAAGTTGGCTTGCTAGGGTTTAAGTGTCCCTCTATTTGTTTTGAGCAATAATGGATTGTGATCATCCAAAAGAGTGGAGAAGAATTTTATAATGTTTCTCCTTTCTCTATTGTGCTGCATTCTTCTTTCTGAAAATGTAGTTCTTGCTAAAGGGGCTGAGAAACATTTTTGAGGATTATTCAATTTAAATGCTTTTGCCTGAAAGTTGGAATATGAATCTTCGCCTTCCATAATTAGGTCTTAACGTGATGCCAAAAGAGAGGCATTAAGATTTGGAGTTTTCCACCACTGTGTCGAGTTAAGTGCAAGTGATTTGGGAGAAATCCAGCTTAGCAAGGAGGCTTTCTGTGTTTGATGATATGGACAGCTTAAAATAAAAGGAGATTGAAACGTCATATTTTTATTTTCTTAATTAAAAAATGATTACAAGAATACGTACGATATATATACACACACATATAGATATGGTTAACCCTCTCGATACAAAATAACTATTCACTATTCTACCTCTACTATTATTTCCTAACACTTCCTCTCAAGTTGAGATGTAGATATTAAATAATTCCAACTTGTTACATAAAAAAATTCACTCTATTTCCCCCTTAAAGACTTAGTAAAAATGTCTACAAATTGATCCTCCATTAGCACTACCGTGTCACCTAGGACGGCCACGCTAATTGGACCGATATGTCAACAATTTTTGGCCAAAATTAGCTGGAATGGTTTTATTAGTAATTCGTTAAAAAATTTAGAATTAAATTGGTAAATTCTCAAAAGGTTTGAACTAAAGTAACATAGATAAAAGATTTAGAATTGAAGTGGTTAGAAATTTTCCAAAATAGTTGATGTAGGCAAGAATCAAGGATGCGTTACGATGCTAATTTGAGTGAAAAGAGAGGAATTATTAGGTGGATGGAAAAGGAAGAGAAATTTTTATTATATGAAAAAGAAGAAGGAAAAGAAAGATTCCCATGTTAAGAGAGTTACCGCGAAGTGCCATTGGTAGTATAATTGGTTGACGACACATTAATGTCCAATTCGTCGGCCTAAAATAATAAGGAGGTAGAAGGGTCAACCTCAGGTCCTGACCAAAAACCGAATTCGAGTTCATACGACTAGTGGGAACAGATAAAGAAGTTGATTTTTTATAGGTTGGATTTCTTATTTCCCCGCGAAGCGACATAAAGTTCCCATTTCGTCATCGGAGATTTACAGATTATTAAATGAAATTGATCGCCGTACCATGGGACCACAGAAATTAGGACCGGTCGTGCGGTCTTTGGTTTCAATAATGTCGGTCAATAATGTCGGCCAACTGACAAACTAAAAGCAATCAATCCTTTCGTGTGATCTGCTGTAGTTCCGATCAAACAAATTTCGATACTAATCAGACCCTAGCCAAATCAATACATATAAGAAAAAAAAAACCAATACATATAAGGCAGGACGATCGCTCTCCTGTTCGGAAGACTTCTAGAAGTAGGTTAATTCAAACATCATGTTTCTATTTTTAGGCCTAATACCTTGAATAACTTTTTGATTCCACTAAGATCTACTTAACGTTTTAGTCTTCCTTGCACCCACGATGTACGAGCTCATCCACAAGCAGCTCTCTTAACCAAACTATTCTAACCTCTATTTGTTAACCACAATCATTTCCAGCACATTAATTAAAAATTTCCTTTAAAAGTAATTGTTTCTTATAACTGATTGATTTAATTATGATTAGGGTCAAAGCCACACAAAACTCTAAACTATGCCCCTTTGACATATTTACCCCAAATTTTTGGTTACCTCAAACTTGTAACTATGTGACATATTTATCCCAAAAATTTAGTATCATAGAAAAAGTTTTGGATTTTTCGTGTTATAAAAAAAGCTAGAGGTAAATGTGTTCACATGTATAAATTTGAGATATTTTGTGTCACAATAGTTTTGGATGAATATGTTACATTGGGTAAAGTTTGGAGGTTTTTGGATAAATGTGTCATATTGGATATCTTTGCTACATAGGCAATTGTTCTTGTTGCCTATATAGTAAAGAACACAAGTTTTACTGAATGGGATGTCATACACTTAATCATTAGCGATAAACAAAAATTTTGAATCACGTAAATCATGACAAAAATAGACGTTATCTTTGGTACAGGATGTAAGAGATTCGATAACAACAATTATGAATTAAATTTGGTAACAAATATTAAAAATTAAAAAGGTCTGTTATCCCTTGTATGTATTGCTTGGCAGGGTACTTGATTCTGAGAGAAGTATTCCTGGCCGATTACTAGCAAAATTTCAAGGATATGAATGCCCAGAATTATTTTGGCTAAAAAGGGTAAAAAGTAATTGTTTTTTGCTTGTCAAAATTTGCGAAATGTCATGATTATTATTATCTTCATTTTTCTACGATGGTGAATTTTGTCCTTGAATTTTCATTTTTGCCAATTTGGTACTTGTACTCTTTCTATATAACCAATGTAGTCTTTTTAAGTTACTTTGGTCCAATTGACGGTTTTAATCTGACTCGGCCATTGAACCTCTATTTGTTGATGTGGCCGCATGCATCATCCCGTCACTTCAGTGAAAATTATAGAAAATGAAGAGAAACCGGAACTTAATAAAAATTGTCCATATCAATGTCTATGCCATATTAGATGGCTGACATATCCGTCAGCGATTTCTAACCAAATATGATCGAATTGATTTAATTGGCCAAATGTGAAGATATTTTGAACTCAATTGACAACATATTTTTAACCTAGACACTAAGGGTCTGTTTGGTAACATTTCTATTTTTGGAAACAATTTCTTTTAAGAAATAGTAGAACTATTTCTATTCCCTAGAACAATTTCTAAGTGAAATAAAATGTTTGGTAACTATAAAAATTTCTTATTCTCAGAATAGAAAAATAATAGAAATGCATTTAGTACCGAAATTATTTTTGTTATTTCTTTCTTCCCTGATAGTGACAGAGACCGACGGGTGGCGGCGGCGACCCTCGCCCATCAGCCACCACTCGCCAACTGCCGCCGGTTGCTATCGCCACCCATCGGTCACTGCCGCTGGGGGAAGGGTAGAGGCGAGAGGCTGGCGATTGGTGGTCGGCCGATGGCCAGCGAGTGGGGGCGGCCAGCGACAGGTGGCGGCGATCGGCGGCCGGTGGGTGGCGACATGCTTAGACGGTGAGTAGTCCTCAAGAAATAGTTTCTAGAAATTGTTCATAGGAATAAGAAGCTACTTTTTTTTATTTCTCATTTCTACTCCAAATCTATTTCCAGAAACAATTTTCTATTCTCGGGAATAGAAAAATTAGTTAGCATTACCAAACACATTTATGTTCTTTTTCTATTCCAAGGAACAAAAGAACACAAAAATATAGAGAGAAATGTTAATAAACGGAGCCTAACATGCAGGAAGTGATCATGTAAGTGCACAATTATTAAAGTAATAATGAATAAAGAAATCAAAGAAATTGCATCAAAGGAATTAAACACACCAAAGCAAGCAATTATTTTTGGGGTCTTCTCTTATCTTGAAATTAGAAATTACCTATATGACATGTAATTTCGTTTAACTACATGGCTTAGTTCTAATGACAGGCAATTTCTAATTACATGAACCTAGCAAGTAGATTATAACATGTATATGATATTATTGGTGTTTTTAAAAAAATTCGTAACTAGAAATAAATTAAACTAGAAATATACCTAAAGTGAGAAATTATCTAATTTAGGTTAGTAAATGAACTCATCTAAATCCTATCTTATATTGGATACTTATCTCAACATGCAATTTCATTTTAAAAATGTTATTAAAATAGCAAAATATCTACCTAGTCCTATCATGCAATCTAAATGATATGACCTGCCGGGCCATCTTTTTCAGATTTTTGATACTTCAAAAATATGGAAATTTTCTATTATAGAGATAAACTCACCTAATCCGCAAGGCAATACACAAAGATTTAAAATTAAAGATTACAATAATAAAAAAAAACCATCATCTCACGGGTTTAATTAAAGATTATTCTAATCTTATACAAGACAATTATCAATTAATAAGTTGAAATAATTTAAAAAAATGACCTGATAACTTCACGGATCAACTCAATCAAAAATTTTAAGATTAAAATGATTAAAATTGAACATTTTAAAAATGAATTGACTGTTGTATGATAGATTTAAGAATTTTTAGATAATTATTTTTATATTATATCAAGCAAATTAATGACAAATGTCCAGTTGCTTTGCTGAGAATTAATAATTTTGGAAAACATTTTTCATGAAATGATTCATTTTACGCGTCACTTAAAAAAATTAGTCAACAAATATATTTCCATCAGCAGCAATGATATATGCTCAAACGAAAAATGAATATATTTTATGTCATTCATTTTGTTACTTAGAAATACCAAGGTTAGAAAATGCATGCACCTTGGGCCTTTCTTGCTCGTGGTCAGGTGAATAAGGCCTTGTTTGGCTCCTTGATTCTATTTTTTTTTTCCTCCCAATTAAAAATAGAACAGAAACTAGTTTGGTACCTTTTTTGTTACCGGAAATAAATTTGGAGCAGAATCAATACGTAAAAAATAGTTATTTTTTTTTCCCGCAAACAACTCTAGAATTTAACCTTTTTTTCTCTCTTTTTGTTTCTTCCTTCCTTTTGTTTTTTTTTCCTTTAGCTAGTTGCCAGCCCTTGAGACAAGGGCCAGTGACCGGCTAAAGGAAGAAGAACAAAAGGAAAAAAAGATAAAAAAGTAATAAAATTATTAAAAAATTAAAGAAATACTAAGTCACAATAGAATTTGAGGTTCGTACTAAACGTATTTCTATTATAGGAATAAAAATATTGTATACTTACCAAACGTCTTCAAATGCTCAAAAGCTCGTTCAAGGAACAGAGTAAAAAATAATTATTTTTGAGCAGAAATTGTTTCCGGGAATAGAATGATTACCAAATGCACCTAAATAACTCAGTCACATGAGATGCTAGTCTAGAAAAGGACAAATTAATAAAAATAATAAAATGAAGAAAAAAAATTTACGTTCCAAGATTGGCTCTGGTCAACAAATTCAATGCACAGTCCTAAACATTGTCACTAATTTTCAATCTACATTGCACGAGCTTCATTTTATATTTTCTTTTGTAAAAAAGTAAAAAGAAAAGAACATCAAGGAACAAGCACGTTTAAAATCTCCCAAATACTCCGTATATTTTCTTGTAAAATATTGCGTTGGAAGTACATAATAGAGATAATAGAGCGAGATTAAGTAGAGAAAGCAAATAAACACTAAAGATAGTAGAGAAAGCCAGAAGAAAATTTTTATTTCTCACTATTTGTGCTCCTATTTATAAGAAAACAAGGACGCACTTATCATTAATGTTAATGTATTTAATAATACATATATTGGATAGGAGATGAATATTCATTGGATATGGAGATGTACTCAAACTGTAGGATACAAATGTATCATAATAGGTACATGAATATAATGAATATTCATACATATATTGGATAGGAGAATGAACATTCATTGGATAGGGAGATGTACTTAGAATGTAGGATCCAATGTACCATAATAGGTACATAAATATAATGAATATTCATTTATGTATTTCATAACATATTTCGATTTATCTTTTTTTGTTGGTCAAGTTATTATCATTCATAAATAGTTTCACTTAACTTTAATACAAGAAAATGCTCCGTGATACATGCCTTAAAATTAAAAGAGGAAAAGGCCAGAAAGGAAGGGGAAGATTTTCGGAGCAAAGACAAAACTTCTTTGTGTGAGATAATTGAATTATGATCTAGTCAACATAAGCATTTTGTGTAATACCGTTATGCAGACTATTTTTTTTTTTTGATGACCCAGGGAACCCCGCACCCCGCCGATAGCTAGGGGAGTAAATCCTGGGGGCCGCACGTGTTAGCCACCACACACATGCAACCAGGTAAGTCACCCTATGACGAAGTTGGGATTCGAACTCTCGACCTTTTGTGAGAGGAAGAGAGCGTGAACCAGCAACCCCACCCATGTGGGTGGTGTCATGCAGACTATTTTGTTCTTACTAATTTCTCGATTTTTTATGTGATACAAACATACATTAGTGATCTTGCCCATGGTTTTTATGGATTTTTTCTATACTATCTTTTAATATGAGCACAAAGATCCGATTACTAGAAAGTCCATGGAACAATGCTAACACATTCACATTCTATTTCATTTATTTAGGCTTTGTAGAAAATACTTTTTTTTTTTTTTGAACATGATTGTAGAAAATACTAAGAAGGACCTGAAACTTGGCCTTACTAACGTGTTGATCAACTATACACTGAAATCCTAGATATCCCCGGGTACATTTGGACTAAATCTATTTACTTGAAATTGACATTTATATTTTCGCTTTAGTGAAGAGGAGAAAGAAAAGCAAATTCTCTGAAACCGAAAGCTGGAGAAGGCCTCAAACTCCAAAGTTCGAGTTTGCGGGGTCCTCAAACTATTGTAAGTCTTTGGTTGAAGTGCAAAGCCCAGAGAGAGAGAGAGAGAGAGAGAGAGATGGCGAGGAAAGGACAGGATTGAAAAATGGATATTTTTATATTGAATACAAGATTGAAGACTTTGACCAGCATTACCAACAACCCCCGGCCATAAACTCGGAGTATACGCAACTTTCCATATCACTCAGTAATGGTAAAAATGACTTTTTAGGTATTAAGTAAAACAACATCCAATTCATGAACACGGGTCCTGAGCCCTGATGTCGGCCAAAACCTCGGGTCCGTGAATTCACAAATTTACCCATTAACGTTGGGCTTGTGGGGTACTTGTGGGGAAGCTCTATTCACGAACGTCCCGATGCCATGAACATCGCGAGAACCAGACGTTGAAGGCAAAAGTTACATGAAAGTAGCACAACTTGAAGCCACAACTCGACCTAAGATAATCACTTTCTTCTCTATTAAATTTGTAGATTTACAAATTGAAGTGAAAGATGAAGAAACAGAGAATGATCGTTCTTGGTGACAACAAAAACAAAAACCATATGACCCATTTATTGATAGAGTAGCCATTTATTTTGCGGAAAATAAATTATTTGAAAAATATTTTTGTAAAAACAATCATTTATGACTTTTATAGAAACAAATTAACGAAAAATATTTTTATTATTCATAAAAATATTCAAGCATAAATTGTTATCAATAATGAAAATATATTTTATTGAGTAATTATTTCAAGTGATATGATTGATTATTTTTAGGAAAATATTTTTGAAATTATTTATTTTTCGCGAAATAAATAGAGCCCAAGGCCTCAATCCAATCCTAAGCTCTTTTCCATCCTTGAAGTCAAAGGATTTTTTGTAGGTCTGGAAATTACATCCTTCTAAATTATATCCTTATACGTCAAACAATTCTAGGTCTCTGAAAATCCCACAAGTTTCCAAATTTTCCTTATAAATTCATTTGATTACTCTTTGGACCTTGGTGGTGGTGGAGGTGGGTCGTAGCAAATAGACAATGGGGAATGGGGCAGAACCGTAAATGGGCAGCTAGAATTTGACCTGTTTCTAAATTTGTGGGAGGAAGGCATAATCTGGTATCTAGTGTTGTACCCGAATTTCATAAATACATATATATCTTGAAATAGGGGAAAAGAAGACAAACATCCATTGTCTTCTTCTTTTCAGGAGAGGAAGAGATCCATGTTAGAAAAAGGGAAAGGTTCCCCTTGTTAGAATACTGGGGAACTAGTTTATTCCCCAAGATTCTGAGTTCCCCAGTACTCTAACAAGGGGAACCTTTCCCTTAGTTCCCCAATATTCTAACAAGGGGAACCTTTCCCTTTTTCTAACATGTCTTCCTCTCGCGCTTAGCACTGTTCAGAACAAGGGGAACTTTTGACATGGATCTCTTCCTCTCCCAGTATACGTGAAAAGGGGAAAAAAAAGGTTCATTCTCCCCCAGAAGCATATCTATATATGTCTTCTATTCCTCTCATAGCTGATACTCAAAAGTGGCATTCACTTTGCTTTTGCAGCTCTGTCTCTCCTTGTTTTCTTCATCTATACACATTCAAGAATGCTAAATTTCGTGGGTGATCAATGGAAATACGTTGACGACATTGTCACCTTCATTGTTCCAATTCTGATCAACTTCATAACCATGAAATATCAGGGGATGCCAGATTCTCCATTTAACACCCACCCCATTACCATCTTCCTTACCATCTTCACTCTCCTTTCTATTGCTCTGCTTGTCTACCAGCCTTCCATATTGCTTGTGGTGGTTGCACCTTTCTCTTCCTCAGGATCCTTTCCTTTCTCTATTTAGCTTTCCTCATGTCGTTGTTGTTCTGAGGCCTCTCCTTCTTTCTCCTCTATTTGCCATTGTTGATACTTCTCTTTGGAGCTCACCTATGGGGTCTTATTCAGAAGCTCAAGCAAAAGATTCTAGTATTGGCATTAGTCCATTGGTTCTGCCATCGAGGAAGAGCACTTCCACCACATACGGTTGCTGATATAGATTTCATGTGAGAATTGTTTCTAGGCTAGTTTATATTTGCGGAACGGGAAACTAAACCGACTCTCAGGAAGGATTAACCTTAAATCGATAGATCCAATTCTCTGAGTTGAACAAGACCAGATGATCACCCCTATTTATTATATTTATTATACCTAGTTTATACTAATTATGGATGGTCTGGAAGGACTTCCCATGTGGACCTTTATGAGGAAGGAATATTTTTTCACTATAAAAATATATATAATTTTGGTAATAATGTACGTTTGAAGGAGTGGACATGTACAAATCATGGCCATTTGAAGTTTTTGAACATAGCCACTGGATATGTCCACGGGAACAATGCCGCAAAAGAACCACTTCTGTTTCAAGTATATTGAACATTTTATCTCATATACTTGAAAATGACATTTGTTTAGAATGAACCTCTTCGGTCTTGCCACGGCTTACTTTTTTTTTTGAAAGCGCCAATTATTTTTGGCCTAATTGTCTAAAAATCATCAATTTTAAGTTTAGTCCCACATCTACCCCAACTTTTTTTTATCTGGAAAGAAAGCTCAAACTTTAAATCTAAAACCAAATTTGTTGAGAACTTTTTTTGTCTAAAAGTACCCAACTTTATATCTTGTCCTGATTTTTTTCGCCTAAAAAAATCACAAACTTTTTATATGGTCTCAAATGCGTTCCCATTAACACTCTGTCCAAAAATCACCATTAGTTGTTTGACTTGGCATTTCCATATTGGTAACAAATCCACATTAGCAAATGACATGAAAATTTACCTTTAAAATGAAACCATTATTTAATATGAAAATTAGGAAAAGTGGGGATGACTAACAACAATTTTTGGATGGAGATATAATGAGGACAGATTTTAGACTCAAGTGAAAGTTGGTGTTTTTAATTAGACAAAAAAAAAAAAAAACATTTGGAGCAGATTTGAACTGGACTAAAAGTTAGGATTCTTTTGAGATAAAAATGAAGTTCATGACATAATTAGGACTAGATCCAAAATTAGGTGGTTTTTAGGGAATTAAACTAATTATTTTTATAACTCCCAAAAGTTCGACGCCAATGTAATTGGGATGCATTGGATCATATATTTGGACATGGCAAGCACCTCCCACCAACTCCTACTTGAAATGACAGTGGATTTAGACATCTTGAGCCGAGGTAACGAAAATTCACGCACTACTCGGCCTTTCTTGCTCATCCTCACGTGGTGAAGGGTAGTTGAGCACTTGCGAATATTAGTCCGAACCAACTCGAACCAATTGTTCAAGATGGTAGCGAGAAATGATTCAATTCCTGATTTGGGTTTGGAATTGCTAATTCTACTCAGAAATCGCTAAAGAAGTCTCTTTTAGGGGAAGAAAACACATCAAAAATCGAAAATTAAACTATAGTCTTCAACATGAATAAATGATAATCTAATTACTTGAACATATTTTGTTGTGAAATGGTGTAATTTTATATATTATTAAAAAAATTTGATCTTTTGCACAAACACAAAAAAATTCCGATTTGTTCATTTCTCGAATCCAAAAATTGAGTTTGGCCAATGAAGTTACTCATTTTTAGACTCGTTACAGACCCATTCATAGCAGTTGTCTCAAGAGATTAGTCCTGAAAAGGAGATCGTTTCACCAAATACACATCCTCCGGTCATTGGTCGAAGAACCCAAGCTTTGGCAATCAATTATGCGTCTTGATCGGTGCACACTTTGTGGTATGCTTGCCATTTTCGGATATAATTTCCTCGGGTTCCTCTCCGGTCGCCTACACACGAGCACTCTTCTCTTTTTGGGGTATTTCGTTTCTGCATGTGTCGTTCATGGAAGAAAGGTAAAGAAAAAATATAATTTCTTCCTTTGTGTCAACCGTTCCCTCCTTGGACAGGTGGGGAGTCCAACGTCTCCGGCTCACACTCGATGGGTTCAACTTAATCTTCATTCTCATATAGCCAACATACATTTACATTGATTTGGGCTACTGGCTTCAAAACGGAAGGGAATTCCCATCCGTCTGGGGATTGTAAAGCTCAAAACTTGTGTACACATTACATTATTTAAGAAACATAGAGCAGAAAAACAACGAAACTATCAACTAAGTTGAACCCATCGAGTGTGGTGACGAAGATTCCAGACAACATGATAGAGAGCGAAGCTCTCATTTCAGAGAGAGACTTATCAATTCCATGAACTTGTAGGGAAGCAGATGGATCATACTAAATGATGACGACGAATACTGAATTCTGTCACTGAACTCACCATGAGAAGGAGGGCTCAAAGGCAAGAGCAGGGAAGGTAGATGGTTGAAAGGCCCAACTAGGCTTAAAATGGGCCTCAAATCAGGTTAGGAGGCTTGCCAGTTGCCACCACTGTCCACCGCCGCGGTATTCTTGATGCTTGGCAACTCGAGACTGACGAAATAGCTTAACTAAATGTTCCATATGTGAGATTTCTAAGAAACCGGATTCAACATTGCCGCAAAAGAATCACTCCGCTTCCATATATGATTTTTCTGGAAAATCATGACATGCACGAATTAGAACAAACAAGATAGAAATCATAAAATTACTTCAGTAGACTAACGGCTATGAAAAAACATATTTTCTGATGTGCCAACAGCTTGGAAACATCTTAGATTTGAAACAATACTCCTATGCAGTTCCTTGGCGCTGCTGTCTCCTTTGTTTATTCGTATGCCACTTACCACTGTTGGCTGTACACTAGTAGACACTACAAGTCTGACATGAAATGCATATTGGCAACCGTACTTGGCAAAAGTGGTGTCGTTCTTTCTTCACGTAGTCTATGGCAGAACAAATGTACAAATGCAACTTCTAGAATTTGTTGCTTTAGCAAATGAAAGAGTTTCTGAAAGAGACCACGTAAGTGAGCTGCAGAGACTAGTATCAACATTGGAAGATAGAAGAAAAAGAAGAAGAGTCCTTGAAACAACAATAACATGAGGAAAACTGTAGAGAGGGAAAAGGAAAGGATCATGAGGAAGCAAAAGGTGCGAGCACTACAAGCAATATTAAAGGCTGGGATAAGGAACAAGTGGAAGGAATAAGGAGCAATAGAGAAGGAGAGATAAGATAGAGAGGAAGGTGGTGTTGAGGAGAATTGGACTTCCCTTGATACTTCACTTTGATGAAGTTGAGCAGAACTAGAGGGATGAAGGAAAGAATGGCATGGTCTTGCTCCGTTAGACATGCCTAGACTTGTGAAGCAGGTGGATTGGGTCACAAATTATCTGACTCAAATTGACCCATTAATTAGTTTATAACTCATTTATTCACAATGTAAATTTTTTGACCCAATCCATACTCAATTTGACCCATATTGTTAAAACACTTCCATATTTAAACCAAATTTAGGAAAAATTATTTCTTATGATTTTTTTTAAGAAAATTATATTGCTAAAACACTCCCGTGAAAAGCAAATCTAGTGGACAATTTTTATAATTTTAAAAAATTGAATTTTTATATTTTTAATTTTATTGTAGTTAATGCATTGGTCATAACAAATAAAATGCATGAATTTTTTTTAGTTAAAAAGGTCTGAACATTGTGTCTATTAAATTTTGGCCAAAATTTTATAATAAAAGTAATTGGTAATTGAAAAAGTAGAAAATCTATACAATATTTAACGGCAAAAAGGGCAGAAAAGAAAATTAAAAATGAAAAGCTCAAATTGGGATTCTTTGTGATTTAAAATGTTCATGGTTGTGTGTCTCATGTTGCTTTTGATTATGGTCTTAAATGTCAATGTGTAGCTGTTGAAGGTGGTGGAGGTGGCCATGAATTAGATTCATGAAAACCAAGAGGGATAGAAGATCATGAAGTGAGATCACGAGAGTGGAGAAGAAGAAAAGAAGAAGTTAGCGAGGCTTTTAATTGAAAAAGGGTTATAAATGAATTTAGGCTAGACCCAATTAAAAATCCTTATATTTCGGCCTTCTCATTTTTAAAACCCATCATGGCTAATATGCAAAATAAATAGTGACCTATTAACGGCCCATTTAAATAAATATGAGTTCATAAAGGCGTTATGGACATAGTTTGACAGGTTTAGTCACGCTTTTTAATAGGCATTTTGAACTTGTATATATTTGGAGAAACAAGAAGAGGAAGAGGAAGTTTAAGGGCATTAAATTCCAAGTGAATTGGAGGGGGTACTCCAAACGTGTTTATAGTGACTCAAATAACCCAGAAATCTTACAAAATAGTAGATGAAGGGAAGGACCAAGAATTGGGCGAGTGGAAAAGAGAGAGAAATTCTTTTTATATAAAAAAGAAAAAGAAAAAAGAGAGAGAGAGAAAGATGTGCGCGTTAAGACAGTTGCCGCGAAGTATCTTTGGCGGTAGAAAACTTCGATGACCCATTTTGTTCGTCGTTCTTGGGTGGTACTAAGAGAAACGAATTCTGGTTGATTACGAAATCAAGTGGGGCCCAATAAAGTAGTTGCTCTTCAAGGCTTGGATTTCTTAATAATAGGACCGTGCGAAGTGACGGAAGTATACAAATAAAAAGAAACCGCCTGTGATTGGCGATGACCCAATTGTCGTTTATAACGTACCTGAGGACTTGCAAAATTGGAGAAACAAGAGATGAGGTCCCACGCTAATATACATGTGGAGACCATCATATAGATTCCCCAACCCACACTCGCATGCATAAATACATACATACATGTGTATGTGTGCCATTATTCCCACGAAGATTTGTTGATTTATTAAATGAAGCCGTTCACCATACCATATGATCAAAAGATAAAAAAAGGACCAGTCACACAGTATTTGGTTTCATTAACGGCATCTAACCTGGGTTACCGACAACCAAAAAGCAATAAATCCTTTTGTGCGATATGAGGTAATTTTGATCTAACAAATTTCGATAGTAATCAGACCCTAGTCAAATCAATACATATAAGTGAGGGTGATGGCTCTCCTATCCAAACAATCTTACGAAAGATCTAATTAACATTTTAGTCTTATGTGCACTCATGGTGTACGAACTCCTCTTCAAGCAAGCCCATTTAACCATACTTTTTATAACCTCACTTTGTTAATCACCACCAGCACTTAGAAATTACCTTTAAAAATAATTGTTTCTTAACACTAATTGATTCAATTAATGATTAAATCGATAGAGTTAACATATTGACAGGATGTTTTTGAAGGATTATTCAATTAGGCTACTTGCAACATATTAACAGGATTTTGTGAAAAGAGGATTTACATAAGTAAAGGTTTGGTCCAACCTTCGATAAGATCAAAGAGTATATGGCTAGTAGATTGGACAGCTTGGGTTGACGAAGTTAATGTACTTGACTACTGTCCCATATACCGTCACTAATTCGCAATCTCCGTCACGTGGGGCTTCTTTATATTTATATTGTAAAATAAGACATCTACGTAGAAGCACGTTTAGAGTCTTCAAAGTACAAGGTACATTTCTATAATATTTTGTCATCCTAGTTCCAATCATTCATTAATAGTTTCCCTTAACCTTAATATAACAAAAAGCTCAGCAACACATGTATTAAAAATAAAAACAATATGATCGAAAAAGAAGGGGAAAAAGGATGAGAAAATCTTAGGTTTCAAAGCAAAGACAAAATTAACTTGTGTTAAATAATTGAACTATGATTAAGTCAATATAAAAACATGATGTGATACCATCATGCAATCATGGATACATTGTTTAAATTGTATAGTGTGAAAAACACTAATATTTCTATTGCTTGAGAAGGAAAACAAAGTTTAATGGAGGAGCAAACACTAACAGTAAAAGAACGAAATAATGGTAAATAATGATTTTTTTTTTAGGTATTAAATCCTTAAAACAACATCAAGTTCATGAACTCGGGTCTTAGGCCCTGATACCTCAGGTCTGCAAATTCACAAATTTACCTATTAATGTTGGGCTTGTGGGGAGCTCTCTTCGTGAGTGTTCCGACGCCGTGAAGATCACGAGAACTAGATATCGAAACAAAAGTTACATGAAAGTTGCCCAACTTGAGGCCACAACACCTTGACCTAAGGCAATCACGTCTTCTCTATTAAATTTGTAAATTTACAATGGAAGATGAAAAAATGGAAACTTTTCGTTATTGTTGACAACCCAAACAAAAACCATATGACTCAATTAATGACAGAGTAGAAGCTACAAAAAAAAAAAATCATCTCCACAATAAAATTCCATTTATTTCATGAAAAATGAATGAGTTGAAAAATATTTTCCTAAAAATAATCATCATAACAGTTATAAAATGAATAAATAAAAAATATTATTATTGTCCACGAAATGTTTAGACATAAACTGTTATCGCTAATGAAAATATTTTCTATTGGCTAATTATTTCAACAAATGGAGTCTGCGTTGGCCCTCTCCATCTTTGATGTTAAAGGATTTTTTGTGGGTCCAGAAATTACTCCCTTCATGAATTACCTCCTTCTACGTCGAACAATTCCATGTCTCCGAAAATCTCACGAGTTTTCAAATTTTCCTTATAAATTCATTTGATTGCTCTTTAGACCTTGGTGGAGGCAGAGTGGCGGAGGTGGGCTGGAGCAAATCGACAATGGGGAAGGAGGCAGAACCGCAAATGGGCAGCTAATTATAGAATTACACACGTTTCTAAATTTGTAGGAGGAAGGCATAACCTAGTTGCCAACGTCATCCCCAAATTTCCTGACCCATCAAAAGCTTTCCCATCGAAAGTTCAAAGAGAAAAGAAGACGATCCTATTGTCCTTTGCCCATCAAAAGTTCGGGGAGAGAAGAAGACGACTTTTAGTCACAAAAATCCAAAATAGTGATTCTTTAAACCTTCTAATCACAAAAATCCAAAATAGTGATTCTTTAAACCTTCTAATTTTAGAAGGTTTAAAGAATCACTATTTTGGATTTTTGTGACTAAAAGTCGTCTTCTTCTCTCCCCGAACTTTTGATGGGCAAAGGAAGGCAACGGATCTTAAGGGGAAAAGAAAGACTCTTCTCCCCTCAAAAGCATCTATATATGCCTTCTGTTCTTCGCACAGCTGACACTCAAAGCGACATTCGCTCTTCTCTTGCAACTCTTTCTCTCCTTCCTGTTTTCGATATCTATCCAGATTCAAGAATGCCAATTTTCGTGCGTGATCAGTGGAACAACATCGACAACATTGTCACCTTTATTGTTCCAGTTCTCATCGACTTCATTATCATGAAATATCAAGGGACACCAGATTCTCCATTTAACACCCACCCCATTACCATCTTCCTCACCATCTTCACTCTCCTTCTCTATTGCTCCGCTCGTCTACCAGCCTTTCATATTGCTTTTGGTGCCTGCACCTTTCTCTTCCTCAGGATCCTTGCCTTTGTCTCTATAGCTTTCCTCACGTCGTTGTTGTTCCGAGGCCTCTCCTTCCTTCTCCTCTGTTTGCCATTGTTGATATTGCTCTTTGCAGCTCACTTGTGGGGTCTTATTCTGAAGCTCAAGCACAAGATTCTAGTAGTCGCATTTGTCCGTTTGTCCGTCCTCGAGGAAGAGCGCTTCTGCCACTTACAATTGCTGATACGCATTTCATGTGAGAGATGTGGTTAGTTGGCGTTCAACCAAAGACCACCGTTAGCGGCACAAGAAGATATACAGGAAACAATAGGCAGTACGGTGTGATAGACTGGGGTAGTACGCTTGTTTGCCCAAAAGGGATAAATTTTCTTGTATTTTAGTTGTCTCATGTTTTTAGCTTTATTGAGAGGCTTGAATTGACAAGTAATTTACTCTATTGTGAGGTAGTCTACTATAATGCCGAGTATAGTTGTTTGGATAAAGCGTTGATTCATATCAATAGCCCACACCCGCACACACTCGGATTTCTCTCGTATTGTTAGACGTCCTACGTTGATTATCAATGTAATTTCTTCTCACTGCCGGATTTTCATTTCTTTCAGATTTGTATCCAGTGTCTTGTCTATTTATAACCTAACGAATGATGCTCGGAAGGGGCAACAAAGTCCCAACTTTTTCTCGTTTATTGGTAGTGAATACCGCTTGAGGTTGCTCCCATTGGTTGTTACTTTGCGCGTTTAGTTTCGCTGTGATTCAAAATTTTGTGGTTCGGGTCTGGATTGGTGAGCATTTCGCTCTGCATTTGCATTTTTGTGGGTTTATGTTAGTTAGCCCGTTTTGTTTTTCTTTTGAGCAGTTTGCTTTTTTTTTCACCTTCGACAGAATATTAAGAGTGAGTTTATGGGAAGATCTGTGAGGATTAGATGTTGAAGTTGGCTTGCAGTAGGGGTTAAGTGTCCCTCTACTTGTTTTTGAGCAATGATGGGTTGTGATTATCCAACAAAATCGGAGAAGACTCTTCCATAATGTTTCTCCTTTCTTTTGTGTTCTGCATCTTGCTCTCTGAAAATGTTGTTCTTGTTAATGGGATTTTTGAAATTGATCCCTCTGAGAAACAATTTTGAGGATTATTCAATTCAGATGCTTTTTGCCTGAAAGTTGAAAGATGAAAGATGAACCTTCGCCTCGTATGGTTACTGCCTTAATGTGATGCCAAAAGAGAGGCACTAGGATTTGGAATTTTCCACCATTGTGTCCAGTAAAGTGCAAATGATGCGGGAGAAATCCAGCTTAGCAAGGAGGCTTTCTGTGTTTGGTGATTTGTACAGCTTGGTTAATTCATAAGCGTGCACCACTTTTTTCTGAGATATTGATCTGTGGGCATATTTCAGCTGTTAGTGTTACAGCAAAATGCTTTTGTTACCAATCTACCTTCCCGCTTCTTTTTAGATTTTGAAGATATAACTCCTCTGCTAGTGTCATATTCATCTGCAATTCCAATCTAATGGCGTCTGTCTTCTTGCTGACAATTTTCAGGTTGTGCCGCACTTCCAAAGGAGTTGTTTGTGCAGCCTTTATTTCAAGCTGCTATCCTTTGGTTGTTTTCAGCCTTTGAGTTACAGAACGGCCGTGAAGTCTCAGTGATTCCTAATGGCAATTGCAATGAGACTCCATCTGATCCCTGAAGGACTTACCAAGTTGTTGTTGCTACAACTTGAGATATGGGTATTGGGAAGGATGGAAAACTTCTTTGTAGGCTGCCCTCTGATCTCAAAATTTTCAAGAGGATTACTCTCTCGACATTTGATCCTGGGAAAAAGAATGCAGTCGGAACGGTTAGAAACACATGAATAAGTATTCCTGCTGAGCAGAGGCCTGTACCTGGCCGACTCTGTTGTTTTCACTCATTCTGGGAGTTTTGATATCGCAACTGTAGAGAATGCCATCAAATGTGGAAGCATGTGTACTGCCTTGGATTTATTGGCTTCATCTCTTTATTGTTTATCAATTGAGAAAGTTTTTGTCATTGGTGGTGGCCAGAGGTATCTTAACATTTGTTCATAACTACAATTGCATATAGGTTCTTCTCTTTCCACCTTAGTAACTTTTCTCTTTGGGTGGAAGCTCCCAACACTCCCGGATGTGATGCTATCCACAAAACCACAGTTGAGACACCAGTTGAATTTGTCACTTTTTTGCCCATGGTTCATACATCTGTCTTTTACCCATGGCACTCGTCCTTTCCCATCATTGAAAACAATATTCAATAGCTACTTGTGTCCATGTAGGATGTTCAAAAGTGGATTTCTGCCTCAGAAAAATTGTATGATCTTCAATGGTAAGATAGATTCTGTTAAGTTTGAGGTGAAGAATTTTACCTTTATGCTCAAGATGATTTTTTAGAGACATGAAGAGTGCCTGTATCTGAGATTAGTCGAAGATGTACTGTTGAATGGCACTCCAAAGGATGACAGGACTGAAACTAGTACCATATCAAAATTTGGATAACAAGTGTGTTTTGTAAACCATTAGTATCTCGTCAGCTGTTACATTCTATCTGGCACATCTTTTCTATCAAGTAGGAATCACTCTGTTTATTCGCTTTCTGCAGGTATAGTCCCATCTGTGCAAAACCTTCCCTTTTTTGACAACTAAGGCATGCTACTCCAAGCTGGTCTACCTCTTCATTATCTTCTTGTAAAAATTTATTTATGAGAAGTGGAAGGCTTTCATTCTAAAGTCTAGTGACTGAGATATTGTTGTTGATTGGTCTTAGAAAGTGTTTCGGCACGGAGTTGTTGAAGAACTCTCGTGGTTCATAAGTGGTTCTACAAATGCCAAGGTAATGACCAAGGTTCTTGTTTTTTGCAGAGCTTGCATTTTTAAAATTACCGCTGTTTATTTGCCCACAGTTTTGAACACTATACAAGCTATAAAGCAAATGAATTGTTGCTTTTCTGTAAACTTTTACTAATTGTTACTGTAGTCTGTCGGTCATCTTAATGGAATGTACAAGTGAATTGCAAATTATTCTTTGCACTTCAACTTTGAGAAATAAGAGATTGCATTTGTAGCCCTTATGATTCAAGAAAAATGTTCAACAGGATTTGTCCAACAACAGTGTCTGCAGTACTAGTACCTCCTCTGCTCCCCTTTGATTAATCAATAGGAAGCACTATCTAGGCTGACCATTAAAGCAATCGCATTCTACTTCTAATTTTCTTAGTATAAGCTTTGCTTGATAACCTACTCGTTCTTAAGTTCTAGTAGAGCATTCTTAAAATTTAGGGAACATTTCGATATTATGGGTTTTTACAACCTTTTATTGTTCAGTAAGTTTCCACCTCATTCTGTAGAACTGTCAGGCTTTGTTTTGGTGTAAAGTAATTACTAGTAAAACCATTAAATAAGACCACCTAATTTCAGCTTACTTTTTGGTCAAACTCAGTTTATATATTTCGCCATGTGTCTTGCAGGAAGATATCTATTAAAAACCATATTTATCAAGGGTGCATCGTGTTCTTAGTTTAGATTTGAAGCAAGCATGTCTCCTCCCAAAATTAGATCATGAAGACAACCAGTAGGAATCTTAACCTAGCTGACTATAACAACTGATTGACATATTTGCCAGGACATACAGAGACTTTATGTCACGCCTGATAGAACAACAGCCTGTTAGTGACAAATAAGAATCATTGGTCGAGGAACATCAAATGTATCATTTGGACCTACAAGATGGAACTGCAGTCATGTTAATAATTTGTTTAAAAATATCACCTAAGAGGGAAGTTAAGCTTGAGGACTTGAAATATCTATTTTGAGAGGCAATGATGCTTCAATCAAGCATGTAGATTACATTTCCTTTAATTGATGAATAGGCCCTTCATGTATGTTTTAATGAAGTGATGACTCCATGAAGTTGAGTTGGAAAATTGTAATACTTGAAGTGAATACAAACGGTTGCTGAAGTTACGATTCAGGGATCTAAAGTGAAACTTATATGAAAAGTGGATTGATGTGATTACTCCCAGATGAACTTATTTGCCTTTGCTCTTAATTGGGACATATAATTTGTTTCCTGCTCATGTATCCCTTCAAAGATATTCTGGTTGTTTCTGTTTGTGTTTAAGAAACTCTCTTTTGACTGTCTAATGTTGGGATGACTTGGTAAACTACTTTGAGAATGCCCATTATCTAACAAATTCTTCAGGGAAAAGGCATTCATATATGGGATGGCAATGCATCTAGAGACTACCTTGACCATTTTGCATCTGATTCATGAGAACCAAATATGTATGGTCATTTTTTTTCTTTACCTTGATGACATTTATCTTGTCTATTTCAAACTTGGTCTGAAAAAATGAGAAGAAGATGACTTAGGACCAGCTTATGGCTTTCAGTGGCGGCATTTTGGTGCTAGGTTGGTTTGCCAAAATTTAGTTGATTAGTTCTTATTTGTTGTGGCAATATATGTTTAATGACATTATATATGTTGTATGTCACAGGTACAGTAATCTGCATGCTGGCCTACTGACCAAGGATTTGATCAGTTGTTAATGTTATTTACAAGATCAAGAATAATCCAGACGATCATTGAATTATGCCCTCTGATTGGGATCCTTCTGATTTACAACTGATGTCCCTTCCGCCTTGTCACATGTTTGCGCAGGTTAGATATGTCTGGATTCATTTTCCCGATTCTCTCTGTTTTCTTTCCTTTCTTTATTTGATTAACCTAAATTTACATTTGCAAAGTTATGTTGCAAATGGGTAATTGTTGTGTCAAATGTATCAGCACTCTGCTGACGTGGGATTGGTAGTGCCATTCAACATTGCTTCTTACGTTCCCTTACATGCATGATTGCTCATGTCTCGTGGTATGTATGTATGCTTGGTAAAAACCATCCCATTATTTGTGTTATGTTCTTCTCTGTATCATTTGGAATGGCTTTTGAATAGTATTAATAAACAGAGTTTTGGATTTCTGTAATTGCTGATGCGAGGGGAAAACTGACTCACAGATGCCCTTCTTATGCTTCTTAGGACACTGGTCAGAAAGGATTAACACCTCTATAGAAAATGTATTATGAGGATTACTGCTATAGTAGTTTCCACTCTAGTGGATGCTAGATGATTACTAGCTTTGATTTCTGAGCCTAAGCGGTAAAACATATCCCATTGATAGGAGGATATAAACATTAGAACTTGTACTATTTCAAGTTTTTTTTCTGCAAATCTTTCTCCAGGTAATTCTGTCCATGCTATGGGGATGCTCATGTTTATCGTACTTATGTTAGACCTCTACACAAACAATTTCAGAAGGCACCCAAACCAATGAGTAATCTGCTGTAAACTTGCAGGATGGTCACTTCTCTTTCATTTCATTGTTCTGACTCATCTTATCTTCTGCTGTGTTGCTAATATAAGTTCACATGTACAGATTTTAAAGATAAACCCAGAGAGACAAGATATAGAATCTTTTGTAGCAGCTGATTTCAAACTTATTACCCTCATGATAAACTAGAAATGAAAATGGCTGTTTAGATTTAAAGATTTGGTGACATTCATGTGAATTCCTTGACAATTTTATATATGGTAGGTATGAATTCCCTATTTCCTGCAGTTCCTCTAACATTGGCAGCTTTATTTTCTTAGTCAGAGTACTAATGGTAGAGAATTTTAGTACCATGTCCTTAACAGCAATTGTTTTAGGAGACATTAGGTGATTGAAACCGTTTTCAGTGACATTATAGGAGGCTCTATCGATTATAATATATAATTTGTGTACTTATTTCTCATTGATTTTTCCACTATCTTTAATTTAGTATTAGTTGTATAGTAGTGGTGTTGTAGTTGAGACTCTAGGCATTCAGAAGAAGTTCAAAATGGAGATAGATGCGTCTGCTGTTTCATCATCAATTTTTATACCTGAGCCTGACTCTAGTTGAATTTTTGAGACTTATTCCATTGGCTGCAGAAATTGTTCCTTGAGACCGATTTTTTTTTTCTTAATTTTTCTTTCATGTTGCCGAAAATTACAAGTTTCTGTCCTACAGAGGGAATTCTTAATTGGATGTACCTAATGCTGGGCAATTTAGGAAGTGAGAATCCTTTAGTCCCCTCAGATTGATGGTGGTTCTAAGTTGTTTTAGGATGTTCCTTTATCTTGCTATCTCATGAAATTCTGGTTGTGGATGCAAAACTCTTGCTCGCTCAGAGACAGATAAACCTTTGAAATTGTGTGGTTTTCCTGAGATTGTGTTTAGCAGATCTGAAAACTGTGAGTTGCTGCACATATTCCGGTCCTCATCATCAGACTTTCTATCTGTCTTCTTTGTTGCGTTTCTCTCTCTTTGACATTCAATTTTTCATGACTCGTAATTTGTAGGTTCCTAAGAAGGAAAAAGCACTGCCTCCCTCATCCAAGCCTGTGAAGTCTAGTGGCAGAAAGCAGAAGAAGAAGGCATGGCTTTCTTTTTCTCTCTTTCTCTCTTGTTGAGCTGTTGAAAGTATTGGGACAACTGGGGTTCCTTTGTAGGTAGTGAGAATGTTTTTCAGTGATGTTACATGAAATGAAGTGAAGATAGCAGATCTTTCATGTTCAGCTACAATGGCCTTGCAAGTTTTCAATGTTTTCTACTACATGTACATTTTATCAGGTACTTGGGGAGCGACTAACAAGCTTTAGGTCTTAAGTTGAGCTATCGAAGAGTGTAATAGGCCTCCATTTTTGTTCTATTTTCTTGTTAGTTACCGATTGTTTTTACTGGCGAGCGTTTTAGCGATTGGTCTCAGCAATTTCAGGCAAAACTGAGATGAGAAAGGAACATGTTTTTCATTTTCATGCTGCTATAATTTATTGTTTATGTCAGCTAAGTTGGGTCGTGATGGATTAGTGATGATGAGCAGAAATGGATCAAGGGAAAGCAGACGGAGAAGCTGAACAGCATGGTGCTGTTTCACCAGGCAACTAATGACAAGCTTCCGTCCGAGGCACCCAAGTATGAGCTCATCCCCCGTCCATCCTTTCTCATCGTGTAAGGGTTGGCCTTAATGTTAATCTTATGAATAAATATAACAGTTTCTGTCTTGGTGTAGGCATCTACTCTTTCCCCTTTTCTACTTACAAGATAAGCCATCTAGTTATCTCTTATTTAATGAGATAGTAGTTGCTATTTTCACACTTGAAATTTTCTGGACATATTTACTCCATTGTCACGCCTGATAATAGGCATTTCGGATTTGTATATGATTGGAGAATGAAAAAAGGGGAGGTGCAAGGAGAGAGGAAACCAAATTCCATGTGAATTGGAGGGAGGAGGTACAACCTCGTTTTTTGCAACTCGAATTGGAGTTACAACTCAGAATCTTCCAAAACAGTAGATGACAAAGAAAGGCATTGCCATAAAACGAAGAAACGCGTACACGTGCCGTGAAGTATCACTCGAAATATAATTCTCGAGTGGCTTATTTAATGGTGGCATTCGTTGACCTCAAGGAAACTATAAAATATATAAATGAGCTTTCACAGAAAAGTAGGGAGCAACGCCAAAAGAATCCCGGTGAGGGTCACCGGCCATTTCGCTTTTTCTTTGGAAGGGACGTGCATTTTTTGGGGAAAATTTGTCTCTTTCAATTCTCAGTATATATTGAAAAAAAAAAAAGGGGAATTCGTTTAGAATTATGTAAATTGAATATGTCATTTGCAATCGGACTATCAAGTTTCGAAACAAACACAACATATTTGCCATCGATTGATTCAAGAGAAATGCTTGGTCAACGGTATGGACATTTTCCACAAAGTGACCGAGCCCTTGTGACCGAACATCTCAAGCATGAGACTTTTGGGAATCGGAATATAAAATTGACAAAATTAATGGCCAAAAACGGCCCTGTCGTAAAGCCACAAATCTCCGGCACGCCATTAACTCCACCATACATTTTCCCAAATTATTGCCCTGATCAAAGAAAAGCATCGTCTCCACCGTCATGCCTCTCCTTCCTCGTCGCAACATCCATCGCTTCGCCTGCCCTCCATTGGAACAGTGATTGGTGTTCTGATTCCCAAAAGCTCCCGTATGAGGTACCATCCTCTTAGCATAGAATCAATTGAAATACACAAATTATATATATATATATATATAAACTATTTTATTTAGAATCGAAGAATTAGGATAGTCAGAGTTCCCAACTGAATAGTATAATATTGGAAATGGATGCAGATTCAAAGCAATTGCCGGAGCGCTCATTTTTCTATTCTGATGATATTTTTTGGTGTGATAAAATAGACAGGATTCAACATTGCCGAAAAAGAAATACTTCTCTTCCATATATCATTATCTTTAGAAAATAATGACATGTAGTAATCATAACAAACATGACGATGGCCTAGAGGAATCCCAAAATTTCAGGAGACTAATGATGCGTTTGTTTCGAGGAAAACTCAATGATAAATAGAAAATATTTTTCAAGAATACAATTAGTTTTCTTTTGTTTTGTGATGTATAATCAAAAATGTTTTCTGACGTTTGGATGTTGATGGAAAGTGATTTCAATCTCATGGCTTTATCTCAGGCAAAAGAAACAATTAACAATTTTTAATATTTTTTAAAAGAATCAAAATTTTAATTATTTTTTAATTTTTCTTTTCTTTTCTTCTCTTTTCTTTCATTTTCTTTTTCCTCCTTCCCCCGCCACGATAGGCTTCGGCTATAGGCGAGCTTCAAGCTCATCGGGATCACGTGAAAAATTATCTTTAAAACAAAATCATTTTTTTAATATGAAGTAGGGATGACTAACAGTGACTTTTGGATGGAGATCTAATAAAGGCATAGTTTGGACTCAAGTGAAAGTTGGTGTTTTTTATTAGAAAAAAAAAACATTTGGAGCAGATTTGAACTAGACTAAAAGTTGGGATTCTTTTGACCTAAAAATGAAGTTCATGACATAATTAGGACTAGATCCAAAATTAGGTGGTTTTTAGGGAATTAAATTAATTATTTCTATAACTCCCAAAAGTTCGACGCCAATGTAATTGGGACGCATTGGATCATATATTTGGACATGGCAAGCACCTCCCACCAACTCCTGCTTGAAATGGCAGTGGATTTAGACATCTTGAGCCGAGGTAATGAAAATTCACGCACTACTCGGCCTTTCTTGCTCATCCTCACGTGGTGAAGGGTAGTTGAGCACTTGCGAATATTAGTCCGAACCAACTCGAACCAATTGTTCAAGATGGTAGCTAGAAATTATTCAATTCCCGATTTGGGTTTGGAATCGCTAATTCTACTCAGAAATCGCTTAAGAAGTCTCTTTTAGGGCAAGAACACACATCCATCGAAAATTAAACTATAGTCTTCAACATGAATAAATGATAATATAATTACTTGACCAACATATTTTGTTGTGACATAGTGTAATTTCATATATTATTAAAAAAAATTGATCTTTTGCACAAAAACAAAAAACTTCCGATTTGTTCGTTTCTCAAATCCAAAAATTGGGTTTGGCTGATGAAGGTACTAATCTTGAGACTCGTCGTTACAGACTCATCCATAGTAGTCGTCTCAGGAGACTAGTCCTGAAAACGAGATCGTTTCGCCAAATACACGTCCTCCGGTCATTAGTCGAAGAACCCAAGCTTTGGCAATCAATTATGCGTCTTGATCAGTGCACACTTTGTGGTTTGCTTGCCATTTTCAGAGATCATTTCCTCTGGTTCCTCTTCAGTCGCCTCCACACATTCTGCATATGTCGTTCATGGAAGAAAGGTAAAGAAAAAATATAATTTCTTCCTTCGTGTCAACCGTTCCCTCCTTGGACAGGTGGGGAGTCCAACGTCTCGGGCTCACGCTCGATGGGTTCAACTTAATCTTCATTCTCATAAAGCCAACATACATTTACATTGATTTGGGCTACCGGCTTCAAAATGGAAGGGAATTCTGATCCATTCGGGATTGTAAAGCTCAAAACTCGTGTACACGTTACATTATTTAAGAAACAGAGAGCAGGAAAACAACGAAACTATCAACTAGATAGATTCAAAGAAAAGCGATGACAGGACTAATCTAGAGAAATGGAAGAATGTGGTGACGAAGTTCCAGACAACATAATAGAGAGCGAAGCTCCCATTTCAGAGAGAGACTTATCATTTCCACGAACATGCAGGGAAGCAGATGGATCGTACAAAATGATAACAAGAAGTACTGAATTCTGTCACTGAACTCACCATGAGAAGGAGGGCTCTAAGGTAACAGCAGGGAAGGTAGCTGGTTGAAAGGCCCAACTAGGCCTAAAATGGGCCTCAAATCAGGTTAGGAGGCCTGCCACTACTGTCCACCGCCATGGTATTCTCGATGCCTGATGAAATAGCTTAACAAAATGTTCCATATGTGAGATTTCTAAGAAACCGGATTCAACATTGCCGCAAAAAATCACTCCGCTTCCATATACGAATATTTTGGAAAATCATGACATGTACGAATTACAACAAACAAGATAGAAATCATAAAATTACTTCAGTAGACCAACGGCTATGAAAAACATATTTTCTGATGTGCCAACAGCGTGGAAACATCTTAGATCTGAACAATACTCCTATGCAGTTCCCCTGCGCTGCTGTCTCCTTTGTTTATTCTTATGCTACTAACCACGGTTGGTTGTACACTAGTAGACACTACAAGTCTAACATGAAATGCATATTGGCAACCGTACGTGACAAAATCGGTGTTGCTCTTTCTTCACGTAGTCTATTGCAGAACAAATGTACAAATGCAACTTCTAGAATTTGTTGCTTTAGCAAATGAAAGAGTTTCTGAAAGAGACCATGTAAGTGAGCTGTAGAGACTAGTATCAACATTGGAAGATAGAAGAAAAAGAAGAAGAGTCCTTGAAACAACAATAACATGAGGAAAACTATAGAGGGAAAAGGAAGGATCATGAGGAAGCAAAAGGTGCGAGCACTACAAGCAATATTAAAGGCTGGTAGATGAGGAACAAGTGGAACAAATAAGGAGCAATAGAGAAGGAGAGAGAAGATAGAGAGGAAGATGCTGTTGAGGTGGGTGTCTATTGGAGAATTGGATTTCTCTTGATACTTCACTTTGATGAAGTTGAGCAGAACTAGAAGGATGGCATGGTCTTGCTCCATTAGACATGCCTAAACTTGTGAAGTGGGTGGATCGGGTCATAAATTATCCGACTCAAATTGACCTATTAATCAGTTTATGACTCATTTATTCACAATGTAAATTTTTTGACCCAATCCATACCCGATTTGACCCATATTGCTAAAACACTTCCATATATAAACCAAATTTAGGAAAACTTATTTCTTATGATTTTTTTAAAGAAAATTATATTGCTAAAACACTCCCATGAAATACAAATCTAGTGGACAATTTTATAATTTTAAAAAACTGAATTTTTATATTTTTATTCTTTATATTTTTAATTTCATTGTAGTTAATGCATCGGTCAGAACAAATAAAATGCATGAATTTTTTTAGTTAAAAAGGTCTGAACATTGTGTCTATTAAATTTTGGCCAAAATTTTATAATAAAAGTAATTGGTAATTAAAAACGTAGAAAATCTATACAATATTTAACGGCATAAAGGGCAGAAAAGAAAATTAAAAATGAAAAGCTCAAATTGGGATTCTTTGTGATTTAAAATGTTCATGGTTGTGTGTCTCATGTTGCTTTTGATTATGGTCTTAAATGTCAATGTGTAGCTGTCGAAGGTGGTGGAGGTGGCAATGAATTAGATTCATGAAAGTGAAGAGGGATAGAAGATCATGAAGTGAGATCACGAGAGTGGAGAAGAAGAAAAGAAGTTAGTGAGGCTTTTAATTGAAAAATGGTTATAAATGAGTTTAGACTAGACCCATTTAGAATCCTCATATTTTGGTCTCCTTATTTTTAAAACCTATCATGGCAATGTGGAAAATAAAGAGTAACCCATTAACAGCCCATTTAAATAAATATGAATTCATAAATAGGTTATGGACATAGTTTGATAGGTTTAGTCACGCCCTATGATAGGCATTTTGGTAAGAAAAGACAAAATTCCATGTGAATTGGAGGGGGTACTCCAAACGTGTTTATAATAACCGTGCGGTGCAAGATTGGGAAAAAAAAGGAAAAACCTATTGAAGGGAAGGACCAAGAATTAGGTTGTAGTGAAATTATTGGACGAGTTGAAAGGAGAGAGAAATTCTTTTTATATAAAAAGAAAGAAAAGAAAGATGCGCGTGTTAAGACGGTTGCCGCGAAGTATCTTTGGCATTGTAAACTTGATGACCCATTTCGGTCCTCGTTCTTGGGTGGTACTAAGAGAAACGAATTCTGGTTGATTCCGAAATCAAGTGGGGCCAAATAAAAGAAGTTGCTTTTCATATTGAATAAAGATGCAGAGCAGAGAGAGAGAGAGAGAGATAGCGAGGAAAGGACAGGATTGAAAAATGGTTATTTTTATATTGTATAAAGATTGAAGACCTTGACGAGCTTCACCAACAGCCACCGGCCACAAACTCGGAACATACGAAACTTTCCATATCACTTAGTAACGGAAGAATGATTTTTTAGGTATTAAGTCTCTAAAACAACACCCAATTCATGTACTCGGCTCTTAAGCCAAGATATCAGTCAAAACCTCAGGTCCGCTAATTCACAAATTTACCTATTAATGTTGGGCTTGTGGGGAAGCTCTCTTCATGAGCGTTCTAACACCATGAAGATTGCGAGAACTAGACATCAAAGGCAAAAGTTAAATGAAAGTTGCACAACTTGAGGCCACGACACCTCGACCTAAGACAATCACTTTCTTCTCTATTAAATTTGTAGATTTACAAAATGAAGTGAAAGACGAAGAAAGATAGACTGATTGTTATTGGTGACAACCAAAACAAAAATCATATGACCCATTTATTGATCGAGTAGAAGCTACAAATAAATCCTCTCCATAATAAGGCTTCATTTATTTTGCAAAAAATAAATGATCTAAAAATATTTTCCTAAAAACTATCGTTTATAACTCTTAAAGAAATGAATGAACAAATAATATTTTTATCTTTCATGAAAATATTCAGGTATAAATTGTTATCAATGATGAAAACATATACCACCCACTTGGGTGGCGCTGCTGGTTCGCGCTCTCTTCCTCTCGCAAAAGATCAAGAGTTCGAATCCCAGCTTCGTCATAAAGTGACTTAACTGGTTTCACGTGTGTGGTGGCTAGCACGTGTGACCCCCAAGGTTTACTCCCCCGGCTGTCGACGGGGTGCGGGGTTCCCTGGGTCATCAAAAATAAAAAATGATGAAAATATATTTTATCGATTAATTATTTCAAGTAATACAAATGATCACTTTTAAGAAAATATTTTTAAAATTATCTACTTTCCACGAAATAAATGGGGCCTAAGACCCTAGTCCAATCCGAGGCTCTTTTCCATCCTTGAAGTCAAAGGATTTTTTGTAGGTCCTGAAATTACACCCTTTCTAAATTACGTCCTTCTACGTCCAACAATTCCAGGTCTCCGAAAATCTCACGAGTTTCCAAATTTTCCTTATAAATTCATTTGATTACTCTTTAGACCTTGGTGGTGGTGGAGGTGGGCTGTGGCAAATCGACAATGGGGAGAGGGGCAAAACTGTAAATGGGTAGCTAGAATTTGACCCGTTTATAAATTTGTGGGAGGAAGGCATAATCCGGTATCTAACTTTGTCCCCGAATTTCATAAATAAAAATATATCTTGAAATAGGGGAAAAAAGGACAATTATTGGGAGAGGGGGAGACCCGTGTCAAAATGGCCTATTCTATATCCCCATATTCATATCGAAAGTGAATAGTTCGGGAGAGGGATGAATATGTCAAATTTGACAAATAGAACTCACTTTTGACATGGGTCCCTCCCTCTCCCGATATATGTGAAAAGGGAAAAGAAAGGCTCATTCTCCCCCAGAAGACTGTCTATATATGTCTTCTATTCTTCTCATAGCTGACACCCAAAAGCGGCATTTGCTCTGCTCTTGCAGCTCTGTTTCTCCTTGTTTTCTGCATCTATACACATTCAACAATGCCAAATTTTGTGCGTGATCAATGGAACGACATTGACAACATTGTCACCTTTATTGTTCCAATTTTGGTCAACCTCATTATCATGAAATATCAGGGGATGCGGGATTCTCCATTTAACACCCACCCCATTACCATCTTCCTCACCGTATTCACTCTCCTTCTCTATTGCTCCGCTCATCTGCCAGCCTTTCATACTGCTTGCGGTGGTCGCACCTTTCTCTTCCTCAAGATCCTTTCCTTTCTCTCTATAGCTTTCCTCACGTCGTTGTTGTTCCGAGGCCTCTCCTTCTTTATCCTCTATTTGCCGTTGTTGATACTTGCTCTTTGGAGCTCACCCGTGGGGTCTTATGCGAAGCTCAAGCAAAAGATTCTAGTATTGGCAATTGTCCATCGGTTCCGCCATCGAGGAAGAGTGCTTCTGCCACGTACGGTTGCTGATATATAATTCATGTGAGAATTGTAGCAGTGGCTATTGTTCAACCAACCATCGTCAGGATAACAAGAAAAAATAAAGGAAAAGTATGCAGTGTAGATGTCGTGTGACGGTTTGGCATAGGATATTGCCCAAAAGGAATAAATTTTCTTGTATTTTAGTCATCTCATGATTTTAGCTTCATTGAGATGTAGAATGAGGCTTGAATTAGGAAGTTATTTACCCTGTTGTAAGGGCAATTCCAACGATTGTAGTTTAGATAAAGAATTGATTCATATCAGTAGCCCACGCCATACATATGCTGGATTTGTTGTATTATTAGATGTGATATGTTCATTGTCGGTGTCATTTCTTTACGCTACCGGAATTCCTGTCTTCCGTATTTGTGTGCAGAGTCATGTCTATTATATCTCGATGACCAATGCTCAGAAAGGGGCAAAAAGCCCTAACCTTTTGCTCATTTCTTGGTAGTGAAACTCAGTTTAGTTCGCTCGCAGTGGCTGTTCTTGTGCATTTAGTTTTACTGTGATTCAAAATTTTGCGGTTCGGGTCCAGATCGGTGAGCATTTCGCTCTGCATTTTGGATTTTTCTGGGTTTATTTTATGGTTTGTCCATTTTGTTTATCTTTGGAGCGATTTGCTTTTTTTCACTTTCGACCTTTGTTCTATCAAGACGAATGCTTCAATGCTAGTTTTCTCAGTTCCATTGTCTACGGAAGACTCCTTCATTATGTTTCTCCTTTCTGGTTTGTGCTGCATTTTTTGAGGATCATTCAATTCAGATGCTTTTTCTTGAAAGTTGAAAGATGAATCTTCGCCTTGCATTGGTAGCCTAGCTGGTTAGGGCGGAACTTGGACTTCTTTGAGGTCTTGGGTTTGATTCCCCAGGGAAGCGCCTGTGATTTCAGTGGGATTATGGTGGTGGGTTGCTGTGCTAGTCTCCCCCGAGAAATATGTAACATTCTGAATTTCGACCCATTCTAGGATAGATGAAATGGTTAATTTATCAATGCACTGTTAGTTACGTTTACGACGTTAAACCGATTTCCTTTTGGCCTTGTACTTAGTGTGAGCAATTAACCTCTCGTGATTACATGACAATCGAGGATCGCCCTGATTTGAATATGCACGATCATGGATTGAAAAGCTATCAACCACGGGTCAAACACGCGAGAACCCCTAAACGCCGCCCGAAAGTTAGGTCGTACTAAAGTCGCGATTGATTGATTTTAATTACGAATTTCAATTCGGTATCGGGTATCGAAATTTTAAGGATGTTGAGACTAAAATATTGGACGTGTCTCATTGATTTTCGAATTTTTGGTAAGTCTGAAATTATTGGAAAAATGATTTAGCGTGCCGAGTTTTGGAGCCAAATATTTGGGAAATTGTGCTTCAGGGGTAAAAAGACCAAAATACCCCTCTTTAGAAGCTTGTTTGGATTTTGTTTTGTTTTGTTTTCTTTTTCTTTTTCTTTTCTTTTCCCCCCATCTTCCTCCGCACGTTTCTCTCTCCTCCCCTTTTTCTCTCTCTTTCCCCCGCGTTTTCTTCCCCCGTGTCGACACCCACTTTCCCCATCTTATCTTTTCTCCCCCTTTGACTAGTCTTCTCTTCTTATCTCTTTCTTCTTTTTTTCCCCACTTGCTGACACCATGTACTTCTCTCTCTCTCTCTCTCTCTCTCTCTCTCTCTTTTTTCTTCCCGCACGTTCGACGCCCACCCCTTCCCCCTGCAACTTCTTCTTCTTCTTCTTCCTTGTTGGTCGACGCCGGCTTGCTGCTGTTGCCGCCATCACCGACCGCCACCGCAGCACCACAGCTCCGCCACCGCCCCGGCTCTTCGCCCGGTCGCCGGTGAGCCACCGTTTGCCGGCCTTGGGCCGAACCAGCAGCACCACCAGCTTCTGTCTTCGTCTCTTCCTACTTTGTCCGCCGCTGCAACGCCGGCCAGCCGACCGCCTGGACGCCGGAGCAGTTTGCTGCTGCCTCGCTGTCACTCGGCCACCACCGTCCGTCGCCCGACCACCCCAGCTCGAGCTGCCGTTGTCTCCGCCTGTCTCTCCCTCTTTCTGTTCGGGTTGGAGCCGAGATGGCTGCTCTCGCCGTCCAGCCGCCCTTCGCCACCATCCGGCCGCCCGAGACCGCCGCTGGGAGCCGTCCGAGAGCCATCCCAGCTGTCGCCGTGCCCCCTCTCTCCCTTTCGGCCCCTCTGGCCGTGACCAAGAGAAGCGGCCAGCAGCCTCGCCGCTGCACGCCGCCGCCGGTCACCGCCACAAGCCGTCGGAGGACTACTCCCGAGCCTCCTCCGCCGCACCGGAGCCACCCCAGCTGCTGTCCCCCCCTTGAAACCAGCCTGCTACACGCCTCTCCTTTCCCTCTCTCGGTTACTCCCAGCTTCGCCGGAGCAGCCGCCCGCCTTGCCGGAGCTGCTGGCCGCCGTCCGGAGTTGCCGGGCCGCCCACCAGCCCAGCCCCCGTGCCGCCGGTTCCTCCGTTCCTCAGCTTGTCGCCGCGTGGACAGCTGCCCTCGGCCGAGATCCGGTCCCGGGCCGCCTCGTCTCGACGTGCCGGAAGTTCCCGGGCGTTCCCCTCGCCACCACCATCGCGCTCGTGTCGTCGGGATCGCTAAACCGTGAGTTGATTTCCTAATCCTTATTTAGGGGTTAATCTTGCTTAGGAGTAGTTTAATTAGTTTAATTACCGATTAGTATTTTGGATGATGATTATTAGTGTTTTAATACTATTTGATGAAGCTTGCTTAGTGTTAATCATGGTTAGTATTAATAAATGTTATTATTATTATTTTTGGAATAAATAATAATTATTTATTATTTTCGGAATTATTAATTAATTAAATTAATTTATAATTTCGAATTATTAATAGTAATATTGTTATTACTATTCATTGCTGAAAATTAATTATTTTTGGAGAAAATAATTAATTGTGATTATTTATTGGAAATGGTTTTAATTGGTGATTATTCATTGGAAATGGTTTTAATTGGTGATTATTTATTGGAAATGGTTTTTAATTGAGTAATTTTGGGGGAAAATTACTATGGTCTATTTTTCCAAAGTCAATAGTATTTATATATTATTTTATTAAATGACATTGGTTTATTGAAGAAGGGTTTTACTAAATGGAATTATTTGGGTTGGATAATTAATTATGGGATTGAAAAATAATTATAAGTATTTTGTGGGACTTGAATTATTTTATCGGAACAATCTACTATATCATGCTTCTTAAATGAGTATTTTTGAGTATAATTATAGTTTATAATTATTTTTGGGATAATTGAATATTGAGACATGTGTTTATTTATTATTAAATATTGAGACACGTGTTTGGGTATCGGAGTATCGTGATGTTGATTGGTCGGAATTGATTTACAGATTGTGACTTGAGTTGTTCCCAAGAGTTAGGGAATGTGTGTAATTGAATGCTGATTGGAAATTGAATTTTGGAAATTGTCGAGTGAGATCGCATGACATATTGCGTGGGTTATCTGAAATGGCATGTCGTATGAGCATGAGTGATATTTCATTCACGATAGAGCAAAGATATAAATGGATTGTTTGATGAGGTATTGTATGGTCACATTAAGAGGAGAGCCCGGCGTTGCCGGAAGACCGCCAATCCCTATGGGGTTGTGCCGTGGCCAGTGGGTCGCCTGACTTTGGTCGGATGCCTGACGGGGAGGGGTTGCTTGAGGTGTGGTATGTGTTGTTTGCCAAAACTAGGTTGCATGGTTAGATTGCTCCCAAGGCGAGCGAAGTTCCTAACCGGGGCTTAGGACTTTGACTTGCTGAGTTTATCTCAACCCGTCGTGGTTAACATTTTTCAGGTCCATAGGATGGAGGATCGACGCGTGTTACGGCTCGTGGCCGTCTTTGAAGGGAGTAGATTAACCCTGGCCTGTTAGTTTCATTGGCTCGATAGGAATATGCCCGTGGTAAGGGCTTATACTTGTAAACTTCCTAGGGTTAATCAGTTAGTTAATAAAACGATACTTTTGATGTTTTCTTGTTGGGTTTTCCTGCTATCCCTGTTTTTGTATTTGACCGGGGATTGTGATTCGCTTCCGCATGTGCATAATTACAAGATAAAAATAACGGTCGGCGACGGATCCTAGGGAGTCGCAAATCAAATGACCGCGAGAGAACAGGGGTTGCCGCGTGCTCGAGGGTCGGGGCGTGACAGAATAGTCGAGGTGCGCGCAAGCTGGCCCCCGGACATCTCGGTTACAAAAAAAAAAAAAAAAAAAAAAAAAAATCTCGGGCATCTTCGCCTTGCATGATTATTGCCTTCATGTGATGCCAAAAGAGAGGCACTAAGATTTGGAATTTCCACCGTCGAGTCGAGTTAAGTGCAAGTGATGTGGGAGATCCAGCTTAGCAAGGAGGCTTTCGGAGTTTGATGATTTGTATAGATTGATTGAATTATTCTATTCATAAACACGCACGACTAATGCGGATAATAAATTAAAAAACTTTGACATCGCACTAGTTTGTTTTTGGGTGAATGCATATTAACAGTTACTTATTTAATTAATTTTTCAGTAAGGGGCCAAAAATGATCCTCGCTACAAATTTCTTTTATTTTGAATATTACATCGCCACGTTTCATCTTACGTGGCTTACTGAACTAATGCACATAGTAAGTTGCGTTAATCACCCTAAGTTGTAATTTGGAAAAGGTCTGTAATTCGCTGTGTTTATTGCTTGAAAAGGTTGTCTCATTTCTAGCAAAGCTTCGAGGATTTGAATGCCCATAATCATAAGAAACAAGTGATTCCTCCTTCCTTTGTCCTGTTATAACAACATTGTCCGTTTACTATCGCTCAAAAAGGTCAAAAGTAATTTTTCTTTCCTTGTCAAAATCTGGGAAGGTGTCATGATTAGTATTTATACTCTTCTTTGTTATTCAACTTTGTCTTTGGACTTTAATTTTGATCAATCTGACTATTGGCCTCTTTTTCTTTTTAATATAACTAATTTAGTCATTTAAGCTAATTTGACCAAATTGACATTTGGCGTGGTAATCCGACTCAGCCATGGGAACCCCATTTGCTAACGTGGCTACACAAATCATGGCCACGTCAGCAAAAATAAAGAGAAAAAGAAGAAGTTTAAAATAAATTAAAAAGATAGAATAGTTAAGAATTTACAAAAATAAATAAAAATAAAGCATAAGATAGAGAAATAGGGGCGGCCCACGGGTGGTGGCGGGCTTGCGCTAGTTTGCGAAGGCACCATTGTAGAGACGACCTTCTTCAAGACGAATTTGTTCAACTTTCTGGAGGAAAAATAATTGAGAAGCCCAGAAATCAGGGAGCAAACCCTTTATGCAAAACCAAAAAAAAAATCAAACACAAATTCAAAAGGATTGATACCATGAAAAAACTCCAAACTAGTACGTATATAACGAATTTACCTTAAACTAATTTTTTTATCATCAAAAATCTTAAACTGATATACTTGTGACAAATTTATATAAATATAATTTTTTGACATAAAAAACCCAAAACATATACATTTGTAATAAATTTACCCTTAAGTAATTTCTGTTAAATTGAGTTAATACTGCAAAGAATCACAAACTAGTACACATATGACAAACGGAAGATAAAATCCTAAACTAATTTATTAGTCAATTGCCATATGTTATTGAACTCAACAATTTGATAATAAAATTTAATGAAGAGTAAATTCATCACAAATGTATCGGTTTGTGATTTTTCGTAATATTAACCTAATTCAAGACTAAATGAATGTGAAAAATGAAGAATCCGCAAAAGGCACTCAAATAGGAGATTTGACATAAGTGCCGATGGCTACATCGAGCTCTAGCAAGATGATAGAACGGCATCAAAACCACCTTATTGGCGATGAAGGACGTCGAAGGCCGCCGAATCACAGTGGATGACGCCATCGATTGAGGTTCCATTCGACCGGGACAACTCCAGAGATATCCCATGAAGGTTGCTGGCCAAGGGAGGCACGGCGTCGCTTTTATCTCGTGCTTTGCCATTCTGCTTCTTTCCAAAAAAAGAAAAAAACAAAAATTCTTTTCCTTTTTTTCTAACTTAAATGTTATCCAATTGTCGGTAATGTGGAATAGTGATGTGAAGTCGCATGATTGGCCTTAAGTGCCAAATCATGACCCAAACGAACCAAAGCAAGTTCACGGACTAAACTAGTTCTATCGCAGAAGCGAAAGTACCATGTTGGCTACAATTAAAAATTAAAGACCAAATTGAACTTCCAACAAGAGCACAATAACTATTTTTGACACTATCCCTTAAAACTTAAAATAGCGTCCAGATTCAGAATTGGTTTTTGAGCACCACTATTTATGCACAATTAAAGATTAAATACAGACCCTGCACCACTATTTATGCACAATTTGAAAGTTTTTGAGCACTTTTTCATAAATAAATAAAAAATTTGTCCGTGCGGCACAAGATCGGGAAAAAAGGAAAGACCTATTGAAATTGGTTTTCGGCTTTATTTATGAAGAGACATGTGAGGGTTTTTTTTTTTCTTTTACACTAACCATGTATATTGCCTAAAATAATTCAACCAGACAAAAAAAAAAATTCCCTAAAAGCTAGACATTAGTATTCCTATAGTGTTATTTTTTTTTTGGTCGGATCCTATAATGTTATTTAACGTTGTACAGATGCAACCATTCTTTTTAAAAGAAGTTTTTGTTTTTTTGGGCAATCCAAAAGTGCCCCATGTTGCGAGTCCGGTGGGCCTATTCTCTATTCTTTGTCGGGCGGTCAAATTACTTTGTTTTTTGTTTTTCGATAACTTGACAATGTCTGTGTACAAATTGAGCAAGTCATCGTCCCATCTGGTTCCTATCGCGTCAGTGGATGAAGTCAAAATTAGTGAGTATGGCAACAAAACATCAGCGCCAAAACTTCGTCAGTGCTCTTGTGGCTTATAAACCCAGATAAGGGCGTGGGGGTCTCGGCCCATATCGGAACCAGCCCTAACGAAAAGAAAAAAAAATCAAAAAAAGAAAAAGAGAAGGAAAAAAATTAAAGTTTTTTTTTAATTAAAAATAACAAAAATTATCCACATCAACATTGGCCATACCACGTAAGATGGCTAATATCCACGACATCGATTTCCAGTTAAAATTGACTGGGTGAATTATATTAGAAAATCGTCAAAAAGTTTAAAAATTAAATTGACTAACATTAGAAAGTTTAGGACTAAATCGGCCACCATACAATAGATTTGAGAGTTTTTGGATAATTATCTCCATATAATATCAAACAAATTATGAACAGTATCCTCCTCTTTCATGAAAAATCAATATTTTGGAAAATATTTTTCACAAAATGAATGTTTATCTATGTCATTTGAAAAAGTTATTCAATGACTATTTTTTTCACAATCAACAATAATTTATACTTTTCATGGGCTAGGTTGGCTTCATTGGATTAACCGGACATGGTTAACCTTCCTAGGGTAGTAAACCACGTATAGGGACCACCTTCGCCAATTTGATAGCATACTCCTTGCGGGCTGCAATGATCCTCATCTTATTTTATGATGGAGAGGAGCCCGTCCCCTATATCCCAAGCCCGTCTTGAATGTTTGTGCATTGGGTCTTACCTAAAATCTCCTCAGTTAGTGTTTCGAAAGTAACAAGTCCTAGACCCCTTGACAAGCCTTGTAATGGATTTTATGTCATACAGTCTTGTTACGCAATGAAGACATCCTTAGGTTGATGCAATGATCCATTTTCCGGGTTGTGCATCATGTGCCGCACTCCATCTTTATATAATTTTTAGTAATGTTTTGAATGCATGTAGATGATTATGGCATATTTTCTCTTAGCAAAATGATTCTAAGACTAGAGAAATATGCTTCTGAGGAGCACTCGCTTTTAAACTAATTTGTACTTAGTATTCCTTATTATGGTAAGTACGTATGCAGTTCTTGCTCTGTGTTTTGAGACTGATGAACGCGACATTGAAATAATCATTTGAGCTATCAAGAGGTTTCGTATCTCATTAGGAGTTTCTAGGATAATATTTGCATACAAGAGGTTGAGCCTAGAAGAACCTCGGAATTCGGAATGAACGAAGAAGTCGACACATTGCCATCTTGCTGTTATGTTTTTTTATTTTTTTTCCTCGTACCACGTGTCCCACCGACGATCCAAAAGAGGCCCGCATTGACGCCATTGTCCTTAGGACCTTTCGCCCCCTCCCCCCAGTTTCTCTCTCTATCTCTCTCTGTGCTCCCCACGATCCCGGTGGCAACAAAAAGCTGCGACAGTTTGTACTATTGACTGAGGACCAGTGATGTTGCAGATCATGTTCGGGCGTTGCGAACTCTTGACAAAGGGCCCAGGACTATGAAATAACATCACGTTGAATGGTCCCACGAGCTATATTAATATCATCGAACGCGTTTGGTTTTGATTCCTCGAATAACCTCTTCGAATAGATTGAGTTTTTGGGGGCGGGTCACGTCTTTTATAAGGGCTGCGGGTTGAAATGAAAGAGGGAATACAGGGTGATTTATTATAAAATCTTGTTAACAAGCTGGTTAAACACATAAATAAACGATGGTGATTGTTATATTTAATGCACACTGAATATTTTGCGGAGTTTGTGATTAATGCATTACAGATGAAGATGGTTTTTCCTAATTAAGGATGGACACTGTCTACTTTTAGAATGCTTTCGAGGTCTCCCTTTGGGTATGTAACACTAATCATTCTGTGTTTTCCCCTTCGGGATTCTTGGATTCGATGGAATCACTTGAGCTGAGACCCCACCTGAGCACCTGTCGAGCTCCCTCTTCAAGGACGTGGCGACGGTCCATGTGCTGTGAGTGTTTGGCTGTCAAAGCAGCTCATTTATAGTGACACTCGACTTTTCTCCTAAAGAACGGGATGGAAATTGGTTGTATAATGCATTAGGTCAGAGAACTAGTCTATCCAAGGGGACATGTTTTCGAAGATCAATGACATTTTATGGAAGTCTTATGGGAGTTTCCTTCACTTGTTACATTCTCTACCGAAAAGGGGAGTGTATAATGATGTTAAAGGATTCACTAATTTAAGGTCGTGGTGTGGTTTTTAGACTATATGACTTATTGCTCACCTTATTGATTAAGTGCGTTCTTTTGTACTTTTTTTTTTTTTTTTTTTTTTTTTTTATAGTCTCATTTGGTAGAGATTGTTATACTACTTCCATTGTCGTTTTGAGTGAGATTAACTTTTAGGGTTGAAGCAATAAATTGAGTATCTTGGGAATTATTGAAGGTTATCATACCTTCCCTACTTGACTATAATTAAGACTAAAGTCCTGACATGGAGTTTATCTTCTCTATTGTAGGCCCCAAAATTCCCAGTCAATATTTCTCTTTCCATCTAAGGGGGAATACAGGGGGTGATATTGCGGGGTCTCCTATACCAAAGTGAATCTCCCGCCTGTTTCTTCCAAGACCTACTCAAGTCCCGGATTTCGCTTTGTGAGTTAATTTACAAACTAAATCCGTTGCTAAAAGTGCATCATATTCCATAATGTATCGTGAAATCAATTTCCCACGAGAAACATGATAGATTCCACTTATGTGCTCTTTAAATACAGCGAATTCCGAAAGCTTATTCTCAAGTATTATTTTCAGATTTACAATAACCCTATTGACATAAATTATTACCGAGAGTTTTGAACCGATTTTTAGTATAGCGTTGTAAGAAACTTGGTTCACACTTGTACGAGTTGAACATTTTGAAGGTAATTATTGTTTTACTGTACAAGTTTGATAATTTTATATGGCGAAAATACTTAAAACAATAGTTTTTAAATAACTGTGTGGGACAAGAAGTTTCATATTGTACAGCCGTTAGCCGGCATTTGACTCGACAGTGATGTACCAAAGTCATTATCCCATTTTTATCACGAGGAGTTAGGTTCTATGGTAATTTCGGACATGATATATCATTGAAGAATAAGGATACCAATAGATATACTTCAATGGAATTTAATTAATGTAAAAGTACACAACACCTTGCCTGAATTTAAGTGACAACAAGAGCATCATAATTGAATCAACGATGAAGATCTGAAAGCTACAACTAATACACATGCCAAACTTTAATTGACGATGAGATATATGGAAACTACAATTAAGATACACGCTATAATTTAATCGACATCAATATATTTGGAAATTATAGTGGCAGCACAAAATTTGAAACATAATAGCTTTTGTTTTTTTGTTCCACTGAGGGGGCTACAAAGAGTATGATGTATCTATTCAAAGCCTATAATCAACAATTATAAATGGAGGTTATAGAAGGTTGCTAAAAAGAAATAACTTCCTAATGACGATTATAAGAAGTTACATTATTCACTAACTTCTATTATCTAGAACACTTATATATAAAAATTATGATAATCCTGAAATAGTGGCAATAAATGTAACCACTGGTGATTAACCTCATGTTGATATCGATGACTTCCTTGATCAACTTTGAGGTTCTCATTGATAACTTTCACATTGTGTGTCGTCTATAACTTCATTAGTGAGTTGTCGATTCTCTTTAAGTCACTGATAATGTTCATAAAGGACCAAAATCTAAAGTCATTGACTAAGTTTGTCACTTGTCAATAACGACTAAAATTTGGTCATTTTTTTATATAAACAAATGCCCCATTTTAAAAGAATCAAATGATTCATCAATCGTTAATTTTTTTAAAATTAGATAATTAGGAGTCATCATGTGTCTCCGTCATTGGCAAATTTGATTTTTCCTTACTGAATTTTATCTTGGTTAGATTCATCATTCAACTCATATTTTTCCATAAGAGACACATTTTGTGCAAAGTCATCATGTGGCCCTCCTATTTGTCCTTAAATAGTCGATCATACTTAAACATTCTCGTTGCCAATTGGAATAAATCGGGAAAATTTTGGCCTTCGAATTTTTCTCTAATATTGAATTTCAACTCACCGAAAGCCTTTGTGAATTCTTTCTCTACTAGTGAAGTAAGGAATTTGCTCTAGCCCTCTTGAATCTAGTAACAAATTGGTTGATCAATTTATTATCGTATCGATAGATTTTGGCCAAATTAGAAATTGATACCTCATGTATTATTCTAATAAATAGAGAATTGAATTGTCCTTCCATCTTAGGCCACGTATTGATTGAATAAGGAGTTAATCTGTATGCTAAGTAAATGTAGTTTTTGATAAAGACAAATGGAACAACCAAGATTCATTTGTTCCCGTCTCTCCACATTGGGCCATAAATCGACCAACGTGTTCAACAGTCGATAGATCATCTTCACCGGTGAATATGGCTAAGTCAAGAGTCTTGAATCCTCTTGCATATGGCACGTTATCAAGCCAATTGGGATGTGGCTTTCTATATGCTGTGCAACCATTTCTACTATTTGCTGAATATTTAGAAACTGATAGACCTAACCTTTTGTCCCCTTAGGTTCAGGGTAGATAGGTCAATAAGCCAAACCTTCTTACCCCCTAAGGTCATGATCTAAGTCCTAGTTGTCAGCGATTTGATTAACTGGCAAGTTAAGCCTAAGAAGTGCATTTCTTATATTGCGGGTGAAAGTACACCAAAAGGTCTTTTATTAACCACATTTGAAAAGTGGCCTAACGACTAGATGTTTTCATTATCTCGCATAGGTCCCAATTGTGGAATATTTTGATTTGCCAAATTGGTTTTGTTTACGGGGTTAATTTTGGGAGGATCAACCTAATTATTCCCAGTAACCAAATTAACCCTATTGGGATTTTCAAGCCTTTGCAAAATCCCTACTGGTGTTTGCATTACTAAGCATGAATTATTCCCAACATTCAATTAACTAAGAGTTGAAGGAATATACCCTGAAGCCGCTGTGTTTTGTTGGATCGGTATGGATTGATTGCATGTCTGGGGCCTTGAGATGACATTGTTGACTATAGTAATGACCATCAGCTTGATCACATCAAAGAGATGTCTCGTAATGTGATTTGCCATCTCATTTTGTGGTTTCTTGATAGTGTCTTCATGGTGGTCACCAAAGCAGGATTTGGTGCCTATTCCATCACTTGCTCTTCTATAAGGTGGCTCGAGATGTTGATGTTCCTACCTTGGCTTGTCTCTTCCACTACAGGAGTGGTTGAAGTCTTGGGCTGGGTGACCCTTTCACCAAGGTTGTTACCCATAGCGTAATTAGGCTCTGGGTTGATTCCTTATGTTCGATATAGTTATTCCTCAAAATAAACCACAAGTTGTCTTAGTAGACATGTCAAAAAGATGTGTCGTTGGAATTTGACGCGACAACGAAATGTCATTCATCAAAAGTCATTCATCAGTTATTATTAAGAGGTGACAAGTTTTGTAACAATTCCAAACATGTTATATCACTTGAGCACAAGAAAAATGATAGATATACTTCAACAAATTTAATCAACACCAAGGTACATAACACCTTTTAATATTTAATGGATGACAAAGCAAGATGACAAATAGATACAACATTGGAATTGAATCGATGACAAAGATTTGAAAGCTACAATTAAGATACATGTTAGAATTTAATCGATGATGAGATATTTGGAAACTACATCTAATAAGGACGCTGGAATTTAATTGACAATAAGATATCTAAAAATTACAGCTATGATACATGAATTAAAGGATAATTGATAGGTAACAAGTTTTGTTTGTTTGTTTGGGAGAGATACAAAGAAGATGATGTAGCTATTTAAAACTTACAACAGTTACAAATGGTAACTAAAAAGAAATAACTTTCTAATAGTGATTACAAAGGGTTACATTATCCATAAATTTCTATTATTTAAAACACTTACAAATAAGAAGTTACAATAATCCTAATTGGAGGGAGGATGCAAATGTGTTTATAATGACTCCAATTAATATCTTTACCAAAAATGTTCCAAATAGTAGAGGAAGGGAAAGACCAAGAAGGGGTTGCGATTTGTAGTGATGTTATGGGTGAGTGGAAAAAAAGAGAGAAAATTTTTCTAACATAAAAAGGAAATTAAAAGAAAGATGCGGACGTTAAGAGAGTTGCCGCGAAGTATCGTTGGCAGTAGAAGTCTTGAACCGCAGATTTTAAGTTGTGTATGTCGACCTCAAGGCAACCAAATATAATAATGAGAAGAGAAGACTAGGAGAAGGCTCAAGCTCAGGTTCGGACCGATACAAACGGATTCTGGTTGATTCGAAAATCAAGTGGGGTCAAACAAAGAAGTTGCTTTTCAAGGCTTGGATTTCTTAATGATAGGCTGGGACTCCACATGTATATTAGGGCAGGACATCATCTCTTGTTTTCTTCACCTTTTATAAATAGATTGTCCAACACGCACTCACGTGCATAATGAGTGACCACTAACGACCCATTTATTATACGTTGTTTATACTAATTATGGATGGTCTGCAAGGACTTCCCATCTGGACCTATATGAGGAAGGCATATTTTTCACTATAAAAATATATATAATTTTGGTAATAATGTACGTTTGAAGGAGTGGACATGTACAAATCATGGCCATTTGAAGTTTTTGAACATAGCCACTGGATATGTCCCCTGAAGCAATGCCGCAAAAGAATCACTTCTGTTTCAAGTATATTGAACATTTTGTCTCGTATACTTGAAAATGACATTCGTTTAGAAAGAACCTCTTCGGTCTTGGCACGGCATTTTTTATATTTTATTTGAACTCCACGGCATATGATCAAGCGGCAATTATTTTTGGCCTAATTGTCTAAAACTACCCCCAACTTCTTTTTATCTGAAAAGAAACCTTACACTTTAAGTTTAATCCCAAATCAACTTAAATCTGTAACAAACTTTTTTTTGTCTAAGAAAACCCAACTTTAAATCCTGTCCAAGTATCAATTTTTTATATAATCTCAAAACCGTTCCCATCAACACTCTCTCTGAAAATTATCATTAGTTGTTTGACATGATATTTCCATGCGGTAACAAATTCACGTTAGCAAATCACCTGAAAAATTATCTTTAAAACAAAATCATTTTTTTAATATGAAGTAGGGATGACTAACAGTGACTTTTGGATGGAGATCTAATAAAGGCATAGTTTGGACTCAAGTGAAAGTTGGTGTTTTTTATTAGAAAAAAAAACATTTGGAGCAGATTTGAACTAGACTAAAAGTTGGGATTCTTTTGACATAAAAATGAAGTTCATGACATAATTAGGACTAGATCCAAAATTAGGTGGTTTTTAGGGAATTAAATTAATTATTTCTATAACTCCCAAAAGTTCGACGTCAATGTAATTGGGACGCATTGGATCATATATTTGGACATGGCAAGCACCTCCCACCAACTCCTGCTTGAAATGACAGTGGATTTAGACATCTTGAGCCGAGGTAATGAAAATTCACGCACTACTCGGCCTTTCTTGCTCATCCTCACGTGGTGAAGGGTAGTTGAGCACTTGCGAATATTAGTCCGAACCAACTCGAACCAATTGTTCAAGATGGTAGCGAGAAATTATTCAATTCCCGATTTGGGTTTGGAATCGCTAATTCTACTCAGAAATCGCTTAAGAAGTCTCTTTTAGGGCAAGAACACACATCCATCGAAAATTAAACTATAGTCTTCAACATGAATAAATGATAATATAATTACTTGACCAACATATTTTGTTGTGACATAGTGTAATTTCATATATTATTAAAAAAAAATTGATCTTTTGCACAAAAACAAAAAAATTCCGATTTGTTCGTTTCTCAAATCCAAAAATTGGGTTTGGCTGATGAAGGTACTAATCTTGAGACTCGTCGTTACAGACTCATCCATAGTAGTCGTCTCAGGAGACTAGTCCTGAAAACGAGATCGTTTCGCCAAATACACGTCCTCCGGTCATTAGTCGAAGAACCCAAGCTGTGGCAATCAATTATGCGTCTTGATCAGTGCACACTTTGTGGTTTGCTTGCCATTTTCAGAGATCATTTCCTCTGGTTCCTCTTCAGTCGCCTCCACACCTTCTCTTTTTGGGGTATTTCGTTTCTGCATATGTCGTTCATGGAAGAAAGGTAAAGAAAAAATATAATTTCTTCCTTTGTGTCAACCGTTCCCTCCTTGGACAGGTGGGGAGTCCAACGTCTCGGGCTCACGCTCGATGGGTTCAACTTAATCTTCATTCTCATAAAGCCAACATACATTTACATTGATTTGGGCTACCGGCTTCAAAATGGAAGGGAATTCTGATCCATTCGGGGATTGTAAAGCTCAAAACTCGTGTACACGTTACATTATTTAAGAAACAGAGAGCAGGAAAACAACGAAACTATCAACTAGATAGATTCAAAGAAAAGCGATGACAGGACTAATCTAGAGAAATGGAAGAATGTGGTGACGAAGTTCCAGACAACATAATAGAGAGCGAAGCTCCCATTTCAGAGAGAGACTTATCATTTCCACGAACATGCAGGGAAGCAGATGGATCGTACAAAATGATAACAAGAAGTACTGAATTCTGTCACTGAACTCACCATGAGAAGGAGGGCTCTAAGGTAACAGCAGGGAAGGTAGCTGGTTGAAAGGCCCAACTAGGCCTAAAATGGGCCTCAAATCAGGTTAGGAGGCCTGCCACTACTGTCCACCGCCATGGTATTCTCGATGCCTGATGAAATAGCTTAACAAAATGTTCCATATGTGAGATTTCTAAGAAACCGGATTCAACATTGCCGCAAAAAATCACTCCGCTTCCATATACGAATATTTTGGAAAATCATGACATGTACGAATTACAACAAACAAGATAGAAATCATAAAATTACTTCAGTAGACCAACGGCTATGAAAAACATATTTTCGATGTGCCAACAGCGTGGAAACATCTTAGATCTGAACAATACTCCTATGCAGTTCCCCTGCGCTGCTGTCTCCTTTGTTTATTCTTATGCTACTAACCACGGTTGGTTGTACACTAGTAGACACTACAAGTCTAACATGAAATGCATATTGGCAACCGTACGTGACAAAAGCGGTGTTGCTCTTTCTTCACGTAGTCTATTGCAGAACAAATGTACAAATGCAACTTCTAGAATTTGTTGCTTTAGCAAATGAAAGAGTTTCTGAAAGAGACCATGTAAGTGAGCTGTAGAGACTAGTATCAACATTGGAAGATAGAAGAAAAAGAAGAAGAGTCCTTGAAACAACAATAACATGAGGAAAACTATAGAGGGAAAAGGAAGGATCATGAGGAAGCAAAAGGTGCGAGCACTACAAGCAATATTAAAGGCTGGTAGATGAGGAACAAGTGGAACAAATAAGGAGCAATAGAGAAGGAGAGAGAAGATAGAGAGGAAGATGCTGTTGAGGTGGGTGTCTATTGGAGAATTGGATTTCTCTTGATACTTCACTTTGATGAAGTTGAGCAGAACTAGAAGGATGGCATGGTCTTGCTCCATTAGACATGCCTAAACTTGTGAAGTGGGTGGATCGGGTCATAAATTATCCGACTCAAATTGACCTATTAATCAGTTTATGACTCATTTATTCACAATGTAAATTTTTTGACCCAATCCATACCCGATTTGACCCATATTGCTAAAACACTTCCATATATAAACCAAATTTAGGAAAACTTATTTCTTATGATTTTTTTAAAGAAAATTATATTGCTAAAACACTCCCATGAAATACAAATCTAGTGGACAATTTTATAATTTTAAAAAACTGAATTTTTATATTTTTATTCTTTATATTTTTAATTTCATTGTAGTTAATGCATCGGTCAGAACAAATAAAATGCATGAATTTTTTTAGTTCAAAAGGTCTGAACATTGTGTCTATTAAATTTTGGCCAAAATTTTATAATAAAAGTAATTGGTAATTAAAAACGTAGAAAATCTATACAATATTTAACGGCATAAAGGGCAGAAAAGAAAATTAAAAATGAAAAGCTCAAATTGGGATTCTTTGTGATTTAAAATGTTCATGGTTGTGTGTCACATGTTGCTTTTGATTATGGTCTTAAATGTCAATGTGTAGCTGTCGAAGGTGGTGGAGGTGGCAATGAATTAGATTCATGAAAGTGAAGAGGGATAGAAGATCATGAAGTGAGATCACGAGAGCGGAGAAGAAGAAAAGAAGTTCGTGAGGCTTTTAATTGAAAAAGGGTTATAAACGAGTTTAGACTAGACCCATTTAGAATCCTCATATTTTGGTCTCCTTATTTTTAAAACCTATCATGGCTAATGTGGAAAATAAAGAGTAACCCATTAACAGCCCATTTAAATAAATATGAATTCATAAATAGGTTATGGACATAGTTTGATAGGTTTAGTCACGCCCTATAATAGGCATTTTGGTAAGAAAAGACAAAATTCCATGTGAATTGGAGGGGGTACTCCAAACGTGTTTATAATAACCGTGCGGTGCAAGATTGGGAAAAAAAAAGGAAAAACCTATTGAAGGGAAGGACCAAGAATTAGGTTGTAGTGAAATTATTGGACGAGTTGAAAGGAGAGAGAAATTCTTTTTATATAAAAAGAAAGAAAAGAAAGATGCGCGTGTTAAGACGGTTGCCGCGAAGTATCTTTGGCATTGTAAACTTGATGACCCATTTTGGTCCTCGTTCTTGGGTGGTACTAAGAGAAACGAATTCTGGTTGATTCCGAAATCAAGTGGGGCCAAATAAAAGAAGTTGCTTTTCATATTGAATAAAGATGCAGAGCAGAGAGAGAGAGAGAGAGAGAGAGAGAGAGAGAGAGAAGTGAGGAAAGGACAGGATTGAAAAATGGTTATTTTTATATTGTATAAAGATTGAAGACCTTGACGAGCTTCACCAACAGCCACCGGCCACAAACTCGGAACATACGAAACTTTCCATATCACTTAGTAACGGAAGAATGATTTTTAGGTATTAAGTCTCTAAAACAACACCCAATTCATGTACTCGGCTCTTAAGCCATGATATCAGTCAAAACCTCAGGTCCGCTAATTCACAAATTTACCTATTAATGTTGGGCTTGTGGGGAAGCTCTCTTCATGAGCGTTCTAACACCATGAAGATTGCGAGAACTAGACATCAAAGGCAAAAGTTAAATGAAAGTTGCACAACTTGAGGCCACGACACCTCGACCTAAGACAATCACTTTCTTCTCTATTAAATTTGTAGATTTACAAAATGAAGTGAAAGACGAAGAAAGATAGACTAATCGTTATTGGTGACAACCAAAACAAAAATCATATGACCCATTTATTGATCGAGTAGAAGCTACAAATAAATCCTCTCCATAATAAGGCTTCATTTATTTTGCGAAAAATAAATGATCTAAAAATATTTTCCTAAAAACTATCGTTTATAACTCTTAAAGAAATGAATGAACAAATAATATTTTTATCTTTCATGAAAATATTCAGGTATAAATTGTTATCAATGATGAAAACATATATCACCCACTTGGGTGGCGCTGCTGGTTCGCGCTCTCTTTCTCTTGCAAAAGGTTGAGAGTTTGAATCCCAACTTCGTCATAGAGTGACTTAACTGGTTTCACGTGTGTGGTGGCTAGCACGTGTGGCCCCCAGGGTTTACTCCCCCGGCTGTCGGCGGGGTGCGGGGTTCCCTAGGTCATCAAAAAAAAAAAAAAATGATGAAAATATATTTTATCGATTAATTATTTCAAGTAATACAAATGATCATTTTTAAGAAAATATTTTTAAAATTATCTACTTTCCACAAAATAAATGGGGCCTAAGACCCTAGTCCAATCCAAGGCTCTTTTCCATCCTTGAAGTCAAAGGATTTTTTGTAGGTCCTGAAATTACACCCTTTCTAAATTACGTCCTTCTACGTCCAACAATTCCAGGTCTCCGAAAATCTCACGAGTTTCCAAATTTTCCTTATAAATTCATTTGATTACTCTTTAGACCTTGGTGGTGGTGGAGGTGGGCTGTGGCAAATCGACAATGGGGAGAGGGGCAAAACTGTAAATGGGTAGCTAGAATTCGACCCGTTTATAAATTTGTGGGAGGAAGGCATAATCCGGTATCTAACTTTGTCCCCGAATTTCATAAATAAAAATATATCTTGAAATAGGGGAAAAAGGACAATTATTGGGAGAGGGGGAGACCCGTGTCAAAATGGCCTATTCTATATCCCCATATTCATATCGAAAGTGAGTAGTTCGGGAGAGGGATGAATATGTCAAATTTGACAAATAGAACTCACTTTTGACATGGGTCCCTCCCTCTCCCGATATATGTGAAAAGGGAAAAGAAAGGCTCATTCTCCCCTAAAGACTGTCTATATATGTCTTCTATTCTTCTCATAGCTGACACCCAAAAGCGGCATTTGCTCTGCTCTTGCAGCTCTGTTTCTCCTTGTTTTCTGCATCTATACACATTCAACAATGCCAAATTTTGTGCGTGATCAATGGAACGACATTGACAACATTGTCACCTTTATTGTTCCAATTTTGGTCAACCTCATTATCATGAAATATCGGGGATGCGGGATTCTCCATTTAACACCCACCCCATTACCATCTTCCTCACCGTATTCACTCTCCTTCTCTATTGCTCCGCTCATCTGCCAGCCTTTCATACTGCTTGCGGTGGTCGCACCTTTCTCTTCCTCAAGATCCTTTCCTTTCTCTCTATAGCTTTCCTCACGTCGTTGTTGTTCCGAGGCCTCTCCTTCTTTATCCTCTATTTGCCGTTGTTGATACTGCTCTTTGGAGCTCACCTGTGGGGTCTTATGCAGAAGCTCAAGCAAAAGATTCTAGTATTGGCAATTGTCCATCGGTTCCGCCATCGAGGAAGAGTGCTTCTGCCACGTACGGTTGCTGATATATAATTCATGTGAGAATTGTAGCAGTGGCTATTGTTCAACCAACCATCGTCGGGATAACAAGAAAAATAAAGGAAAAGTATGCAGTGTAGATGTCGTGTGACGGTTTGGCATAGGATATTGCCCAAAAGGAATAAATTTTCTTGTATTTTAGTCATCTCATGATTTTAGCTTCATTGAGATGTAGAATGAGGCTTGAATTAGGAAGTTATTTACCCTGTTGTAAGGGGAGTCTACTGTAATTCCAACGATTGTAGTTTAGATAAAGAATTGATTCATATCAGTAGCCCACGCCATACATATGCTGGATTTGTTGTATTATTAGATGTGATATGTTCATTGTCGGTGTCATTTCTTTACGCTACCGGAATTCCTGTCTTCCGTATTTGTGTGCAGAGTCATGTCTATTATATCTCGATGACCAATGCTCAGAAAGGGGCAAAAAGCCCTAACCTTTTGCTCATTTCTTGGTAGTGAAACTCAGTTTAGTTCGCTCGCAAAGTGGCTGTTCTTGTGCATTTAGTTTTACTGTGATTCAAAATTTTGCGGTTCGGGTCCAGATCGGTGAGCATTTCGCTCTGCATTTTGGATTTTTCTGGGTTTATTTTATGGTTTGTCCATTTTGTTTATCTTTGGAGCGATTTGCTTTTTTTCACTTTCGACCTTTGTTCTATCAAGACGAATGCTTCAATGCTAGTTTTCTCAGTTCCATTGTCTACGGAAGACTCCTTCATTATGTTTCTCCTTTCTGGTTTGTGCTGCATTTTTTGAGGATCATTCAATTCAGATGCTTTTTCTTGAAAGTTGAAAGATGAATCTTCGCCTTGCATTGGTAGCCTAGCTGGTTAGGGCGGAACTTGGACTTCTTTGAGGTCTTGGGTTCGATTCCCCGTGGAAGCGCCCGTGATTTCAGTGGGGATTATGGCGGTGGGTTGCTGTGCTAGTCTCCCCCGAGAAATATGTAACATTCTGAATTTCGACCCATTCTAGGATAGATGAAATGGTTAATTTATCAATGCACCAATTAGTTAGTTACGTTTACGACGTTAAACCGATTTCCTTTTGGCCTTGTACTTAGTGTGAGCAATTAACCTCTCGTGATTACATGACAATCGAGGATCGCCCTGATTTGAATATGCACGATCGTGGATTGAAAAGCTATCAACCACGGGTCAAACACGCGAGAACCCCTAAACGCCGCCCGAAAGTTAGGTCGTACTAAAGTCGCGATTGATTGATTTTAATTACGAATTTCAATTCGGTATCGGGTATCGAATTTTTAAGGATGTCGAGACTAAAATATTGGACGTGTCTCATTGATTCTCGAATTTTTTGGTAAGTCTGAAATTATTGGAAAAAGGATTTAGCGTGCCGAGTTTTGGAGCCAAATATTTGGAAAATTGTGCTTCAGGGATAAAAAGACCAAAATACCCCTCTTTAGAAGCTTGTTTGGATTTTGTTTTGTTTTGTTTTCTTTTTCTTTTTCTTTTCTTTTCCCCCCATCTTCCTCCGCACGTTTCTCTCTCCTCCCCTTTTTCTCTCTCTTTCCCCCGCGTTTTCTTCCCGCGTTTTCTTCCCCCGTGTCGACACCCACTTTCCCCATCTTATCTTTTCTCCCCCTTTGACTAGTCTTCTCTTCTTATCTCTTTCTTCTTTTTTTCCACCACTTGCTGACACCATGTACTTCTCTCTCTCTCTCTCTCTCTCTCTCCTCTCCTTTTCTTCCCTGCACGTTCGACGCCCACCCCTTCCCCCTGCAACTTCTTCTTCTTCTTCTTCCTTGCTGGTCGACGCCGGCTTGCTGCTGTTGCCGCCATCACCGACCGCCACCGCAGCACCACAGCTCCGCCACCGCCCCGGCTCTTCGCCGGTCGCCGGTGAGCCACCGTTTGCCGGCCTTGGGCCGAACCAAAGCAGCACCACCAGCTTCGTCTTCGTCTCTTCCTACTTTGTCCGCCGCCGCAACCGCAACGCCGCCAGCCGACCGCCCGGACGCCGGAGCGGTTTCTTTGCTTTGTCCTCGCCGTCACTCGGCCACCACCGTCCGTCGCCCGACCACCCCAGCTCGAGCTGCCGTTGTCTCCGCCTCGTCTCTCCCTCTTTTCGTTCGGGTTGGAGCCGAGATGGCCGCTCTCGCCGTCCAGCCGCCCTTCGCCACCATCCGCCGCCCGAGACCGCCCGGCTGAGCCGTCTGAGAGCCATCCCAGTTGTCGCCATGCCCCCTCTCTCCCTTTCGACCCCTCTGGCCGTGACCAGGAGAAGCGGCCAGCAGCCTCGCCGCTGCACGCCGCCGCCGGTCACCGCCACAAGCCGTCGGAGGACTACTCCCGAGCCTCCTCCGCCGCACCGGAGCCACCCCAGCTGCTGTCCCCCCCTTGAAACCAGCTGCTACACTGCCTCTCCTTTCCCTCTCTCGGTTCTGTCCAGCTTCGCCGGGAGCAGCCGCCGCCTTGCCGGAGCTGCTGGCCGCCGTCCGGAGTTGCCGGGCCGCCCACCAGCCCAGCCCCGTGCCGCCGGTTCCTCCGTTCCTCGCCTTGTCGCCGCGTGGGCCAGCCCCTCGGCCGAGATCCGGTCCCGGGCCGCCTCGTCTCGACGTGCCGGAAGTTCCCGGGCGTTCCCCTCGCCACCGCCGTCGCGCTCGTGTCGTCGGGATCGCTAAACCGTGAGTTGATTTCCTAATCCTTATTTAGGGGTTAATCTTGCTTAGGAGTAGTTTAATTAGTTTAATTACCGATTAGTATTTTGGATGATGATTATTAGTGTTTTAATACTATTTGATGAAGCTTGCTTAGTGTTAATCATGGTTAGTATTAATAAATGTTATTATTATTATTTTTGGAATAAATAATAATTATTTATTATTTTCGGAATTATTAATTAATTAAATTAATTTATAATTTCGAATTATTAATAGTAATATTGTTATTACTATTCATTGCTGAAAATTAATTATTTTTGGAGAAAATAATTAATTGTGATTATTTATTGGAAATGGTTTTAATTGGTGATTATTCATTGGAAATGGTTTTAATTGGTGATTATTTATTGGAAATGGTTTTTAATTGAGTAATTTTGGGGGAAAATTACTATGGTCTATTTTTCCAAAGTCAATAGTATTTATATATTATTTTATTAAATGACATTGGTTTATTGAAGAAGGGTTTTACTAAATGGAATTATTTGGGTTGGATAATTAATTATGGGATTGAAAAATAATTATAAGTATTTTGTGGGACTTGAATTATTTTATCGGAACAATCGACTATATCATGCTTCTTAAATGAGTATTTTTGAGTATAATTATAGTTTATAATTATTTTTGGGATAATTGAATATTGAGACATGTGTTTATTTATTATTAAATATTGAGACACGTGTTTGGGTATCGGAGTATCGTGATGTTGATTGGTCGGAATTGATTTACAGATTGTGACTTGAGTTGTTCCCAAGAGTTAGGGAATGTGTGTAATTGAATGCTGATTGGAAATTGAATTTTGGAAATTGTCGAGTGAGATCGCATGACATATTGCGTGGGTTATCTCGAAATGGCATGTCGTATGAGCATGAGTGATATTTCATTCACGATAGAGCAAAGATATAAATGGATTGTTTGATGAGGTATTGTATGGTCACATTAAGAGGAGAGCCCGGCGTTGCCGGAAGACCGCCAATCCCTATGGGGTTGTGCCGTGGCCAGTGGGTCGCCTGACTTTGGTCGGATGCCTGACGGGGAGGGGTTGCTTGAGGTGTGGTATGTCTTGTTTGCCGAAACTAGGTTGCATGGTTAGATTGCTCCCAAGGCGAGCGAAGTTCCTAACCGGGGCTTAGGACTTTGACTTGCTGAGTTTATCTCAACCCGTCGTGGTTAACATTTTTCAGGTCCATAGGATGGAGGATCGACGCGTGTTACGGCTCGTGGCCGTCTTTGAAGGGAGTAGATTAACCCTGGCCTGTTAGTTTCATTGGCTCGATAGGAATATGCCTGTGGTAAGGGCTTATACTTGTAAACTTCTTAGGGTTAATCAGTTAGTTAATAAAACGATACTTTTGATGTTTTCTTGTTGGGTTTTCCTGCTATCCCTGTTTTTGTATTTGACCGGGGATTGTGATTCGCTTCCGCATGTGCATAATTACAAGATAAAAATAACGGTCGGCGACGGATCCTAGGGAGTCGCAAATCAAATGACCGCGAGAGAACAGGGGTTGCCGCGTGCTCGAGGGTCGGGGCGTGACAGAATAGTCGAGGTGCGCGCAAGCTGGCCCCCGGACATCTCGGTTACAAAAAAAAAAAAAAAAAAAAATCTTCGCCTTGCATGATTATTGCCTTCATGTGATGCCAAAAGAGAGGCACTAAGATTTGGAATTTCCACCGTCGAGTCGAGTTAAGTGCAAGTGATGTGGGAGATCCAGCTTAGCAAGGAGGCTTTCGGAGTTTGATGATTTGTATAGATTGATTGAATTATTCTATTCATAAACACGCACGACTAATGCGGATAATAAATTAAAAAACTTTGACATCGCACTAGTTTGTTTTTGGGTGAATGCATATTAACAGTTACTTATTTAATTAATTTTTCAGTAAGGGGCCAAAAATGATCCTCGCTACAAATTTCTTTTATTTTGAATATTACATCGCCACGTTTCATCTTACGTGGCTTACTGAACTAATGCACATAGTAAGTTGCGTTAATCACCCTAAGTTGTAATTTGGAAAAGGTCTGTAATTCGCTGTGTTTATTGCTTGAAAAGGTTGTCTCATTTCTAGCAAAGCTTCGAGGATTTGAATGCCCATAATCATAAGAAACAAGTGATTCCTCCTTCCTTTGTCCTGTTATAACAACATTGTCCGTTTACTATCGCTCAAAAAGGTCAAAAGTAATTTTTCTTTCCTTGTCAAAATCTGGGAAGGTGTCATGATTAGTATTTATACTCTTCTTTGTTATTCAACTTTGTCTTTGGACTTTAATTTTGATCAATCTGACTATTGGCCTCTTTTTCTTTTTAATATAACTAATTTAGTCATTTAAGCTAATTTGACCAAATTGACATTTGGCGTGGTAATCCGACTCAGCCATGGGAACCCCATTTGCTAACGTGGCTACACAAATCATGGCCACGTCAGCAAAAATAAAGAGAAAAAGAAGAAGTTTAAAATAAATTAAAAAGATAGAATCGTTAAGAATTTACAAAAATAAATAAAAATAAAGCATAAGATAGAGAAATAGGGGCGGCCCACGGGTGGTGGCGGGCTTGCGCTAGTTTGCGAAGGCACCATTGTAGAGACGACCTTCTTCAAGACGAATTTGTTCAACTTTCTGGAGGAAAAATAACTGAGAAGCCCAGAAATCAGGGAGCAAACCCTTTATGCAAAACCAAAAAAAAATCAAACACAAATTCAAAAGGATTGATACCATGAAAAAACTCCAAACTAGTACGTATATAACGAATTTACCTTAAACTAATTTTTTTATCATCAAAAATCTTAAACTGATATACTTGTGACAAATTTATATAAATATAATTTTTTGACATAAAAAACCCAAAACATATACATTTGTAATAAATTTACCCTTAAGTAATTTCTGTTAAATTGAGTTAATACTGCAAAGAATCACAAACTAGTACACATATGACAAACGGAAGATAAAATCCTAAACTAATTTATTAGTCAATTGCCATATGTTATTGAACTCAACAATTTGATAATAAAATTTAATGAAGAGTAAATTCATCACAAATGTATCAGTTTGTGATTTTTCGTAATATTAACCTAATTCAAGACTAAATGAATGTGAAAAATGAAGAATCCGCAAAAGGCACTCAAATAGGAGATTTGACATAAGTGCCGATGGCTACATCGAGCTCTAGCAAGATGATAGAACGGCATCAAAACCACCTTATTGGCGATGAAGGACGTCGAAGGCCGCCGAATCACAGTGGATGACGCCATCGATTGAGGTTCCATTCGACCGGGACAACTCCAGAGATATCCCATGAAGGTTGCTGGCCAAGGGAGGCACGGCGTCGCTTTTATCTCGTGCTTTGCCATTCTGCTTCTTTCCAAAAAAAGAAAAAAACAAAAATTCTTTTCCTTTTTTTCTAACTTAAATGTTATCCAATTGTCGGTAATGTGGAATAGTGATGTGTGTCGCATGATTGGCCTTAAGTGCCAAATCATGACCCAAACGAACCAAAGCAAGTTCACGGACTAAACTAGTTCTATCGCAGAAGCGAAAGTACCATGTTGGCTACAATTAAAAATTAAAGACCAAATTGAACTTCCAACAAGAGCACAATAACTATTTTTGACACTATCCCTTAAAACTTAAAATAGCGTCCAGATTCAGAATTGGTTTTTGAGCACCACTATTTATGCACAATTAAAGATTAAATACAGACCCTGCACCACTATTTATGCACAATTTGAAAGTTTTTGAGCACTTTTTCATAAAAAAAAATAAAATTTGTCCGTGCGGCACAAGATCGGGAAAAAAGGAAAGACCTATTGAAATTGGTTTTCGGCTTTATTTATGAAGAGACATGTGAGGGTTTTTTTTTTCTTTTACACTAACCATGTATATTGCCTAAAATAATTCAACCAGACAAAAAAAAAAAAGCTGGACTTCCCTAAAAGCTAGACATTAGTATTCCTATAGTGTTATTTTTTTTTTGGTCGGATCCTATAATGTTATTTAACGTTGTACAGATGCAACCATTCTTTTTAAAAGAAGTTTTTGTTTTTTTGGGCAATCCAAAAGTGCCCCATGTTGCGAGTCCGGTGGGCCTATTCTCTATTCTTTGTCGGGCGGTCAAATTACTTTGTTTTTTGTTTTTCGATAACTTGACAATGTCTGTGTACAAATTGAGCAAGTCATCGTCCCATCTGGTTCCTATCGCGTCAGTGGATGAAGTCAAAATTAGTGAGTATGGCAACAAAACATCAGCGCCAAAACTTCGTCAGTGCTCTTGTGGCTTATAAACCCAGATAAGGGCGTGGGGGTCTCGGCCCATATCGGAACCAGCCCTAACGAAAAGAAAAAAAAAAAAAAAAAAAGAAAAAGAGAAGGAAAAAATTAAAGTTTTTTTTTAATTAAAAATAACAAAAATTATCCACATCAACATTGGCCATACCACGTAAGATGGCTAATATCCACGACATCGATTTCCAGTTAAAATTGACTGGGTGAATTATATTAGAAAATCGTCAAAAAGTTTAAAAATTAAATTGACTAACATTAGAAAGTTTAGGACTAAATCGGCCACCATACAATAGATTTGAGAGTTTTTGGATAATTATCTCCATATAATATCAAACAAAGTATGAACAATATCCTCCTCTTTCATGAAAAATCAATATTTTGGAAAATATTTTTCACAAAATGAATGTTTATCTACGTCATTTGAAAAAGTTATTCAATGACTATTTTTTTCACAATCAACAATAATTTATACTTTTCATGGGCTAGGTTGGCTTCATTGGATTAACCGGACATGGTTAACCTTCCTAGGGTAGTAAACCACGTATAGGGACCACCTTCGCCAATTTGATAGCATACTCCTTGCGGGCTGCAATGATCCTCATCTTATTTTATGATGGAGAGGAGCCCGTCCCCTATATCCCAAGCCCGTCTTGAATGTTTGTGCATTGGGTCTTACCTAAAATCTCCTCAGTTAGTGTTTCGAAAGTAACAAGTCCTAGACCCCTTGACAAGCCTTGTAATGGATTTTATGTCATACAGTCTTGTTACGCAATGAAGACATCCTTAGGTTGATGCAATGATCCATTTTCCGGGTTGTGCATCATGTGCCGCACTCCATCTTTATATAATTTTTAGTAATGTTTTGAATGCATGTAGATGATTATGGCATATTTTCTCTTAGCAAAATGATTCTAAGACTAGAGAAATATGCTTCTGAGGAGCACTCGCTTTTAAACTAATTTGTACTTAGTATTCCTTATTATGGTAAGTACGTATGCAGTTCTTGCTCTGTGTTTTGAGACTGATGAACGCGACATTGAAATAATCATTTGAGCTATCAAGAGGTTTCGTATCTCATTAGGAGTTTCTAGGATAATATTTGCATACAAGAGGTTGAGCCTAGAAGAACCTCGGAATTCGGAATGAACGAAGAAGTCGACACATTGCCATCTTGCTGTTATGTTTTTTTATTTTTTTTCCTCGTACCACGTGTCCCACCGACGATCCAAAAGAGGCCCGCATTGACGCCATTGTCCTTAGGACCTTTCGCCCCCTCCCCCCAGTTTCTCTCTCTATCTCTCTCTGTGCTCCCCACGATCCCGGTGGCAACAAAAAGCTGCGACAGTTTGTACTATTGACTGAGGACCAGTGATGTTGCAGATCATGTTCGGGCGTTGCGAACTCTTGACAAAGGGCCCAGGACTATGAAATAACATCACGTTGAATGGTCCCACGAGCTATATTAATATCATCGAACGCGTTTGGTTTTGATTCCTCGAATAACCTCTTCGAATAGATTGAGTTTTTGGGGGCGGGTCACGTCTTTTATAAGGGCTGCGGGTTGAAATGAAAGAGGGAATACAGGGTGATTTATTATAAAATCTTGTTAACAAGCTGGTTAAACACATAAATAAACGATGGTGATTGTTATATTTAATGCACACTGAATATTTTGCGGAGTTTGTGATTAATGCATTACAGATGAAGATGGTTTTTCCTAATTAAGGATGGACACTGTCTACTTTTAGAATGCTTTCAGGTCTCCCTTTGGGTATGTAACACTAATCATTCTGTGTTTTCCCCTTCGGGATTCTTGGATTCGATGGAATCACTTGAGCTGAGACCCCACCTGAGCACCTGTCGAGCTCCCTCTTCAAGGACGTGGCGACGGTCCATGTGCTGTGAGTGTTTGGCTGTCAAAGCAGCTCATTTATAGTGACACTCGACTTTTCTCCTAAAGAACGGGATGGAAATTGGTTGTATAATGCATTAGGTCAGAGAACTAGTCTATCCAAGGGGACATGTTTTCGAAGATCAATGACATTTTATGGAAGTCTTATGGGAGTTTCCTTCACTTGTTACATTCTCTACCGAAAAGGGGAGTGTATAATGATGTTAAAGGATTCACTAATTTAAGGTCGTGGTGTGGTTTTTAGACTATATGACTTATTGCTCACCTTATTGATTAAGTGCGTTCTTTTGTACTTTTTTTTTTTTTTTTTTTTTTATAGTCTCATTTGGTAGAGATTGTTATACTACTTCCATTGTCGTTTTGAGTGAGATTAACTTTTAGGGTTGAAGCAATAAATTGAGTATCTTGGGAATTATTGAAGGTTATCATACCTTCCCTACTTGACTATAATTAAGACTAAAGTCCTGACATGGAGTTTATCTTCTCTATTGTAGGCCCCAAAATTCCCAGTCAATATTTCTCTTTCCATCTAAGGGGAATACGGGGGTGATATTGCGGGGTCTCCTATACCAAAGTGAATCTCCCGCCTGTTTCTTCCAAGACCTACTCAAGTCCCGGATTTCGCTTTGTGAGTTAATTTACAAACTAAATCCGTTGCTAAAAGTGCATCATATTCCATAATGTATCGTGAAATCAATTTCCCACGAGAAACATGATAGATTCCACTTATGTGCTCTTTAAATACAGCGAATTCCGAAAGCTTATTCTCAAGTATTATTTTCAGATTTACAATAACCCTATTGACATAAATTATTACCGAGAGTTTTGAACCGATTTTTAGTATAGCGTTGTAAGAAACTTGGTTCACACTTGTACGAGTTGAACATTTTGAAGGTAATTATTGTTTTACTGTACAAGTTTGATAATTTTATATGGCAAAATACTTAAAACAATAGTTTTTAAATAACTGTGTGGGACAAGAAGTTTCATATTGTACAGCCGTTAGCCGGCATTTGACTCGACAGTGATGTACCAAAGTCATTATCCCATTTTTATCACGAGGAGTTAGGTTCTATGGTAATTTCGGACATGATATATCATTGAAGAATAAGGATACCAATAGATATACTTCAATGGAATTTAATTAATGTAAAAGTACACAACACCTTGCCTGAATTTAAGTGACAACAAGAGCATCGAAATTGAATCAACGATGAAGATCTGAAAGCTACAACTAATACACATGCCAAACTTTAATTGACGATGAGATATATGGAAACTACAATTAAGATACACGCTATAATTTAATCGACATCAATATATTTGGAAATTATAGTGGCAGCACAAAATTTGAAACATAATAGCTTTTGTTTTTTTGTTCCACTGAGGGGGCTACAAAGAGTATGATGTATCTATTCAAAGCCTATAATCAACAATTATAAATGGAGGTTATAGAAGGTTGCTAAAAAGAAATAACTTCCTAATGACGATTATAAGAAGTTACATTATTCACTAACTTCTATTATCTAGAACACTTATATATAAAAATTATGATAATCCTGAAATAGTGGCAATAAATGTAACCACTGGTGATTAACCTCATGTTGATATCGATGACTTCCTTGATCAACTTTGAGGTTCTCATTGATAACTTTCACATTGTGTGTCGTCTATAACTTCATTAGTGAGTTGTCGATTCTCTTTAAGTCACTGATAATGTTCATAAAGGACCAAAATCTGAAGTCATTGACTAAGTTTGTCACTTGTCAATAACGACTAAAATTTGGTCATTTTTTTATATAAACAAATGCCCCATTTTAAAAGAATCAAATGATTCATCAATCGTTAAATTTTTTAAAATTAGATAATTAGGAGTCATCATGTGTCTCCGTCATTGGCAAATTTGATTTTTCCTTACTGAATTTTATCTTGGTTAGATTCATCATTCAACTCATATTTTTCCATAAGAGACACATTTTGTGCAAAGTCATCATGTGGCCCTCCTATTTGTCCTTAAATAGTCGATCATACTTAAACATTCTCGTTGCCAATTGGAATAAATCGGGAAAATTTTGGCCTTCGAATTTTTCTCTAATATTGAATTTCAACTCACTGAAAGCCTTTGTGAATTCTTTCTCTACTAGTGAAGTAAGGAATTTGCTCTAGCCCTCTTGAATCTAGTAACAAATTGGTTGATCAATTTATTATCGTATCGATAGATTTTGGCCAAATTAGAAATTGATACCTCATGTATTATTCTAATAAATAGAGAATTGAATTGTCCTTCCATCTTAGGCCACGTATTGATTGAATAAGGAGTTAATCTGTATGCTAAGTAAATGTAGTTTTTGATAAAGACAAATGGAACAACCAAGATTCATTTGTTCCCGTCTCTCCACATTGGGCCATAAATCGACCAATGTGTTCAACAGTCGATAGATCATCTTCACCGGTGAATATGGCTAAGTCAAGAGTCTTGAATCCTCTTGCATATGGCACGTTATCAAGCCAATTGGGATGTGGCTTTCTATATGCTGTGCAACCATTTCTACTATTTGCTGAATATTTAGAAACTGATAGACCTAACCTTTTGTCCCCTTAGGTTCAGGGGTAGATAGGTCAATAAGCCAAACCTTCTTACCCCTAAGGTCATGATCTAAGTCCTAGTTGTCGGCGATTTGATTAACGGCAAGTTAAGCCTAAGAAGTGCATTTCTTATATTGCGGGTGAAAGTACACCAAAAGGTCTTTTATTAACCACATTTGAAAAGTGGCCTAACGACTAGATGTTTTCATTATCTCGCATAGGTCCCAATTGTGGAATATTTTGATTTGCCAAATTGGTTTTGTTTACGGGGTTAATTTTGGGAGGATCAACCTAATTATTCCCAGTAACCAAATTAACCCTATTGGGATTTTCAAGCCTTTGCAAAATCCCTACTGGTGTTTGCATTACTAAGCATGAATTATTCCCAACATTCAATTAACTAAGAGTTGAAGGAATATACCCTGAAGCCGCTGTGTTTTGTTGGATCGGTATGGATTGATTGCATGTCTCGGGGCCTTGAGATGACATTGTTGACTATAGTAATGACCATCAGCTTGATCACATCAAAGAGATGTCTCGTAATGTGATTTGCCATCTCATTTTGTGGTTTCTTGATAGTGTCTTCATGGTGGTCACCAAAGCAGGATTTGGTGCCTATTCCATCACTTGCTCTTCTATAAGGTGGCTCGAGATGTTGATGTTCCTACCTTGGCTTGTCTCTTCCACTACAGGAGTGGTTGAAGTCTTGGGCTGGGTGACCCTTTCACCAAGGTTGTTACCCATAGCGTAATTAGGCTCTGGGTTGATTCCTTATGTTCGATATAGTTATTCCTCAAAATAAACCACAAGTTGTCTTAGTAGACATGTCAAAAAGATGTGTCGTTGGAATTTGACGCGACAACGAAATGTCATTCATCAAAAGTCATTCATCGTTATTATTAAGAGGTGACAAGTTTTGTAACAATTCCAAACATGTTATATCACTTGAGCACAAGAAAAATGATAGATATACTTCAACAAATTTAATCAACACCAAGGTACATAACACCTTTTAATATTTAATGGATGACAAAGCAAGATGACAAATAGATACAACATTGGAATTGAATCGATGACAAAGATTTGAAAGCTACAATTAAGATACATGTTAGAATTTAATCGATGATGAGATATTTGGAAACTACATCTAATAAGGACGCTGGAATTTAATTGACAATAAGATATCTAAAAATTACAGCTATGATACATGAATTAAAGGATAATTGATAGGTAACAAGTTTTGTTTGTTTGTTTGGGAGAGATACAAAGAAGATGATGTAGCTATTTAAAACTTACAACAGTTACAAATGGTAACTAAAAAAGAAATAACTTTCTAATAGTGATTACAAAGGGTTACATTATCCATAAATTTCTATTATTTAAAACACTTACAAATAAGAAGTTACAATAATCCTAATTGGAGGGAGGATGCAAATGTGTTTATAATGACTCCAATTAATATCTTTACCAAAAATGTTCCAAATAGTAGAGGAAGGGAAAGACCAAGAAGGGGTTGCGATTTGTAGTGATGTTATGGGTGAGTGGAAAAAAGAGAGAAAATTTTCTAACATAAAAAGGAAATTAAAAGAAAGATGCGGACGTTAAGAGAGTTGCCGCGAAGTATCGTTGGCAGTAGAAGTCTTGAACCGCAGATTTTAAGTTGTGTATGTCGACCTCAAGGCAACCAAATATAATAATGAGAAGAGAAGACTAGGAGAAGGCTCAAGCTCAGGTTCGGACCGATACAAACGGATTCTGGTTGATTCGAAAATCAAGTGGGGTCAAACAAAGAAGTTGCTTTTCAAGGCTTGGATTTCTTAATGATAGGCTGGGACTCCACATGTATATTAGGGCAGGACATCATCTCTTGTTTTCTTCACCTTTTATAAATAGATTGTCCAACACGCACTCACGTGCATAATGAGTGACCACTAACGACCCATTTATTATACGTTGTTTATACTAATTATGGATGGTCTGCAAGGACTTCCCATCTGGACCTATATGAGGAAGGCATATTTTTTCACTATAAAAATATATATAATTTTGGTAATAATGTACGTTTGAAGGAGTGGACATGTACAAATCATGGCCATTTGAAGTTTTTGAACATAGCCACTGGATATGTCCCCTGAAGCAATGCCGCAAAAGAATCACTTCTGTTTCAAGTATATTGAACATTTTGTCTCGTATACTTGAAAATGACATTCGTTTAGAAAGAACCTCTTCGGTCTTGGCACGGCATTTTTTATATTTTATTTGAACTCCACGGCATATGATCAAGCGGCAATTATTTTTGGCCTAATTGTCTAAAACTACCCCCAACTTCTTTTTATCTGAAAAGAAACCTTACACTTTAAGTTTAATCCCAAATCAACTTAAATCTGTAACAAACTTTTTTTTTTTGTCTAAGAAAACCCAACTTTAAATCCTGTCCAAGTATCAATTTTTTATATAATCTCAAAACCGTTCCCATCAACACTCTCTCTGAAAATTATCATTAGTTGTTTGACATGATATTTCCATGCGGTAACAAATTCACGTTAGCAAATCACCTGAAAAATTATCTTTAAAACAAAATCATTTTTTTAATATGAAGTAGGGATGACTAACAGTGACTTTTGGATGGAGATCTAATAAAGGCATAGTTTGGACTCAAGTGAAAGTTGGTGTTTTTTATTAGAAAAAAAAACATTTGGAGCAGATTTGAACTAGACTAAAAGTTGGGATTCTTTTGACCTAAAAATGAAGTTCATGACATAATTAGGACTAGATCCAAAATTAGGTGGTTTTTAGGGAATTAAATTAATTATTTTTATAACTCCCAAAAGTTCGACGCCAATGTAATTGGGACGCATTGGATCATATATTTGGACATGGCAAGCGCTCCCACCAACTCCTGCTTGAATTGGCAGTGGATTTAGACATCTCGAGCCGAGGTAATGAAAATTCACGCACTACTCGGCCTTTCTTGCTCATCCTCACGTGGTGAAGGGTAGTTGAGCACTTGCGAATATTAGTCCGAACCAATTGTTCAAGATGGTAGCGAGAAATTATTCAATTCCCGATTTGGGTTTGGAATCGCTAATTCTACTCAGAAATCGCTTAAGAAGTCTCTTTTAGGGCAAGAACACATCCATCGAAAATTAAACTATAGTCTTCAACATGAATAAATGATAATATAATTACTTGACCAACATATTTTGTTGTGAAATGTGTAATTTTATATATTATTAAAAAATATTGATCTTTTGCACAAAAACAAAAAAATTCCGATTTGTTCGTTTCTCGAATCCAAAAATTGGGTTTGGCTGATGAAGGTGCTAATCTTGAGACTCGTTGTTACAGACCCATCCATAGGAGTCGTCTCAGGAGATTAGTCCTGAAAACGAGATTGTTTCACCAAATACACGTCCTCCGGTCATTGGTCGAAGAACCCAAGCTTTGGCAATCAATTATGCGTCTTGATCAGTGCACACTTTGTGGTTTGCTTGCCATTTTCGGAGATCATTTCCTCTGGTTCCTCTCCGGTCGCCTACACACGAGCACTCTTCTTTTTGCGCGTCGCATTCATTCCGTCTAGTGGGGTATTTCGTTTCTGCATGTGTCGTTCTTGGGAGAAAGGTAAAGAAAAAATATAATTTCTTCCTTAGTGTCAACCGTTCCCTCCTTGGACAGGTGGGGAGCCTATCGTCTCCGGCTCACACTTGATGGGTTCAACTCAATCTTCATTCTCATATATCCAACATATATTTACATCGATTTGGGCTACCGGTTTCAAATGGAAGGGGATTCCCGTCCATTTGGGAATTGTAAAGCTCAAAACTCACGTACATGGTACATTATCTAAGAAATAGAGAGCAGAAAACAACGAAACTATCAACCAAATAGATTCAAAGAAAAGTCATGATAGGGCTAATCTAGAGAAATGGAAGAATGTGGTGATGAAGATTCCAGACAACATAATAGAGAGCGAAGCTCTCATTTCAGAGAGAGACTTATCAATTCCATGAACTTGTAGGGAAGCAGATGGATCATACTAAATGATGACGACGAATACTGAATTCTGTCACTGAAGTCACCATGAGAAGGAGGGCTCTAAGGCAAGAGCAGGGAAGGTAGATGGTTGAAAGGCCCAACTAGGCCTAAAATGGGCCTCAAATTAGGTTAGGAGGCCTGCCACTACTGTCCACCGCCACGGTATTCTTGATGCCTGGCAACTTGAGACTGACGAAATAGCTTAACAAAATGTTCCATATGTGAGATTTCTATGAAACCGGATTCAACATTGCCGCAAAAGAATCACTCCGCTTCTGTATATGATTTTTCTGCAAAATCATGACATGTACGAATTACAACAAACAAGATAGAAATCATAAAATTACTTCAGTAGACTAACACGGCTATGAAAAACATATTGATGGGCCAACAGGTTGGAAACATCTTATATCGGAAACAATACTCCTATGCAGTTCCCCCGTGCTACTGTCTCCTTCATTTATTCTTATGCTACTAACCACTATTGGTTGTACACTAGTAGACACAACAAATCTGACATGAAATGCATATTAGCAACCGTACGTGGCAAAAGTGGTGTTGCACTTTCCTCACATAGTCTATGGCAGAACAAATGTACAAATGTGACTTCTAGAATTTGTTGCTTTAGCAAATGAAAGAGTTTCTAAAAGAGAAAAAGAAGAGTCCTTGAAACAACAATAACATAAGGCAAACTATAGAGAGGGAAAAGGAAAGGATCATGAGGAAGCGAAAGGTGCGAGCACTACAAGCAATATTAAAGGCTGGTAGATGAGGAACAAGTAGAAGGGATAAGGAGCAATAGAGAAGGAGAGAGAAGATGGAGAGGAAGATGGTGTTGGGGTAGATGTCTATAGAAGAATTGGACTTCCCTTGATACTTCACTTTGATGAAGTTGAGTAGAGCTAGATTGATGAAGGTAAGAGTGGCATGGTGTTGCTCCATTTGACACGCCTAGACTTGTGAAGTGGGTGGGTTGGATCACAAATTGTCTGACTCAAATTGATCTATTAATCTGTTTATGATTCATTTATTCGCAATGTAAATTTTTGACCCAATCGTACTCGATTTGACCTATATTGCTAAAACACTTCTATATTTAAACCAAAATTTGGAAAACTTGTTTCTTATGATTTTTTTAAGAAAATTATATTACTAAAAAACTTCCATGAAATACAAATCTACTAGACATTTTTATAATTTAAAAAAATTTAATTTTTATATTTTTAATTTCATTTTAATTAATGCATTGGTCATAACAAATAAAATGCATGAATTTTTTTAGTTAAAAAGTTCTAAACATTGTGTCTATTAAATTTTGGCCAAAATTTTATAATAAAAGTAATTCGTAATTAAAAAAGTAGAAAATCTATACAATATTTAACGGCAAAAAGGGCAGAAAAGAAAATTAAAAATGAAAAGCTCAAATTGAAATTCTTTGTGATTTAAAATGTTCATGGTTGTGTGTCTCATGTTGCTTTTGATTATGGTCTTAAATGTCAATGTGTAGCTGTCGAAGACGGTGGAAGTGGCAATGAATTAGATTCGTGAAAGCGAAGAGGGATAGAAGATCGTGAAGTGAGATCACGAGAGTGGAGAGAAGAAAAGAAGAAGTTAGTGAGGCTTTTAATAGAAAAAGGGTTATAAATGAATTTAGACTAGACCCATTTAAAATCCTTATATTTTGGTCTCCTCATTTTTGAAACCCGTCATGGCTAATGTGGAAAATAAAGGGTGACCCATTTAAATAAATCTGAGTTCATAAATGGGTTATGGATATAGTTTGATAGGTTTAACCACGTCTTATAATAGGCATTTTGAATTTGTATATATATATGGAGAAAGAAGAAGAGGAAGAGAAAGTGTAAGGGCAGAAAAGACGAAATCCCATGTGAATTGGAGGGGGTACTCCAAACGTGTTTATAGTGACTCAAATTAACATCTTACCCCAGAAATCTTACAAAATAGTAGATGAAGGGAAGGACCAAGAATTAGGTTGCGATTTGTAGTGAAATTATTGGGCGAGTGGAAAAGAGAGAAATTCTTTTTATATAAAAAAGAAGAAAAAGAAAGATGTGCGCGTTAGGACAATTGCCGCGAAGTATCTTTGGCGGTAGAAAACTTTGACGACACATTTTGGTCCTCGTTCTTGGGTGGTACTAAGAGAAACGAATTCTGGTTGATTACGAAATCAAGTGGGGCCAAATATAGAAGTTGCTTTTCAAGGCTTGGATTTCTTAATAATAGGACCGCGCGCGAAGTGACAAAAGCGTACGCATAAACAGAAATTGCCCGTGATTGGCGATGACCCGATTGTCGTTTATAACCTGAGGACTTGCAACATTGGAGAAACAAGAGATGAAGTCCCAAATTACCTATGTCCTGACTCTATTGATCATTTATTTTTTGAATGTCATGTCACAAATTCCCTTGCTAATTTTTGGGCTACGAAATGTAATTTTCCTTAGAGGAACTGCGGTTGGTCTGAAAATCTTCGATGGGCTATACGCACCTTTGAAGGTTAAGGCTTTTATTTTGATATGATTCGTTATTCCTTTGCTGTCCTCTACTATGTGATATGGAAGTCCAAGAATGATATTATATTTTGGGTTACCAACTTATATGTGCCGTCCATGAAGATTCACCTAATCAAAGTGGTCAAGGACAAAGCACTATCTTTTAAATCAGTTGTAGTCTCTTCCAGGGTCAGAAGACTGCAGTAATGCTAGGGATTTGATCCTCAATTTTTTTGTGAGGAGATGTGATAGGAGCGGTCTAGTCCGTTTGGCTCTTTTGTTAAACTATTGCATGTAGCAGTTGGTTCTTTTAGTGAACTTGGCACCCCCCACTCCAGTGATATGTTGTCCTGTTGAGTGTGTGTTGGTGCTGGGTCCACCCTTTTTGTAAAGTTGATTAGCCGATTTATATTACTTACCTTTACCAAAAAAAGGAAAAAAGTCCCAAGCTAAAATACATGTGGAGACCATCATATAGATTCTCTAGCCCACGCTCGCATACATACATGTGTACGTGCGTCATTATTCCCATGAAGATTTGCTGATTTATTAAATGAAACCGTTCAAAATACCATATGACCAAAGGAAAAAAAAAAGGATCGGTCACACATCTAACCTGGGTTACCGACAACCAAAAAGCAATTAATCCATTTGTGCGACTTGAGGTAATTTTGATATAACAAATTTTGATACTAATCAAACCCTAGTCAAATCAATACAGATAAGTGAGGATGACGGGTCTCCTATTCAAACAATCATACGGAAGATCTAATTAATGTTTTAATCTTATGTACACTCATGGTGGACGAACTCCTCCAAAAGCAAGACCACTTAACCATACTTTTTATAACCTCACTTTGTTAATCACTTCCAGCACTTAGATATTTCCTTTAAAAATAATTGTTTCTTAACACTAATTGATTCAATTATCATTATATAGATAGAGTTAACATATTGACGGGATGTTTTTGAAGGATTATTCAATTCGCCTACTTGCAACAAATAAACAGGATTTTGTGAAAAGAGGGTTTACATTTAAAAAAGATCTGCTCGGACCTTCGATAAGATCAAAGAGTATATCGCTAGTAGATTGGACAGCTTGGGTTGACGAAGTTAACGCACTTGACTGCCATCCCATATATCGTCACTAATTCGCAATCTCCGTTGCATGGGGCTTCGTTTTATATTTTCTTTGTAAAATAAGACATCTACGTAGAAGCACGTTCAGAGTCTCCAAAATACAAGGTACATTTCTATAATCTTTTGTCATCCTAGTTCTAACAATAGTTTCCCTTAACCTTAATATAACAAAAAGTTCAGCAACACATGCATAAAAATAAAAACAAAATGACCGAAAAAGGGGGAAAAATGATAAGAAAATCCTAGGTTTCAGAGCAAAGACAAAGTAACTTGTGTTAGACAATTGAACTATGATTTAGTCAATATAAAATCATGATGTGATACCATCATGCAATCTTGGATACATTGTTTAAATTGTAGTGAGCAAAACACTAATATTTCTATTGCTTGAAAAGGAAAACAAAGTATTAATGGAGGAAAAAACACTAACAGCAAAAGAACAAAAAAATTTAATAATCACGACAAAAACAGCTTAGAACTTTTATCCATAAATTTTTCCACGAGAATGCCAACCTCTGTCAATAGTCTCTCTCTAACCTTATGTTTTTCTTTTAAGAATGTAGTCGTTCTTATGATATCGCACCATCATTCCCGCCGCCGATTGTCCCTAAACACATTAAGAAGAACCACATTAAAACTTTCTATTACATAAAAGAAAAGGAAATTAACAGAACCAATTGGTTGCATTTTTAGATAAATTTTAACACTTGATTGTATTATTTGAAAATTTTAGGAATTCGGTTGTAGTATTCAAGAGTTAGTAAACATTAGTGCCCTTACCCACGCTTTTTACGGATTTTTATCTCTACTATCTTTTAATATTTGTTAATTACTAGAAAATCATGGTACTATTTTATATTCAGAGCTCAAAGATTCGATTATTAGAAAGTTCATGGAGAAATGTTACATATGCACATTTCGATTCATTTATTTAGGCTTTGCAGAAAATTCTAGGAATGCAAATGAGCTTAAAATTGGCCTTGCTAATATGGGGATCAACTTTACACTGAATTTCTAGATATCCCCGGGTACATTTGGACTAAATCTTTATACTTAAAAATGACATTTATTTTTTGGTTTTAGTGAAGAGGGGAAAGAAAAACAAGTTCACTAAAACCAAAAGCTGGAGGCGGCCTTAATGTACAAAATTCGAGTTTTAGGGGCCCTCAAATTATTGTAAGTCTTCGGCTGAAGATGCAGAGCAGAGAGAGAGAGAGAGAGAGAGAGAGAGAGAGATGGTGAGGAAAGGACAGGATTGAAAAATGATTATTTTTATATTGAATAAAGATTGAAGACTTTGACGAGCTTTACCAACAGGCCCCGGCCATAAACTCGGAATATACGAAACTTTCCATATCACTCGGTAATGAAAGAATGATTTTTCAGGTATTAAGTCTCTAAAACAACATCCAATTCATGAACTCGGCCCTTAAGCCCTGATATCGGCCAAAACCTCAGGTCCGCTAATCACAAATTTACCTATTAATGTTGGACTTGTGGGGAAGCTCTCTTCATAAGCATTCCAACACCATGAAGATTGCGAGAATTAGACATCGAAGGCAAAAGTTAAATGAAAGTTGCACAACTTGAGGCCACTACACCTCAACCTGCGACAATCACTTTCTTCTCTATTAAATTTGTAGATTTACAAATTGAAGTGAAAGATAAAGAAAGAGAGACTGATCGTTATTGGTGACAACCAAAACAAAAACCATATGACCCATTTATTGATTGAGTAGAAGCTACAAATAACTCCTCTCCATAATAAAGCTTCATTTATTTTGTGAAAGTAAATAATTTGAAAAATATTTTCCAAAAAACTATTGTTTATAACTCTTAAAGAAACGAATAAACAAATAATATTTTTATCTTTCATGAAAATATTCAAGTATAAATTATTATCAATAATGAAAATATATTTTATCGATTAATTATTTCAAGTAATACAAACGATCATTTTTAAGAAAATATTTTTGAAATTATCTACTTTCCACAAAATAAATGGGGCCTAAGACCCTAGTCCAATCCGAGGCTCTTTTCCATCCTTGAAGTCAAAGGATTTTTTGTAGGTCCAAAAATTACACCCTTTCTAAATTACGTCCTTCTACGTCGAACAATTCCAGGTCTCCGAAAATCTCACGAGTTTTCAAATTTTGCTTATAAATTAATTTGATTACTCTTTAGACCTTGGTGGTGGTGGTGGTGGAGGTGGGCTGTGGCAAATTGACAATGGGGAGTGGGGCAGAATTGTAAATGGGCAACTAGGATTCGACCCGTTTATAAATTTGTGGGAGGCAGGCATAATCTGGTATTTAACTTTGTCCCCGAATTTCATAAATAAAAATATATCTTGAAATAGGGGAAAAGAAGACAATTATCGAGAGAGGGAGAGACCCATGTCAAAATGGCCTGTTCTATATCCCCAGATTCATATTGAAAGTGAGTAGTTCGGGAGAGGGATGAATATGTCAAAATTGACAAATAGAACTCACTTTTGACATGGGTCCCTCCCTCTCCGAATGATCGAAAGTGACCCGACCATTCATGAACTCACTTTATCATCCATCGGGGTCACTTTCGATCGGAGAGGGAGGGATCTGATATATGTGAAAAGGGGAAAAGGAAGGCTCATTCTCCCCCAGAAGACTGTCTATATATGTCTTCTATTCTTCTCATAGCTGACACCCAAAAGCAGCATTCGCTCTGCTCCTGCAGCTTTGTCTCTCCTTGTTTTCTGCATCTATACACATTCAAGAATGCTGGGTGATCAGTGGAACGACATTGACAACATTGTCACCTTTATTGTTCCAATTCTGGTAAACTTCATTACCATGAAATTTCAGGGGACGCCAGATTCTCCATTTAACACCCACCCCATTACCATCTTCCTCACCATCTTCACTCTCCTTCTCTATTGCTCCGCTCGTCTACCAGCCATTCATACTGCTTGCGGTGGTCGCACCTTTCTCTTCCTCAGGATCCTTTCCTTTCTCTCTATAGCTTTCCTCACGTCGTTGTTGTTCCGAGGCCTCTCCTTCTTTATCCTCTATTTGCCGTTGTTGATACTGCTCTTTGGAGCTCACCTGTGGGGTCTTATGCAGAAGCTCAAGCAAAAGATTCTAGTATTGGCATTTATCCGTTGGTTCCGCCATCGAGGAAGAGTGCTTCTGCCACGTACGGTTGCTGATATATAATTCATGTGAGAATTGTAGCAGTAGCTGTTGTTCAACCAGCCATCGTCAGGAGCACAAGAAGAAATAAAGGAAAAGTATGCAGTGTAGTGTGATGGTTTGGCGTAGGATGCTTGTTTGCCCAAAAAGGGATAAATTTTCTTGTATTTTAGTCATCTCGTGATTTTAGCTTCATTGAGAGGTAGAATGAGGCTTGAATTGAGAAGTTATTTACTATGTTGCAAGGGGAGTCTACTGTAATTTCAAAGATAGTAGTTTAAATGAATTATTGATTCATATCAGTAGCCCACGCCAGACATATGTTGGATTTGTTTGCATTATTAGATGTGCTACGTTCATTGTCAATGTCATTTCTTTAAACTGCCGGAATTTCCTGTCTTCTATATTTGTATGCGGAGTCATGTCTATTATATCTTGATGAGCAATGCTCGGAAAGGGGCAAAAAGTCCTTACCTTTTGCTCATTTCTTGGTAGTGAAACTCAGTTGAGTTCGCTCACATTGGCCGTTCTTGCACGTTTAGTTTTATTGTGATTCAAAATTTTGCAGTTCGGGTCCAGATCAGTGAGCATTTCACTCTGCATTTTGGATTTTTCTGGTTTTATTTTCTGGTTTGTCCATTTTGTTTATCTTTGGAGCAATTTGCTTTTTTTCACTTTCGACCTTTGTTCTGTCAAGATGAATGCTTCAATGCTGGGTTTTTCAGTTTCATTGTCTACGGAAGACTCCTTCATTATGTTTCTCCTTTTTGGTTTGTGCTACATTCTGTTCTATGAAAATTTTGAGGATTATTCAATTCAGATGCTTTTTCTTGAAAGTTGAAAGATAAATCTTTGCCTTGCATGATTATTGCCTTAATGTGATGCCAAAAGAGAGGCAATAAGATTTGGAATTTCCACCATCGTATCGAGCTACGTGCAAGTGATGTGGGAGATCCAGCTTAGCAAGGAGGCTTTCGGAGTTTGATGATTTGTACAAATTGATTGAATTATTCTATTCATAAACGCGCATCACTAATGCACAAAGCAAATTAAAAAGCTTTGTCATCACACTAGTTCATTTTTGAGGTGAATGCATATTAACAGTTACTTATTTAATCAATTTCAGTCGAGGGGACAAAACAGATCCTCACTACAAATTTCTTTTATTTTGAATATAACATCACCACATTTCATTTATGGCCAAACAAAATAAACATGTTAAGGAATAGAGATCTCGGGATTAACTTTTTCCCTTTTATTTTCTATTTGATCGAAATGCTGTGAACCATCAACATTCGTTTTTTCTAAACTCGAAGCTCTAGAAATCTTCGCAATAATTAAATGTGGGTACGCAAATCTACGTATGGAATTGCAAATGTCTTACTTTTAATTTAAGTCCAAACGAAGGGAACCGGTTGCCGAAACCAACAATTGCGTAATGCATCGATGGGAGGTGGTGGGTGGGGCCCCTCGATACGTAGATTGACTTTTTCACGCCGTGAAACGAACTGCATCAACTGAGAGAAAAATCCATCATCATCGACTCCATTGAACAGTCTCTCCTTAAGCATACCACGCAAGGCGAAAAATCCATCATCATCAATATGTAGATTGACTTTTTCACGGTGCCCTACTTGAGGAGCTGCTCTCTCTCTCTCTCTCTCTCTTTCTTTCTCTCTCTTTGATCTGCCTTTTCTCCACTGAAATCGAATGGAATCGAGGGCGGAGGGGAGGAAAGGCGTTATTTTGGAGTCGCGTGGGTCCCGCCGCGATCAGAGGGAGGAGAGAGAGTGGGGGGCCTTGAACGGCCAATATGAATAGTATTCGAGCTCGGTCGACTTTGGCATGGCCAAAATATATATATATATATCTTTTGTGTACAACTAACCCTCATTCAATATACTTCCCCGTTCTTCACGTGTTCGCCCTCCTCTTCCAGCTCCGTCTCTCTTCCTTCTTTTTCCCCCATCTACAAACATTCAAAATGCCAATATTCGTGCCGAGTCGATGGAACGACATTGATGCCGTTGTCCCTTTATCATTCCAATTCTAGTTAACTTCATTACCATGAAATATCAAGGGATGCCGAATTCTCCATTCGACACCCACCCGATCACTAACTTCATTACCATGATATTTGATTTAAGGGGAGTAGACCTAACACTGGAGCTCACACGTAAAGGGGAGATTGTTAGGATACACATGTGAGTTGTGTTAGAGAAGTAAGTCCCACATCGGAGAATTGATGTGATGTGGAGCAATTGATATATTCTAGTTGGCCCATAACTCACTAGCTTAAACTTTTGAGTTAAAGTGGGTCAAACTAGATATATTGACGGGCTCGAAATTGAATTTCTTCCTTAGAGATCTCCCCAGGTGAAGGTATCGGAATTGATGTGGTGTGGAGCAATTAACATATCCTAGTTGACCCATAACTTACTAGCTTAAACTTTTGAGTTAAAGTGGGTCCAACTAGATATATTGACAAGCTCGGAATTGAGTTTCTCCTTTAGAGATCTCCTAGGTGAAGGTATCGGACTTCTGCTGCGCATCCCAAATAACTGGTATCAGAGTCGATGGTTACGATTCCCGGGTAAGTAGGCGTTGTGGTGTAACAAAGTGGGTCCGTGAGGATGGCCCAGGTGAGCGTTATGGTGTAACAACGTGGGCCAAGATGATGTTAGGCTAGAATGATATCTGATTTAAGGGGGAGTAGACTTAACATTAGAGCTCACACGTGAGGGGGAGATTGTTAGGATACACGTGTGAGTTGTGTTAGAGAAGTAAATCCCATATTAGAGAATTGATGTGATTATTAGGATACAAGTGTGAGTTGTGCTAGAGAAGTAAATCCTACATCGTTGAATTGATATGGTGTGGAGTAATTAATATATCCTAATTGGCCCATAACTCACTAGCTTAAACTTTTGAGTTAAAGTGGGTCCAACTAGATATATTGACGGGCTCGGAGTTGGTCTACCCCCTTAGAGATCTCCCCAAATGAAGGTATCGGACTTCTGCTGCACATTCCCAACAATGTGTACTTAATTCTTATTGATTTTCCTACTATCTTTAGTTTAGTAATCGATATGAAAGAGAGTGCAATCTAGTCGCCTAGCTATTCCCTTAGTATTAGTTGTATAGTAGTGGTGTGGTAATTGAGACTCTAAACATTCAGAAGAAGTTTAAAATCGAGATAGATGCGGCCACTGTTTCATTATCAATTGTTAATACTCGAGCCTGACTGTGGTTGAGTTTTTGAGACTTACTACATTGGCTGCAGAAATTGTTCCTTGAGACTGATTTTTTTTTCTATCTTAATTAATCTTTCAAGTTACTGAAGATTACATGTTCCTGTCTTACAGAGGGAATTCTAAATTGGAGATGTACCTAATACTTGGCAATTTAGGAAGTGAGAATTCTTTAGTCCCCCCAGAATCATGGTCTTTCTAATAATTAGTCATCTCTTTGTTATTTATAAACTTCTTGTGCAGGTTAATGGATCACTTGCTCGGAAGGCAATAAGAGAACTCATGGCTAGAGGTTTGATCAAGATGGTCTCTTCTCATGCAAGCCAGCAGATCTACAGATCTACACCAGGGCAACGAATACATAAGTGTCTTAGGCCCCCCTTGCATTTTCAGCTATATAGCAATGGTAAACAACTGCTTTCTTTATCTCCGGGATAACATGATGCATACTAGAATTTATGAGACAGATTAGTGATCTTTGAGATTTTGAAGAAATAGATTATTAAATTTCTGATAAGCCAATATCTGGTGTTAATCCAATTCTTTTGCCTGCCTGTATTACTCTTTCGCGAGTTCTTACTACTGACGCAAAACAGATTTTAGCATCTTGAAATGCTCGATGCTCACCAGCGACTATTGTACATAAATTGTACAAACAGCTGATGAGTTGGCAAATAGAAATGAAAGTTTTGCTGAATGGGATGTCATCCATTTATCATGTGCGATAAACAAGCATTTTGAATCATGTTAATCATGGAAGAAATAGGCGTTAGTTTTGGTACAGTATGCAAGAGATTTGATAAACAAAATTATGAATTAAATTTGGTAGCAAAAATTAAAAATTAAAAAGCTCTGTCATCCCTTGTGCGTATCGCTTGGCAAGGCAGTTGATTCTGAGAAAAGTATCTTTGGTTTGTATTCCTTGGCAAGCTTGCCTGAATACTAGCAAAATTTCAAGGATCTGAATCCCCAGAATTATTTTGGCTAAAATAGTGTCAAAAAGTAATTGTTTTTCACTTGTCAAAATTTGTGAAAATGTCATTATTATTATCTGCATTTTTCTTCAATGTTGAATTTTGTCCTTGAATTTTAATCTTGGCCAATTTGGTCCTTGTACTCTTTTATATAACCAATGTAGTCTTTTCGGCTAGTTGGTCCGTCTAACGTGAGAATCCAACTCGGCCACGGGACCTCCATTGGTCAAACTTAGCAATGGCCCGGCTACAATTCTTCAATAAGGTTTCATAGAAAAGTAGGGGGACGCAGCCTCGGCCTTCTTTGTGGAACCTTGCCATTCTGCTTCTCTTCATAAGGGACGTGGTCTTTTGGAGATCTTTTTTCTCTTCCAATTTTCAGTATATGTTGGAAAATTACCCAGATTTTCAGAATTTATAAAATCCGACTCTTTAGATTCAATCTGTCATCTGGACCCGGACTATCAAGTTTCTAAGCAAACACAAACATATTTGCATGTGAATGATTCAAGAGAAATGCCTGGAGAACAGTACTGTCGTTTTCCATTAAGTGATGGAGCCCTCCTAACCACACATCTCAAGCATAAGACTTTGGGTACTGGAATATCAAATTGACAAAATTTTGGCCCAGTTATAAAGCCGCTTATGTCCCACACGCTATTGTCTTCTCCATGCTATGTTTTCCTCCATACATTTTCCCAAATTATTGCTCCGATCAAAGAAAAGCATTGTCTCCACTGCCGTGCCTCTCCATCCTCGTCGCGACATCCATCGCCGCCCAAAAACCTTGCCGTCCCCCCATTTGAACATTCTCCAATTCCTCTAATCTCATTGCCTTCATTTCTCGTTTGTCTTTATTTTGTTATCATTTAATACCAAGTTTTGAATTGAGTAATCAAAGGGGATTTCATCAATTTCATGAAATTGACAATTCTACAAAATATCAATTGACATCATCCATGCTTAAAAGTTGTGCGGTCAATTTTGTAGCAGGGTAATTTTACAGCTAGGCCATTTTTGATAATAATTTTTTTCAATTTGATGTTTCCATTCCCAAAATCCTACACTTCGGGATGTGTGGTCAAGAGGCCTCCGAAGCGGTGATACTGTCCTCTAAGTATAGAATCAACTGAAATTTATATAGTCAGAGTCACCAGTAGGATGGTATGATAGTGGAAATGGATGCGGCTTCCAAGCAGCTTCCTGAGCTCTCAATTTTCTATTTGGATGGTATTATTTGGTGTGAAATAAAATAAACAAGATTCAACATTGCCAAAAAAGGAATAATTCTCTTCCATATATCTCATTCCTCTTACAAAAATCATGACACGTAGCAATTATAACAAATGAGGCAATGGCCAGAGGAATCTTAAAATTCCAAGAGATCAACAGCTGAAAAAAGCTATGAAAAGCTCAAACCAAAAAAGAAAGATCAGCTATAAAAAGCCTAGAAATCTCACCAAACATCTCATACGTACACTAATTCCCACGCCCCATGTTACCTTATTTTCTTCTGGTGCTACTGACGGTGAATGGTAGACCGCTGGCAGGTAACTATGCCTCTGGCGCCTAATACCTAATCCAATGCCTCTCAGCAGCTGTAAGTGGCAGAAGCTGTCGCGCTGTTCCTCTACGTAGTCGAAGGAGTTGCCGAAGGAAACCATAAAAGTGAGCTGCGAAGACCATCAGCAATAGTAGATAGAGGAGAAAGAAGAAGAGGCCTCGGAACAACAATGACGTAAGAAAAATTATAGAGAGGGAAAAGGAAAGGATCTTGAGGAAGCAGAAGGTGAAGACACCACTGGTAGTATGAAAAGCCGGTAGCTGAGTGACAAGTGGAAGGGACAGGGAGCAGTAGAGAAGGAAAGAGAAGATGGAGAGGAAGGTGATGATTGGGTGGGTATCAAATGGAGAATGGGGCTTCCCTTGGTACTTCACTGCAACAAGGCCAACTAGAACCGGTACGACGAAGGTGAAAATGGCATTGATTTATGTCCATCGATCCCGATGGAAATCAGGCATTTTGGGTTTTCTATAGATTTGGAAGGAGGTGGAGGAGGGGCTGCAAGATTAGAGCGGATTTCAATGTTCTGGAGTGAAGCGCCAATAAATATATAAATATCGAATCTGGCAAGAGACAAGACAGGGTTGTTCTTACCTAACAAATGAATGCCGAATCTCATTTCGGGTTTTGAAAGTGACGTGCCTTCTTAACTATTCTAATCTCGTATGGTTTTGTTGCGGGATGGATACTCCCAATGGTCGATGCAATGGCTCCTATTCCGGATTCTGTGGCATGTGCCGCGCTCCATCTTTATATAATTTTTAGTAATGTTTTGAATTCATATAAATAATTACGGCATATTTTCTCTTAGAAAATCACACAAAAGTATGTACATGTATATTTTTCAAGAAGTGAAGTGCTGCAAAATGATTCTAAGATAGAGAAATATGCATCTAAGGAGCACTCACTTTAAACTAATTTGTACTTAGTATTCCTTATTATGGTAAGTACGCATGCAGTTCCTGCTGTGTGTTTTGAGACTGATGAATGCAACATTGAAATAATCATTTGAGGTTTCGTATCTCATTAGGAGTTTTTAGGATAATATTTGCATACAAGAGGCTGAGCCTAGAAGAACCTCGGAATTCGGAGTGTACGAAGAAGTCGACACGTGACCATCTTGCTGTTATGATTTTTTTTTCCCCCTCGTACCACGTGTCCCACCGACGATCCAAAAGAGGCTCGCATTTACGCCATTGCCATTAGGACCTTACGCCCCCTCCCCACAATCTCTCTCTCTCTCTCTGTGCTCCCCACGATCCCGGTAGCAACAAAAAGCTGCGACATACGTATTATTGAGTCATTGACTGAGGACGAATGATGCTGCAGATCATGTTGGGGCGTTGCGAACTCTGACAAAGGGCCCGGGACGTTGAAATAACATCACGTTGAATGGTTCCACGAGCTATATTAATATAGTCGAATGCGTTTGGTTTTGACTCCTCGAATAACCTCTTCGAATCGAGTGAGTTTTGGGGCGGGTCACGTCCTTTATAAGGGCTGCGGGTTGAAATGAAAAAGGGAATACAGGGTGATTTCTTATAAAATTTGTTAACAAGCTGGTTAAACACATAAATAAATGATGATGATTGTTATATTTAATGCACACTGTATATTTTGTGGAGTTTGTGATTAATGCATTAAAGATGAAGATGGTCTTTCCAAATTAATTATGGACAGTCTACTTTTAGAATGTTTTTGAGGTCTCTTTTGGAGAAAATAGTAGTGGTACTAGACCGCCAAGTCAGTGTGATTTTCAACCATTCATGAGGTGCCACGTGGCGATGTGGCCCCCACAAGAGATCAGAGAGGATTCCTGGAAAAAAAGGAGTCTCCTCTCTGGCCGAGCATGCTACGCCTGCCCCTCTTCCACTGCACTCTGTACTGCATTTATTACAAAAATTCTCCTTCATCTTCACTCTCTGCTCGAATGCTCGCGCTCGAGTCTACTACGAATAGTCAATTCGTTGTCTCTTTGCATTGTCCATCTTTTTCTCACAACTATGTTAGGGTTTTCAAGAAATAGGTAAAATTTGTTGCATTATGCATAACAAGTTAAACTATGCACATAGGGAACGGAGAATCGGTTTCTCTTTGGTTCGACACCTGAGTGGATACGGTGCCTCTAAATCTGCTATATTCGGATGCTGATATTTATCATTCTGAACTTACAAGAGAATCCAAAGTCGCTGATCTGTTCTCTCCAGCGGGCCTCTCCATTAGGCAAGACTTGCCCTCGTGGGGCATAGTTATCCCCCCTATCTCTCAGAACCAGGATAAACTCAAGTGGGTTTTCGACCCCTCTGGGAAATTTTCTGTTGCCTCAGCTTGGGCTTCTATTCGTCGGACATCTGCTGCGGTGCCATTTAGTCCCACGCCACCAGTTCATATTATGGCTGGCTGCCAAGCTTCGACTTCCTACACAGGTATCATTGATGGCCTATGGTCATATCAATTCCACAACTTGTGCGTTTTGTAACTCTATCCTTGATTCCCACGATCACTTGTTCTTTGACTGTCAAGTTTCGAATATTTTGTTAACTTTTTGGGCCGCCAAATGCAACCTTGCTTGGTCCAACCATTCCTAGAAGGAAAACCTATGCTGGGCTACAAGGGCATTGGTTGGTAAGGACTTCCATGGCAATATTTCCCGCTATTCTTTTGGTACACTATGTTATGTCATTTGGAAGTCCAGGAACAATATACTATTTCGAGCTTCCAATCTATTCATCCTGGCGATGAAGCAGCACATGATAAAGGCGGTCAAGGATAAAGCATCCTCTTACAAAGCGGTCCAGGACAATCCTTGTAATCGACGTTTGCAGCGGTCTTGGGGCCTAAACGCATCTATTTTTGGCGGCAACTGAGGGTTGCTTAATTGATTTACTCCTTCTAGGATTACGTCTTGTATTTATCCATTTGTTGTATTTTGTGAATGTGGTACCCATCCACTCCACTGACGTGTTGTCTTTGACGAGTGCATATTGGTGCCATATCTCCCTCTTGTACATTCTTATTGGTTAAAAGTCAATACTACTTACCTTACCAAAAAAAAAAAAAAAGTTAAACTATGCATAGTTGGCATAGCAATTTAGTAAGATGCACTAACAAGTTGAACTATGCTTAGTTCATTCATATCTCAATTTTTGTTGTGCCTTATCTGTAGTTCAAATGAATGCCCTCAGTTTATACAAATTAAAGATGCAGATGAAGTGTTTGATTGTCAAATGTTAAAATCACACTAGATGAAGAGCATATTATGTACAAACCTTTGGATTGCACCGCCATTTTCCTGGTTGTCTTAATTTCAGAACTTCATATTGTGTAATATATAGTAAATATATACAATTGATAAATGTTACGTGATAGCTTCAGGTGGTGCATATTCTTCTCTCTTCCTCGTCGTCTGCAATGATATAGCCTCGCAGCAGTCGTGCTAATTTATGACTTTGATTTTATAGATCCAAGGAAAGTTTTACTTTAGAATTGATCCCAAAGGAGAAGGTGCAAGGTGGCGTCGCACTGTTGGTTAGGAGATATACTCTCCATTTCTTTTAGCATTCAGTGATAAGGTAAAAGGACTTAAAATTGACTTGGGGTTATAGGGGAATTCATGATGAACTTTTGTGCTTTTGGTTTGCAGGATGTTGGTGAGCCACTGTCTCACTTGACAACCTTTTTAGGAATTGATACTTCCTATAGTTTTCCTAGCCATATTGCCTTGATAACTCTCTAGGTACAGGAAAAATATTTTGGAATATGATTAGTAGCCAAGTTAAAGGAGATCTTTATCCTTTAGGTGCTTTTACCTTCTATTTGCGATTCTGGTTGCTTTGTTTACATGCTTTTCCTCATTTCAAATTTGCAGGAACTTGAAAATGAAAAGTGTTGATTAGGCCGGCTCAACTACATGAGGTTTATGCCTATAGGCATTGAACTAATCCTGATTTTTGATTTCATGTCATTGTACTTTCTACCCATTAGACCCCTTTTGATCAAGTCCGTGCCTGTAAAGTTGCACTTGTAAGGTTATGTGATGGCTCAATCAGAGGTATTTAAACTCGTTCTATGCGAAAGATATTTGCTTTCTCAAAAAAATGGATGAAAATTTATTTTGCTTGTAAAAGCACTACATTAAATACTTTTTGTTCTTTGCTTGCAGTATGAATCTGCCCATTAGCACATGTAGCTCGTGATTTGGAAAAAGATTCTGCTAGTGAACTTGAAGCATATCATAAATATGTGGCCTATGCTATGCGTTGGAGTGCGAAGTTTAAGACTAGAAAAAACAACGAAGGAGAAATAATTCCACGTACTTTTGTGTGTAATTGTGAAAGGTATTCTGTCAACTCATCAGATCAAAAAAAAAAAATATGAAAGAAGTTAGATGTTATCTTGCATTTATCAGATTTAAAATTGAGAATGGTGCTTATGAAGTCATAAACTATGTTCCCTGGTGTAGTCATAAATCCTATGCAACTTCTTCATGGTTGTACCCAAAAACTTCAAAGTCGCCCAAATCTCACCATCTATAGTTTCCTTGCTACATAATTGCTCCACATACATGTCTTAGTCACTTTACCTTTCATATCCTAATTTATGATTTGAATCAAACTTATTGCTTCCCACCAAACTTGCAAGTAGCTAATCCTGGAGCCTTTCTATAGGAACAATCCAATGTTATCATTCTCATCTCTCGAGAGTTGATGGCACCACCGATATCAAAAGCCTTTCCATTGCATTATGGACCTATTCTTTCGATAAAAAAGTTTAAGATACGCGTAAATGCGACTGTTACATGTACATACTCTCCTAAACGGCACATGAAGAAGCAACATAGGCAATTCGCATTGAGGACAAAGAAGCAACATTTTTCTCATAACCACGTATGGCGAGATTTCAAGACTCATCAATAATTATTGCCTACAAAGGAGACTTGCAACTACAATCAAAGAACCATTTCAAGCAGTACACTCGGATTGGAATCAAAACCAACTACAGAAAATTGAGAGTGGAAGATTAACCTAACCAACGTGACGAGTAAAAATAAACTGTTCTACAGTCTACACAATTGGGTCGCTCGTATCATTCAATCGAGCAACCTCACAATTAGAGACTCCTGCACTAAGGTGTATTCTGAATCCTGATTGGAGATTCAAGACTATATGCACTAAAAAAATTGAAAAGAGAAGCTCGACCTTTGCTGTGGGAGTTAACTTCACTTGATTCCAATGTAGCTGCCTCCGTGAACAGATGAATACCATAAACTTGTCTTTCTTGTCGAATCAGGAATGATGATTACGCTAGACTGAGATAAACCCATGGCACCAAACGCGCAGGCAACTGGAGCAGTTCTGATTGCAAGAGGTTTCGACTTGCCCCAAGGATATTCAACTAAAGAAGCAAATCCAGCATGTAGTGTGATGATCGACTCTCGAATATCTTAAGAATCGCAGCCTCTGAATCAGATTTGAGATTAAATCAAAGAGGATCCAGTTCCCAACTGCAGAACATTGTTGCTTCGATCACACGGAAAAATAACTTCTGCTAGGCTGCATCTGGCGCTAAATGGTTTTGACTGAGATATTCTCCTCTCCCACTGTAGTTGGACAATTTGATTCAAACTTGATCAGCGCTGAATTCACATCAGATACAGAAGCACCTTGACAATTCTCCTCCACGATTATATATTTCCTTAAGTCCTCTGCTTCCTCTGATGCTTGAATTGAAACCACAGTCAAGACAAGAGCATCTTCTGCATTTTCCTCCTTCCAGATTTCGATAGTCTCCTGTTTTTTCTCTGAAGTTGCAATAGGCTCAACTAGTGTATCCTTGACATCAGCACCAGCGTTGTCATACCAACTGCTCCCACTGCAAGAATCCCAGTTCATTTCATTCAAAGTCTCACCTTTAGATGGAAAACTCAACAATGGCTTATTTTCTACTTCCACATCCACCTGAGAGAGTAACTTCTCATCATTATTGAACTCAATTTCCTTTCCATAAATGATTTGATCATCTGCTTTTATATTTACCGATGTCAGGTTCTCCTCGAACTCGTGAATACTAGGAGCATCTCTTGATTTGCCATCTGCACCCTCAGTTACTTTTCTCTGCTGAACTATCCCTTTTTTTCTTAGTGACGTTGGTTAGACAATTTAAATTCTGAAAATCACCCGCAATAAAGGAATCCGACATTGACTCATCATCCATCCCAGATTTGTTATGGCTGACATCAGAAAGCAGGGGACGCATCTGACTTCCATTCATGGCACAAGAACCACAAATAGAAGCAGCATCTGGAGTTCCATTGACCCCCTCTAAAATCTTCACAGGTTTTGCATCTGAATTACTAGCATAATTCTTACATGCAACACCAGCTTTAGCTTATGGGGAATCAACTGTATAACCATCTTTGGTAGTGGATTAAACACCAACTTGAAATGGCAAAGCTGACATTGATTGGTCTTCCAACTTAAAAGCTTCTATCTCAGCATTACATGTTGCAGAACATATATGGTCCACATCAGATTCAGCAGACTTGTCAGCCAAATCAGGGTAGGAATCTTCAAACTTTTCACTGGAATCCGAAGCATCATGAGACAAGCCATTGCCTGTTGAAGCATCACCCAAGGAAACATTGTGAGACTTTGGATCGCAGTCCATGATATCTGCTCTATCACCCTCCTTGCCAGAATGCTTGCCAGGATTGTCATGCTGATAAATATCGTCAGATTCCGGGGTAGTAACTTACTCTTCCATTCCTAGTTCCATGGGCTTGGCATCTGTAAGAAACAAAGAGAAAACACACCTGAGCGATGCTGCAGAGATAATTTCTGTCACCCCTCTCCAATATAGCAGTGTAAAATCCGCTATAGTTAATCCTATTGAAGTTTGACCTGTTCAAAGGAATAAAAAGAAAATTTTATCTGTCGGGGGGAAGACAGCAGTGTCACATCAAAGAAATGAGTAATAAAACCCCAAGGACCCAGATTGGTTGCGGAGCAAAAGATAGCCTTGACTGTCACAACCGGACAATATAACCAGTTGACAGCTAAGAAATCTGCTTAATTAGAAAAGAATGCTACAAAGCATATTTTGACAGCTAATTAATCTCATGTCGAGCATCTTTCACTCTCATAGATGGATGCTGGACCAACTAGAAGACTGTTTGCATTCATCTCGCTGTCCCACTGATTTCACAAGTTCTGTGAAAAGTAGACATGCTAGGCGAGACACATACCAAAATAGACCACACAAACAAACCACGGCATTGCAACAAATTTAAGCCGGAATTCTTGACGGCTTTATGATCAAGAATTGATCATGTTTGCTAAGAATTATATCAGATAATCACTCCTCATTCTCACTGTTCGTTCCATATCACTCGAGTACTTGGAAAAGAGTAAAATTAACAAACAAGCGAAAAAAGTTGATTGCTTATCATTCATTGTTCTCATTCAAACAAATGAACCCTAAATTTAAAAGCTTCAGTTCACTGTATTCTACACCAAATAACACCATCCAAATTTCGACCAAATAGAAAATTGAGCTCTCGGGAAGCTACCTTGAATCTGCTGCGTTTCCATTTTGGTATCATCTAGTAAGTGATTATGGTTATCCCAATTTTTTTTATACTGAGTAAAATAGCTTTGTTATGTTTTTTGCTTATTAAATTGAATTAATTACTGGCAAATATGTTGTGTTCGTTTAGAAACACGACAGTTGGATATAGACATTTCTAGACAAATGTCAATTTTTTAAATTCCTAAACTTCAGGCAATATTTAAACTTATCCTGAAAATTGGAAGAGACAAAAAGTGCCCCAAAAGACTCCACTCCCTTTCTGAAGAGACCACGACGTGTTTGACACTAACGTCCCCCATTTAAAAGATTGGGCTGTCGGAATTTGACTTCTGCCTACCTAAAAGGGGGGAACCTTCTTTTATATAATGGTAAATAATGCCTTCTCGTTTTGATAGAGAATGTTAGTCTGTTTTATTAACAACGTATACTCTTTATATGATAATAGTTTCAACTCCAAGTATGCACGTAATCAAGTATTAGTAATAGATGGTGCGTTTATAAAATGAAATAGAGGATGCTTGGATTCACATTGATCGTGCTTTCGCCCGTTGACCTATGACTTTCAAATTTTTATAAGTCAAAAACAAAACAGGGAAAGTTTAAAGATAGTCGACTAAAGAAACAAAGAAGGCAGAATGGCAAAGTTCGACAAAGAGGGCCGCCTCCGTGCCTCGCTTCACCGGCGACCCTCACCGAGATTTCTTTGAAGTTGTCCCGCACGTGAACGTTCTTCAGACGCTGCCCCCATTTCTTCTCTCCCACTTCGTACTTTTCTGTAAAGGCTAATTGCAGAAATGTAGCTCGTTGCAGGGTCGAGCTCGAACCTCAATCGATGCCAACAAGGTGGTTTTATTGCTGTAATGTTCATCTCCTAGACCTCGATGATGCCTATCATCACTTGTGTCTGATTGGAGTGCCCTCAAAGGATTGCTCATTTTCAACCTCCATTTAATTTATAATTTTTTTTTTGGTAGAAATGCTCCCTGATTTCTCCAAAAAGTTGAACAAATTGATCTTAAAGAAGATCATCTCTATGGTGCCGCCTCAGCAAAACCGAGCGCAGCCCTCCACCACCCGTGCGGGCACCTGTGGCGCCACAGCAAAACCGGGCACTCGCCCAAATCTGAGTGAGGGCTGCCCCTATCTCACTAGCCTATGCTTAAATTAATTCTTACCTCTTCTTATCTTTTAATATTTCTAAGTTTCAGTTTCCCTTTATTTTTTTACAATTTTCACTGATGGGGTAACGATAGGTTTAGCCACGTTAACAAGCAAAGGTCCCATGGCCAAGTCAGATAGCCACGTCAGACATCAAACGGACCAAATTAGCTTAAACGACTACATTGGTTATATAGAAAACATACAAGGACCAAATTGACCAGACTAATAATTCAAGGACAAAATTCAACGTCAAAGAAAAATGCAGATAATAATAATCATGACATTTTTGCAAATTTTGACAGGTGAAAAACAATTACATTTGACCCTTTTTTGCCAAAATAATTCTGGGCACTCATATCCTGGAAATTTTGCTAGTAATCGGGCAAGCTTGCCAAGGAATAAAACCAGGGATACTTTTCTCAGAATCAACTACCTTTGCCAAGCACTACCTACATACAAGGGACGACAGGCCTTTTCTAAATTTTTAATATTTTTTTACCAAATTTAATTCATAATTTGTTATCAAATCTCTTGCACTCTGCATAAAAAATAACGTCTATTTCTGTCACGATTAACGTGATTCATAATTTTTGTTTATCGCACATGATAAGTGCATGACATCCCACTCAGCAAAACCTCTTTTCTTTACTACATGGGCAATAGGAACAATCTAACAATTGCAAATACATTGTTAGAATTACCCCACCAGGAGCAGCTCATTTCTACTAGCCAACTCGTCAGCTGTTTGTACAATTTATGTACGATAGTCGCTGGTGAGCATTGGAGCATTTCAAGATGCTAAAACCTGTCTTGCGTCGGTAGTAAGAACTCCCGAAAGAGTAATACAGGCAGGCAAAAGAATTGGATGAACACCAAATATTGGCTTATCAGAAAATTTTTAATCTATTTCTTTCAAAAAAATCTCAAAGATCACTAACCTGTCTCATAAATTCTAATATGCATCACGTTATCCCAGAGATAAAGAAAATAATAGTGCTACAATGCAGGATATAAAACAACCATTGCTATAAAGCTGAAAATGCAAGGGCCGCCTAAGACAGTTATGTATATGTTGCCTTGGTGTACATCTGCTGGTTTGCATGAGCAAAGACCATCCTGATCAAACCTCTAGCCATGAGTTCTCTTATTGCATTCTGAGCAAGTGATCCATTAACCTGCATAAGAAGTTTATAAATAACAAAGAGATGACTAATTAGTAGAAAGAGGAGCTCAGCCAGCAAGATGTTCTCATTGATGAGAACATGAATATGTCAGCTATAGCACGTTGAAGTATCTAACTGTTCTATGCAAAACACTGGACATGAAAACCCTATGCAACAGAACCGCCAGACCACATGTTAAACAGGGCAGGTAAGATAAATATTGTCACCTTAACTCCATCACGCATAAGCAACACAACAAATCATATATAAAAGCAGCAAAGACTAATTCCATGAGAGTTTTTGGTTCTAAATTACTAAAATTCAATGGAAAGGATGGCGAATACTAACGAATTTGACACTTAGAGGATCCAGAAGAGAATGGTTCACAGTATAAATCTCAGAAAGTGAATTTCATTCTCCAACAAAGGCTGACTTATCCATCCTAGCAGAAATATGTCCCGCCAACACAAAATTTGCTGATGAAGGATGTGTGCTTTGAAGACCTAGAAAAATAATGATTTGTTCCACTTAGGAAGTGAGCAGACAGGGAGTTCTAATTATATCATTATTTGCCTATGGGAACAAACTTTCCACACTCAGATCCTCCTAAATTAATAGACCTAAAGAAACCATGCCAATGAATTTTATAGGATGAAACTCTACTTGAGAACTCCACCATATATAAAACTAAAAAGTTTAGGGATTTGTTAGAATTAACAGAGTGAGATCCTGCTGAAAACATCCTATCAGTTACACACGTGCATGATTCACCTAAGTGCATCAATAAAAGGCTACATCAAAACACATCCAGAAAGGTTCAAGCGTGATAGCAATTACCATCTCGTTATATAAGAAATAACTAGATGATGGATCATGTAAGCAGAAGAGGGGAAAAAGTAGATGCCTAAACCAAGACACAGACAATTGTAGATACTAAAATAAGACTAACATAAAGGCGTACCCTTAGGTGATCAGAGAGGATGGATGGGGTAATGAGCTTATACTTGGGCGACCAGCACCATGTTGTTCACCTTCTCCTTCTGCTTTCCCTTGCTCCATTTCTGCTCCCCATCACACAATCTAATCAATAACAACCTAACTAAGCGCGACATAAACAACAAATAACTACAGCATGAACGTGTAAAACATGTTCATTTTTCATCTTTTTTTTTTTTTTTTTTTTGCCTAAGATTACAGAGACCAATTGCTCAAACAAATGCCAGCAAAATCAATCAGTAACTACCCAGAAAAAAATAAAATAAAGATGGATGCCCGACACTCCTCGACAGCTCAACTTAAGAACCCAGTCCAATTACCTAATTAAATGTACATGAAGTGGAAAAAATTGAAAACTTGCAAGGCCATCATAGCCCAACATGAAAGATCTGTTATCCTCACTTCATTTTGCATTACATCATTGAAAACATTCTCACTAATTACAAAGAAACCCCAGTTGTCCCAACATTTTCAATAGCTCAACATGAGAGAGAGAGAGAGAGAATCATGCCTTATTCTTCTGCTTTCTACCAAAAGACTTTGCAGGCTTAAATGAGTGGGGCAGGGGTTGTCCTTGTTAGGACCCTATGAGTTACGAGCCATGAAAATCAAATGTCAAAGAAAGAGAAACGCAATGAAGGAGAGATCTAGAGAGTCTGATTATGATGACTGGAATATGTGCAGCAACTCAGAGTTTCCAGATTTGCTTAACACAATCTTGGGAAAAACCATACGATTTCAAAGGTTTATCTGTCTCTGAACAAACAAGAGCTATGCAGCCACAGACAAAATTTCATGAGATAGCAAGATAAAGGAACATCGAAATCACCCTAGAACCACCATGATTCTGGGGGGACTAAAGGATTCTCACTTCCTAAATTGCCAACTTTAGGTACATCCAATTAAGAATTCCCTCTTAGGACAGGAACCTGTAGTCTTCAGTATCCTGAAAGAAAAATTAAGAAAGAAAAAAAAATCAGTCTCAAGGAACAATCTCTGCAGCCAATGTAATAAGTCTCACAAACTCACCTGCAGTCAGGCTCATGTATAACAATTGATAAAGAAACAGTAGACACATCAATCTCGATTTTGAACTTCTTCCGAATGCCTAGTGTCTCAACTACCACACCACTACTATACAACTAATACTAAGGGAATAGCTGGGTGACAAGACTGGACTCTCTTTCAATTGATTACTAAACTAAAGATAGTCGGAGGTAACTGATTAATCAAAGGGGGCAAGGAGGTAATAGTACTGCAGCCATAGTTGTTGGAAATTTCCTGTTCAGCAATTTTCTTCAATCATAAAGGCTTAAAATGCAATCTCTTATTTCTCGAAGGGTAGTGCAAAGAATAATTTGCGATTCACTTATACATTCCATTAAGATGACCAACAGACTACGGCAAAGATCAGTACCAATTTACAGAAAAGCAACAGTTCATTTGCTTTATAGCTCGTATAGAGTTCAAACTGCGGGCAAATGAACAGCAGTAATTTAAAAAATGCAAGCTCTGTAGAAAACAAGAACCTTGGTCATTACCTTGGCATTTGTAGAACCACTTATGAGCCACTTGATTTCTTCAAAAACTCCGTGCCAACATACTTTCTAAGACCAGTAACCATATCTCAGTCACTAGACTTAAATGAAAGCCTTCCACTTCTCATAAATTATTTTTACAAGAAGAAGATAATGAAGAGGTAAACCAGCTTGGAGCAGCATGTCCTAGTTGTCAAAAGAGGGAAGGTTTTGTGCAGATTGAACAGCATCTGCAGGAAGAGAATAAACAGAGTGATTCCTTCTTGATAGAAAAGATGTGCCAGATAGAATGTAACAGCTGACAAGATATTTAATGGTTTACAAAAAAACACAGCTGGCATCCAAATTTTGATAGGGTAACAGTTTCAATCCTGTCATCCTTTGGAGTGCCATCTAACAGTACCTCTTTGACTAATCACAGATACATGTACTCTTCATGTCTCGAAAAAATTCATCTTGAGCAGAAAGGTAAAATTCTTCATCTCAAACTTAACAGAATCTGTCTTACCATGGAAGATCGTACAATTTTTATGAGGCAGAAAACCACCGCAGAACATCCTACATGGACGTAAGTAGTTACTGGATGTTGTTTTCAACAATGAGAAAGGATGAGTAACATGGTTGAAAAACAGATGTATCAACCATGGGCAAAAAAGTGTCAAATTCAACTGGTGTCTCAATTTCAGTTATGTGGATAGCATCACATCCAGAAGCAGTGAGAGCTTCCCTACACCAAAAGAGAAAAGTTACTAAGGTGGAAAGAGAAAAACACATATGCAATCGTAGTTATGAACAAATGTCCAGAAACCTCAGCCACTGCCAATGACAAAAAAATTTCTCAATTGATAAACAATTAAGACAATAAATACAAGGCAGTACACATGGTTCCATATTTGATGACATTCTCTGCAGTTGCAATATCAAAACTCTCTGAATGAGTGAAGAACAACATTGAGTCGGCCAGGTAGAGGCCTATGCTTGGCAGGAATGCTTTTCCATGCTTTTCTACCCATTATGACTGCATTCTTTTTCCCAGGATAAATTTTCTAGAGAGTAAGGCTCTTAAAATATTTGAGATCACAGGGCAGCCTCCAAGGAAGTTTTCCATCCTTGCCTATACACTCAATTTGCAGCAACAAGAAGTTGGAAAGTCCTTTGGGGATCAGATGGAGTCCCATTACCTTTGCCGTTAGTAAGGGTCACTAAGACTTCACCAGCCATTACAGAACTCAAAGGCTGAAAACAACCAAAAGATAGCGGCTTGAAATAATGGCTGCACAACCAACTTCTTTGGAAGTGTGGCAGAACCTGAAAATTGTTCAGTAAGAAGATAGATGCCATTAGATTAGAATTGCAGATATATACAACACCAGCAGAGGAGTTATCTCTAAAATCTAAAAAGAGCAGTTGAAAGCCTGAAAAACTGTACGGTATAGTGGTAACAATGGGGTCCCTGGAATCCGTGACACTAACAGCCCAGTTATGCCCACAAATCATTATCTCTGAAAAAGTGGTGCGCATTTATAAATAAAATAAATCAACCAAGCTGTACGTATCATCAAACACAGAAAGCCTCCTTGCTAAGCTGGATTTCTCCCAAATCACTTGCACTTAACTCGACACAGTGGTGGAAAACTCCAAATCTTATTGCTTCTCTTTTGGCATCACATTAAGGCCTAATTATGCAAGGCGGACATTCATCTTTCAACTTTCAGGCAAAAGCATTTGAATAGAATAATCTTCAAAGCTGTTTCTCAGCCGCTTTAGCAAGAAGGGCATTTTCAGAGAGCAGAATGCAGCACAATAGAGAAAGGAGAAACATTATAAAAGACCCTCTCCAATCTTTTCAGATGATCACAATCCATTATTGCTCAAAACAAATAGAGGGAAACTTTAAACCCTAGCAAGCCAACTTCAGCATCTGAGGAATTCACAAATGAATGGAGAAATTCTCAAAGATCTTCCCATGAAATTCACTCTGAATATTCCTAGTCATTGTACTTTGCCCCTCTAACTCTATGCCAAGACAAAACATCAAACACGAGTTCGTAGATAATGGAACTGAAAAACCCAGCATTCAGACATTAGCCAAGACAGAAAACCGTCGAAAGGGAAAAGTAAAAGCAAATCGCTCCAAAGAAAAACAAAACTCGCTATCCAACGTTAACCCAGAAACATCCATGATGCAGAGCGAAATGATCACCGATCTGCACCCAAACCGCAAAATTTTGAATCGCAGCGAAGCTAAACATGCAGGAACGACCAACGGGAGTGACCTCAACCGGATTTCACTACCAAGAAGCGATCGAAAAAGTTAGGGCTTTCTCCCCCCTTTCAGAGGGTCATTCGTCGGGTTACAATAGACAAGACATTGGATATGGATAAATTATGAGATACGGATCATCCGGCATTGTAAAGAAATTGCATTGACAATCAACGTAGCACATCTAATAATACAAAGGAAAATCCAGTATATCCGTTGCGGGCTATTGATATGAATCAAAGCTTATTTATTGTTAACCAATTACAAATCGACACATGGAATCAGGGAATGAATTAAAGATCCCCAAGTCCACCTGGTTTTCTTCTCTTTTCCTCTTGTTCCATCCGCAGCCACGAGCCCAACGGCCTCCTTTAGCCATCGCGACCGGCGGAGTAGGAGGTCGACGAACTTCTAGATCTGGAGTCTTGGCCGCGAGTCCGCTACTCGGCGTCTCCAAATCTGCCGCTCAGCCGCTGGGACGACGCGGAGGTCGGCCAAGACGTGGCGGTCCACTGTCGCTCAACAGCTTTGAGTTCGGGTCTGGACTCGTCCGCAGGCCGTTGCGGCTTAGGCGGTGGAGATGGGCAAGCCCGGGCGGAGCGAGGATGTGGATGGTGGAGGAAAAGAGAGAAAAAGCAGAAGTATCTTTAAAACTTCCCAGCCGATATTCATGTGTGTCGGCGTGTAATTGGATATTAGGAAATAAGCGCAAGCCGCGTCAACAAACCGCTACGAATCAACGTGTGTCGGCAACTTAGAGTGGCAGAAGAGCTCCTCTTCGGCGGCCGAACATCCGGGCACATGCGTCTAGTAACGTCTTTTTACTGAGCTTCTGAATAAGATCCCACGAGCCAACCGCAAGGAGCATTATCAAAAACGGCAAATAGAGGAGAAAAAAGAAGAGCCCTCGGAACAACAGCGACGTGAGGAAAGCTACAGAGAGAAAGGAAAAGACCCTGAGAAAGAGAAAGATGCGGGCACCGCGAGCAGTGTGAAAGACCGGCAGACCAGCAACGCGTGGAAGGGACAAGAAGCGATAGAGGAGGAGTGTGAAGATGGTAAAAAAGATATTGATGGGGTGGGTGTCGAACGGAGAATCCGGCGTCGCTTGATATTTCACAGTAATGAAGTTAACTAGAATTGGAACAATGAAGGTGACAGCAGCATCGATGTCGTTCCATCCATTTGGCACAAAAATTGGCATTTTCGAATGTTTGTATATGGGAAAAAGAAGGAAGAGACACGGAGCTGCAAAATGAGGGCGAACGTGAGAAGAATGGTGTAATGTATATCGAATACGGAAAAATATTTGGGTGGGTCTACTTTTATAGCTGACAAATAGCGCGATGTGGAAGAGACTTTTGAGTCCCGCGCACGGCCGGTGAAGTTAGCTAACAAAAACCACGAGCGGATCCACAATAGTGCCATGCTCAACGGTTTAAAATCTCGAAATCGCCAGCCACGGACTTTAGCAGGAGGATTGTGTAGGTTTGGTGAAAGCGGATGGTCTTGAAAATTTTCTATAATATGAGTTTATATTAATTAATTAATTTTTTTTTTATTTTAAATAATCTAATTAATAGATACTTTAATATATGTTGAATTGAGTTTTGACAACTATCGATAAAGAGTCTAGTTGAACTAGGTAATTATATTTAATTGAAATTCGTAATGGGAGGGTTTAATTAACACATTATTAGTTAGAGTTTGTTAGATCCATTCTCTAGTCTATAAAATGATAAATTATTCTTATTAATCGCTTAATTCCATTAAAAGTCGTTATACTGAAAGATGTCATAAAGAGAAAATCTGCATTCTAATAGATCGCTAATTATGTCAATCTAATCTATTTTTTTCGAGTAAAATAATGGCTTAAACATGCATGTTTTTAATTCCACTATATATATATAATTTGTATAGTTTCGTTGAGAATTGAGTGAGAATTTGAAATTTGAAATTATAAAGTTTATATCTTGAAAAAGTTCTAGAATTTTTAAATTATCTGCAATTAGATGATATATGTTAGAAATTGTTATATGGGTGTTGTTATATACATGTTTTAGAATCTTTTAGTTGCATTAAGTTGAATTTTTTAGCTTAAAATTGAGAATATCAAATTTCAGCCATGAGTATTAAATCCAAAATTGAGTCTGCGGACGTCGAGATTTCGGCCAGAAGTTGAAAAAAGGCTTCCTTGGGGGAAGGGTCATCGTTCTCGACTGTCCTTTCTTTGTTTGTTAACGTCGTGCGCCAAGTCAAGTCAACCGCCAATCCTTTCTTTGTTTGTTAACCTGGCGGCGCCAGGTACTTTCTAAGAAACGACAAACGTCCAACGCGTGGCGCTTGAAAAATTGACATCACCAAGTAAGGTCAAATTACGAGAAAATAAGAGTGCGTTTGGTAACATTTCTACTTCTGGAAACAGTTTCTTTTGAGAAGTAGTTCTTTTCTATTTCTACTTTCTGGAACAATTTCGGAGTAAAATGGGGTGTTTGGTAACTACAAAAATTTCTTGTTCTCGGAATAGAAAAAGAATAGAAACGTGTTTGGTATCGACAAAATTTTTTTATTTCTTTCTTCCTCGATGGTGGTGGCGATTGGCGAGCAGGGGGTGGTGACCGGCGGCGGTGGGGTGCGGACGGCGACCGGGGTGGCGACCGGTGGGCGGGGGCCGCCGGGCGACCGACGGCCGCCGGGGACCGGCGACCGACGGCCGCCCGGCGGTCCCGCCACCGGCCGTCGGTCGCCGGCCACCGGCGGCCCCGCCCACCGGCCGCCGCCGCGCCGACCGCCACCCCGGCCGCCGTCCGCACCCCACCGCCGCCGATCCACCACCCCCGCTCGCCGGTCGCCGACCGCCGATCGCCACCGCCGCCGGTCGCCGCCGCCACCGATCGCCGCCGGTCGTCAACCCCCACCGCCCACCGGTCACCAGGTCGTAGGGCGAAGGAGGGCGACTAGCAGTCGGCCGGCGACAAGTATCGGAGATCGACAGCCGACGGCCGGCGACCGGCTACCGGAGATCAGCGACCGGAGATCGGCGGCTAGCAACCGGCGACCGGCTACCGGCGATCGGCGGCCGGCAACCGGCGGCCGAGGGCAGTGGCGGGCGGTGGGCGGCGGCGAGTGGGTGGCCGCATATTATAAGTGGTGAGAAGTCCCCAAGAAATAGTTTCTAGAAATTGTTCCCAGAAATAAGAAGCTAGTTTTTTCTACTTCTCATTTCTACTCCAAATTTATTCCCAGGAACAACTTTCTATTCCCGAGAATAGAAAAATCAGTTGACGTTACCAAACAGATTTCTATTCCTTTTCTATTCCAGGGAACAAAAGAACAGAAAAACAAAGAAATTGGCAAGTTGCCAAACAGACCCTAAGATACCCAGCGATGCTTTTTCGTTCCCGACTGTCTTTGACTTTGACACTTTTTTGCTCACGATGCGCCTGTCTTTCAGCCTCATAAAATTTGTACGTTCTCAAATGGTAAAGACAGGTTTTGTTAAGTTTGAGGTGAAGAATTTTACCTTTCTGCTCAAGATGATTTTTTTTAGAGACATGAAGAGTGCCTGTATTTGAGATTAGTTGAAGAGGTACCGTTAGATAGCACTCCGAAAGAAGACGGGACTGAAATTGGTACCCTATCCAAGAAATTAGGGAGCAAACTCTAGATGCAAAACAAAAAAATAGAGCACAAATTCAAAATTAAATGGAGGTAAAAAATGAGTGATTCTCGGTAGGCAATCAGGTTGGAGATTCGACGCGAGTGATGATGGCTTCATCAATGTCTAGAAGATGAACTTGTTGGCAATGAAGGACGTCACAGGCGGCGGCAGACTTGACTTGGCGCGCAACAAAAAAAGATAAATCGAAAACCACCTTGTTGGCAATGAAGGACGTCACAGGCGGCGGCAGAAGCACGGTGGACAATGCTATCGATTGAGGGTCAAGCTCAGCAATCGTTAAGCCATAGTTCTTCAATAAGCTTTCACGGAAAAGTACGGGACAACACCGAAGAAATCCTGGTGAGTGTTGCCGGCAAAGGAAGGCACAGCATCGCCCTTAACTATGCCATTCTGCTTTCTCTTCGAAAGGGATATGCGTCTTTTGAGAACTTTTATCTCTTCCAATTTTCAGTATATATTGGAATATTGCCTATATTTTCGAAATTTAGAAAACCGGCATTTGTTTAGAAGTGTCTAAATTTAATCCATCTTTTAGAATCGGACTATTAAGTTTCCAAACAGACACAACATATTTGCTAGTGATTAATTTGATTGGAAATTTTTTTATATGTGTGTAATAACAAAACTATTTTACTCAAAATCGTAAAAATTGGGATGATAAGGGTCACCAAATGGATAGTATGATATTGGAAACAGATGCGGATTCAAGACAACCCGTCCTTTTTCCCCATTTTCTTTTCCTCCCTACCTTACCAATAATGTGTTTGCAATTGTCAGATTGTTCCTATTGCAACTGTTAGCGAGTTCTCTTTTTCTTTGGAGCAATTTGCTTTGACTTTTCACTTTCTACAGTTTCCTGTCTTGGCTGATGTCTAAATGTTGGGTTTTTCAGTTCCACTTGTCTATGAACTCATGTTTAACGTTTGGTCTTGGCATAGAGTTAGAGGGACATAGTACAATGACTATGAATATTCAGAGTGAATTTCATGGGAAGATCCGTGGGAATTTCTCGATTCATTTGTGAATTCCTCACATGCTGAAGTTGGCTTGCTAGGGTTTAAAGTGTCCCTTTATTTGTTTTGAGCAATAATGGATTGTGATCATCTAAAAAGATCAAAGAAGACTCTTTTATAATGTTTCTCCTTTCTCTATTGTGCTGTATTTTGCTCTCTGAAAATGTCGTTCTTGCTAAGGGGGCCGAGAAACAGTTTTGAGGATTATTCAATCCAAATGCTTTTGCCTGAAAGTTGAAAGATGAATCTTCGCCTCGCATAATTAGGCCTTAATGTGGTGCTAAAAGAGAGGCACTGAGATCTGGAGTTTTCCACCACCATGTTGAGTTAAGTGCAAGTGATTTTGGGAGAAATCCAGCTTAGCAAGGAGGCTTTCTGTGTTTGATGATATGTACAGCTTAAAATGATTTATTTTATTTGTTGAAGGAGATTGAAACGTCATATTTTTATTTTCTTAATCAAAAAATGATTACAAGAATACGTACGATATATACACACACATATAGATATGGGTAAAACTCTCAATACAAAATAACTATTGACTACTCTGTCTCTATTGTTATTTTCTAACACTCCCCCTCAAGTTGAGATGTAGATATCAACAATCCCAACTTGTTATATAAAAAATTCACTCTATTTCCCCCTTAAAGACTTAGGAAAAATGTCTACAAATTGATCCTCCATTAGCGCTACCTATCACCTAGGATGGCTACGCTGATTAAACCGACATGCCAGTAATTTATGACCAAAATTAACTGAAATGATTTCATTAGTAATTCGTTAAAAAATTTAGAACTAAATTGGTAAATTCTCAAAAGGTTTGAACTAAATTAACATAGATAAAATATTTAGAATTGAAGTGGTTAGAAATTTTCCAAAATAGTTGATGTAGGCAAGAATCAAGGATGCGTTACGATGCTAATTTGAGTGAAAAGAGAGGAATTATTAGGTGGATGGAAAAGGAAGAGAAATTTTTATTATATGAGAAAGAAGAAGGAAAAGAAAGATTCCCATGTTAAGAGAGTTACCGCGAAGTGCCATTGGTAGTATAATTGGTTGACGACACATTAATGTCCAATTCGTCGGCCTAGAATAATGAGGTAGAAGGGTCAACCTCAGGTCTTGACCAAAAACCGAATTCGAGTTCATACGACTAGTGGGAACAGATAAAGAAGTTGCTTTTTTCTAGCTTGGATTCCTTATTTCCCCGCGAAGCGACATAAAGTTCCCATTTCGTCATCGGAGATTTACAGATTATTAAATGAAATTGATCGCCGTACCATGGGACCACAGAAATTAGGACCGGTCGTGCGGTCTTTGGTTTCAATAATGTCGGCCAACTGACAAACTAAAAGCAATCAATCCTTTCGTGTGATCTGCTGTAGTTCCGATCAAACAAATTTCGATACTAATCAGACCCTAGCCAAATCAATACATATAAGAAAAAAAAAAACCAATACATATAAGGCAGGACGATTGCTCTCCTGTTCGGAAGACTTCTAGAAGTAGGTTAATTCAAACTTCTAGAAGTAGGTTAATTCAAACATCATGTTTCTATTTTTAGGCCTAATATCTTGAATAACTTTTTGATTCCACAAGATCTACTTAACGTTTTAGTCTTCCTTGCACCCACGATGTACGAGCTCATCCACAAGCAGCTCTCTTGACCATACTATTCTAACCTCTATTTGTTAACCACAATCATTTCCAGCACATTAATTAAAAATTTCCTTTAAAACTAATTGTTTCTTATAACTAATTGATTTAACTATGATTAGGATCAAAGCCACAAAAAAACTTTGAACTATGCCCCTTTGACATATTTACCCCAAATTTTTGGTTACCTCAAACTTGTAACTATGTGACATAGTTATTCCCAAAATTTTAGTGTCATAGAAAAAGTTTTGGATTTTTCGTGTTATAAAAAAAGCTAGAGGTACCTTACCAAAAAAAAAGAAGAAGCTAGAGGTAAATGTGTTCACTGTATAAATTTGAGATATTTTGTGTCACAAAAAATAGTTTTGGATAAATATGTTACATTGGGTAAAGTTTGGAGGTTTTTGGATAAATGTGTCATATTGGATATCTTTGCTACATAGGCAATTGTTCTTGTTGCCTATATAGTAAAGAAAAGAAGTTTTACTAAATGGGATGTCATACACTTAATCATTAGCGATAAACAAAAATTTTGAATCACGTAAATCATGACAAAAATAGACGTTATCTTTGGTACAGGATGTAAGAGATTTGATAACAACAATTATGAATTAAATTTGGTAACAAATATTAAAAATTAAAAAGGTCTGTTATCCCTTGTCTGTATTGCTTGGCAGGGTACTTGATTCTGAGAGAAGTATCCCTGGCCGATTACTAGCAAAATTTCAAGGGTATGAATGGCCAGAATTATTTTGGCTAAAAAGGGTAAAAAGTAATTGTTTTTTGCTTGTCAAAATTTGCGAAATCTCATGATTATTATTATCTTCATTTTTCTACGATGGTGAATTTTGTCCTAGAATTTTCATTTTTGCCAATTTGGTACTCTACTCTTTCTATATAACCAATGTAGTCTTTTAAGCTCTTTTGGTCCGATTGCCGGTTTTAATTTGAATTAGCCATTGAACCTCTATTTGTTGATGTGGCCACATGCATCATCCTGCCACTTCAGTGAAAATTATAGAAAATTAAGAGAAACTAGAACTTAATAAAAATTGTCCATATCAACGATGTTTATGCCACATTAGATGGCTGACGTATACGTCAGATTTTTGATCAAATTTGATTTAATTGATTTAATTATTTCAACAAATGGAGTCTAAGAAGGCCCTCCTCCTCTCTGATGTTAAAGGATATTTTGTGGGTCCAAAAATTATGCCTTTTATAAATTATGTCCTTCTACGTCGAACAATTCCATGTCTCCGAAAATCTCACGGGTTTTCAAATTTTCCTTATAAATTCATTTGAATGCTCTTTAGACCTTGGCGGAGGCAGAGGTGGGCTGGAGCAAATCGACAATGGAGAAGGAGGCAGAATCGTAAATGGGCAGCTAATTATGGAATCCGGCCTGTTTCTAAATTTGTAGGAGGAAGGCATAACCTGGTTACCTAAGTCATCCCCAAATTTCCTGTCCCATCAAAAGCTTTCCCATCGAAAGTTCAAAGAGAAAAAGAAGATCCTGTTGTTCTTTTCCCATCGAAAGTTCAAAGAGAAAAAGAAGACGATCCTGTCCCCGGAAAGTATATATTGAGAAAGACTCTTCTACCCTCAAAAGCATCTATATATGCCTTCCGTTCTTCGCACAGCTGACACTCAAAGCCACATTCGCTCTGCTCTTGCAACTCTTATCTCTCCTTCCTGTTTTCGATATCTATCTAGATTCAAGAGTGCCAATTTTTGTGCGTGATCAATGGAACAACATCGACGACATTGTCACCTTTATTGTTCCAGTTCTCATTGACTTCATTATCATGAAATATCAGGGGACGCCAAATTCTCCATTTAACACCCACCCCATTACCATCTTCCTCACCATCTTCACTCTCCTTCTCTATTGCTCCGCTCGTCTACCAGCATTTCATACTGCTTGCGGTGCCCGCACCTTTCTCTTCCTCAGGATCCTTGCCTTTCTCTCTATAGCTTTCCTCACGTCGTTGTTGTTCCAAGGCCTCTCCTTCTTTCTCCTCTGTTTGCCATTGTTGATATTGCTCTTTGCAGCTCACTTGTGGTGTCTTATTCTGAAGCTCAAGCACAAGATTCTAGTAGTCGCATTTGTCTGTTTGCTCCGTCCTCGAGGAAGAGTGCTTCTGCCACGTACAATTGCCGATATACATTTCATGTGAGAAATGTAGTTAGTTGGCGTTCAACTAGTGACCGTTAGCGGCACAAGAAGATATAAAGGAAACAGTAGGCAATACAGTGTGATAGACTAGCGTAGGAGGCTTGTTTGCCCAAAAGGGATAAATTTTCTTGTATTTTAGTTGTCTCATGTTTTTAGCTTCATTGAGAGGCTTGAATTGACAAGTAATTTACTCTATTGTAAGGTAGTCTACTATAATCCTGAGTATAGTTGCTTGGATAAAGCGTTGATTCATATTAATAGCCCACGCCAGACACACTGGATTTCTCTTGTATTATTAGACATCCTATGTTGATTATCAATGTAATTTCTTCTCACTGCCAGATTTTCCTTTCTTTCAGATTTGTATCCAGTGTCTTGTCTATTTATAACCTAACGAATGATGCTCTGGAAGGGCAAAAAAGTCCGAACTTTTTGCACATTTCTTGGTAGAGAATACCAGTTGAGGTTGCTCCCATTGGTTGTTACTGTGTGTTTAGTTTCGCTGTGATTCAAAAATTTGTGGTTCGGGTCTGGATTGGTGAGCATTTCGCTCTGCATTTGCATTTTTGTGGGTTTATGTTAGTTAGCCCGTTTTGTTTTTCTTTGGAGCAGTTTGCTTTTTTTCACTTTCGACAGTTGTCCTGTCTTGATGTCCGCTTTAATGCTGGGTTTTTCAGTTCCATTGTCTACGTAATTCATGTTTGATGTTTGGTCTAACATAGATTTAGAGGGGCAAGTACAATGACTAGGAATATTAAGAGTGAGTTTATGAGAAGATCCGTGAGGATTAGATGTTGAAGTTGGCTTGCAGAAGGGGTTAAGCGTCCCTCTACTTGTTTTTGAGCAATAATGGATTGTGATCATCCAACAAAATCGGAGAAGACTCTTCCATAATGTTTCTCCTTTCTTTTTTGTTCTGCATCTTGCCCTCTGAAAATGTTGCTCTTGCTAATGGGATTTTTCAAGTTGATCCCTCTGAGAAACAATTATGAGGATTATTCAACTCAGATGCTTTTGCCTGAAAGTTGAAAGATGAACCTTTGTCTCATAGAGTTACTGCCTTAATGTGATTCCAAAAGAGAGGTACTAGGGTTTGAAATTTTCCACTATTGCGTTGAGTTAAGTGCAAATGATGCGGGAGAAACCCAGCTTAGCAAGGAGGCTTTCTGTGTTTGGTGATTTGTACAGCTTGGTTAATTCATAAGCGTGCACCACTTTTTTCTGAGATACTGATCTGTGGGCATATTTCAGCTGTTAGTGTTACGGCAAAATGCTTGTGTTGCTACTCAACCTTCCCACTTTCCGGGCTTTCAATTGTTCTTAATAGATTTTTTCCTTTTTCCATCCTCTTTTGGTGCAGGGAAGCTCTCAATTCTCCTGGATGTGATGCTATCCACATAACCAAAGTTGAGAAACTGGTTGAATTTGACACTTATTTTGCGTGGTTGATACATCTGTCTTTCAACCATGGTACTCGTCCCTTCCCATTGTTGAAAACAACATATGTCCGTGTAGGATGTTCTGCAGTGGTTTTCTGCCTCATAAAAATCATACAATCTTCAATGGTAAAACAGATTCTGTTAAGTTTAGATACATGAAGACTACCTGTCTTTGAGATTAGTTGAAGCGGTACTGTTAGATGGCACTCCAAAGGACGAGATGACTGAAACCGGTACCCTATCAAAATTTGGATGCAAGGTGTGTTTTGTAAACCATTAATATCTTGTCGGCTATTACATTCTATCTGGCACATCTTTTCTATCAAGTAGGAATCACCCTGTTTATTCTCTTTCTGCAGATGCAGTTCAATCTGCGCAAAACCTTCCCTCTTTTGACTACCGAGGCATGCTGCTCCAAGCTGGTTTACCTCTTTGTATTCTTCTTGTAAAAATCATTTGTGAGAAGTGGAAGGCTTTCATTCTAAGGTCTAGTGACTGAGACATTGTTACTGATTGGTCTTAGAAAGTATGTTGGCACAGAGTTGTTGAAGAAGTCTTGTGGTTCATAAGTGGTTCTGCAAATGCCAAGGCAATGACCAAGGTTCTTGTTTTCTGCAGAGGTTTCATTTTTTAAATTACTGCTGTTCATTTGCCCACAGTTTTGAACTCTATACGAGCTATAAAGCAAATGAATCGTTGCTTTTCTGTTAAACTATTATTGATTGTTGCCATAGTCTGTCAGTCATCTTAATAGAATGTATAAGTGAATTGCAAACTATCCTTTGCACTGCCCTTCGAGAAATGAGAGACTGCATTTTAAGCCTTTATGATTGAAGAAAATTGCTGAACAGGAAATTTCCTACAACTATAGCTGCAGTACTAGTACCTCCTTGCCGCCTTGATTACCCGATTGGAAGTGCTGTCTAGGCTGACCATTAAAGCAATTGCATCCTACTACTTATTTCGCTTATTCATGTGTTTTGCTTGATATCCTACTTGTTTTTAAGCTCTAGCAAAGCATTCCTAATTTGCTGGGAAAATTTTGAAACATTTCAATTTAATGAGTTTTTACAATGTTTTACTGTTGAGTAAGTTTCCACCTCATTCTGTAGAACTGGCTAGCTTAATTTTGATGTGAAGTAATTACCAGTAAAACCATTAAATAAGACCACCTATGTTTCAGCTTCCACCACACTTTTTGGTCAAATTCGCCATGTATCTTGCAAAAGATATCTATCAGAAACCATGTTTATCAAGTGCACGTCGTGCTCTTAGTTTAGATTTGAAGCAAGCGTGTCTCCTCCCAAAATTAGATCATGGAGACAAGCTGTAGAAATCTTAACCTAAGTTGATTGACATATTTGCCAGGATATACAGAGACTCTATGTTACGTCTGATAGAACAGCAGCCTGCTAGTGACATATTTGCAGGATGGTCCCTTCACTTTCATTTCATTGTTCTGACTCAGCTTATCTTCTGCTGTGCTCGCTAACACTCTTGTTCACATGTACAGATTTTAAAGATAAACCCAGAGAGGAAGGATATAGACTCTTTTCTAGCAGCTGATTTCAAACTCATTGGATGTGACCCTCATGATCAACTAGAAATGAAAACGGCAGATTAGACTTAAAGATTTGGTAACATTCATGATGGACTTCCTTGACAATTTTATATATGGTAGTTATGAATTCCCTAATTTCCTGCATTGCCTCTAACATTGTTAGCTTTATCATTCTTATTCAGAATACTAATGGTAGAACCATGTCCTTAAAAGCATGGTTTTAGGAAACATTTGGGGATTGCAACCATTTCCAGTGATATTAAAGAAGGCCCTGTCAATTATAATAGAATATTTGTGTACTTATTTCTCATTGATTTTCCTACTATCTTTAGTTTAATAATCAATATGAAAGAGAGTCCTGTATCGTCGCCCAGCTATTCCCTTAGTATTAGTTGTGTAGTAGTGGTGTGGTAGTTGAGACTTTAGGCATTCGGAAGAAGTTCAAAATCGAGATAGATGCATCCGCTGTTTCATTATCAATTGTTATACCTGAGCCTGACTGCAGTTGAGTTTTGAGACTTATTACATTGGCTGCAGAAATTGTTCCTCGAGACTTTTTTTTTTTTTAATATTTCTTTCAGGTTACGGAAGATGACATGTTCCTGTCGTAGATAGGGAATTCTTAATTGGATGTACCTAATGTTGGCAATTTAGGAAGTGAGAATCCTTTAGTTCCCCCCAGAATCATGGTGGTTCAAAGGTGATTTTGACGTTCCTTTATCTTGCTATCTCATGAAATTCTGTCTGTGGATGCATAGCTCTTGCTCTGTCAGAGACAGACAAGCCTTTGAAATTCTGCCTTTATGTTAACCTTGCTAGTATCTATAATTGTCTATGTCTTGGGTTAGGCATCTACTTTTTCCCCTTTTCTGCTCACATGATCCGTCATCTAGTTATTTCTTATATAATGAGATTATAATTGCTATCACACTTCAACCTTTCTGGACATGTTTTGCTGTAACCTTTTATTGATGCACTTAGGTGAATTATGCACATGTATGTAACTGATAGGATGTTTTCAGCAGGATCTCTCTGTTAATTCTAACAAATGCCTAAACTTGTTAGTTTTATATAAGGTGGAGTTCTAAAGTAGAGTTCCATCCAATAAAATTTGTTGTCATGGCTTCTTTAGGTCTATTAAGTTGGGAGGATCTGAGCGTGGAAAGTTTGTTCCCATAGGCAAATAATGATATAATTAGAACTCCCTGTCTGCTCACTTCCTGTGTGGAACAAATTGTTATTTTTCTTGGTCTTAAAGCACGCATTCTTCATCAGCAAAATTTGTGGGGGCGGGACATATTTTTGCTAATATGGATAAATCAGCCTTTGTTGGAGAATGAAATTTACTTTCTGAGATTTATACCATCAACCGTTTTCTTCTGGATCCTCTAAGCTGTTATATTTTCAAAGTCGTTAGTATTTGCCATTGTTCTCATTAAATTTTAGTAATTTAGAACCAAAAGCTCCCACGGAATTAGTCTTTGCTGCATTTATAAATGATTTGTTGTGTTGCTTATGGGTGATCAAGTTAAGATGACAACATTTAACTTACCTGCCTTGATTTAACATGTCGTCTGGTAGTTCTGTTGCATTCAGACTTATGGGTTTCTCATGTCCAGTGTTTTGCATAGAACAATTAGATACTTCACGCGCTATAGCTAACATATTCATGTTCTCATCAATGAGCAGATCTTGCTGGCGGACGTCCTCTTTCTACTAATTAGTGATCTCTTAGTTATTTATAAACTTTTTTCTTGTGCAGGTTAATGGATCACTTGCTCAGAAGGCAATGAGGGAACTCATGGCTAGAGGTTTGATCAGGATGGTCTCTTCTCATGCAAGCCAGCAGATCTACAGATCTACACCAGGGCAACGTATACATAAGTGTCTTAGGCCCCCCTTGCATTTTCAGCTATATAGCAATGGTTTTTTATTTTTTTTATATCCTGCCTTTGTGAACTGCTATTTTCTTTATCTCCAGGGTAACATAATGCATACTAGAATTTATGAGACAGGTTAGAGTTCTTTGAGATTTTGAAGAAATAGATTATTACATTTATGATAAGCCAATATTTGGTGTTCGTACTATTCTTTTGCCTACTAGTACTCTTTCACGACTTCTTACTTACTACCAATGCGAAACAGATTTTAGCATCTTGAAATGCTTTGATGCTCCACAGCAACTGTCGTACATAAATTGTAAACAAACAGCTGATGAGTTGGCAAGCAGAAATGTACTGCTCCTGATGGGGTAATTCTAATAATGTGTTTGCAATTGGTAGATTGTTCTATTGCCTATGTAGTAATGGGATGTCCTACACTCCTCATGTGTGATAAACAAAATTTTTTAATCATTTTTTTTTGATAGGTTAAATTTTGAAACATGTTAATCATGAGAGAAATGGATGTTATCTTTGGTGCATAATGCAAGAGATTTGCTAACAAAAATTATGAGTTGAATTCGGTAACAAAAATTATGAATTGAAAAGGTCTGTCACCCTTGTATGTATAGCTTGGCAAGGTGGTTGATTCTGAGAAATGTATTACTGGTATGTATTCCTTGGCAAGCTTGCCCGATTACTAGCAAAATTTCAAGGATTTATTTTGGCTAAAAAGGGTTAAAAGTAATTGTTTTTCACTTGTCAAAATTTGCGAAAATGTTGTGATTATTATCTGCATTTTTTTCGGAGTTGAATTTTGTCCATAGAATTTTTATTTTGGCCAATTTGGTCGTTGTACTCTTTCTACATAACCAAAATTTCAAGGATCTATTTTGGCTAATTTGGTACGTGGCAATCTGACTCACCCATGGGACCTCTGTTTGTTGTTGCGGTGTACATATCATCGCGCCACATCAATGAAAACTGTAAAAAAATAAAGGGAAACCGGAACTTAAATATATTAAAAGAAATAAGAGTAGTAAGAATTAAATTAAGCATAGGTTAGAGAAATAGGGGGCAGCACTCGCTTAGATCTGGGTAAAGGCTAGGCGACCGCCATCGTATGGGTGGTGGGGGGCTTGCACTCGGATTGGCCGAGCACCGTTACAGAGACATTCTTCTTTAAGACCAATTTTTCGACTTTATGGAGGAAAACGGCCGAAAAGACGAGAAATTAGGGAGCAAATTCTTGATGCAAAGCAAAGAATAGAACACAAATTCAAAATTAAACGGAGGTTGAAAATGAGTGATACTCAGCAGGCAATCCAATTGCTGATTCGACGTGAGTGATGATGGCTTCATCGAGGTCGAGGAAATGAACATAATGGTGTCAAAACCACCTTGTTGGCAATGAAGGACGTCTTGTTGGCAATGAAGGACGTCGTAGGCGGCGGCGGAAGCACGGTGGACAATGACATCGATTGGGTGTCTGGCTCTGCAATTGTTGGGCTACAGTTCTTCAATAAGCTTTCACAGAAAAGCACGGGACAACACCAAAGAAATCCCAGTGAGGGTCGCCGGCAAAGGGAGGCAGAGCGTTGCCCTTCTTTGTCGAGCTTTGCTATTCTGCTTTCTCTTCGAAAGGGATATGCATCTTTTGGGAACTTTTGTCTCTTTCAATTTTCAGTATATATTAAAAAATTGCTAGATTTTCAGAATTTAGAAAATTGGCATTTCTTTAGAAGTGTCTAAATTTAATCAGTCTTTCGGAATCAGACTATGAAGTTTCCAAACAAACACGACATATTTGCCGGTGATTAATTCAATCGGGAAAAAAGAAAGAAAGGCGTGTGTATAGCAAAACTATTTTACTCAGAATCGTAAAAATTGGGAGAAATAGGGTCACTAACTGGATGGTATGATATTGGAAACATATGCAGATTCAAGGCAGCTTCCCGAGCTCTCAATTTTCTGTTTGGATGGTATTATTTGGTGCAAAATAAAATAAACAAGACTTAACATTACTGAAAAGAAATACTCCTCTTCCATATGTCGTTCTTTCTAGAAAATCATGACTCTTAGCAAATATAATAAACAAGGCAATGGCCCTAAGGAATCCAAAAATCCAGGAGACTAACAGCTGAAAAGAGCTATAAAAAGCTCAGACCAAAAAAGATTGCAGCTATAAAAAGCATGGACATCTAGCCAAACGTCTCCTACATAATCTTGTTCCCACTCCCTCTGTTGCCTTATTTTCTTCTTGAGCTACTGACGATGAACGGTAGACCGCCGGCAGGTACTACAACTCTGCCACCCAATGCTGCCTATCAGCAGCTGTAAGTGGCAGAAGCCGTGGCGCTATTCCTCCGCGCAATTGAAGGAGTTTTCGAAAGGGATCACACAAGTGAGCTGCGGAGACCATCAGCAACGGTAGATAGGGGAGAAAGAAGGAGAGGCCTTGAAATAAAAATGACGTAAGCAAAATTATAGAGAGGGAAAATGAAAGGATTTTGAGGAACCGAAGGTGAAGAGGCACCACAGGACTGAAAAGCCAGTAGTTGAGCGATAAGTGGAAGGGACAGGGAACAGTAGAGAAGGAGAGAGAAGATGGAGAGGAAGATGGTGATGGGGTGGGTGTCATGGAGAATCGGCAAGGTGATTATCCAAAAAATTCTAAATCTATTATACGGTTGTTAATTCAGTCATAAATATTTTAATTACATTAATTAAGTCTCACACCTTTTGGCAACTTACTAGTTGACTTATAGACCTTTCAATTATATTAATTCAATCAGAAACATTTTGCTAATTTGCCAATTTAGTGCTAAATCATTTAACAATTTGCCAATTATTGGGATTTACTCCAATGGCCATTCTTCTCACATGAGAAGGGAGGTTAATGAGTGGATTTTAACTCCCACGCTTTACAAAAAGACGGGGCAAAAGTCTGAGTGTGTTAGAGTAAGAATAAAATATAATAAAAAAAAATTAATAATTTATCAATTTAATCATTCTAGCCAAGTTTAGCAAAAAATTGCTAATGTAGACACTAGCCAATTGTCAACCATTCTACATGGTGTGGCCAACTAATTTGAAATTTTTTTGCATTTTTTTAAAAACCTTTTTCCCTTTTCTTCTTTTTTTCCCCCTTTGGCTTGTGGCCAAATTCTTGGCCATGCCATTGATTAACCACAGGCGAGGGCCGACAAAGGTGTCATGGCCCTTGCCAAACCTAGCAAGGGCTTGACCCTCATGGCTTGGGTGAGGAACGCCCTCGTAACCTTTGGCGAGGGTTGCTCCCATTGGATCACAACCTAGCCAAATTTGGCAACCCTCTCCTAGGCCATGAGGGTTAGGCCCTCACTTGTGGGTGGTGAGGGTGGTGATGCCCTTGCCTATGGTAGGTTGCCGGCCATGACTAAGTATTAGCCATAAGCCAAAGGAAAAAAATGAAAAGAAAAAGAATGGAAAAGAAGAAAAAAATTTAGAAAATTTAGGAAATTGACCATGTCAGTGCTGACCATACCATGTAGAGCGCCAGTCATCGACTAAACTGCTATGTTAGTGATTTTCGGCAAAAATTAGTTAAAATGGTTAAATTCACAAATCATCAAAATGTTTATAACCAAATTGATACAACCGAAAGGTTTATAATTTAATTGGTAATTTATCAAAATGTTTAGTATTAAATTAACATAATTGAAAGGTATAACTGAATTGGTTAAAGTACAATTTTTTTAGACAATTTTCCCAAGAATTGGCTTTTACTTGGAACTTCATAGCAATGACCATTGTCACGCTCAATAATAGGCACTTCGGATTTGTATAAATTTGGAGAAAGAGGAACAGGAAGATGAGGTGCAAGAATAAAGAAACATGTGAATTGGAGAGAAGATGCAAACATGTTTATTAGTGACTCAAATTAACTCAGAAATCTTTCAAAACGGTAGGGACGGACCAAGAATGGTGTTGCAATTTGTAGCGAACTTTATCAGGTGGGCGAAAGAGACAGCGAAAAAAAAGAGACCAATAAAAAGAAAGATGGATACGTTAAGAGAGTTGCGACGAAGTATCGTTTGTGAGAGAATTCTTTAATGGCTCATTTTATGTTGGCCTTCGTTTACCAAGGAAACCATATAATAAATAGTGAGGAAGAAGTTGATTCCAACATCAAGTAGGGCCAAATAAAGAAGCTGCTTTGTTTTTTTAGCTCGGATTTATTTATAATATTAGCTGCCCAAAAAAGTAAGGACCAGTCATGCCCACTTTGGTTTCAATAACGTCTGTCGCGACCTAAATTTTCTAAATAATAGGTTTAGGGGTATTGTTAATTTCGGGCCGATGGCTCTTAATTAACTTGAGCTCTCCCAAGCCCATACCTCACATGACATGGATATTCGTAAAAATTTTCAAATAAGGAGTCGTCACTAGTCTATTGGGATCGACTAGGAACCGAGTGAGACATGAAAGCGTGCCTCACTTTTTACGCAACCAGAGAATTTAGGGTCGGAGACTTGATTATATTAGTCACGCGACTAATGCCCTTCCGGTACCTAACTTAATAATGTATTAATGAGATCATGGCAATATATCCGAGAATTCTAAGATTTATCCTAACTATTCTAAAGTAAGGAAATAACATCTAAAACATCATCATAAATATAAGGTGCAAGAATAATCCTAATATTGTTCCTAAAATAAGAAAAAGGAAAAATGTAACGTAAACTAATAAAAGCCTATTGTAGAGCCCTAAAGGCTTATTCAATTTTGGTCTTTTTTTCTTTTTTAAGGGTTTTCTGAATTTTTACAATTTTTTTTTAATTTTCGAATTTTTTTATTATTTTTAAATATTTTTAATAATTTTTATTATTTTCTGAATTTTTGAATTTTTAAAGTTTTTAATAAAAATAATTCGGACCGGGTCAGGAAACCAGGCCCTACTAAATCTACTTGGACCTTGTCGGTTTGGGTCGGACTACAAAATCCCGGGCTGGCCCTAAGCCCACTAAAAAAACGAAACAAAAGGGCCCACACGAATTTCTTAAAAAAAACCCACTTTTGATTTGTAATTTTTCTAGCCCAACTAAGAAAACTGGCCCGTGACCAAGTCAACCCAACCGAAGTAGGCCCGAAGCGAAGCCCGTCCTCTTCCCCTATTTTTATTGTTTTTTGGCCCTTTTTTTGTTTTTTCCTTTTTTTTTTCTTTAATTTCTTTTTATTCTTGGTCTTCTTCTTCTTCACGTATGTATGTTTCCCATGCACGCCCGACCGAAGCTCCAGCAGTTTCTTCGCCGGCCCGCCTCCGCCCGCGACGAGCCTGTGCCGGCTTTTAGAGGGGCGCCAGGTCATCATCCGACGTCGATCGTTGCGTCCGACGGACGCCGGACGCCGCCTGCCGCCGGTGACCGTGAACGCCCTCCATTGCCGGAACCGAGGACATCCCCACCGGACTCGATGCGGGCCACTCATGAAAAATCGTCATAACATGAAGAAAAGCACAACGGCAAAGGAAGATTCACAATATACTAACAAACATCCACGAACTAAGCTACCGAACACGGATCCGGCGAGAAAAAAAATCTGGGCTTCATTTAGGCATTTTAACAAACCGGGAGTGTGCGTTGTCGAAACGAAAGATTTTTGGCTCGAACAGGAATCGGCTAGGGTCCAAGCTTCTAAACGATCATTCTAGTACACACGGACGTAAACGGAGGCACGGCAAGGGCCGGGGGCCGGGGCTCGCCTCTTGAACTGGTCGGCGCGAGCTCCGGCCTGAATGCGTCTTTCTCAGCGGAAATAGCACAAAAAAAAATGCCCCTAGACCTACCTGGTTTGGGCGAGGCTTCATGGCGGACGGTGGCTGACGAACGGACTCCGGCGGCGTTCAAACGCTCTTCTGGGTTTGCTCTCTCACCTCTGACTTCGCCCTGTCTCCTCGCTCCAGCTGCGACTAAACACCAGCTGGCTTCATGGACAAAGAGCGGAGGCACGGCAACGGGACGTGGACTTCGGGTCAGGCGTGGCTGCTGGCGGCCTCTCACTCTCTCCCTCTGCTCTCTCGTTCTCAGTCTCCCGGTCTCTCTCGGTCGCTCTGCTCTCTCTCTCGGTTCTGCCTTTTTTCTCTCTGTTTTTTTTTTCTGTCCTCTCTTTCCCTTTCTTTTTCTCTGGCTTTTTGCCTTTCGTATTCTTCTTGCTTTTTCTTCCGTTTTTTCTTCTTTTCTGCTTCATGCTCTGCTCTGACTTGCTGCTTCTGCCTTGCTGCCCTCTCTGCTGCAACCAGCTGCTTTGACTTGTTGCTGCTCTGACTTGCCGCCTTCTCTTTCTGCTGCAGGTCCCGCGCGTGGAGAAGAAAGAAGCAAGAAGAAAGCGGACGGCCGGGCCGGGAAAGGAAGAAAAAAAAGGAAAGAAGAAGAATGGGCCAAGCCCATGCGGGGGGAAAAGAAGGAAAAGAAAGGGGCGGGGTAGGCCCAGCCCGGACCCGCCTTTTTTCTCTCTTTTTTTTTTTTTTTAATTTCGATTTTTTTAATATTTCTTTCTTTTTAATTAATTTTAAAACTAATGATGCAAATGCTCCTAATGTCTATATGCAACGCAATTTTAATGAAAGAAATTTTTGTTAAGGGATTAGAAACTAATATCTAATTTTCCAATACAATTAATAAATACTAAAACAAATCGTTAAAATTTAGGTGTCTATAATGTCAGCCAGCCAAAAAACCACAATCTTTTGTATGATTTGAGGTAATTCTGATCTAACAAATCTCGGTACCGTTACCCAAATCAATACATTTAAGGGCGGACGACGACTCTCCCATTTAGAAGATTTTTAGAGATTGTTTAATTTTTAAATTGTGCTTCTATTTTTAGGCCGAATAGTCCGAATGACCTTTGAAACTTGAACTTTCAACTACATGGAGGAGGATCTTGAACACTATGGAAAATTGTCCAAATAATTTTAAATTGTCCAAATAATTTTAAACTTATTATGTTTTTGTGAATTCAGTCATGAATATTTTAATCTTGTCAATTGAATTCTAAATTTTTTCATATTTTATCAATTGAGTCCATCTAGTCATTTGGTTGGAAATTACTGATATGGATGCTTATTGTTTTATGTGGCACAATTGATGATGCGACGTAGATAATTTTTAATATTATTTTAATAATTTTTTTTTTTTTTTTTTTTCTCTACCCTTTGCTTTTTTCTTATTGTGGCTGGTGAGAGTCGCTCGGCCACTCACCAGCCATTGGAAGAGGGTTGTTGGGCCACTTGCGGGCCACCGGGTAAGGGTTATTGAGCCCTCGCCAGCTACAACCAAGAGGGTCATGGCCTTGCACACGATCTCTATGGTCTGGGCAAGGCCAGCCTTGCCGACTACGGGCAAGGAGGAACCTTGGTAGTGAGTTGAACCAATCTAGCCTCGAGCTCCTTGTCGTGGCTAGGCTTGTCTCGCGCCTTCTAGGTCTGGGGCTTGAGCTTTGAGTTTCCTCATAGAGACATGCCTCTCCAAGTAAGGCCTAACGCAAATCCATGCTCACACTCTTTGCTCCCATCTCCACAACCACCCATGATTCTCGCCAAGATCCTCCGCTTTGTAGCTACCTCTCTCACCGCCTCTTCGACCAAATTCCTCAACTAGACATATTCTTACACAACCTCCTTCTTCATGTTCCTGCTGAAATTGCGGTTTGGGCCAAGTTACATCACTTGCGGGCAGCGATACTGGTCTTGCCTAGACCATTACGGTTGAAGGCGAGGGCCATGACCCTCACCGGCCACAGTAAGAGAAAAGTAAAGAAGGGATAGAGAAGAAAACCAAAAAAAATGAAAAAGAAAATAAAAGAAATAAATAAATAATATAAAAATTCAAAAACATATTATTATTAAAAATGATCCACATTAACGTTGGCCATCCTACATATGACAACCGGCATCCATGTTAGTGATTTTCAACCAAAATTGGTTTAATTAACTAAATTGGCAAAACTTGAAAATATTTAGGACTTAATTGACAAAATTGAAAAGTTTAAAACTAAATTGATAAAAGTGTAACAGATTTAGGGTTTTTGGACAATTTTCCCTCAAATTTTAGGTGTATATTGGAGTATTCCGACTTTAGGTGTACAGGCCCATGCTTGGAAATTTGAGAATGTATTGAAAATGAAAGATTGGACTTTCTTGTCATGCGCCTAATTCGCAATCTCCGTCGCATGGGGCTCCTTTTTATATTTTATTTGTAAAATAAGACATCTACATAGAAGCACGTTCAAAGTCTCCAAAATACAAGGTACATTTCTATAATCTTTTGTCATTCTAGTTCTAATCATTCATTAATAGTTTCCCTTAACCTTAATATAACAAAAAGCTCAGCAACACATGCATAAATATAAAAACAAAATGACCAAAAAAAGGGGAAAAAGGATGAGAAAATCCTAGATTTCAGAGCAAAGACAAAATAACTTGTGTTAGATAATTGAACTATGATTTAGTCAATATAAAATCATGATGTGATACCATCATGCAATCTTGGATACGATGTTTAAATTGTATAGTGTGCAAAACACCAATATTTCTATTGCTTAAAAGGAAAACAAAGTATTAATGGAGGAACAAACACTAACAGTAAAAGAGCAAAATAATTTAATAATCACGACAAAAACAACTTAGAACTTTTATCCATAATTTTTTCCACGAGAATGTCAACCTCCTTCAATAGTCTCTCTCTAACCTTATGTTTTTCTTTTAAGGTTGTAGTCGTTCTTATGATATGGCACCATCATTCCCGCCGCCAGTTGTCCCTAAACACATCAAGAAGAACCACATTAAAGTTTTCTATTACATAAAGGAAAAGGAAATTAACAGAAGCAATTAGTTGCATTTTTTAGACAAATTTTAACATTTGATTTTATTAATTGAAACTTTTAGGAATTTGGTTGTAGCATCTAAGAGCTAGTAAACATTAGTGCTCTTACCCACGTTCTTTACAGATTTTTATTTCTACTATTTTTTAATATTTGTTAATTACTAGAAACTCATGATACTCTTTTATATCAAGAGCACAAAGATTCGACTATTAGAAAGTTCATGGAATAATATTACATATGCACATTTTGATTCATTTATTTAGGCTTTGTAGAAAATTCCAGGAATGCGAGTGAGCTGAAACGTGGCCTTGCTAATCTGGGGATCAACTTTACACTGAATTTCTAGATATCCCCGGGTACATTTGGACTAAATCTATATACTTGAAAATGACATTTATTTTTTGGTTTTAGTGAAGAGGAGAAAGAAATACAAATTCACTAAAACCAACAGCTGGAGGCGGCCTTAAAGTGCAGAATTCAAGTTTGAGGGGCCCTCAAATTATTATACGTATTGGGTTGAAGATGCAGAGCAGAGGGAGAGAGAGATGGTGAGGGAAGGACAGGATTGAAAAATGAATATTTTTATATTGAATACAAGATTGAAGACTTTGACGAGCTTTACCAACAGCCCCCGGCCTAAACTCGGAATATACGAAACTTTCCATATCACTCGGTAATGGAAGAATGATTTTTTAGGTATTAAGTCTCTAAAACAACATCCAATTCATGAACTCGGCTCTTAAGCCCTGATATCGGCCAAAACCTTAGGTTCACTAATTCACAAATTTACCTATTAATGTTGGGCTTGTGGGGAAGCTCTCTTCATAAGCGTTCTGACACCATGAAGATTGTGAGAACTAGACATCGAAGGCAAAAGTTAAACGAAAGTTGCACAACTTGAGGCCATGACACCTCGACCTAGGACAATCACTTTCTTTCTCTATTAGATTTGTAGATTTACAAATTGAAGTGAAAGATAAAGAAAGAGAGACTGATCGATATTGGTGACAACCCAAACAAAAACCATGTGACCCATTTATTGATTGAGTAGAAGGTACAAAGAAATCTTCTCCATAATGAGGCTCTATTTGTTTTGTAGAAAATAAATAATTTGAAAAAATATTTTACTAAAAACTATTGTTTATAGCTCTTAAAGAAATGAATGAACAAATACTATTTTTACCGTTCATGAAAATATTTAGGTATAAATTGTTATTAATAATAAAAATATATTTTATAGACTAATTATTTTAAATAATACAAATGATCATTTTTAGAAAAATATTTTTGAAATTATATACTTTCCACGAAATAAATGGGGGCCTAAGACCCCAGTCCAATCCTAGGCTCTTTTCCATCCTTGAAGTCAAAGGATTTTTTGTAGGTCTAGAAATTACACCCTTTCTAAATTATGTCCTTCTACGTCGAACAATTCCAGGTCTCCGAAAATCTCACGAGTTTCCAAATTTTCCTTATAAATTCATTTGATTACTCTTTAGACCTTGGTGGTGGTGGTGGTGGAGGTGGGCTGTGGCAAATCGACAATGGGGAGTCGGGCAGAACTGTAAATGGGCAGCTAGAATTTGACCCGTTTATAAATTTGTAGGAGGCAGGCATAATCTGGTATCTAACTTTGTCCCAAATTTCATAAAAAAAAATATATCTTGAAATAGGGGAAAATAAGACAATTATCAGGAGAGGGAGGGACCCATGTCAAAATGGACTGTTCTATATCGCCAGATTCATATCGAAAGTGAGTAGTACTCACTTTCGACGAAAGTGACTCGATCGGGAGAGGGAGGGACCCATGTTTGAGATATAGAACAGTCCAAAGTGTTTGAGACATAGAACAGTTTAAAGTAATTGAGATGTCCAAAGTGTTTGAGACATAGAACAGTTTAAAGTAATTGAAATATAGAAAAGTCCAAAGTGTTTGACTCGATCGGGAGAGGGAGGGACCCACGTTCGAGATATAGAACAGTCCAAAGTGTTTGAGCTATGGAACAGTCCATTTTGACATGGGTCCCTCCCTCTCCTGCCCATCTATATATGTCTTCTATTCTTCTCATAGCTGACACCCAAAAGCCGCATTCGCTCTGCTCTTGCAGCTCTGTCTCTCCTTGTTTTCTGCATCTATACAGATTCAAGAATGCCAAATTTCGTGGGTGATCAATGGAACGACATTGACAACATTGTCACCTTTATTGTTCCAATTCTGGTCAACTTCATTACGATGAAAAATCAGGGGACGCCAGATTCTCCATTTAACACCCACCCTATTACCATCTTCCTCACCATGTTCACTCTCCTTCTCTATTGCTCCGCTCGTCTACCAGCCTTTCATACTGCTTGCGGTGGTCGCACCTTTCTCTTCCTCAGGATCCTTTCCTTTCTCTCTATAGCTTTCCTCACGTCGTCGTTGTTCCGAGGCCTCTCCTTCTTTATCCTCTATTTGCCGTTGTTGATACTGCTCTTTGGAGCTCACCTGTGGGGTCTTATGCAGAAGCTCAAGCAAAAGATTCTAGTATTGGCATTTGTCCGTTGGTTCCGCCATCGAGGAAGAGTGCTTCTGCCACGTATGGTTGCTGATATCTAATTCATGTGAGAATTGTAGCAGTAGCTGTTGTTCAACCAGCCATCGTCAGGAGCACAAGAAGAAAGTGTGATGGTTTGGCATAAGATGCTTGTTTGCCCAAAAAGGGATAAATTTTCTTGTATTTTAGTCATCTCATGATTTTAGCTTCATTGAGAGGTAGAATGAGGTTTGAATTGAGAAGTTATTTACTCTGTTGCAAGGGGAGTCTACTGTAATTTTAAAGATGGTAGTTTAAATAAATTATTGATTCATATCAGTAACCCACGCCAGACATTTGCCGTATTTGTTTGCATTATTAGATGTGCTACGTTCATTGTCAATGTCATTTCTTTAAACTGCCGGAATTTCCTGTCTTCTGTATTTGTATGTAGAGTCATGTCTATTATATCTCGATGAGCAATGCTCGGAAAGGGGCAAAAAGCCCTAACCTTTTGCTCATTTCTTGGTAGTGAAACTCAGTTGAGTTCGCTCGCATTGGCCGTTTTTGCGCGTTTAGTTTTACTGCGATTCAAAATTTTGCGGTTCGGGTCCAGATCAGTGAGCATTTCGCTCTGCATTTTGGATTTTTCTGGGTTTATTTTATGGTTTGTCCATTTTGTTTATCTTTGGAGAGATTTGCTTTTTTTCACTTTCGACCTTTGTTCTGTCAAGGCTTCGATGCTGGGTTTTGCAGTTCCATTGTCTACGGAAGACTCCTTCATTATGTTTCTCCTTTCTGGTTTGTGCTGCATTCTGTTCTCTGAAAATTTTGGGGATTATTCAATTCAGATGCTTTTTCTAGAAAGTCGAAAGATATTTTCACCTTGCATGATTATTGCCTTAATGTGATGCCAAAAGAGAGGCAGTAAGATTTGGAATTTCCACCATCGAGTCAAGTGCAAGTGATGTGAAAGATCCAGCTTAGCAAAGAGGCTTTGGAAGTTTGATGATTTGTACAGATTGACTGAATTATTCTATTCATAAACATGCACCACTAATGCTTATAATAAATTAAAAAGCTTTGTCATCACACTAGTTTGTTTTTGGATGAATGCATATTAACAGTTACTTATTTAATTAATTTTTTAGTAGGGGGACAAAAATGACCTCGCTACAAATTTCTTTTATTTTGAATATTACATTGCCACGTGTCACCTTTTCTAAATCACCCTAAGTTGTAATTTAGAAAAGGTCTGTAATTCGCTGTGTCTATTGCTTGAAAAGGTTGTCTCATTTCTAGCAAAGAAACAAGTGATTCCCCCTTCCTTTGTCCTGTTATAACAACACTGTCCGTTTACTGTCGCTCAAAAAGGTGAAAAGTAATTTTTCTTTCCTTGTCAAAGTCTGGGACGGTGTCATGATTAGTATTTATACTCTTCTTTGTTATTCAACTTTGTCTTTGAACTTTAATTTTGGTCAATCTGATTATTGGGCTCTTTTTCTTTTCAATATAACTAATTTAGTTCGATTGACATTTGGCGCGGTAATCCGGCTCGGCCAGGGGACCTCCATTTGCTAATGTGGATACACAAATCATCGCCACATCAGCAAAAATAAAGAGAAAAAAAATGAAGTTTAAAATAAATTAAAAAGATAGAATAGATAAGAATTTTAAAAAATAAAATAAAGCATAAGATAGAGATATAGGGGCGGCCCGCGGGTGGTGGCGGGCTTGAGCTAGTTTGCAAAGGCACCATCGTAGAGACGACCTTCTTCGAGACGAATTTGTTCAACTTTCTGGAGGAAAAACACCTGAGAAGCCCAGAAATCAGGGAGCAAACCCGTTATGCAAAACCCAAAAAAAAAAAAATTAAACACAAATTCAAAAGGATTGATATCATAAAAAACTCCAAATTAGTATGTATATGACGAATTTATCTCAAACTAATTTTTTGATCATCAAAAATCTTAAACCGATATATGTGTAACAAATTTATATAAATATAATTTTTTGACACAAAAAAACCCAAAACAAATACATTTGCAATAAATTTATCATTCGTTAATTTCCATTAAATTAAATTAATACTGCAAAGAATCATAAACTAGTATACATATGACAAACAGAAGATAAAACCCTAAACTAATTCATCAATCAATTGCCATGTGTCATTAAATTCAACAATTTAATAATAAAATTTAACGTTGAGTCAATTTGTCGCAAATGTATCAATTTGTAATTTTTCGTAATATTAACCTAATTCAATACTAAATGATGGTAAAAAATTGAAGAATCCTCGGAAGGCACTTAAATAGGAGATTTGACACGAGTGCCGATGGCTACATCGAGCTCTAGCAAGATGAATAGAACGGCATCAAAACCACCTTATTGGCTATGAAGGACGTCGACGGCCGCCGAATCACAGTGGAGGACGCCATCGGTTGAGGTTCCATTCAACCGGGACAACTCCAAAGATATCCCCATGAAGGTTGCTGGCCAGGGGAGGCACGGCGTCGCTTTTATCTAGTGCTTTGCCATTCTGCTTCTTTCAAAAAAAACAAAAAAACAAAAATTCTTTTCCTTTTTTTTTTTTAACTTAAATGTTTTCTAGTTGTCGCTAATGTGGATAGTGATGTGTACAAGAATGTGGACGAATGTATGTTGCATGATTGGCTTTAAGTGCCAAATCATGACCCAACCGAACCAAAGCGTGTTCATGGACTAAACTGGTTCTGCAGAAGCGAAAGTACCATGTTGGCTACAATTAAAGATTAAAGACCAAATTGAACTTCCAACAAGAGCACAATAACTATTTTTGACACCATCCCTCAAAACTTAAAATATCGTCCAGATTCAGAATTGGTTTTTGAGCACCACTATTTACGCACAATTTGAAAGTTTTTGAGCACTTTTTCATAATAATAATAAAAAAAATTAGTTTGTCCGTGTGGCACAAGATCGGGAAAAAAGGAAAACCCTATTGAAATTAGTTTTTGGCTTTATTAATGAAGAGACATGTGAGGGTTTTTTTTTTCTTTGACACTAACCATGTATATTGCCTAAAATGATTCAACCAAACAAAAAAAAAAATTCCCTAAAAGCTAGACATTAGTATTCCTATAACGTTAATTTTTTTGGTTGGATCCTATAATGTTATTTAACGTTGTACAGATGCAACCATTCTTTTTAAGAAAAGTTTTTTTTTTTTTTTGTGGTCAATCCAAAAGTGCCGCATGTTGCGAGTCCGGGGGGCCTATTCTCTATTCTTTGTCGGGCGGTCAAATTTCTTTGTTTTTTTATTTTTCGATAACTTGACAATTTCTGTTTACAAATTGAGCGAGTCATTGTCCCATCAGGGCCTAAACTTCGTCAGTGCTCTTGTGGCTTATAAACCCAGACACGGGCGTGGGGGTCTTGGCCCATATTGGACCAGCCACTAACGAAAAGAAAAAAAAAAAAAAAAAAAGGAAAAGAGAAGGAAAAAATTCGAATTTTTTAATTAAAAATAATAAAATTATCTGCATCAACATTGGCTGTGTCACGTAACACGGCTGATATCTACGACATCTATTTCCAGTCAAAATTGACCGGGTGGATTATATTAGAAAATCGTCAAAAAGTTTAAAAATTAAATTGACTAACGTTGGAAAGTTTATGATTGAATTGGCCACCATATAATAGATTTGAGACCTTTTGAACAATTATCTCCATATAATATCAAACAAATTATGAACGGTGTCCTCCTTCATGAAAAATCAATATTTTAGAAAATATTTTTCACAAAATGAATGTTTATCTACATCATTTGGAAAAGTTATTCAATGACTATTTTATCCACAATCAACAATAATTCATACTTTTCAATTTTTCATGGGCTAGGTTGGCTTCATTAGATTAATCGGCATGGTTAACCTTCCTAGGGTTGTAAACCACATATAGGGACTACCTTCGCCTGTCCAATAGCATACTCCCTATGGGCTGCAAGGATCTCGTCTTATTTTATGATGGAGAGGAGCCCGTCCCCTATACCCCAAGTCGGTATCGTATGTTTTTCTTCCCTAATATTAGAAAATATGGAGGACTCTCCAGAATACGGTTAGTGGTCCACTTATGTGTTTTCCTCTTTGAGCATTTTAAGGACCTACAAGTCTATTTCATTTATTTTATTAGTTGAAAATATTAAGTTCAGAAAATGCACGCCCATTTAGGCCTTTCTTGCTCATTTTCAGGTGATCAAATGGCTCAGTTACATGGGATGCTGGTGAAGGAAAGGTAGTCGACAAAGTTAATGAACTGTACCATACATGGTCACTAATTTTCAATCTGCATTGCACGGGCTTCATTTTTTATTTTCTTTCTAAAAAGAATAAATCGGCAACGTATAAGCACCCTTAGAATCTCCAAAATAAGCTGTACATTTCGATTATCTTTTTTGTCATTCAAGTTATAATCATTCATTAATAGTTCCACTTAACCTCAATACAAGAAAATGCTCAGCGATGAATGCCTCAAAAACAAAAACAAAATGGGCTGAAATTATTTTTCTCTCTCCTTTTCACTAAAACCAAAAAGTAAATGTCATTTTCAAGTACATAAATTTAGTCCAAATGTATCCACGGGAATAGAGGTGATCAGTTCCCAGTTCGGTTCGACTCCAAAGTGGAACTGAGAACCAGACCAGGAGGATTGGTTTCCAATTTTAGGAATTGAGGATCGGACTGTTTGGTCCTAGGATTAGGAACTAAATTGGACTGTCTGTTTCAATCTGGTTCAGTCCGATCCAATGAAGTTGGTCATTTTTTTTTTACTAAAGAGTGATCGTGCATAACGAGAGAAAATAACAAAATTTATAATATTGTTAGAAGTAACGACAAATGAAACGTTATGGTATCGTAATTTGTGGTACCATTGGACGTGATAATATTTAGTTCACATGTTACTAATTTTTTTGAAGAAATAATAAAAAAAACATATGTAATCAGTTCGGTCTAGTTCCCTCTTGTAACTATGAATCGGACTGCCCGAACATCAGTTCCACTTTAGGAACCGAGAATCAAACCAACACTCTCAAGAACTGGATTGAATTAGCTGGTTTGGTCCAATTCGGGCGGTCCATTTTGTACACCCCCATCCGAGGATATCTAGAAATTCAGTGTAAAGTTAATCAACCAGTTAGCAAGGCCAAGTTTCAATTCCTTATTAGTATTTTCTACAAAGCCTAAATAAATGAATTAGAATGCGCATATATTAGCGATGTTCCATGGACTTTCCAGTAATTGGATTTCTATGCTCATATCCCTCGATATAAAAAAGTAGCATGGGTTTTTTAATAATTAACAAATATTAAAAGATAGTAAAGATCCATAAAAAGGGTGGACAAGAGCACTAATGTTTACTAACTCTCGAATGCTACAACCAAATTTCTATAAGTTTCAATAATACAATCAAGTGCTATAATTTGTCTAAAGAAGGCAATTGATTACTTTTGTTAATTCCCTTTTCTTTTATGTGCTATAATTCAATGTGGTTCTTCTTAATGTGTTTAGGGACGATTGGCGCTGATGCGGGACGGATGATGCCATATACTAAAACTTGCAAAAATAAAAAGGTTAGAGAGAGATCACTGAAGGAGGATTGGCATTTGTCATAGAAAATTTTTTGGATAAAAGTTCCAATAAACTATTTTTGTCATGGCTATTAAACCATTTGGTTCTTTTACTATTACTGTTTGCTCCTCCATTATTACTTTGTTTTCCCTTTAAAGCAGTAGAAATGTTAGTGTTTTGCACACTTTCAAAGTTAAACGATGCATACATGTATCACATCAAAATATCGAGAAATTAGTAAAAATAAAATAGTCTGCGTGATGGAATCACATAAAATATTTATGTTGACTAAATCTCAGTTCAATTATCTAACACAAATTTTTTTGTCTTTGCTCTGAAACTGACGATTTTCCCATCCTTCTTCTCCTTCGAGGCGGCCTCAAACTCCAAAGTTCGAGTTTTGAGGGGCCCTCAAACTATTCTGTCGAAGATGCTCAGAAGAGAGAGAGAGAGAGAGAGAGAGAGAGAGAGAGAGATGGTGAGGAAAGGACAGGATTGAAAAAGGGATATGTTTATGTCGGACAAAAGATAGAAGACTTTGACGAGCTTCATCGATAGCCCCCGGTCATAAACACAGAATATACTAGAGTTTCCATATCACTCGATAATGGAAAATAATGATTTTTTTTAGGTATTTAAGTCTTTAAAACAACATCCAATTCATGAACTCAGATCTTAAATCCCAATATGGGCCAAAACCTTAGGTCTGTGAATTCACAAATTTACCTATTAATGTTGATCACATGGCAAAACTCTCTTCACGAGCGTTCCGATGCCATGAAAGATTACAAGAATTGGACATCGAAGGCAAAAGTTACATGAAAGTTGCACAACTTGAGCCACAACACCTCAACCTAAGGCAATCATGTTCTTCTCTATTAAATTTGTAAATTTACATATTGAAGTGGAGGATGAAAAAACGGAGACCGATCGTGTTATCGGTGAAAACCCAAAGAAAAACCATATGACCCATTTAATGACAAAGTAGAAGCTACAAAAAAAAATCATCTCCACAATAAGCTTCCATTTAATTTGTGGAAAATAAATAATTTAGAAAATATTTTTTTAAAAACAATCGTTTATGATTTTTATAAAATAAATCAATGAAAAGTATTTTTATTGTCCACAAAAATATTTAGGCATAAACTGTTATTGGTAATGAAAATATTTTCTATCGGCTAATTATTTTAAGTAATACAAAAGATTATTTTTAAAAAAATATTTTTTAAATTATTCATTTTTTGTGAAACAAACAGAATCTAAGAATCCAGTTTCATCCTAAGCCCTCCTCCATCTTTGAATTCAGAGGATTTTTTGTGGGTCCAAAAATTACACCCTTTCTAAATTACGTCCTTCTACATGGAACAATTCTAGGTCTCTGAAAATACCACAGAATTTCCAAATTTTCCTTATAAATTCATTTGATTACTCTTTAGACCTTGGTGGAGGCAGAGGTGGCAGAGGTGGGCTGGAGCAAATCGACAATGGGGAAGGAGGCAGAACCGCAAATGGGCAGCTAATGATAGAATTCGACACCTTTCTAAATTTGTAGGAGGAAGGCACGACCTAGTTGCCAACGTCATCCCCGAATTTCCTAATCCATCAAAAGGATTCCCATCGGAAGTTTAAAGAGAAAAGAAGACGATACAAAATGGTCTTTTTTTCACTCCTCGAAAGGAGTGAAAAAGACCATTTTGTGTGACGGTTCGTCGTCTTCTTCTCTCCCCGAACTTTTGATGGGAAAAGTAAGACTCTTCTCCCCTCAAAAGCATATAGTTCTTCACACAGCTTGACACTCAAAGCGACATTCTCTCTGCTCTTGCAGCTCTATCTCTCCTTCCTGTTTTCGATATCTATCCAGATTCAAGAATGCCAATTCTCGTGCGTGATCAGTGGAACAACATCGACCACATTGTCACCTTTATTGTTCCAGTTCTCATCGACTTCATTATCATGAAATATCGGGGGGACGCCGATTCTCCATTTAACACCCATCCCATTACCATCTTCCTCACCATCTTCACTCTCCTTCTCTATTGCTCCACTCGTCTACCAGCCTTTCATACTGTTTGCGGTGCACGCACCTTTCTCTTCCTTAGGATCCTTGCCTTTCTCTCTATAGCTTTCCTCACGCCGTTGTTGTTCCGAGGCCTCTCCTTCTTTCTCCTCTGTTTGCCATTATTAATATTGCTCTTTGCAGCTCACTTGTGGTGTCTTATTCTGAAGCTCAAGCACAAGATTCTAGTAGTCGCATTTGTCCGTTTGCTCCGTCCTCGAGGAAGAGCGCTTCTGCCACTTACAATTGCCGATACGCATTAGACATGTGGTTAGTTGGCGTTCAACCAGTGACCGTTAGCAGCACAAGCAGATATACAGTGCGATAGACTGGCGTAGGTTGCTTATTTTCCCAAAAGGGATAAATTTTCTTGTATTTTAGTTGTCTCATGTTTTTAGCTTTATTGAGAGGCTTGAATTGACAAGTAATTTACTCTATTGTAAGGTAGTCTACTATAATCCTGAGTATAGTTGTTTGGATAAAGCGTTGATTCAAATCAATAGCCCACACCAGACACACTGGATTTCTCTGTATTGTTAGACGTCCTACATTGATTATCAATGTAATTTCTTCTCACTGCCGGATTTTCATTTCTTTCAGATTTGTATCCAGTGTCTTGTCTATTTATAACCTAACGAATGATGCTCTGGAAGGGGCAACAAAGTCCCAACTTTTTGCTCATTTCTTGGTAGTGAATAGCAGTTGAGGTTGCTCCCATTGGTTGTTACTGCGCGTTTAGTTTTGCTGTGATTCAAAATTTTGTGGTTCGGGTCTGGATTGGTGAGCATTTCGCTCGGCATTTTCGTTTTTGTGGGTTTATGTTAGTTAGCCCGTTTTGTTTTTCTTTGGAGCAGTTTGCTTTTTTTCACTTTCGACAGTTTTTCTATCTTGATGTACGCTTTAATGCTCGGTTTTTCAGTTCCATTGACTACATAATTCATGTTTGATGTTTGGTCTGACATAGATTTAGAGGGGGAAGTACAATGACTAGGAATATTAAGAGTGAGTTTATGGGAAGATCCGTGAGGACTAGATGTTGAAGTTGGCTTGCAGTAGGGGTTAAGTGTCCCTCTACTTGTTTTTGAGCAATAATGGATTGTGATCATCCAACAAAATCGGAGAAGACTCTTCCATAATGTTTCTCCTTTCTTTTTTGTTCTGCATCTTGCTCTCTGAAAATGTCGTTCTTGCTAATTGGATTTTTGAAATCGATCCCTCTGAGAAACAATTTTGAGGGTTTTTCAATTCAGATGCTTTTGCCTGAAAGTTTAAAGATGAACCTTCGCCTCATATGGTTACTGCCTTAATGTGTGATGCCAAAAGAGAGGTACTAGGATTTGGAATTTTCCACCATTGTGTCAAGTTAAGTGCAAATGATGTGGGAGAAATCCAGCTTAGCAAGGAGGCTTTCTGTGTTTGGTGATTTGTACAGCTCGGTTAATTCATAAGCGTGCACCACTTTTTTCTGAGATATTTATCTGTGGGCATATTTCAGCTATTAGTGTTACGGCAAAATGCTTGTGTTGCCACTCTACCTTCCCGCTTTTCAGGCTTTCAACTGTTCTTTTTATATTTTAAAGATATAACATAACTCCTCTGCTAGTGTCGTATGCATCTGAAATTCCAATCTAATAGTCTGTCTTCTTTCTGAACAATTTTCAGGTTGTGCCGCACGTCCAAAGGAGTTGTTTGTGCTGCCTTTATTTCAAGCCGCTATCTTTTGGTTGTTTTCAGCCTTTGAGTTCTGTAACGGTCAGTGAAGTCTCAGTGATTCCTAACGGGAGTTGCAATGGGACTCCATCTGATCCCCAAAGGACTTCCCAAGATGTTGGTGCAACTTGAGATATGGGTATTGGCAAGGATGGAAAACTTCTCTGTAGGCTGCCCTCTGATCTCAAAATTTTCAAGAGGATTACTCTCTCGACATTTGATCCATGGAAAAAGAATGCAGTCGGAACGAGAAGAAAAACATGGGTAAGTATTCCTGCTGAACAGAGGCCTGTAACTGGCTGACTCTGTTGTTCGCACTCATTCTGGGAGTTTTGATATTGCAACTGTAGGGAATGCCAACAAATGTGGAAGCATGTGTACTGCCTTGGATTTATTGGCTTCATCTCCTTATTGTTTATCAATTGACAAAGTTTTTGTCATTGGTGGTGGCCAGAGTTATCTGAACATGTTCATAACTACAATTGCATATAGGTTCTTCTCTTTCCACCTTAGTAACTTTTTTCTCTGGCTGGAAGCTCCCAACGCTCCCGGATGTGATGCTATCCACAAAACCAAATTTGAGACACCAGTTGAATTTGTCATTTTTTTGCCCATGGTTGATACGTCTGTCTCTCACCCATGGCACTTGTCCTTTACCATCGTTGAAAGCAACATCCAATAGCTACTTGTGTCTATGTAGGATGTTCAACAGTGAATTTCTGCCTCAGAAAAATTGTATGATCTTCAATGGTAAGACAGATTCTGTTAAGTTTGAGGTGAAGAATTTTACCTTTCTGCTCAAGATGATTTTTTAGAGACTTGAAGAGTGCCTGTATCTGAGATTAGTCAAAGATGTACTGTTAAATGGCACTCCAAAGGATGACAGGACTGAAACTGGTACTGTATCAAAATTTGGATGCCAGGTGTGTCTTGTAAACCATTAGTATCTTGTTAGCTGTTACATTCTATCTGGCACATCTTTTCTATCAAGTAGGAATCACTCTGTTTATTCTCTTTCTGCAGATACAGTTCCATCTGTGCAAAACCTTCCCTTTTTTGACAACTAAGGCGTGCTACTCCAAGCTGGTCTACCTCTTCATTATCTTCTTGTAAAAATTTATTTATGAGAAGTGGAAGGCTTTCATTCTAAAGTCTAGTGACTGAGATATTGTTACTGATTGGTCTTAGAAAGTGTTTTGGCACGGAGCTGTTGAAGAAAACTTGTGGTTCATAAGTGGTTCTACAAATGCCAAGGTAATGACCAAGGTTCTTGTTTTCTGCAGAGCTTGGATTTTTAAAATTACCGCTGTTTATTTGCCCACAGTTTTGAACTCAATACAAGCTATAAAGCAAATGAATTGTCGCTTTTCTGTAAACTTTTACTGATTGTTGCTGTAGTCTATCGGTCATCTTAATGGAATGTACAAGTGAATTGCAAACTATTCTTTGCACTTCCACTTTGATAAATAAGAGATTGCATTTGAAGCCTTTATGATTCTAGAAAAATGCTCAACAGGATTTGTCCAACAACTGTGTCTCTAGTACTAGTACCTCCTCTACTCCCCTTGATTAATCAATAGGACGCACTGTCTAGGCTGACCATTGAAGCAATTGCATTCTACTTCTAATTTTTCTTAGTATAAGTTTTGCTTGATATCCTACTCGTTCTTAAGTTCTAGCAGAGCATTCTTAAAATGTAGGGAACATTTCGATATTATGAGTTTTTACAACCTTTTATTGTTCAGAAAGTTTCCACCTCATTCTGTAGAACTGTCTAGCTTTGTTTTGGTGTAAAGTAATTACCAGTAAAACCATTAAATAAAACCACCTAATTTCAGCTTCCACCGCACTTTCTGGTCAAACTCAATATATTTCGCCATGTGTCTTGCAGGAAGATGTCTATTGAAAACCATATTTATCAAGGGTGCATCGTGTTCCTAGTTTAGATTTGAAGCAAGCATGTCTCCTCCCAAAATTAGATCATGAAGAAAACCTGTAGGAATCTTAACCTAGCTGACTATAAAAACTGATTGACATATTTGCCAGGACATACAGAGACTTTATGTCACGCCCGACAGAACAACAGCCTGTTAGTGACAAATAAGAATCATTGGTTGAGGAATGTTAAATGTATCATTTGGACCTACAAGATGGAACTGCAGTCATGTTTATAATTTGTTAAAAAATATCACCTAAGAGGGAAGTTTAGCTTGAGGACTTGAAATATCTATTTTGAGAGGCAATGACGCTTTGACCAAGCATGTAGATTACTCTTCCTTTAATTGATGAATAGGCCCTTGATGTATGTTTTAATGGAGTGATGACTCCATGAAGTTGAAGTGAATACAAATGGTTGCTGAAGTTGCGATTCAGGGATTTAAAGGGAAACTTATATGAAAAGTGGATTAATGCGATTACTCCCAGTCCGGCTATCGGCCATGCGGGGGTTCCCGGGTCATCAAAAAAATAAAATAATAAATAAACAGAGTTTTGGATTTCTGTAATTGCTGAGGCGAGGGGGAAATTGACTCATAGATGCCCGGTCGGAAAGGATTAACGCTTCTATAGAAAATGTATAACGAGGATTACTGCTATAATAGTTTACACTCTAGTGGATGCTAGATGATTACTAGCTTTGATTTCCCAGCCTAAGCGGTAAATTGTATCCCATTGATAGGAGGATATAAACATCAGAACTTGTACTGATTTCAAATTTTTTTTCTGCAAATCTTTCCCCAGGTAATTTTGTCCATGCTATGGGGATGCTCATGTTTATCGTACTTATGTTAGACCTCTACACAAACAATTTCAGAAAGCACCCAAGCCAATGAGTAATCTGCTGTAAACTTGCAGGATGGTCAATTCTCTTTCCTGTCATTGTTCTGCTGTATTGCTAATATAAGTTCACAAGTACAGATTTAAAGATAAACCCAGAGAGGCAAGATATAGACTTTTTTGTAGCAGCTGATTTCAAACTTAATACCCTCATGATAAACTAGAAATGAAAATGGTTGTTTAGAGTGAAAGATTTGGTGACATTCATGTGAACTTCCTTGACAATTTTATATATGGTAGGTATGAATTCCCTAATTTCCTGCAGTTCCTTTAACATTGTTAGCTTTATCTTCTTAGTCAGAGTACTAATGATAGAGAATTTTAGTGCCATGTACTTAATAGCATATTGTTTTAGGAAACAATAGGGGATTGAAACCATTTTCAGTGAGATTATAGAAGGCTCCGTCGATTATAATATAATATTTGTGTACTTATTTCTCATTGATTTTTCTACTCTCTTTAATTTAGTATTAGTTGTATAGTAGTGGTGTCGTAGTTGAGACACCAGGCATTCATAAGAAGTTCAAAATGGAGACAGATGCATCTGCTGTTTCATCATCAATTTTTATAGCTGAGCCTGACTGTGGTTGAGTTTTTGAGACTTATTCCATTGGCTGCAGAAGTTGTTCCTTGAGACCGCTTTTTTTTTTTTGTCCTTAATTTTTCTTTCGTGTTGCCAAAGATTACATGTTTCTGTCCTACAGAGGGAATTCTTAATTGGATGTACCTAATGTTGGGCAATTTAGGAAGTGAGAATCCTTTAGTCCCTCCAGACTCATGGTGGTTCTAAGGTGTTTTAGGATGTTCCTTTATCTTGCTATCTCATGAAATTCTGGTTGTGGATGCATAGCTCTTGCTCGCTCAGAGACAGTAAACCTTTGAAATTGTGTGGTTTTCCTGAGATTGTGTTTAGCAAATCTGGAATTTATAAGCTGCTGCACGTATTCCAGTCGTCATCATCAGACTTTCTGTCTTCTTTGTTGCGTTTCTCTCTCTCAGACATTCAATTTTTCATGGCTCGTAATTTGTAGGCTCCGAAGAAGGACAAAGCCCTGCCTCCCTCATCGAAGCCAGCGAAGTTTGGTGGTAGAAAGCAGAAGAAGGAGGCGTGGCTCTCTCTCTCTCTCTCTCTCTTTGAACTGTTGAAAGTATTGGGACAATTGGGGTTCCTTTGTAGTTAGTGAGAATGTTTTGCAGTGATCTTTCATGTTCGGCTATAATGGCCTTGCAAGTTTTCAATTTTTTCCACTACATGTACATTTTATCAGGTACTTGGGGAGAGACTAACAAGATTTAGGTCTTAAGTTGACCTATCGAAGAGTGTAATGGGCCTCCATATTTGTTCTTTTTTCTTGTTAGTTACCGATTGTTTTTACTGGCAAGCATTTTAGCAATTGGTCTTATTAGCAATTTTAGGCAAAATTGAGATGAGAAAGGAACATGTTTTTTATTAGGAAAATATCACAAAAATCCTAAACTATGCTACTTGAGACAATCTTACTCTTAATATTTTTTTGTGCCATCAAAAACTTTATATTATACTAATTGGGATAATTTTACCCTTTTTTTTTGTGCCATCAAAAATCTCAAACTATGTCACTTGGGATAAATTTACATCGATAATTCTCTAATGCCACAAAAAACCCTAAACTATGCCATTTGTGATACATTTACCTCAAATTATTTAGTTGAATGGCATTTTCATCTTTTTTTATTTTTCCTTTCTCCTCTCTTCCCTCTATCGATCATGGCAGAGGGAAGCCAGTGAGGGCTACCCTTGCCAATGGCAAAGTCGGGCAAGGGTGGCTCTTGCCTTGGGCAAGCAAGGCAACCCTCACCTTGGGCAGGCCAAGGCAACCTTGCCCAAGTCAGCGAGGGAGACCCTTGTTGGATTTGGCAAGAGCAAACCTCCTCGGCATCGGGCGAGGGTCACCCCCACCAAATCCTACGAGGGCTACCCTTACCAAATCTAGAGGGCAGCCTTTGCCTGAGTTAGGTGAAGGCTGCCTTTGCCAAATCTAGCAGAAGCGACCCTTGCCAGATCTAGTAGAAGCGACTATTGCTCGACTCTGCCACTGGCGAGGGTGGCCCTCGCTAGCTTCCCTCTACCGGCCACGGTAGAGGAAAGAGAGAAAAAAATAATAAAAAAAATAATAAAAAAAGACAAAAATGCCCTTCACCAAAGAGTTTTTAGTAAATGTGTTTCAAGTGACATAATTTGAGATTTTTTGTGGCACAAAAAAATTTCAAGGTAAATTTATCCCAAGTGATATAGTTTGGGGTTTTTGTGGTACAAAAAAAATTTAGGGTAAAATTATCCCAAATGACATAATTTGATATTTTTAATGGCACAAAAAAAGTTTAGGATAAAATTATTCCGAGTGACATAATTTAGGATTTTTGGTGGTATTTTTTATTTTTTATTTTTATGCTGCTATAATTTGTTGTTTATGTCAGCTAAGTTGGGTCATGATGGATTAGTGATGATGAGCAGAAATGGAGCAAGGGAAAGCAGACGGAGAAGTTGAACAGCATGGTGCTATTTCACCAGGCAACTAATGACAAGCTTCTGTCCGAGGCACCCAAGTAGAAGCTCATCACCCCATCCATCCTTTCTGATCGTGCAAGGGTTGGCCTTAATGTTAATCTAATAGTCTCTGTCTTGGTTTAGGCATCTACTTTTTCCCCTTTTCTACTTACGAGATAAGCCATCTAGTCATCTCTTATCTTATTTAATGAGATAGTAGCCGCTACGTCTAAACTTAAACTTTTTTGGACATATATTTATGGAATCTTTTATTGAGACTCTTAGAGTGTATTTGTTTCAATGAAAATATTTTTCTGAAAAGTGTTTTTCAGACTTTCTGCTGTTTGTTTTTCCAAAAATAATTTGGTCAATGGAAATAGCATCGTCTCCACGCGTCGCAACATCAATTGCTGCCCAACAACCTCGCCTTCCCTCCGTTTGAACAGTGATTGATGTTCCGGTTCCCCAAATCACACACTTCGGGATGTGTGGTCAGGAGGGCTCCAATGTGACGGTAGGGTCCTCTTAAGCATCTAAGAATCAAAGAATTAGGATAATAATAAGTCCCCGACTGGATGGTATGATATTGGAAACGGATATGGATTCAAAGCAGCTACCTGAGCTCTCATTTTTCTATTTCGATGATATTATTTGGTGTGAAATAAAATAAACAAGATTTAACATTGTCGAAAAAGAAATATTTCTCTTCCACATATCATTCTATTTGGAATATCATGACATGTAGTAATTATAACAAACGAGACATTGGCCCAAACGAATCCCAAAATCTCATGAGATTAAAGGTGCATTTATTTTAAGGAAAACTCAATCATAAATGGAAAACATTTTTCAAGAATACAATTAATTTTCTTTTTTTTTTTTTTTGTAATATATAATTGAAAATGTTTTATGATGTTTAGATCTTAATGGAAAATGATTTCAATCTCGTGACTTTATCTCAACCAAAAGAGAAATTTCTATTTTTTAATATATTTTAAAAGAATCAAATTTTAAATTATTTTTAAATTTTCTTTTTTTGTCTTTTCTTTCCTTTTCTTTTTCCTTCCCTTGCCACAACCGACAAGCTACAACCATAGGCGAGCTTCAAGCTCATCAAGATTTGGTGAGCCTTTGGCCTTGGGAGCTTGAGGGCCAAGTCGCAAGGTGACGAGCTCAAGGAGAGGTCAATCTTGCCAGCCTTAATAGCCAAAACATGTAGCTTGTAACGACCAACAAGGAAGAAGGAAAAAAAAAAAAAAAAAACTCAAGGGGAGTAATTCCGGAAAGTGTTTTCACCTCTTTAGATTTGAGAATCTACTTTCCTAAATTTATGCTCGAATAATTTCGTTGACTTGAAAGTGTTTTAGATCAATTAGTTAGTGTGCGCAACGCTCAATAAGAAATCGTTTCTCTCCCGTGGACGTAGGCGGATTTTTCGCCGAACCACGTAAATCTCCGTGTTGTTGATTATTCTTGTCTCTTTTCTCATCTAGTTAGGGTGTTCTTCCGCACAACAATTGGTATCAGAGCAATCCAGGTTCTCCGTTCCTGTATTGCGACTTCTAACTAGATGGCTGGAAAAGGTTCAACCGTTCGATTTGATATTGAACGATTCACCGGAAATAATAATTTCACACTATGGCGGAGAAGGATGAAGGATCTGTTGATTCAACAAGGTTTATCAAAGGTTATTTTGGGAAGATCGAACAAGCCAAACACCATCACTGATGATGATTGGGCCGACATAGAGGAGAGGGCGTGCAGCGCAATCCGATTGAACCTATCGGATGAAGCCCTTCAATATGTAGCAGAAATCGAATCTGCTCCGGAGGTATGGCTCAAACTCGAAAGCATCTACATGACGAAATCTCTTACGAACAAGTTGTTCTTAAAGAAGAGATTGTATTCACTTCAGATGAGTGAAGGGGAGATCTGTTGGAACATCTCAATGTGTTCAATCAGATGATTAGTGAACTTACAAGCTTGGAGGTAAGATTTGAGGATGAAGACATAGCGCTTCTACTACTGGCATCGTTGCCCGATTCATTTGACCACTTGGTGACTACGCTCCTTTATGGCAAGGAAACCCTGGAGATCGGAGAGGTGACTGCTGCCCTAATTTCAAACGACACTCGAAAAAGGGCAAGTAGTTCAAAATCTTCAGGAGTGGGACTCTTTGCAAAGGAGAAAAGCAATCAAGGAAGAGGAAGATCAATGGATCGAGGATCGAGCAATAGGGGTCGATCAAAATCCAAGGGAAAGTTCAAAGGAAGATGCTACGGGTGTAATCAGGAAGAGCATACCAAGAGATTCTGTCCAAATAAGAACGAGAAAAAGAAGAAGAGCTCAGATGAGGCAAGTGTAGCCGACAGCATTGAGACCAATGATGGGGACGTCTTGTCCATATCATCGGGGAAGGACACCTTTGAAGATTCGTGAATCCTGGACTCCGGATGCACTTATCATATGTGTCCTCATCGAGAGGCCTTCGATGAGTACAAGGCATATGATGGTGGTTCATTTCTTATGGGGAACGATACTTCATGCAAGACTGTGGGAGTTGGAACCGTGAAAATCAAGATGTTTGATGGCATAATTAGAACCTTGGCAGACGTGCGTCATGTTCCAGGTCTAAGGAAGAATTTGATCTCATTGGGAGCACTTGAATCCAATGGATGCAAGTACATGGCTCAAGGTGGAGTCTTGAAGGTGATTAAGGGAGCTCTGGTTGTTCTTAAGGGACAGAGGCACGAGAACCTATATCGACTTATAGGAACCACAGTGCAAGGTGGAGCATCTATGTCCACGGATGCTAGTACGGAGATAGATAACACCAATCTATGGCATATGCGTCTCGGGCATATGGGAGAAAGAGGATTGATGGAGCTTCACAAGAGGAATGCACTCCAAGGTATGAAAACATGCAAATTAGATTTTTGCAAATTTTGTGTTCTTGGAAAACAATGCAGAGTACGGTTCAATCCTGCAACTCATACAAGCAAGGGCGTGCTCGAGTATGTACACACGGATGTATGGGGTCCTTCACCGGTAAAGTCAAAAGGAGGGAAGGAATACTTCGTGACATTCATTGACGATTTCTCTCGCAAAGTTTGGGTCTACTTCATGCGACACAAAAGTGAAGTTTTTGAAAAGTTCAAATAATGGAAAGCTGAAGTTGAGACTTCAACGGGGAAGAAGGTAAAGTGCTTGAGATCGGACAATGGAGGAGAGTACAAATCGACACTATTCATGGAGTTTTGCAAGAATGAAGGGATTAAACGTCACTTCACAGTTCCGAATACGCCCCAACAGAATGGCGTCGCGAAGAGGATGAACCAGACCTTATTAGAGAGAGCTCGAAGCATGAGGTTACATGCGGGACTGAGCAAGGAGTTTTGGGCAGAAGCTGTCTGCATGGCATGTTATATTGTGAATCGGTCTCCATCAACTGCAATTAAATGCAAAATTCCTGAAGAGGTATGGACTGGTAAAATCGTCGATTATTCTAATTTAAGAACATTCGGTTGTCCTGCTTTTGTACATGTGCAGAGTTCGAAACGCTCGAAATTGGATCCAAAATCAAAACAATGCATATTTCTCGGTTACGAGAAAGGAGTGAAAGGCTACAAATTATGGGATCCAAGTGAGAAGAAAGTTCTAACGAGCAGGGATGTTATGTTCGATGAATCTGCAATGTTGAAGTTAAGCTGCGTGCCACACGTGGCTACTAAAGAGGAGAGTGATAAATCTATCGTTAAGGTGGAGCTTGAATGCAGAGAATCTGCAAAGAATGGCGAGTCATTCGATGAAGCTCCGGAAGTCAAAGAAACGGAAGAAGTTCCTCATACCATTGCGACGGGTCGAGGAAGGCGCACTCTCAAAGCACCGGAGAGATATGGTTTTGAGGATATGGTTGCTTACGCTCTTACCGTAGGCTCTGGCGATCCAAGCTCCTACCATGAAGCTTTGAAAAGTGATCACAAAGTGGATGACCGCAATGATGGAAGAGATGGAGTCGTTACAAAGACGGTTACTATAGAGAAGTTCAAGTTCTGCAGGGACTTGATTTCTCTCACTCATCATTAAAGTTGATGGAGGCCGCACCGATCCAGGTGCGGGCGTACCTTTGCGAAGGTACGGTGGAGGGAGAGATATATTCGTTTTCTTGGTTCAAGTGGAGGCTTGTGGTTTATTCAAGCCAAAGGTGGAGATTTGTTGATATTGTCTTGAATTCCATAAATTCGATCGATTGGAAATTCGAATTAAAAGTCGATCGGGAAATCTAGGAAGGCTTGGAGATTGCAGACTATTTGTTTCCGAATATATTTCATAGATTTGAACCTATCTATAAGAGGTATTCATGGGAAATAGTCCTGATTAAATGTAATTGGGATATATCATGATATCTCTAATATTTAGGGGATGATTACTGAAGATATTATTAGTAAGTTTCAAATTAGGTAATATCTTTAGGGTAGAATTCCTTTCCTATTTGGATTAGGAAAGTGGGGAATTAATTCTTTCTTATTTGGATTAGGAAGGTAAGGATCTAAAGATCTATATATATCAACATTGTACCTTATACTTAGTGTGCGCAACGCTCAATAAGAAATCGTCTCTCTCTCCTGTGGACGTAGGCGGATTTTTCGCCGAACAACGTAAATCTCTGTGTTGTTGATTATTCTTGTCTCTTTTCTCATCTAGTTAGGGTGTTCTTCCGCACAACAGAAGATTGTGAAGTGAGATCACAAGAGTGACGAAGAAGAAAAGAAGAAGGTAGCGAGCTTTTAATTGAAAAAGGGTTGTAAATGAGTTTAGACTAAACATATTTAAAATCCTTATATTTTGGCCTCCTCATTATTAAAACCCATTATGGCTAATCTGGGAAATAATGAGTAATCCATTAATGACTCATTTAAATAAATATAAGTTCATAAATGGGTTATGGACCCATTTTGACAGGTTTAGTCACACTCAATAATAGGCATTTTGAATTTGTTTATATTTGGAGAAATAAAAAGAGGAAGAGGAAGTGCGAGGATAGAAAAAGTGAAATTCCATGTGAATTGGAGGGAGGACTCCAAACGTGATTATAGTGACTCAAATTAACATCTTAACCCGGAAATCTTACAAAATGGTAGATTATGGGGAGGATAGAGAATTAGGTTGTGATTTGTAGTAAAATTATTGGGCGAGTGGAAAAGAGAGAGAAATTCTTTTTATATACAAAAGAAAGAAAAGAAAGATGTGCACGTTAAGAGAGTTTCCGCGAAGTATCTTTGGCGGTCGAAAACTTTGATGACCCATTTTGGTCAAGACATCTTCGTTTTTGTCAGACATCTTCGGTTTTGGGTGGTTCTAAGCGAAACGAATTCTGGTTGATTACGAAATCAAGTGGGGCCAAGCAATGACCCCAATTGTCGTTTATAAGGTACCCGAGAACATGCAAAATTGGAGAAACAAGAGATGAGGTCCCACGCTAATATACATGTGGAGACCATCATATAGATTCCCCAACTCACACTCGCATGCATAAACATACATACATACATGTGTATGTGTGTCATTATTCCCACGAAGATTTGTTGATTTATTAAATGAAGCCGTTTAAATACCATATGACCAAAAGAAAAAAAAGACCGGTCACACTGTCTTTAGTTTCATTAACAACATCTAACTTGGATTACCGACAACCAAAAAACAATCAAACCATTTGTGCGATTTGAGGTAATATTGATATAACAAATTTCGATACTAATCAGACCCTAGTCAAAGCAATACATATAAGTGAGGGTGACGGCTCTCCTGTTCAAACAATCATATGAAAGATCTAATTAACATTTTAGTCTTATGTGCACTCATGGTGTACGAACTCCTCCTCAAGCGAGCCCACTTAATTATACTTTTTATAACCTCACTTTGTTAATCACCACCGGCACTTAGAAATTACCTTTAAAAATAATTGTTTCTTAACACTAATTGATTCAATTATGATTAAATAGATAGAGTTAACATATTGACAGGATGTTTTTGAAGGATTATTCAATTCGCCTACTTGCAACATATTAACAGGATTTTGTGTAAAGAGGATTTACATAAGAAAAGGTCTGCTCCAACCTTCGATAAGATCAAAGAGTATATGGCTAGTAGATTGAACAGCTTGGGTTGACGAAGTTAATGTACTCTACTGTCCCATATGTTGTCACTAATTCGCAATCTCCGTCGGAAGGGGCTTCTTTTTATATTTTCTTCGTAAAATAAGACATCTACGTAGAAACACATTCAGAGTCTCCAAAATACAAGGTACATTTCTATAATATTTTGTCATCCTAGTTCCAATCATTCATTAATAGTTTCCCTTAACCTTAATATAACAAAAAGCTCAGCAACACATGTATTAAAAATAAAAACAATATGATCGAAAAAGAAGGGGAAAAAGGATGAGAAAATCCTAGGTTTTAGAGCGAAGACAAAATTAACTTGTGTTAAATAATTGAACTATGATTTAGTCAATATAAAAACACGATGTGATACCATCATGCAATCATGGATACATTGTTTAAATTGTATAGTGTGAAAAACACTAATATTTCTATTGCTTGAGAAGGAAAACAAAGTTTAATGGAGGAGCAAACACTAACAGTAAAAGAACGAAATAATGGTAAATAATGATTTTGTTTAGGTATTAAATCCTTAAAACAACATCAAGTTCATGAACTCGGGTCTTAGGCCCTGATAACTCAGGTCTGCAAATTCACAAATTTACCTATTAATGTTGGGCTTGTGGGGAGCTCTCTTCGTGATAGTTTTGACGCCGTGAAGATCACGAGAACTAGATATCGAAACAAAAGCTACATGAAAGTTGCCCAACTTGAGGCCACAACACCTTGACCTAAGGCAATCACGTCTTCTCTATTAAATTTGTAAATTTACAATGGAAGATGAAAAAATGGAGACTTTTTCGTTATTGTTAACAACCCAAACAAAAACCATATGACTCAATTAATGACAGAGTAGAAGCTACAAAAAAAAAAAATCATCTCCACAATAAAATTCCATTTATTTCATGGAAAATGAATGAGTTGCAAAATATTTTCCTAAAAATAATCATCATAACACTTATAAAATGAATAAATAAAAAATATTATTATTGTCCACGAAATGTTTAGACATAAACTGTTATCGCTAATGAAAATATTTTCTATTGGCTAATTATTTCAACAAATGGAGTCTGCGTTGGCCCTCTCCATCTTTGATGTTAAAGGATTTTTTGTGGGTCCAGAAATTACGCCCTTCATGAATTACCTCCTTCTACGTCGAACAATTCCATGTCTCCGAAAATCTCACGAGTTTTCAAATTTTCCTTATAAATTCATTTGATTGCTCTTTAGACCTTGGTGGAGGCAGAGTGGCGGAGGTGGGCTGGAGCAAATCGACAATACGGAAGGAGGCAGAACCGCAAATGGGCAGCTAATTATAGAATTACACACGTTTCTAAATTTGTAGGAGGAAGGCATAACCTAGTTGCCAACATCATCCCCAAATTTCCTGACCCATCAAAAGCTTTCCCATCGAAAGTTCAAAGAGAAAAGAAGACGATCCTATTGTCCTTTGCCCATCAAAAGTTCGGGGAGAGAAGAAGACGACGTTTAGTCACAAAAATCCAAATAGTCACTATCCAAATTATTTTTAGACCGTCTCTTTTGGATTTTTGTGACTAAAGGTCGTCTTCTTCTGACGGTCTAAAAATAATTTGGATAGTGACTATTTGGATTTTTGTGACTAAACGTCGTCTTCTTCTCTCCCCGAACTTTTGATGGGCAAAGGAAGGCAATGGATCTTGAGGGGAAAAGAAAGACTCTTCTCCCCTCAAAAGCATCTATATATGCCTTCTGTTCTTCGCACAGCTGACACTCAAAGCGACATTCGCTCTGCTCTTGCAGCTCTATCTCTCCTTCCTGTTTTCGATATCTATCCAGATTCAAGAATGCCAATTTTCGTGCGTGATCAGTGGAACAACATCGACGACATTGTCACCTTTATTGTTCCAGTTCTCATCAACTTCATTATCATGAAATATCAGGGGACGCCAGATTCTCCATTTAACACCCACCCCATTACCATCTTCCTCACCATCTTCACTCTCCTTCTCTATTGCTCCGCTCGTCTACCAGCCTTTCATATTGCTTTTGGTGCCTGCACCTTTCTCTTCCTCAGGATCCTTGCCTTTTTCTCTATAGCTTTCCTCACGTCGTTGTTGTTCCGAGGCCTCTCCTTCCTTCTCCTCTGTTTGCCATTGTTGATATTGCTCTTTGCAGCTCACTTGTGGGGTCTTATTCTGAAGCTCAAGCACAAGATTCTAGTAGTCGCATTTGTCCGTTTGCTCCGTCCTCGAGGAAGAGCGCTTCTGCCACTTACAATTGCCGATACGCATTTCATGTGAGAAATGTGGTTAGTTGGCGTTCAACCAGAGACCACCGTTAGCGGCACAAGAAGATATAAAGGAAACAATGGCGTGACGGTGTGATAGGCTCATAGGACGCTTGTTTGCCCAAAAGGGATAAATTTTCTTGTATTTTAGTTGTCTCATGTTTTTAGCTTTATTGAGAGGCTTGAATTGACAAGTAATTTACTCTATTGTGAGGTAGTCTACTATAATGCTGAGTATAGTTGTTTGGATAAAGCGTTGATTCATATCAATAGCCCACACCAGACACACTGGATTTCTCTGTATTGTTAGATGTCCTACGTTGATTATCAATGTAATTTCTTCTCACTGCCGGATTTTCATTCCTTTCAGATTTGTATCCAATGTCTTGTCTATTTATAACCTAACGAATGATGCTTTGGAAGGGGCAACAAAGTCCCAACTTTTTGCTCGTTTCTTGGTAGTGAATACCAGTTGAGGTTGCTCCCATTGGTTGTTACTGCGCGTTTAGTTTCGCTGTGATTCAAAATTTTGTGGTTCGGGTCTGGATTGGTGAGCATTTCGCTCTGCATTTGCATTTTTGTGGGTTTATGTTAGTTAGCCCGTTTTGTTTTTCTTTGGAGCAGTTTGCTTTTTTTCACTTTCGACAGGAATATTAAGAGTGAGTTTATGGGAAGATCTGTGAGGATTAGATGTTGAAGTTGGCTTGCGAGGGGTTAAGTGTCCCTCTACTTGTTTTTGAGCAATGATGGGTTGTGATTATCCAACAAAATCGGAGAAGACTCTTCCATAATGTTTCTCCTTTCTTTTGTGTTCTGCATCTTGCTCTCTGAAAATGTTGTTCTTGTTAATGGGATTTTTGAAATTGATCCCTCTGAGAAACAATTTTGAGGATTATTCAATTCAGATGCTTTTTGCCTGAAAGTTGAAAGATGAAAGATGAACCTTTGCCTCATATGGTTACTGCCTTAATGTGATGCCAAAAGAGAGGCACTAGGATTTGGAATTTTCCACCATTGTGTCCAGTAAAGTGCAAATGATGCGGGAGAAATCCAGCTTAGCAAGGAGGCTTTCTGTGTTTGGTGATTTGTACAGCTTGGTTAATTCATAAGCGTGCACCACTTTTTTCTAAGATATTGATCTATGGGCATATTTCAGCTGTTAGTGTTACAGCAAAATGCTTTTGTTACCAATCTACCTTCCCGCTTCTTTTTAGATTTTGAAGATATAACTCCTCTGCTAGTGTCGTATTCATCTGCAATTCCAATCTAATGGCATCTGTCTTCTTGCTGACAATTTTTAGGTTGGGCCACACTTCCAAAGGAGTTGTTTGTGCAGCCTTTATTTCAAGCTGCTATCCTTTGGTTGTTTTCAGCCTTTGAGTTCTGTAATGGCCAGTGAAGTCTCAGTGATTCCTAATGGCAATTGCAATGAGACTCCATCTGATCCCCGAAGGACTTACCAAGTTGTTGTTGCTGCAACTTGAGATGTGGGTATTGGGAAGGATGGAAAACTTCTCTGTAGGCTGCCCTCTAATCTCAAAATTTTCAAGAGGATTACTCTCTCGACATTTGATCCTGGGAAAAAGAATGCAGTCGGAACGGTTAGAAACACATGAATAAGTATTCTGCTGAGCGAGGCCCATGCACTGGCCGACTCGTTGTTTTCACTCATTCTCGGGAGTTTTGATATCGCAACCGTAGAGAATGCCATCAAATGTGGAAGCATGTGTACTGCCCTTGGATTTATTGGCTTCATCTCTTTATTGTTTATCAATTGAGAAAGTTTTTGTCATTGGTGGTGGCCGAGGTATCTTAACATTTGTTCATAACTACAATTGCATATAGGTTCTTCTCTTTCCACCTTAGTAACTTTTCTCTTTGGGTGGAAGCTCCCAACACTCTTGGATGTGATGCTATCCACAAAACCACGCTTGAGACACCGCTTGAATTTGTCACTTTTTTTGCCCATGGTTCATACATCCGTCTTTTACCCATGGCACTCGTCCTTTCCCATCATTGAAAACAATATTCAATAGCTACTTGTGTCCGTGTAGGATGTTCGAAGTGGATTTCGCCTCGAAAAATTGTATGATCTTCAATGGTAAGACAGATTCTGTTAAGTTTGAGGTGAAGAATTTTACCTTTCGCTCAAGATGATTTTTTAGAGACATGAAGAGTGCCTGTATCTGAGATTAGTCGAAGATGTACTGTTGAATGGCACTCCAAAGGATGACAGGACTGAAACTAGTACCATATCAAAATTTGGATAACAAGTGTGTTTTGTAAACCATTAGTATCTCGTCAGCTGTTACATTCTATCTGGCACATCTTTTCTATCAAGTAGGAATCACTCTGTTTATTCGCTTTCTGCAGGTACAGTTCCATCTGTGCAAAACCTTCCCTTTTTTGACAACTAAGGCATGCTACTCCAAGCTGGTCTACCTCTTCATTATCTTCTTGTAAAAATTTATTTATGAGAAGTGGAAGGCTTTCATTCTAAAGTCTAGTGACTGAGATATTGTTGCTGATTGGTCTTAGAAAGTGTTTCGGCACGGAGCTGTTGAAGAACTCTCGTGGTTCATAAGTGGTTCTACAAATGCCAAGGTAATGACCAAGGTTCTTGTTTTCTGCAGAGCTTGCATTTTTAAAATTACCGCTGTTTATTTGCCCACAGTTTTGAACACTATACAAGCTATAAAGCAAATGAATTGTTGCTTTTCTATAAACTTTTACTAATTGTTGCTGTAGTCTGTCGGTCATCTTAATGGAATGTACAAGTGAATTGCAAATTATTCTTTGCACTTCAACTTTGAGAAATAAGAGATTGCATTTGTAGCCCTTATGATTCAAGAAAAATGTTCAACAGGATTTGTCCAACAACAGTGTCTGCAGTACTAGTACCTCCTCTGCTCCCCTTTGATTAATCAATAGGAAGCACTGTCTAGGCTGACCATTAAAGCAATCGCATTCTACTTCTAATTTTCTTAGTATAAGCTTTGCTTGATAACCTACTCGTTCTTAAGTTCTAGCAGAGCATTCTTAAAATTTAGGGAACATTTCGATATTATGGGTTTTTACAACCTTTTATTGTTCAGTAAGTTTCCACCTCATTCTGTAGAACTGTCAGGCTTTGTTTTGGTGTAAAGTAATTACCAGTAAAACCATTAAATAAGACCACCTAATTTCAGCTTACTTTTTGGTCAAACTCAGTTTATATATTTCGTCATGTGTCTTGCAGGAAGATATCTATTAAAAACCATATTTATCAAGGGTGAATCGTGTTCTTAGTTTAGATTTGAAGCAAGCATGTCTCCTCCCAAAATTAGATCATGAAGACAACCTGTAGGAATCTTAACCTAGCTGACTATAACAACTGATTGACATATTTGCCAGGACATACAGAGACTTTATGTCACGCCTGATAGAACAACAGCCTGTTAGTGACAAATAAGAATCATTGGTCGAGGAACATCAAATGTATCATTTGGACCTACAAGATGGAACTGCAGTCATGTTAATAATTTGTTAAAAAGTATCACCTAAGAGGGAAGTTAAGCTTGAGGACTTGAAATATCTATTTTGAGAGGCAATGATGCTTCGATCAAGCATGTAGATTACATTTCCTTTAATTGATGAATAGGCCCTTCATATATGTTTTAATGAAGTGATGACTCCATGAAGTTGAGTTGGAAAATTGTAATACTTGAAGTGAATACAAACGGTTGCTGAAGTTACGATTCAGGGATCTAAAGTGAAACTTATATGAAAAGTGGATTGATGTGATTACTCCCAGATGAACTTATTTGCCTTTGCTCTTAATTGGGACATATAATTTGTTTCCTATACTCATGTATCCCTTCAAAGATATTCTGTTGTTTCCGTTTGTGTTTAAGAAACTCTCTTTTGACTGTCTAATGTTGGGATGACTTGGTAAACTAATTTGAGAATGCCCATTATCTAACAAATTCTTCAGGGAAAAGGCATTCATATATGGGATGGCGATGCATCTAGAGACTACCTTGACCATTTCGCATCCAATTCATGAGAACCAAATATGTATGGTGATTTTTTTCTTTACCTTGATGACATTTGTCCTGTCTATTTCAAACTTGGTCTGAAAAAATGAGAAGAAGGTGACTTAGGAGCAGCTTATGGCTTTCAGTGGCGGCATTTTGGTGCTAGGTTGGTTTGCCAAAATTTAGTTGATGAGTTCTTATTTGTTGTGGCAATATATGTTTAATGACATTATATATGTTGTATGTCACAGTACGATGTCGCATGCTGGCCTACTGGCCAAGGATTTGATCAGTTGTTGATGTTATTTACAAGATCAAGAATAATCCAGACGATCCTTGAATTATGCCCTCTGATTGGGATCCTTCTGATTTACAACTGATGTCCCTTCCGCCTTGTCACATGTTTGCGCAGGTTAGATATGTCTGGATTCATTTTCCCGATTCTCTCTGTTTTCTTTCCTTTCTTTATTTGATTAACCTAATTTTACATTTGCAGAGTTATGTTGCAAATGGGTAATTGTTGTGTCAAATGTATCAGCACTCTGCTGACGTGGGATTGGTAGTGCCATTCAACATTGCTTCTTACGTTCCCTTACATGCATGATTGCTCATGTCTGTGGTATGTATGTATGCTTGGTAAAAACCATCCCATTATTTGTGTTATGTTCTTCTCTGTATCATTTGGAATGGCTTTTGAATAGTATTAATAAACAGAGTTTTGGATTTCTGTAATTGCTGATGCGAGGGGAAAACTGACTCACAGATGTCCTTCTTGTGCTTCTCAGGATACTGGTCAGAAAGGATTAACGCCTCTATAGAAAATGTATTATGAGGATTACTGCTATAGTAGTTTCCACTCTAGTGGATGCTAGATGATTACTAGCTTTGATTTCTGAGCCTAAGCGGTAAAACATATCCCATTGATAGGAGGATATAAACATCAGAACTTGTACTATTTCAAGTTTTTTTTCTGCAAATCTTTCTCCAGGTAATTCTGTCCATGCTATGGGGATGCTCATGTTTATCGTACTTATGTTAGACCTCTACACAAACAATTTCAGAAGGCTCCCAAACCAATGAGTAATCTGCTGTAAACTTGCAGGATGGTCACTTCTCTTTCATTTCATTGTTCTGACTCATCTTATCTTCTGCTGTGTCGCTAATATAAGTTCACATGTACAGATTTTAAAGATAAACCCAGAGAGACAAGATATAGAATCTTTTGTAGCAGCTGATTTCAAACTTATTACCCTCATGATAAACTAGAAATGAAAATGGCTGTTTAGATTTAAAGATTTGGTGACATTCATGCGAATTCCTTGACAATTTTATATATGGTTGGTATGAATTCCCTAATTTCCAGCAGTTCCTCTAACATTGTCAGCTTTATTTTCTTAGTCAGAGTACTAATGGTAGAGAATTTTAGTACCATGTCCTTAGCAGCAATTGTTTTAGGAGACATTAGGTGATTGAAACCGTTTTCAGTGAGATTACAGAAGGCTCTATTGATTATAATATAATATTTGTGTACTTATTTCTCATTGATTTTTCCACTATCTTTAATTTAGTATTAGTCGTATAGTAGTGGTGTTGTAGTTGAGACTCTAGGCATTCAGAAGAAGTTCAAAATGGAGATGGATGCATCTGCTGTTTCATCATCAATTTTTATACCTGAGCCTGACTCTGGTTGAATTTTTGAGACTTATTCCATTGGCTGCAGAAATTGTTCCTTGAGACCAATTTTTTTTTCTTAATTTTTCTTTCATGTTGCCGAAAATTACAAGTTTCTGTCCTACAGAGGGAATTCTTAATTGGATGTACCTAATGCTGGGCAATTTAGGAAGTGAGAATCCTTTAGTCCCCTCAGATTCATGGTGGTTCTAAGGTGTTTTAGGATGTTCCTTTATCTTGCTATCTCATGAAATTCTGGTTGTGGATGCAAAACTCTTGCTCGCTTAGAGACAGATAAACCTTTGAAATTGTGTGGTTTTCCTGAGATTGTGTTTAGCATATCTGAAAACTGTGAGTTGCTGCACATATTCCGGTCCTCATCATCAGACTTTCTATCTGTCTTCTTTGTTGCATTTCTCTCTCTTTGACATTCAATTTTTCATGACTCGTAATTTGTAGGTTCCTAAGAAGGAAAAAGCACTGCCTCCCTCATCCAAGCCTGTGAAGTCTGGTGGCAGAAAGCAGAAGAAGAAGGCATGGCTTTCTTTTTCTCTCTTTCTCTCTTGTTGAGCTGTTGAAAGTATTGGAACAACTAGGGTTCCTTTGTAGTTAGTGAGAATATTTTTCAATGATGTTACACGAAATTAAGTGAAGATAGCAATCTTTCATGTTCAGCTACAATGGCCTTGCAAGTTTTCAATGTTTTCTACTACATGTACATTTTATCAGGTACTTGGGGAGCGACTAACAAGCTTTAGGTCTTAAGTTGAGCTATTGAAGAGTGTAATGGGCCTCCATTTTTGTTCTTTTTTCTTGTTAGTTACCGATTGTTTTTACTGGCGAGCGTTTTAGCGAGTGGTCTCAGCAATTTCAGGCAAAACTGAGATGAGAAAGGAACATGTTTTTCATTTTCATGCTGCTATAATTTATTGTTTATGTTAGCTAAGTTGGGTCATGATGGATTAGTGATGATGAGCAGAAATGGATCATGGGAAAGCAGACGGAGAAGCTGAACAGCATGGTGCTGTTTCACCAGGCAACTAATGACAAGCTTCTGTCCGAGGCACCCAAGTATGAGCTCATAACCCCGTCCATCCTTTCTCATCGTGTAAGGGTTGGCCTTAATGTTAATCTTATGAATAAATATAACAGTCTCTGTCTTGGTGTAGGTATCTACTCTTTCCCCTTTTCTACTTACAAGATAAGCCATCTAGTTATCTCTTATTCAATGAGATAGTAGTTGCTATGTTCATACTCGAACCTTTCTGGACATGTTTTTATGGAACCTTTTATTGGGACAGTTGAACCTGCGGCTAGAATCGAAACGATGAAGGTGAAAATGGTGCGGTGTTACTCCATTGTCACACCTGATAGTAGGCATTTCGGATTTGTATATGACTGGAGAATGAAAAAAGGGGAGGTGCAAGGAGAGAGAAAACCAAATTCCATGTGAATTGGAGGGAGGAGGTACAACCTCGTTTTTTGCAACTCGAATTGGAGTTATAACTCAGAATCTTCCAAAACAGTAGATGACAAAGAAAGGCGTTGCCATAAAACGAAGAAACGCGTACACGTGCCGTGAAGTATCACTCGAAATATAATTCTCGAGTGGCTTATTTAATGGTGGCATTCGTTGACCTCAAGGAAACTATAAAATGTATAAATGAGCTTTCACATAAAAGTAGGGAGCAACGCCAAAAGAATCCCGGTGAGGGTCACCGGCCATTTCGCTTTTTCTTTTGGAAGGGACGTGCATTTTTTTGGGGAAAATTTGTCTCTTTCAATTCTCAGTATATATTGAAAAAAAATGGTTGGTCTAAGAAGGGGAATTCGTTTAGAATTATGTAAATTGAATATGTCATTTGCAATCGGACTATCAAGTTTCGAAACAAACACAACATATTTGCCATCGATTGATTCAAGAGAAATGCTTGCTCAACGGTATGGACATTTTCCACAAAGTGACCGAGCCCTTGTGACCAAACATCTCAAGCATGAGACTTTTGGGAATCGGAATATAAAATTGACAAAATTAATGGCCAAAAACGGCCCTGTCGTAAAGCCACAAATCTCCGGCACGCCATTAACTCCACCATACATTTTCCCAAATTATTGCCCTGATCAGGGCTCCCGTATGAGGTACCATCCTCTTAGCATAGAATCAATTGAAATAGTTAAATTATATATATATATATATATATAATTTGTACCATCCTCTTAACATAGAATCATATATATATATATAAACTATTTTATTTAGAATCGAAAAATTAGGATAGTCAGAATTCCCAACTGAATAGTATGATATTGGAAATGGAGGCAGATTCAAAGCAATTGCCTGAGCTCTCATTTTTCTATTTTGATGATATTTTTTGGTGTGATAAAATAGACAGGATTCAACATTGCCGAAAAAGAAATACTTCTCTTCCATATATCATTATCTTTAGAAAATAATGACATGTAGTAATCATAACAATCATGACGATGGCCTAGAGGAATCCCAAAATTTCAGGAGACTAATGATGCGTTTGTTTCAAGGAAAACTCAATGATAAATAGAAAATATTTTTCAATATACAATTAGTTTTCTTTTGTTTTGTGATGTATAATCAAAAATGTTTTTTGATGTTTGGATGTTGATGGAAAGTGATTTCAATCTCATGAATTTATCTCAGGCAAAAGAAAAAATTAACAATTTTTAATATATTTTAAAAGAATCAAAATTTTAATTATTTTTTAATTTTCTTTTTTGTCTTTTCTTCTCTTTTTTTTCATTTTCTTTTTCCTCCTTCCCCCGCCACAATAGGCTTTGGCTATAGGCGAGCTTCAAGCTCATCGGGATTTGGTGAGCCTCTAGCCTTGGGAACTCAATGATAAATAGAAAGTATTTTTCAAGAATACAATTAGTTTTCTTTTCTTTTGTGATGTATAATCAAAAATGTTTTCTGACATTTGGATGTTGATGGAAAGTGATTTCAATCTTATGACTTTATATCCGGCAAAAAGAAAAAATTAAAAAAATTAAATATTTTTAAAAGAATCAAAATTTTAATTATTTTTTAATTTTCTTCTCTTTCTTTCATTTTCTTTTTCCTCCTTCCCCCGTCACGACAGGCTTCAACCATAGGCAAGCTTCAAGCTCATCAAGATCTGGTGAGCCTTTGGCCTTGGGAGATCGAGGGCTAAGCGATGAGCTTGAGGAGAAGTCGAGCTTGCTGACCTTGCCAGCCAACGCGTATAGCTTGTAATGAATGACAAATAGTGTAGGAGGGAGAAGGAAAAAGAAAAAAAATAAATTATTAAAAAATTCAAGTTGAGTAGTTCCGAAAAGTGTTTTCATTTCTTTAGATTTGGAAAATCACTTTCTTAAATTTATGCTTGAATAATTTTGTTGATTTGAAAGTGTTTTCGACTGATTAGTCATTTTCTGCAAACCAAACAGATGAAAATCCAGACAACATTTTCCCCCAAACAAATGCATTCTAATAGTCATTCCAATCTCAGTTAGTGGAAAACTTAACCTTGAAGATATCATGTTCAAATTATTAAAAAAGATTGAAAAAAAAAAAATCAATTCAGTGCATAGGATGACGTGTCGGGTGTGCTGCCACGTCGGATGTGGATGGTAGGTCCAAGCTTCAGACGAACTTTCTCTTCATCTTTTCATTGGCCAAGGAAAACGAGGGCAGTCGTAGACTGGTCAAAACAAAGTGGGACGTGAAAGTCTCCAACGATACGAACGAGAGCTAGTTGCTAAAACGCACCGCTCGCATGGTCTACCAAACCGCAAATCCTAGTGGGGCCCCGTTTATCCGATTTGTCTTGTTCTGTCTGTTCACGTTAGGATAATCTTCGATTATATGACATTACTATTATCTAATTTAAAAAACTTAAATTATTAGATAAAATCGTGATTTAATATTCGATTACTTTAATATTCTCTCTCACGCTTAATCCAATTTTTAAATATAAAAATTTAATTGAAGAGACAAAAAGGACCTGAAAATATTCAAATTCGAGATGTAAGATTACGTGGGATTATTATAAACTATTTTAAAAATTTAAATTATTAGATAAAAAAGTGATTAAATATTTAATTATTTTAATATTATCCTCGCGTGGGGCTAGAAAGCGGCCGCCGTTGCGAAGACTCGAAAGGACTTCTGGAAGACAAGGGTCCCGCGGCAGAAACGAGGGCAGGCAACGTGAAAACATAACGCTGTCCTGCACGCCAATGCACATAAATGACATCATCCCCCTCGAGAGGGCGACATGCGTCTGTCTTCCCCTGAAAAGGAGGACATATACATACATACATGTAGACACACACGTATGACCCAAGAAAAAAATATTGGGCTATGTCAAAGCTTCTGGACGATTGATTATGATTGGCAGCTTTGTTTTCGAGACATGTCAAAACCTATTGACATGTCTCAAAAACAAATGCATTCATGACCCAAAAAAGAATGCATATATATTGTCTTTTGTGTACAAGGTGATTGATTATGATTGGTAGCTTTGTTTTTGAGACATGTCAAAACTGTCCGTCGTAGGTTAACCTATCGACATGTCTCAAAAACAAATGCATACATGACCCAAAAAGAAAAAAAGCATATATATTGTCTTTTGTGTACAAGGTACAATTAACCCTCATTCAATATACTTCCCCATTCTACAAGCATTCGTGCAGTTATTACAGCATTGTCTCTCTTCCTTCCTTTTCCTCCACCTACAAATAAAATTGCCAATTTTCATGCCGAATCAATGGAACAACATCGATGCCATCATCACCTTCATCATTCCGATTCTAGTTGACTTCATTACCATGAAATATCAAGGGACACCGGATTCTCCATTCGACACCCACCCCGTCACTATCTTCCTCGCCATCTTCACCCTCTTTCTCTACTGCTTCTTGTCCCTTCCACTTGTTGCTCGTCTGCCGATCTTTCTTACTGCTCGTGGTGCCTACATCTTTCTCTTTTTGAGGGCTTTTTCCTTTCTCTGTGTAGCTTTCCTCACGTCGTTGTTGTTTCGAGGGCTCTTCTTTTTTCTCCTCTATTTGCCATTGTTGATGATACTCCTTTCGGCTCACTTCTGGGGTCTTGTTCAGAAGCTCAAGCAAAAGATGTTAGTAGTCGCATTAATCCGTATGTTTTGCCGTCGTGAAGGAGCAATTTTGCCATGCACAATTGTTGGTACACATTCCATGTAACAAGTGTAGTACCGATGGGTGTAAATAGGGAAAAGTGTTAGAAAAATTCTAAATTTATTATATTAGTGCCAATTTAATTCTAAATCTTTTTACTTGGTGCTAATTCAATCCTAAACCTTTTAATGATGTCGATTTAGTAATAAACCTTTTGAATAAGTGCCAATTTAGTTATGAATCTTTTGACTTTATATCAATTTGGTCATTCCAACTAGTTTTGTCTAAATACTAAATAGGCACAAAGACAAAATATTTTTTGGACTAAATTGATACTAGTTCAAAATGTCTTGAATTAAATTGGTAGTATTAAAAGGTTTAGGATTGAATTAGCTCAAAATAAAAAAAAATTTAGGATTAAATTGATAACTAAATTAATATCATCAAAATGTTTAAGTTTAAATTGGTCATAATATAAAAAGTTTAGGACTTCTTTAAATAACGAGTCAACGTCACGGTGAGAAAATATTTAGCAGTCTGTTGGCGTGGCGTGCGCTTATTTCCTAATATTCAATTACATGCTGACACATGAATATTGGCTAGGAGGTTTTAAAGATACTTCTGTTTTTTCTCCCTTTTTCCTCCTCCATTCACATCCTCACTCTGCCCGGGCTTGGCCATCTCAACCGCCTAAGCCGCCACGGCTTCCATTGCCGAGCCGCCACCGCCGTCCCGCCGTGGCCACCTCGGCCTGTGGACGAGCCAGATCTGATTGTTGAGCAGCGGACCAGATCTGATTGTCGAGCGACGGTGGACCGCCTTGTCTTGGCCGACCTCCGCGTCTTCCCGGCAGCTGAGCAGCAGATTTGGAGACGCCGAGCAGCGGGCTCGCGGCCAAGACTCCAGCTCTAGAAGTTCGTCGAACTCCGCGTCTCCCCCTCGGTTGTCGCGTGTGATCGTCTCTCGCGGTCAAGGCTCCAGATGTGGCATGCACCTTTCGGTCCAGTCCCCGGATTCTCTGTCGAGTGGTGGAAGGAGCGAGATCAGCTTGAGCCATGGCTTCTCTCTTGACCAAATCCAGTCCCTTCCCGCCAGACCTGGAAGTGAGGACCGGCTGGAGACGACGGCTGAGCTGGACGCGGCGCCGGCAACTCCGACTCCGCCGGTGGCGATGGCGGAAGGAGGCCCGGAGGTTGGGCTCGTGGCTGCGGATGGAAGAAGAGGAAAAGAGAAAGAAATCCAGGTGGACTTGGGGATCTTTAATTCATTCCCTGATTCCATGTGTGTTGATTTGTGATTGGTTAAGAATAAATAAGCGCATGAAGTTTCATAGAACCACTAAATATTTTCTTATTTCTTATGTCGGTGTATCGTAGGTTAAGGATTTGAGGTACTGTCTGTAGTGTGATAGACTGGTGTAGGACGTTTGTCTGCCAAAAGGGGTAAATTTTCTTGAATTTTGAGTTGTCTCATGATTATAGCTTCATTGGGAGGCTCATATTGCCAAGTTATTTATTCCGTCCTGAAGGGGAGTCTACTGTAATTCGAAGAACAGTTGTTTGGGTAAAGCATTGATTCACATCAATAGCCCCACCAGACATAGTGGATTTCCTTGTATTATTAGATGTACTACGTTGATTGTCTATGTAATTTATTTTCAGTGCCAGAATATCCATCTTTCATATTTGTATTCATATCCAGTGTCTTGTCTCCAAATTGGGGAAGAAAGCCCTAACTTTTTCGTATTTTATCTGTATCAAGTGGCTATTGACTAGTATTAATTAACAGAGTTTTGGAATACTGTAATTGCTTCTATAGAAAATGCATTGAGAATTACTGCTGTGATAGTTTACACTCTAGTGGTTGCTAGATGATTACTGCCTTTGATTTCCCAACCTAAAGGGTTAAAAATATCCTATTGATAGGAGGATATAAACATGGGAACTAATACTTATTTCAAAATTTTCTTCTGCAGATCTTTCTCCCGGTGATTTTGTCCATGGTATTGGGGATGCTTAGTTTATCGTACCCATGTTAAACCTGTGCAGGAACAACTTCAGAAAGCACGTCAAGCCCTTTCCTGTGAGTGATCTGCAGTAAAATTGCAGGATGGTCCTTGCTCTTTCATTTCATTGTTCTGACTCAGCTGATCTTCTGCTGTACTGACTAACACTCTTGTTCACATGTACAGATTTTAAAGACAAAACCCATAGAGGAAGGATATAGACTCTTTTCTAGCAGTTGATTTCAAACTCATTGGATATGACCCTCATGATAAACTAGAAATGAAAATGGCAGATCAGTGTTTAAGATTTGGTGACATTCATGATGGACTTCCTTGACAATTTTATAAATGGTAGGTACGAATTCCCTAATTTCCTGCATTGCCTCTATCATTGTTAGCTTTATCTTCTTAGTCAGAATACCATTGGTAGACAATTTTAGCACCATGTTCTTGACAGCACATGGTTTTAGGAGACATATGGGGATTGCAACCGTTTCCAGTGATATTAAAGAAGGCCTTGTCAATTATAATAGGATATATGTGTGTTAGGATACACGTGTGAGTTGTGTTAGAGAAGTAAGTCCCACATCGGAGAATTGATATGGTGTGGAGCAATTAATATATCTTAGTTGGCCCATAACTCACTAGCTTAAGCTTTTGAGTTAAAATGGATCTAACTAGATATATTGACAGGCTCGGAGTTGGGCTTCCCCCTTAGAGATTTCCCTAAGTGAAGGTATCGGACTTTTGTTATGCATCCCCAACAACTAATATCAGAGTAGGTATTGTGGCCTAACAACCTAGGCCCGTGAGGATGGCTAAGGTGAGCGTTGTGGTGTAACAACGTGAGCTAGGATGATATTGGGCCAAAATGATATTTGTGTTAGAGAAGTAAGTCCCACATCGGAGAATTGATGTGGTGTGGAGCAATTAATATATCCTAGTTGGCCTATAACTTACTAGCTTAAACTTTTGAGTTAAAGTGGGTTTAACTAGATATATTGACGGGCTCGAAGTTGGGCTTCCCCCTTAGAGATCTCCCCAGGTGAAGGTATCAGACTTTTGCTGCGTATTCCCAATAATGTGTACTTAATTCTTATTGATTTTCCTACTATTTTTATTTTAGTAATCGATATGAAAGAGAGTGTAGTCTAGTCGCCTAGCTATTCCCTTAGTATTAGTTGTATAGTAGTGGTGTGGTAATTGAGACTCTAGACAGAAGTTTAAAATCGAGATAGATGCGGCCACTGTTTCATTATCAATTGTTAATACTTGAGCCTGATTGTGGTTGAGTTTTTGAGACTTACTACATTGGCTGCAGAAATTGTTCCTTGAGACTGATTTTTTTTTCTATCTTAATTAATCTTTCAAGTTACTGAAGATTACATGTTCTGTCTTACGAGGGAATTCTAAATTGGAGATGTACCTAATACTTGGCAATTTAGAAAGTGAGAATTCTTTAGTCCCCCTAGAATCATGGTCTTTCTAATAATTAGTCATCTCTTTGTTATTTATAAACTTCTTGTGCAGGTTAATGGATCACTTGCTCGGAAGGCAATAAGAGAACTCATGGCTAGAGGTTTGATCAGGATGTTCTCTTCTCATGCAAGCCAGCAGATCTACAGATCTACACCAGGGCAACGAATACATAAGTGTCTTAGGCCCCCCTTGCATTTTCAGCTATATAGCTATGGTTGTTTTATATCCTGCGTTGGTAAACAACTGCTTTCTTTATCTACGGGATAACATGATGCATACTAGAATTTATGAGACAGGTTAGTGATCTTTGAGATTTTGAAGAAATAGATTGTTAAATTTCTGATAAGCCAATATCTGGTGTTAATCCAATGCTTTTGCCTGCCTGTATTACTCTTTCGCGAGTTCTTACTACTGACGCAAAACAGATTTTAGCATCTTGAAATGCTCCGATGCTCACCAGCGACTATTGTACATCAATTGTACAAACAGCTGATGAGTTGGCAAATAGAAATGAAGTTTTGCTGAATGGGATGTCATCCACTTATCATGTGCGATAAACAAGAATTTTGAATCACGTTAATCATGGAAGAAATAGGCGTTATTTTTGGTACAGTATGCAAGAGATTTGATAAACAAAATTATGAATTAAATTTGGTAGCAAAAATAAAAAATAAAAAATTATTAAGCTCTGTCATCCCTTGTACGTATCGCTTGGCAAGGCAGTTGATTCTGAGAAAAGTATCTTTGGTTTGTATTCCTTGGCAAGCTTGCCCGAATACTAGCAAAATTTCAAGGATCTGAATCCCCAGAATTATTTTGGCTAAAATAGTGTCAAAAGTAATTGTTTTTCACTTGTCAAAATTTGTGAAAATGTTATTATTATTATCTGCATTTTTCTTCAATGTTGAATTTTGTCCTTGGATTTTAATCTTGGCCAATTTGGTCCTTGGTACTCTTTTTATATAACCAATGTAGTCTTTTCGGCTAGTTGGTCAGTCTGACGTGAGAATCCATCTCGGCCACGGGACCTCCATTGTGGGTCAAGCTTAGCAATGGTCCGGCTACAATTCTTCAATAAGGTTTCATAGAAAAGTAGGGGACGACAACAAAGAAATCCCGATGATGCCGGCAAAGGGAGACGCAGCCTCGGCCTTCTTTGTGGAACCTTGCCATTCTGCTTCTCTTCATAAGGGACGTGGTCTTTTGGAGATCTTTTTTCTCTTCTAATTTTCAGTATATGTCGGAAAATTATCCAGATTTTCAGAATTTATAAAATCCGACTCTTTAAAGTCAATCTGTCATCTGGACCCGGACGATCAAGTTTCTAAGCAAGCACTAACATATTTGCATGTGAATGATTCAAGAGAAATGCCTGGAGAACAGTACTGTCGTTTTCCATTAAGTGATGGAGCCCTCCTAACCACACATCTCAAGCATGAGACTTGTCATGTTTTCCTCCATACATTTTCCCAAATTGTTGCTCCGATCGAAGAAAAGCACTGTCTCCACCGCCGTGCCTCTCCATCCTCGTCGCGACATCCATCGCCTCCCAACAACCTTGCCCCCCCCCCTTTGAACATTCTCCAATTCCTCTAATCTCATTGCCTCCGTTTTTCGTTCGTCTTTATTTTGTTATCATTTAATACCAAGTTTTGAATTGAGTAATCAAAGGGGATTTCGTCAATTTCATGAAATTGACGATTCCACAAAATATCAATTGACATCATCCATGCTTAAAAGTTGCGTGGTCAATTTTGTAGCAGGGTAATTTTACAGCAAGGCCATTTTTGATAATAAATTTTTTCAACTTGATGTTTCCATTCCCAAAATCCTACACTTCGGGATGTGTGGTCAAGAGGCCTCCAAAGCGGCAATACCGTCCTCTAAGTATAGAATCAATTGAAATATATATAACTAGATAGTCAGAGTTACCAGTAGGATGGCATGATAGTGGAAACAGTCCAACGGATGCATCTCAATTTCTATTTTGATATTTGGTGTGAAATAAAATAAAAAAGATTCAACATTGCCGAAAAAGGAATATTCTCTTCCATATATCATTCCTCTTACAAAAATCATGACACGTAGCAATTATAACAAATGAGGCAATGGACCAAACGAATCTTAAAATTCTAGGAGATCAACTGCTGAAAAAAGCTATGAAAAGCTCAAACCGAAAAAGAAAGAGTAGCTATAAAAAGCCTAGAAATCTCACCAAGCATCTCGTACGTACACTAATTCCCTCGGCCCATGTTACCTTATTTTCTTCTCGTGCTATTGACGGTGAATGGTAGACCGCTAGCAAGTAACTACGCCTCTGGCGCCTAATACGTAATCCAATGCCTCTTAGCAGCTGTAAGTGGTAGAAGCTGTCGCATTGTTCCTCTGCACAGTGGTCAAAGGAGTTTCCGGAGGAAACCACAAAAGTGAGCTGCGAAGACCATCAGCAAAGGTAGATAGAGGAGAAAGAAGAAGAGGCCTCGGAACAACAATGACGTAAGAAAAATTATAGAGAGGGAAAAGGAAAGGATCTTGAGGAAGCAGAAGATGAAGGCACCACTGGTAGTATGAAAAGCCGGTAGCTGAGCGACGAGTGGAAGGGACAGGGAGCAGTAGAGAAGGAGAGAGAAGATGGAGAGGAAGGAGGTGATTGAGTGGGTATCAAATGGAGAATGGGGCTTCCCTTGGTGCTTCACTGCAACGAGGCCAACCAGAACTGGTACAACAAAGGTGAAAATGGCATTGATTTTCATCCATTGATCCCGATGGAAATAAGGCACTTTGGATTTTGTATATATTTGGAAGGAGGTGGAGGAGGAGGCACTACAATAGTAGAGCGGATCTCGATGCTTTGAAGTGACCGGTGATGTCGCTCGTTAACTGTTAATTTATTTAGTGCGGCCCCTAAATTATTAGTAAATATTTAATATAATATTTGAATTATATGAAAATATTTAATGCCATTACCAGTTTGCCCGTCTGCCGACATGCCGTGTGGGTTGCGCGACTTCATCGCGACGTGCCTCGGAGCGCGCGGGGCCCGCGCACTGCCCTATAGGGCCCACCTAAATAAATTAACCTGCTTGCTCATTGGATCATCTTCACCGGTGAATATGGCTAAGTCAAGAGTCTTGAATCCTCTTGGATATGGCACGTTATCAAGCCAATTGGGATGTGGCTTTCTATACACTGTTCTAACAATTCGTCTATCAACACCTATTTGCTGCGCAACCATATCTACTATTTGTTGAATATTTAGAAACTAATAGACCTAACCTTTTTGTCCCCTTAGGTTCAGGGTAGATAGGTCAATAAGCCAAACCTTCTTACCCCCTAAGGTCATGATCTAAGTCCTATTGGCAATTTGATTAACTGGCAAGTTAAGCCTAAGGAGTAGGGGTGATCGGTTCTCGGTTCGATCCGGTTCCAAGGTGGAACCGGGAACCGGATCGGGAGGACCGGTTCCCATTTTTTGGGACCGTGGACCGGTCCGGTTCGGTCCAATAGGACCGACCACTTAGCCAAAACAAATAAAAAAAATACTATAAATATTGTTATTTTAGGGTTTATTGTATTTTTTAAGAAATTTAAGAAATTTATTTTAAATAGAAAATTGTTGATCTAGTCCGGTTCCATTTTTATGGAACCGGGAACAGGACCGATGCTCTCGAGAACCGGACCAAACTTGCTGGTCCAGTCCGATTTGGGCGATTCTTGGTTCGGGCGATCCAATGTGCTCACCCCTAGCTTGTAGGAATAGGAAGTTGGGAATTTGAGATGAGAATTGAAGGGGCGGTCGGTCCGGTCGGTTGGTTCGGTTGGTCCGGTCGGTTTGGTCCGGTCGGTCCGGTCCGATTCCCACATTGGAACTGGGAACCGGACTGACCGATCACTAGTTCCGAGAATGGGAACTGGGAACCGGACTGCCAGCTATGGGAACCACCCAAAACCGACCGGTCCGGTCCGGGTTGGGCGGTTCCCGTTGCACACCCCTACTAAGGAGTGCATTTCTTATATTGCGATGAAAGTACACCAAAAGGTCTTTTATTAACCACATTTGAAAAGTGGCCTAAGGACTAGATGTTTTCATTATCTCGCATAGGTCCCACTTGTGGAATATTTTGATTTGCCAAATTGGTTTTGTTTACGGGGTTAATTTTGGGAGGATCAACCTAATTATTCCTAGTAACCAAATTAACCCTATTGGGATTTTCAAGCCTTTGCAAAATCCCTACTGGTGTTTGCATTACTAAGCATGAATTATTCCCAACATTCAATTAACTAGGAGTTGAAGGAATATACCCTGAAGTAGGGGTGTCAACGGGTCGGGTCGGGTCGGGTCGGGTCGGGTCTTGATGTTACTCAACTCGACCTGAATAATAAGGGTCATGTTATTTGACCCGACCCAAAATGCATAAAACATGAAGCAAAAAAACAGGTCGGTTTGGGTCGGGTTTTGGGTTTCTTATTAAAAAATATTACAAAGGGAATTCGAAATGCTCTTATAAGACGCCGTGAGACCTCATCCAACTCATCCATGAATCGCGATGCGGCGAAGCCTCGTCCAACCCGCTCGTGAACATCTCCGCAGATAGATAATTTTTTAACAAAAAATATGATAAAGGAAATTCAAAATGTTTTTACGTGACGTCGCGAGGTCTCGTTCAATCCGTCCGTGAATATCTCCGCAGACAGATAATTTTTTAATAAAAAATACAATAAAGGGAATTCGAAATACTTTTACGTGACGCCTCGAGGCTTGTCCAACTCGTTCGTGAACATATCTGCAGACAGATAATACTCCATCTTCTAAAGTTTTGCGTCAGTTGCGAAAAAGAAGCAAATCATATGAAAGATGGGGAGAGAGAGAGAGAGGGAGAGAGGTGGAGAGGGGGAGAGGGAGAGAGATTGATGGGGGTCGACAACGACGAATCCGTGAGATGAGACATGTTGGATGAGTTGAGAGTAGAAGAAGTTGTAGATGAGATAGTTTGGGTGGGTGTGTTTAGGTTAAAGCCTTTAATGTGTTTGGGTCGGAACAATATTCCCAAAACATGTATTCCATTTGTGTTTATAATTGTTACTCAAATAGTATTAAGACCCGAAACATGTACCATACTTATTTTGTGTTCGGGTCGTGTTCGGGTCATGTTCGAGTTGGGTTGGATGGGTTTTTTTGACACCCCTACCCTGAAGCCACTGTGTTTTGTGGGATCAGTATGGATTGATTGCATGTTTGGGGCCTTGAGATGACATTGTTGACTATAGTAATGACCATAAGCTTGATCACATCAAAGAGATGTCTCATAATGTGATTTGCCATCTCATTTTGTTGTTTCTTGATAGTGTTTTCATGGTGGCCACCAAAGCAAGATTCAGTCCCTATTCCATCACTTGCTCTTCCATAAGGTGGCTCAAGATGTTGATGTTCCTACCTTGGCTCGTCTCTTCCACTACAGGAGCGGTTGAAGTCTTTGCTAGGTGACCCTTTCACCAAGGTTGCTACCCATAGCGTAATTAGACTCTAGGTGATTCCTTATTTTCAATATCGTTATTCCTCAAAATAAACCACAAGTTGTCTTACTAGACATGTCAAAAAGATGCGTTGCTAGAATTTGACGTGACAACGAAATATCATTCATTGAAAGTCATTCATCAGTTATTATTAAGCGGTGACAAGTTTTGTAACAATTCCAAACATGTTATATCATTTGAGCACAAGAAAAATGATAGATATACTTCAACAAATTTTAATCAACACCAAGGTACATAACACCTTTTAATATTTAATGGATGACAAAGAAATATGACAAATAGATACAACATTAGAATTGAATCGATGACAAAGATCTAAAAGCTACAATTAAGATACATGTTAGAATTTAATTGATGATGAGATATTTAGAAACTACATCTAATAAGGATGCTGGAATTTAATTGACAATAAGATATCTGGAAATGGCAGCTATGATACAGGAATTAAAGGATAATTGATAGGTAACGAGTTTTGTTTGTTTGTTTAGGAGAGTTTCAAAGAAGATGATGTAGCTATTTAAAACTTACAACAGTTACAAATGGTAACTAAAAAAAAATAACTTTCTAATAGCGATTACAAAAGGTTACATTATCCATAAATTTCTATTATTTAAAACACTTATAAATAAGAAGTTATAATAATCCTAATTGGAGGGAGGATGCAAATGTGTTTATAATTACTCAAACTAATATCTTTACCAAAAATGTTCCAAATAGTAGAGGAAGGGAAAGACCAAGAAGGGGTTGCGATTTGTAGTGATGTTATGGGTGAGTGGAAAAAAGAGAGAAAATTTTCTAACATAAAAAGGAAATTAAAAGAAAGATGCGGACGTTAAGAGAGTTGCCGCGAAGTATCGTTGGCAGTAGAAGTCTTGAACCGCAGATTTTAAGTTGTGTATGTCGACCTCAAGGCAACCAAATATAATAATGAGAAGAGAAGACTAGGAGAAGGCTCAAGCTCAGGTTCGGACCGATACAAACGGATTCTGGTTGATTCGAAAATCAAGTGGGGTCAAACAAAGAAGTTGCTTTTCAAGGCTTGGATTTCTTAATGATAGGCTGGGACTCCACATGTATATTAGGGCAGGACATCATCTCTTGTTTTCTTCACCTTTTATAAATAGATTGTCCAACACGCACTCACGTGCATAATGAGTGACCACTAACGGCCCATTTATTATACGTAGTTTATACTAATTATGGATGGTCTAGAAGGACTTCCCATCTGGACCTTTATGAGGAAGGCATATTTTTTCACTATAAATAATATATATAATTTTATATATAATTTTGGTAATAATGTACGTTTGAAGGAGTGGACATGTACAAATCATGGCCATTTGAAGTTTTTGAACATAGCCACTCGATATGTCCCCTGGAGCAATGCCGCAATTCATATACTTGAAAATGACATTCGTTTAGAAAAAACCTCTTTGGTCTTGGCACGGCATTTTTATTTTTATTTTTATTTGAACTCTACGGCATATGATCAAGCAGCAATTATTTTTGGCCTAATTGTCTAAAACTACCCCCAACTTCTTTTTATCTGAAAAGAAACCTTAGACTTTAAGTTTAATACGAAATCAACTTGAATCCGTAATGAACTTTTTTCGTCTAAAAAAACCCAACTTTAAATCCTGTCCAGATTTTTTCGTCTAAAAAATTCTATCAATTTTTTATATAGTCTCAAATGTATTCCCATCAACACTCTGTCCAAAAATTACCATTAGTTGTTTGACATGATATTTCCATGCGGTAACAAATTCACATTAGCAAATCACGTGAAAAATTATCTTTAAAACAAAATCATTTTTTTAAGATGAAGTAGGGACGACTAACAATGACTTTTGGATGGAGATCTAATAAAGGCATAGTTTGGACTCAAGTGAAAGTTGGTGTTTTTTATTAGAAAAAAACAACATTTGGAGCAAATTTGAACTAGACTAAAAGTTGGGATTCTTTTGAGATAAAAATGAAGTTCATGACATAATTAGGACTAGATCCAAAATTAGGTGGTTTTTAGGGAATTAAATTAATTATTTTTATAACTCCCAAAAGTTCGACGCCAATGTAATTGGGACGCATTGGATCATATATTTGGACATGGCAAGCGCCTCCCACCAACTCCTGCTTGAATTGGCAGTGGATTTAGACATCTCGAGCCGAGGTAATGAAAATTCACGCACTACTCGGCCTTTCTTGCTCATCCTCACGTGGTGAAGGGTAGTTGAGCACTTGCGAATATTAGTCCGAACCAACTCTAACCAATTGTTCAAGATGGTAGCGAGAAATTATTCAATTCCCGATTTGGGTTTGCGCTAATTCTACTCAGAAATCGCTTAAGAAGTCTCTTTTAGGGCAAGAACACACATCCATCGAAAATTAAACTATAGTCTTCAACATGAATAAATGATAATATAATTACTTGACCAACATATTTTGTTGTGACATAGTGTAATTTCATATATTATTAAAAAAAAATTGATCTTTTGCACAAAAACAAAAAAATTCCGATTTGTTCGTTTCTCAAATCCAAAAATTGGGTTTGGCTGATGAAGGTACTAATCTTGAGACTCGTCGTTACAGACTCATCCATAGTAGTCGTCTCAGGAGACTAGTCCTGAAAACGAGATCGTTTCGCCAAATACACGTCCTCCGGTCATTAGTCGAAGAACCCAAGCTTTGGCAATCAATTATGCGTCTTGATCAGTGCACACTTTGTGGTTTGCTTGCTATTTTCGGAGATCATTTCCTCTGGTTCCTCTTCAGTCGCCTACACACCTTCTCTTTTTGGGGTATTTCGTTTCTGCATAGTCGTTCATGGAAGAAAGGTAAAGAAAAAATATAATTTCTTCCTTTGTGTCAACCGTTCCCTCCTTGGACAGGTGGGGAGTCCAACGTCTCGGGCTCACGCTCGATGGGTTCAACTTAATCTTCATTCTCATAAAGCCAACATACATTTACATTGATTTGGGCTACCGGCTTCAAAATGGAAGGGAATTCTGATCCATTCGGGATTGTAAAGCTCAAAACTCGTGTACACGTTACATTATTTAAGAAACAGAGAGCAGGAAAACAACGAAACTATCAACTAGATAGATTCAAAGAAAAGCGATGACAGGACTAGTCTAGAGAAATGGAAGAATGTGGTGACGAAGTTCCAGACAACATAATAGAGAGCGAAGCTCCCATTTCAGAGAGACTTATCATTTCCACGAACATGCAGGGAAGCAGATGGATCGTACAAAATGATAACAACAAGTACTGAATTCTGTCACTGAACTCACCATGAGAAGGAGGGCTCTAAGGTAACAGCAGGGAAGGTAGCTGGTTGAAAGGCCCAACTAGGCCTAAAATGGGCCTCAAATCAGGTTAGGAGGCCTGCCACTACTGTCCACCGCCATGGTATTCTCGATGCCTGATGAAATAGCTTAACAAAATGTTCCATATGTGAGATTTCTAAGAAACCGGATTCAACATTGCCGCAAAAAATCACTCCGCTTCCATATATGAATATTTTGGAAAATCATGACATGTACGAATTACAACAAACAAGATAGAAATCATAAAATTACTTCAGTAGACCAACGGCTATGAAAAACATATTTTCTGATGTGCCAACAGCTTGGAAATATCTTAGATTTGAAACAATACTCCTATGCAGTTCCCCTGCGTCGCTGTCTCCTTTGTTTATTCTTATGCTACTAACCACGGTTGGTTGTACACTAGTAGACACTACCAGTCTGACATGAAATGCATATTGGCAACCGTATGTGACAAAAGCGGTGTCGCTCTTTCTTCACATAGTCTATTACAGAACAAATGTACAAACGCAACTTCTAGAATTTGTTGCTTTAGCAAATGAAAGAGTTTCTGAAAGAGACCATGTAAGTGAGCTGTAGAGACTAGTATCAACATTGGAAGATAGAAGAAAAAGAAGAAGAGTCCTTGAAACAACAATAACATGAGGAAAACTATAGAGGGAAAAGGAAGGATCATGAGGAAGCAAAAGGTGCGAGCACTACAAGCAATATTAAAGGCTGGTAGATGAGGAACAAGTGGAACAAATAAGGAGCAATAGAGAAGGAGAGAGAAGATAGAGAGGAAGATGCTGTTGAGGTGGGTGTCTATTGGAGAATTGGATTTCTCTTGATACTTCACTTTGATGAAGTTGAGCAGAACTAGAAGGATGGCATGGTCTTGCTCCATTAGACATGCCTAAACTTGTGAAGTGGGTGGATCGGGTCATAAATTATCCGACTCAAATTGACCCATTAATCAATTTATGACTAATTTATTCGCAATGTAAGATTTTCAACTCAATCCATACCCAATTTGACTCATATTGCTAAAATACTTCCATATTTAAACCTAATTTAGGAAAACTTGTTTCTTATGATTTTTTTAAAAAAATTATATTGCTAAAACACTCCCATGAAATACAAATCTAGTGGACAATTTTATAATTTTAAAAAACTGAATTTTTATATTTTTATTCTTTATATTTTTAATTTCATTGTAGTTAATGCATCGGTCATAACAAATAAAATGCATGAATTTTTTTAGTTCAAAAGGTCTGAACATTGTGTCTATTAAATTTTGGCCAAAATTTTATAATAAAAGTAATTGGTAATTAAAAACGTAGAAAATCTATACAATATTTAACGGCATAAAGGGCAGAAAAGAAAATTAAAAATGAAAAGCTCAAATTGGGATTCTTTGTGATTTAAAATGTTCATGGTTGTGTGTCTCATGTTGCTTTTGATTATGGTCTTAAATGTCAATGTGTAGCTGTCGAAGGTGGTGGAGGTGGCAATGAATTAGATTCATGAAAGTGAAGAGGGATAGAAGATCATGAAGTGAGATCACGAGAGTGGAGAAGAAGAAAAGAAGTTAGTGAGGCTTTTAATTGAAAAAGGGTTATAAACGAGTTTAGACTAGACCCATTTAGAATCCTCATATTTTGGTCTCCTTATTTTTAAAACCTATCATGGCTAATGTGGAAAATAAAGAATAACCCATTAACAGCCCATTTAAATAAATATGAATTCATAAATAGGTTATGGACATAGTTTGATAGGTTTAGTCACGCCCTATAATAGGCATTTTGGTAAGAAAAGACAAAATTCCATGTGAATTGGAGGGGGTACTCCAAACGTGTTTATAATAACCGTGCGGTGCAAGATTGGGAAAAAAAGGAAAAACCTATTGAAGGGAAGGACCAAGAATTAGGTTGTAGTGAAATTATTGGACGAGTTGAAAGGAGAGAGAAATTCTTTTTATATAAAAAGAAAGAAAAGAAAGATGCGCGTGTTAAGACGGTTGCCGCGAAGTATCTTTGGCATTGTAAACTTGATGACCCATTTTGGTCCTCGTTCTTGGGTGGTACTAAGAGAAACGAATTCTGGTTGATTCCGAAATCAAGTGGGGCCAAATAAAAGAAGTTGCTTTTCATATTGAATAAAGATGCAGAGCAGAGAGAGAGAGAGAGAGAGATAGTGAGGAAAGGACAGGATTGAAAAATGGTTATTTTTATATTGTATAAAGATTGAAGACCTTGACGAGCTTCACCAACAGCCACCGGCCACAAACTCGGAACATACGAAACTTTCCATATCACTTAGTAACGGAAGAATGATTTTTTAGGTATTAAGTCTCTAAAACAACACCCAATTCATGTACTCGGCTCTTAAGCCATGATATCAGTCAAAACCTCAGGTCCGCTAATTCACAAATTTACCTATTAATGTTGGGCTTGTGGGGAAGCTCTCTTCATGAGCGTTCTAACACCATGAAGATTGCGAGAACTAGACATCAAAGGCAAAAGTTAAATGAAAGTTGCACAACTTGAGGCCACGACACCTCGACCTAAGACAATCACTTTCTTCTCTATTAAATTTGTAGATTTACAAAATGAAGTGAAAGACGAAGAAAGATAGACTAATCGTTATTGGTGACAACCAAAACAAAAATCATATGACCCATTTATTGATCGAGTAGAAGCTACAAATAAATCCTCTCCATAATAAGGCTTCATTTATTTTGCGAAAAATAAATGATCTAAAAAATATTTTCCTAAAAACTATCGTTTATAACTCTTAAAGAAATGAATGAACAAATAATATTTTTATCTTTCATGAAAATATTCAGGTATAAATTGTTATCAATGATGAAAACATATATCACCCACTTGGGTGGCGCTGCTGGTTCGCGCTCTCTTCCTCTTGCAAAAGGTTGAGAGTTTGAATCCCAACTTCGTCATAGAGTGACTTAACTGGTTTCACGTGTGTGGTGGCTAGCACGTGTGGCCCCCAGGGTTTACTCCCCCGGCTGTCGGCGGGGTGCGGGGTTCCCTAGGTCATCAAAAATAAAAAAATGATGAAAATATATTTTATCGATTAATTATTTCAAGTAATACAAATGATCATTTTTAAGAAAATATTTTTAAAATTATCTACTTTCCACAAAATAAATGGGGCCTAAGACCCTAGTCCAATCCAAGGCTCTTTTCCATCCTTGAAGTCAAAGGATTTTTTGTAGGTCCTGAAATTACACCCTTTCTAAATTACGTCCTTCTACGTCCAACAATTCCAGGTCTCCGAAAATCTCACGAGTTTCCAAATTTTCCTTATAAATTCATTTGATTACTCTTTAGACCTTGGTGGTGGTGGAGGTGGGCTGTGGCAAATCGACAATGGGGAGAGGGGCAAAACTGTAAATGGGTAGCTAGAATTCGACCCGTTTATAAATTTGTGGGAGGAAGGCATAATCCGGTATCTAACTTTGTCCCCGAATTTCATAAATAAAAATATATCTTGAAATAGGGGAAAAAAGGACAATTATCGGGAGAGGGGGAGACCCGTGTCAAAATGGCCTATTCTATATCCCCATATTCATATCGAAAGTGAGTAGTTCGGGAGAGGGATGAATATGTCAAATTTGACAAATAGAACTCACTTTTGACATGGGTCCCTCCCTCTCCCGATATATGTGAAAAGGGAAAAGAAAGGCTCATTCTCCCCCAGAAGACTGTCTATATATGTCTTCTATTCTTCTCATAGCTGACACCCAAAAGCGGCATTTGCTCTGCTCTTGCAGCTCTGTTTCTCCTTGTTTTCTGCATCTATACACATTCAACAATGCCAAATTTTGTGCGTGATCAATGGAACGACATTGACAACATTGTCACCTTTATTGTTCCAATTTTGGTCAACCTCATTATCATGAAATATCGGGGATGCGGGATTCTCCATTTAACACCCACCCCATTACCATCTTCCTCACCGTATTCACTCTCCTTCTCTATTGCTCCGCTCATCTCGCCAGCCTTTCATACTGCTTGCGGTGGTCGCACCTTTCTCTTCCTCAAGATCCTTTCCTTTCTCTCTATAGCTTTCCTCACGTCGTTGTTGTTCCGAGGCCTCTCCTTCTTTATCCTCTATTTGCCGTTGTTGATACTTGCTCTTTGGAGCTCACCCGTGGGGTCTTATGCGAAGCTCAAGCAAAAGATTCTAGTATTGGCAATTGTCCATCGGTTCCGCCATCGAGGAAGAGTGCTTCTGCCACGTACGGTTGCTGATATATAATTCATGTGAGAATTGTAGCAGTGGCTATTGTTCAACCAACCATTGTCAGGATAACAAGAAAAAAATAAAGGAAAAGTATGCAAAGTAGATGTAGTGTGATGGTTTGGCGTAGGATGCTTGCCTGCCCAAAAGGGATAAATTTTCTTGTATTTTAGTCATCTTATGATTTTAGCTTCATTGAGAGGTAGAATGAGGCTTCAATTGAGAAGTTATTTACTCTGTTGTAAGGGCAATTCCAACGATTGTAGTTTGGATAAAGCATTGATTCATATCAATAGCCCATGCCAGACATATGCTGGATTTCTTGTATTATTAGATGTGCTACGTTCATTGTCAATGTCATTTCTTTACACTGCCGGAATTTCCTGTCTTCTATATTTGTATGCAGAGTCATGTCTATTATATCTTGATGAGCAATGCTCAGAAAGGGGCAAAAAGCCCTAACCTTTTGCTCATTTCTTGGTAGTGAAACTCAGTTTAGTTCGCTCGCAGTGGCTGTTCTTGTGCATTTAGTTTTACTGTGATTCAAAATTTTGCGGTTCGGGTCCAGATCGGTGAGCATTTCGCTCTGCATTTTGGATTTTTCTGGGTTTATTTTATGGTTTGTCCATTTTGTTTATCTTTGGAGCGATTTGCTTTTTTTCACTTTCGACCTTTGTTCTATCAAGACGAATGCTTCAATGCTGGTTTTCTCAGTTCCATTGTCTACGGAAGACTCCTTCATTATGTTTCTCCTTTCTGGTTTGTGCTGCATTTTTTGAGGATTATTCAATTCAGATGCTTTTTCTTGAAAGTTGAAAGATGAATCTTCGCCTTGCATGGGTAGCCTAGCTGGTTAGGGCGGAACTTGGACTTCTTTGAGGTCTTGGGTTCGATTCCCCAGGGAAGCGCCTGTGATTTCAGTGGGGATTATGGCGGTGGGTTGTTGTGCTAGTCTCCCCCGAGAAATATGTAACATCCTGAATTTCGACCCATTCTAGGATAGATGAAATGGTTAATTTATCAATGGTTAATTTATCTAATGCGGCAAGGCAATTAAGGATCGGTACGCGTAGACTAGTGAATTTAATCGTTAGGCCGCTCGACCATAAGGATCAAAGAGGAATAATACTACACCGAAACGGAAATAAATCGAGTCGGCAAAAATACGAGGTTTGGATTGCCTTCAATATTAATTGTACGACGTTAAACCGATTTCCTTTTGGCCTTGTACTCGTGTGAGCAATTAACCTCTCGTGATTACATGACAATCGAGGATCGCCCGATTTGAATATGCACGATCGTGGATTGAAAAGCTATCAACCACGGGTCAAACACGCGAGAACCCCTAAACGCCGCCCGAAAGTTAGGTCGTACTAAAGTCGCGATTGATTGATTTTAATTACGAATTTCAATCCGGTATCGGGTATCGAATTTTTAAGGATGTCGAGACTAAAATATTGGACGTGTTTCATTGATTCTCGAATTTTTCGGTAAGTCTGAAATTATTGGAAAAAGGATTTAGCGTGCCGAGTTTTGGAGCCAAATATTTGGGAAATTGTGCTTCAGGGGTAAAAAGACCAAAATACCCCTCTTTAGAAGCTTGTTTGGATTTTGTTTTGTTTTGTTTTGTTTTTGTTTTTCTTTTCTTTTCCCCCCATCTTCCTCCGCACGTTTCTCTCTCCTCCCCTTTTTCTCTCTCTTTCCCCCGCGTTTCTTTCCCCCGCGTTTTCTTCCCCCGTGTCGACACCCACTTGCCCCATCTTATTTTTTCTCCCCCTTTGACTAGTCTTGTCTTCTTATCTCTTTCTTCTTTTTTTCCCCCACTTGCTGACACCATGTACTTTTCTCTCTCTCTCTCTCTCTCTCTCTCTCTCTCTCTCCTTTTCTTCCCTGCACGTTCGACGCCCACCCCTTCCCCCTGCAACTTCTTCTTCTTCTTCTTCTTCCTTGCTAGTCGACGCCGGCTTGCTGCTGTTGCCGCCATCACCGACCGCCACCGCAAAGACCACAGCTCCGCCACCGCCCGGCTCTTCGCCGATCGCCGGTGAGCCACCGTTTGCCGGCCTTGGGCCGAACCAGCACCACCACCAGCTTCTGTCTTCGTCTCTTCCTACTTTGTCCGCCGCTGCAACGCCGACCGCCGACCGCCGGACGCCGGAGCTTCTTCTTTGCCGCTCGCCGTCACTCGGCCACCACCGTCCGTCGCCCGACCACCCCAGCTCGAGCTGCCGTTGTCTCCGCCTGTCTCTCCCTCTTTACGTTCGGGTTGGAGCCGAGATGGCTGCTCTCGCCATCCAGCCGCCCTTCGCCACCATCCGGCCGCCCGAGACCGCCGCTGGGAGCCGTCCGAGAGCCATCCCAGCTGTCGCCGTGCCCCCTCTCTCCCTTTCGGCCCCTCTGGCCGTGACCAGGAGAAGCGGCCAGCAGCCTCGCCGCTGCACGCCGCCGCCGGTCACCGCCACAAGCCGTCGAAGGACTACTCCTGAGCCTCCTCCGCCGCACCGGAGCCACCCCAGCTGCTGTCCCCCCCTTGAAACCAGCTGCTACACTGCCTCTCCTTTCCCTCTCTCGGTTCTGTCCAGCTTCGCCGGAGCAGCCGCCTGCCTTGCCGGAGCTGCTGGCCGCCGTCCGGAGTTGCCGGGCCGCCCACCAGCCAGCCCCGTGCCGCCGGTTCCTCCGTTCCTCAGCTTGTCGCCGCGTGGACAGCTGCCCTCGGCCGAGATCCGGTCCCGGGCCACCTCGTCTCGACGTGCCGGAAGTTCCCGGGCGTTCCCCTCGCCACCGCTGTCACGCTCGTGTCGTCGGGATCGCTAAACCGTGAGTCGATTTCCTAATCCTTATTTAGGGGTTAATCTTGCTTAGGAGTAGTTTAATTAGTTTAATTACCGATTAGTGTTTTGGATGATGATTATTAGTGTTTTAATACTATTTGATGAAGCTTGCTTAGTGTTAATCATGGTTAGTATTAATAAATGTTATTATTATTATTTTTGGAATAAATAATAATTATTTATTATTTTCGGAATTATTAATTAATTAAATTAATTTATAATTTCGAATTATTAATAGTAATATTGTTATTACTATTCATTGCTGAAAATTAATTATTTTTGGAGAAAATAATTAATTGTGATTATTTATTGGAAATGGTTTTAATTGGTGATTATTTATTGGAAATGGTTTTAATTTTTATTTATTGAAATGTTTTTATTTTGGGGGAAAATTACTATGGTCTATTTTTCCAAAGTCAATAGTATTTATATACTATTTTATTAAATGACATTGGTTTATTGAAGAAGGGTTTTACTAAATGGAATTATTTGGGTTGGATAATTAATTATGGGATTGAAAAATAATTATAAGTATTTTGTGGGACTTGAATTATTTTATCGGAACAATCGACTATATCATGCTTCTTAAATGAGTATTTTTGAGTATAATTATAGTTTATAATTATTTTTGGGATAATTGAATATTGAGACGTGTGTTTATTTATTATTAAATATTGAGACACGTGTTTGGGTATCGGAGTATCATGATGTTGATTGGTCGGAATTGATTTACAGACTGTGACTTGAGTTGTTCCCAAGAGTTAGGGAATGTGTGTAATTGAATGCTGATTGGAAATTGAATTTTGGAAATTGTCGAGTGAGATCGCATGACATATTGTGTGGGTTATCTGAAATGGCATGTCGTATGAGCATGAGTGATATTTCATTCACGATAGAGCAAAGATATAAATGGATTGTTTGATGAGGTATTGTATGGTCACATTAAGAGGAGAGCCCGGCGTTGCCGGAAGACCGCCAATCCCTATGGGGTTGTGCCGTGGCCAGTGGGTCGCCTGCCTTCGGTCGGATGCCTGACAGGGAGGGGTTGCTTGAGGTGTGGTATGTGTTGTTTGCCGAAACTAGGTTGCATGGTTAGATTGCTCCCAAGGCGAGTGAAGTTCCTAACCGGGGCTTAGGACTTTGACTTGCTGAGTTTATCTCAACCCGTCGTGGTTAACATTTTTCAGGTCCATAGGATGGAGGATCGACGCGTGTTACGGCTCGTGGCCGTCTTTGAAGGGAGTAGATTAACCCTGGCCTGTTAGTTTCATTGGCTCGATAGGAAGATGCCCGTGGTAAGGGCTTATACTTGTAAACTTCCTAGGGTTAATCAGTTAGTTAATAAAACGATACTTTTGATGTGTTCTTGTTGGGTTTTCCTGCTATCCCTATTTTTGTATTTGACCGGGGATTGTGATTCGCTTCCGCATGTGCATAATTACAAGATAAAAATAACGGTCGGGGACGGATCCTAGGGAGTCGCAAATCAAATGACCGCGAGAGAACAGGGGTTGCCGCGTGCTCGAGGGTCGGGGCGTGACAGAATAGTCGAGGTGCGCACAAGCTGGCCCGGACATCTCGGTTACAAAAAAAAAAAATCTTCGCCTTGCATGATTATTGCCTTCATGTGATGCCAAAAGAGAGGCACTAAGATTTGGAATTTCCACCGTCGAGTCGAGTTAAGTGCAAGTGATGTGGGAGATCCAGCTTAGCAAGGTGGCTTTCGGAGTTTGATGATTTGTATAGATTGATTGAATTATTCTATTCATAAACACGCACGACTAATGCGGATAATAAATTAAAAAACTTTGACATCGCACTAGTTTGTTTTTGGGTGAATGCATATTAACAGTTACTTATTTAATTAATTTTTCAGTAAGGGGCCAAAAATGATCCTCGCTACAAATTTCTTTTATTTTGAATATTACATCGCCACGTTTCATCTTACGTGGCTTACTGAACTAATGCACATAGTAAGTTGCGTTAATCACCCTAAGTTGTAATTTGGAAAAGGTCTGTAATTCGCTGTGTTTATTGCTTGAAAAGGTTGTCTCATTTCTAGCAAAGCTTCGAGGATTTGAATGCCCATAATCATAAGAAACAAGTGATTCCTCCTTCCTTTGTCCTGTTATAACAACATTGTCCGTTTACTATCGCTCAAAAAGGTCAAAAGTAATTTTTCTTTCCTTGTCAAAATCTGGGAAGGTGTCATGATTAGTATTTATACTCTTCTTTGTTATTCAACTTTGTCTTTGGACTTTAATTTTGATCAATCTGACTATTGGCCTCTTTTTCTTTTTAATATAACTAATTTAGTCATTTAAGCTAATTTGACCAAATTGACATTTGGCGTGGTAATCCGACTCAGCCATGGGAACCCCATTTGCTAACGTGGCTACACAAATCATGGCCACGTCAGCAAAAATAAAGAGAAAAAGAAGAAGTTTAAAATAAATTAAAAAGATAGAATAGTTAAGAATTTACAAAAATAAATAAAAATAAAGCATAAGATAGAAAATAGGGGCGGCCCACGGGTGGTGGCGGGCTTGCGCTAGTTTGCGAAGGCACCATTGTAGAGACGACCTTCTTCAAGACGAATTTGTTCAACTTTCTGAGGAAAAATAACTGAGAAGCCCAGAAATCGGGGAGCAAACCCTTTATGCAAAACCAAAAAAAAAAATCAAACACAAATTCAAAAGGATTGATACCATGAAAAACTCCAAACTAGTATGTATATAACGAATTTACCTTAAACTAATTTTTTTATCATCAAAAATCTTAAACTGGTATACTTGTGACAAATTTATATAAATATAATTTTTTGACACAAAAAACCCAAAACATATACATTTGTAATAAATTTACCCTTAAGTAATTTCTGTTAAATTGAATTAATGCTGCAAAAAATCACAAACTAGTACACATATGACAAACGGAGGATAAAATCCTAAACTAATTTATTAGTTAATTGCCATATGTTATTGAACTCAACAATTTGATAATAAAATTTAATGAAGAGTAAATTCATCATAAATGTATCAATTTGTGATTTTTCGTAATATTAACCTAATTCAAGACTAAATGAATGTGAAAAATGAAGAATCCGCAAAAGGCACTCAGATAGGAGATTTGACATAAGTGCCGATGGCTACATCAAGCTCTAGCAAGATGAATAGAACGGCATCAAAACCACCTTATTGGCGATGAAGGACGTCGAAGGCCGCCGAATCACAGTGGATGACGCCATCGATTGAGGTTCCATTCGACCGGGACAACTCCAGAGATATCCCATGAAGGTTGCTGGCCAGGGGAGGCACGGCGTCGCTTTTATCTCGTGCTTTGCCATTCTGCTTCTTTCCAAAAAAAGAAAAAAACAAAAATTCTTTTCCTTTTTTTCTAACTTAAATGTTATCCAATTGTCGCTAATGTGGATAGTGATGTGTGTCGCATGATTGGCTTTAAGTGCCAAATCATGACCCAATCGAACCAAAGCGAGTTCATGGACCAAACTAGTTCTATTGCATAAGTGAAAGTACCAGATTAAAGACCAAATTGAACTTCCAACAAGAGCTCAATAACTATTTTTGACACTGTCCCTCAAAACTTAAAATATCGTCCAGATTCAAAATTGGTTTTTGAGCACCACTATTTATGCACAATTAAAGATTAAATATGGACCCTGCACCACTATTTATGCACAATTGAAAGATTTTGAGCACTTTTTCATAAATAAAAAAAATTAATAGTTTGTCCGTGCGGCGCAAGATCAGGAAAAAAAGGAAAAAGATTGAAATTGGTTTTTGGCTTTATTTATGAAGAGACATGTGAGGGCTTTTTTTCTTTTACACAAACCATGTATATTGCCTAAAATGATTCAACCAAACAAAAAAAAAAAATCCCTAAAAGCTGGACATTAGTATTCCTATAATGTTATTTTTTTTGGTCGGATCCTATAATGTTATTTAACGTTGTACAGATGCAACCATTATTTTTAAAAGAAATTTTTTTTTTTTTGGGGGTCAATCCATAAGTGCCCCATGTTGCGAGTCCGGTGGGCCTATTCTCTATTCTTTGTCGGGCGGTCAAATTACTTTGTTTTTTGTTTGTCGATAACTTGACAATGTCTGTGTACAAATTGAGCAAGTCATCGTCGTTCCTATCGCGTCAGTGGATGAAGTCAAAATTAATGAGTATGGCAACAAAACATCAGCGCCAAAACTTCGTCAGTGCTCTTGTGGCTTATAAACCCAGATAAGGGCGTGGGGGTCTCGGCCCATATCGGAACCAGCCCTAACGAAAAGAAAAAAAAATCAAAAAAAGAAAAAGAGAAGGAAAAAAATTAAAGCTTTTTTTTTTTATTAAAAATAACAAAAATTATCCACATCAACATTGGCCATGCCACGTAAGATGGCTAATATCCACGACATTGATTTCCAGTTAAAATTGACTGGGTGAATTATATTAGAAAATCGTCAAAAAGTTTAAAAATTAAATTGACTAACATTAGAAAGTTTAGGACTAAATCGGCCACCATACAATAGATTTGAGAGTTTTTGGATAATTATCTCCATATAATATCAAACAAATTATGAACAGTATTCTCCTCTTTCATGAAAAATCAATATTTTGGAAAATATTTTTCACAAAATGAATGTTTATCTACGTCATTTGAAAAAGTTATTCAATGACTATTTTTTTCACAATCAACAATAATTTATACTTTTCATGGGCTAGGTTGGCTTCATTGGATTAACCGGACATGGTTAACCTTCCTAGGGTAGTAAACCACGTATAGGGACTACCTTCGCCAATCTGATAGCATACTCCTTGCGGGCTGCAATGATCCTCATCTTATTTTATGATGGAGAGGAGCCCGTCCCCTATATCCCAAGTCAGTATCGTATGTTTTTCTTCCCTAATACCAGAAAATACAGAGGACTCTCCAGAATACGGTTAGTAGTCCGCTTCTGGGTTCTCCTCTTTGAGCATTTTAAGGACCTGCAAGTCCATTTCATTTATTTTATTACTTGAAAATATTCAGTTCAGAAAATGCACGCCCATTTAGGCCTTTCTTGCTCATTTTCAGGTGATCAAATGGCTTAGTTACACGGGATACTGGTGAAGGAAAGGTAGTCGACAAAGTTAATGAACTGTACCATACATGATCACTAATTTTCAATCTGCATTGCACGGGCTTCATTTTATATTTTCTTTTCTAAAAAGAATAAATCGGCAACGTAGAAGCACCCTTAGAGTCTCCAAAATAAGCTGTACATTTCGATTATCTTTTGTGTCATTCAAGTTATAATCATTCATTAATAGTTTCACTAAAGCTCAATACAAGAAAATGCTCAGCGATGCATGCCTCAAAAACAAAAACAAAAACAAAATGGGCTGAATTTATTTTTCTTTCTCCTTTTCACTAAAAAGCAAAACGTAAATGTCATCTTCAAGTACATAAATTTAGTCCAAATGTACCCATGGGGATAGAGGTGATCGGTTCCTAGTCCGATCCGATTCCAAGGTGGAATTGAGAACCGGACCAGGAGGATTGATTTCCAAGTTTAGAAACTGAGGATCGGACCGTTTGGTCGTAGGATCATAACTGAATTGGACTGTCGGTTCCAGTCCGGTTCGGTTCGGTCCAATTGAGTTGGCCATTTTTTTCCCACTAAAGAGTGATCGTGTATAACAAGAGAAAATAACAAAGTTTATAATATTGACGGAAAATAACAATGAATAAAAAATCAATGTATTATAACTTGTAGTACCATTGAACAAGATAGTATTTAATTCACATTTTACTAAATTTTTTTAAGAAATAATAATATAAAAAAAAGCATATGTAGTCAGTTCGGTCTAGTTCCCTCTTGTAACCTTGAATCGGACCACCCGAACATCAGTTCTACTTTTAGGAACCGATAATTGAACCAACACTCTCAAGAACTGGATTGAACTGGCCGGTTTGATCTGATTCGGGTAGTCCATTTTGTACACCCCCATTTGAGGATATCTAAAAATTTAGTGTAAAGTTAATCAACCAGTTAGCAAGGCCGAGTTTCAACTCCTTACTAGTATTTTCTACAAAGCCTAAATAAATGAACTAGAATGCGCATATATTAGCGTTGTTCCATGGACTTTCCAGTAATTGGATTTCTATGCTCATATCCCTGGATATAAAAAAAAGTAGCATGGGTTTTTTAATAATTAACAAATATTAAAAGATGGTAAAGATCCATAAAAAGGGTGGACAAGAGCACTAATGTTTACTAACTCTTGAATGCTATAACCGAATTTCTAAAAGGTTCAATAATACAATCAAGTGCTATAATTTGTCTAAAGAAGGCAATCGATTACTTTTGTTAATTCTCTTTTATTTTATGTGCTATAATTCAATGTGGTTCTTCTTAATGTGTTTAGGGACGATTGGCGCTGATGCGGGACGGATGATGCCATATACTAAAACTTGCAAAAATAAAAAGGTTAGAGAGAGATCACTGAAGGAGGATTGGCATTTGTCATAGAAAATTTTTTGGATAAAAGTTCAAATAAACTATTTTTGTCATGGCTATTAAACTATTTGGTTCTTTTACTGTTACTGTTTGCTCCTCCATTATTACTTTGTTTTCCTTTTGAAGCAGTAGAAATGTTAGTGTTTTGCACACTTTCAAAGTTAAACGATGTATGCATGTATCACATCAAAATATCGAGAAATTAGTAAAAATAAAATAGTCTGCGTGATGGAATCACATAAAATATTTATGTTGACTAAATCTCAGTTCAATTATCTAACACAAATTATTTTGTCGTTGCTCTGAAACTGACAATTTTCCCATCCTTCTTCCCCTTCGAGGCGGCCTCAAACTCCGAAGTTCGAGTTTTGAGGGGCCCTCAAACTATTCTGTCGAAGATGCTCAGAAGAGAGAGAGAGAGAGAGAGAGAGATGGTGAGGAAAGGACAGGATTGAGAAAGGGATATGTTTAAGTCGGACACAAGATAGAAGACTTTGACGAGCTTCATCGATAGCCCCCGGTCATAAACACAGAATATACTAGAGTTTCATTTTTGTGGTTTATGTTAGTTAGCCCGTTTTGTTTTTCTTTGGAGCAGTTTGCTTTTTCACTTTCGACAGTTTCTCTGTCTTGATGTACGCTTTAATGCTGGGTTTTTCAGTTCCATTGTCTACCTAATTCATGTTTGATGTTTGGTCTAACATAGATTTAGAGGGGGAAGTACAATGACTAGGAATATTAAGAGTGAGTTTATGGGAAGATCCATGAGGACTAGACGTTGAAGTTGGCTTGCAGTAGGGGTTAATTGTCCCTCTACTTGTTTTTGAGCAATAACGGATTGTGATCATCCAACAAAATCGGAGAAGACTCTTCCATAATGTTTCTCCTTTCTTTTTTGTTCTGCATCTTGCTCTCTGAAAATGTTGTTCTTGCTAATGGGATTTTTGAAATCGATCCCTCTGAGAAACAATTTTGAGGGTTATTCAATTCAGATGCTTTTGCCTGAAAGTTGAAAGATGAACCTTCGCCTCATATGGTTACTGCCTTAATGTGATGCCAAAAGAGAGGTACTAGGATTTGGAATTTTCCACCATCGTGTCGAGTTAAGTGCAAATGATGCGGGAGAAATCCAGCTTAGCAAGGAGGCTTTCTGTGTTTGGTGATTTGTACAGCTTGGTTAATTCACAAGCGTGCACCACTTTTTTCTGAGATACTGATCTGTGGGCATATTTCAGCTGTTAGTGTTATGGCAAAATGCTTGTGTTGCCATTCTACCTTCCCGCTTTTCAGGCTTTCAACTGTTCTTTTTATATTTTAAAGATATAACTCCTCTGCTAGTGTCGTATGCATCTGCAATTCCAATCTAATAGAGTCTGTCTTCTTTCTGAACAATTTTCAGGTTGTGCTGCACTTCCAAAGTAGTTGTTTGTGCCGCCTTTATTTCAAGCCGCTATCTTTTGGTTGTTTTCAGCCTTTGAGTTCTGTAACGGTCAGTGAAGTCTCAGTGATTCTTAACGGGAGTTGCAATGGGACTCCATCTGATCCCCAAAGGACTTACCAAGATGTTGGTGCAACTTGAGATATGGGTATTGGGAAGGATGGAAAACTTCTCTGTAGGCTGCCCTCTGATCTCAAAATTTTCAAGAGGATTACTCTCTCGACATTTGATCCTGGGAAAAAGAATGCAGTCGAAATGGGTAGAAAAACATGGGTAAGTATTCCTGCTGAACAGAGGCCTGTAACTGGCTGACTCTGTTTTTCGCACTCATTCTGGGAGTTTTGATATTGCAACTGTAGGGAATTCCAACAAATGTGGAAGCATGTGTACTGCCTTGGATTTATTGGCTTCATCTCCTTATTGTTTATCAATTGAGAAGGTTTTTGTCATTGGTGGTGGCCAGAGGTATCTGAACATGTTCATAACTACAATTGCATATAGGTTCTTCTCTTTCCACCTTAGTAACTTTTTTCTATGGCTGGAAGCTCCCAACGCTCCTGGATGTGATGCTATCCACAAAATGAAATTTGAGACACCAATTGAACGTCATTTTTTTGCCCATGGTTGATACGTCTGTCTTTCACCCATGGCACTTGTCCTTTACCATCGTCGAAAGCAACATCCAATAGCTACTTGTGTCTATGTAGGATGTTCAGCAGTGAATTTCTGCCTCAAAAAAATTGTATGATCTTCAATGGTAAGACAGATTCTGTTAAGTTTGAGGTGAAGAATTTTACCTTTCTGCTCAAGATGATTTTTTAGAGACTTGAAGAGTGCCTGTATCTGAGATTAGTTGAAGATGTACTGTTAAATGGCACTCCAAAGGATGACAGGACTGAAATTGGTAGTGTATCAAAATTTGGATGCCCCTGTGTCTTGTAAACCATTAGTATCTTGTCAGCTGTTACATTCTATCTTGTAAACCATTAGTATCTTGTCAGCTGTTACATTCTATCTGGCACATCTTTTCTATCAAGTAGGAATCACTCTATTTATTCTCTTTCTGCAGATACAGTTCCATCTGCGCAAAACCTTCCCTTTTTTGACAACTAAGGCATGCTACTCCAAGCTGGTCTACCTCTTCATTATCTTCTTGTAAAAATTTATGTATGAGAAGTGGAAGGCTTTCATTCTAAAGTCTAGTGACTGAGATATTGTTACTGATTGGTCTTAGAAAGTGTTTTGGCACAGAGCTGTTGAAGAAAACTTGTGGTTCATAAGTGGTTCTACAAATGCCAAGGTAATGACCAAGGTTCTTGTTTTCTGCAAAGCTTGGATTTTTAAAATTACCGCTGTTTATTTGCCCATAGTTTTGAACTCAATACGAGCTATAAAGCAAATGATTGTTGCTTTTCTATAAACTTTTACTGATTGTTGCTGTAGTCTATCGGTCATCTTAATGGAATGTACAAGTAAATTGCAAACTATTCTTCGTGCTTCCACTTTGAGAAATAAGAGATTGCATTTGAAGCCTTTATGATTCTAGAAAAATGCTCAACAGGATTTGTCCAAAAACTATGTCTCTAGTACTAGTACCTCCTCTGCTCCCCTTGATTAATCAATAGGAAGCACTGTCTAGGCTGACCATTAAAGCAATCACATTCTACTTCTAATTTTTCTTAGTATAAGTTTTGCTTGATATCCTACTCGTTCTTAAGTTCTAGCAGAGCTTTCTTAAAATGTAGGGAACATTTTGATATTATGAGTTTTTACAACCTTTTATTGTTCAGAAAGTTTCCACCTCATTCTGTAGAACTGTCTGGCTTTGTTTGGGTGTAAAGTAATTACCAGTAAAACCATTAAATAAGACCACCTAATTTCAGCTTCCACCGCACTTTTTGGTCAAACTCAATATATTTCGCCATGTGTCTTGCTGGAAGATGTCTATTGAAAACCATATCTATCAAAGGGTGCATTGTGTTCCTAGTTTAGATTTGAAGCAAGCATGTCTCCTTCCAAAATTAGATCATGAAGACAACCTGTAGGAATCTTAACCTAGCTGACTATAAAAACTGATTGACATATTTGCCAGGACATACAGAGGCAATGACGCTTTGACCAAGCATGTAGATTACTCTTCCTTTAATTGATGAATAGGCCCTTGATGTATGTTTTAATGGAGTGATGACTCCATGAAGTTGAGTTTGGGAAATTGTAATACTTGAAGTGAATACAAATGGTTGCTGAAGTTGCAATTCGGGGATCTAAAGGGAAACTTATATGAAAAGTGGATTGATGCGATTACTCCCAGATGGGCTTAGTTGCCTTTGCTCTTAATTGGGACATATAATTTGTTTCCTATACATGTACCCCTTGGAAGATATTCTGGTTGTTTCCGTTTGTGTTCAAGAAACTCTCTTTTGACTGTCTAATGTTGGGATGACTTTGTAAGACTAATTTGAGAATGCCCATTTTCCAACAGATTCTTCAGGGAAAAGGCATTCATATATGGGATGGCAATGCATCTAGAGACTACCTTGACCATTTCGCATCCAATTCATGAGAACCAAATTACCTTAATGACATTTGTCCTGTCTATTTCAAACTTGGTCTGAAAGAATGAGAAGAAGGTGACTTAGGACCAGCTTATGGCTTTCAGTGGTGGCATTTTGGTGCTAGGTTGGCTTGCCTAAATTTAGTTGATCAATTTTTATTTGTTGCGGCAATATATGTTTAATGACATTATATATGTCGTATGTCACAGGTACAGTAATCTGCACACTGACCTACCGGCCAAGGATTTGATCAGTTGTTGATGTTATTTACAAGATCAAGAATAATCCAGACGATCGTTGAATTATACTCTCTGCTTGGAATCCTTCTGATTTACAACTGATGTCCCTTCCACCGTCACATGTTTGCGCAGGTTAGAAATGTTTGGCTTCATTTTCCCGATTCTCTCAGTTTTCTTTGCTTTCTTTGTTTCATTAACCTAAGTTTACCTTTGCAGAGTTATGTTGCAAATGGGTAATTGTCGTGCCAAATGTATCAGCACTCTGCTGACGTGGGATTGGTAGTGCCATTCAACATTGCTTCTTATGTTCCCCTATATGCATAATTGCTCATGTCTGTGGTATGTATGTATGCTTTAGAAAAAACATCCCATTATTTGTGTTATGTTCTTCTCTGTATCATTTGGATTGGCTTTTGAATAGTTTTGGATTTTTGTAATTGCTGAGGCGAGGGGAAAACTGACTCACAGATGCCCTTCTTGTGCTTCTTGGGATACTGGTCGGAAAGGATTAACGCTTCTATAGAAAATGTATTACAAGGATTACTGCTATAATAGTTTACACCCTAGTGGATGCTAGATGATTACTAGCTTTGATTTCTGAGCCTAAGCGGTAAAATGTATCCCATTGATAGGAGGATATAAACATCAGAACTCGTACTGATTTCAAGTTTTTTTTTCTGAAAATCTTTCTCCAGGTAATTTTTTCCATGCTATGGGGATGCTCATGTTTATCGTACTTATGTTAGACCTCTACACAAACAATTTCAGAAAGCACCCAAGCCAATGAGTAATCTGCTGTAAACTTGCATGATGGTCACTTCTCATTCCCGTCATTGTTCTGCTGTATTGCTAATATAAGTTCACATGTACAGATTTTAAAGATAAACCCAGAGAGGCAAGATATAGACTTTTTTGTAGCAGCTGATTTCAAACTTAATACCCTCATGATAAACTAGAAATGAAAATGGCTGTTTAGAGTGAAAGATTTGGTGACATTCATGTGAACTTCCTTGATGAATTTATATATGGTAGGTATGAATTCCCTAATTTCCTGCAGTTCCTTTAACATTGTTAGCTTTATCTTCTTAGTCAGAGTAGTAATGGTGGAGAATTTTAGTGCCGTGTACTTAACAGCATATTGTTTTAGGAAACATTAGAGGATTGAAACCATTTTCAGTGAGATTATAGAAGGCTCCGTCGATCATAGTATAATATTTGTGTACTTATTTCTCATTGATTTTTCTACTCTCTTTAATTTAGTATTAGTTGTATAGTAGTGGTGTCGTAGTTGAGACTCCGGATATTCAGAAGAAGTTCAAAATGCAGATAGATGCGTCTGCTGTTTCATCATCAATTTTTTTCCTTAATTTTTCTTTCATGTTGCTGAAGATTACATGTTTCTGTCCTACAGAGGGAATTCTTAATTGGATGTACCTAATGCTGGGCAATTTAGGAAGTGAGAATCCTTTAGTCCCCCCAGATTCGTGGTGGTTCTAAGGTGTTTTAGGATGTCCCTTTATCTTGCTATCTCATGAAATTCTGGTTATGGATGCATTCTTGCTTGCTCAGAGACAGTAAACCTTTGAAATTGTGTGGTTTTCCTGAGATTGTGTTTAGTAGATCTGGAAACTATAAGCTGCTGCACGTGTTCCAGTCGTCATCATCAGACTTTCTATCTGTCTTCTTTGTTGCGTTTCTCTCTCTTAGACATTCAATTTTTCATGGCTCGTAATTTGTAGGCTCCGAAGAAGGACAAAGCCCTGCCTCCCTCATCGAAGCCAGCGAAGTCTGGTGGTAGAAAGCAGAAGAAGAAGGCGTGGCTCTCTCTCTCTCTCTCTCTCGTTGAGCCGTTGAAAGTATTGGGACAACTGGGGTTCCTTTGTAGTTAGTGAGAATGTTTTGCAGTGATGTTACATGAAATGAAGTGAAGATAGCAGATCTTTCATGTTCGGCTATAATGGCCTTGCAAGTTTTCAATTTTTTCCGCTACATGTACATTTTATCAGGTACTTGGGGAGCGACTAACAAGATTTAGGTCTTAAGTTGAGCTATCCAAGAGTGTAATAGGCCTCCATTTTTGTTCTTTTTCCTTGTTAGTTACCGATTGTTTTTACTGGCGAGCGTTTTAGCAATTGGTCTTAGCCATCTAGTCATCTCTTATTTAATGAGATAGTAGCCGCTGTCTACACTTGAACCTTTTTGGACATATATTTATGGAATCTTTTATTGAGATTCTTAGTTGAACTCATGACCGGTGGGGCTGTAAAGCCCTCACCTAGGGCCATCGTGGCCGTGGGTGAGGGCACGAAAACCCTCATTAGATCTGGGGGTTGCTTTGCCTATAGCCGAAACTAGAACGATGAAGGTTAAAATGGTGCGCTGTTTATATATGATTGGAGAAAGAGAAAGAGGAGGTGCAAGTACAGAGAAAACGAAAGTCCATGTGAATTTTGTGTAAAGTCATAGCTCATAATCTTCTAAAACACTAGATCACCAAGAAAGGCACAGCGACGAAAAAGTGAAAAAAGGTAGACACGTGAAGTCAGTTGCCGTGAAGAATTTTTCGAAATAGTAGCCACCTGAGCTCTCGTTTTTCTATTTCGATGGTATTATTTTGAGTGAAATAAAATAAACAAGATTCAACGAAACATTTCTCTTCCACATATCATTCTCTTTGGAATATCATGACATGTAGTAATTATAACAAAGGAGACATTAGCCCAAACGAATCCCAAAATCTCATGAGATTAAAGGTACGTTTATTTTAAGGAAAACTCAATCATAAATTGGATCCACTGGAACCGGAGCTCATGAAGCATCCTTTCTGGCGCGGAAAGGGGGTGAAAGCAATTAAAATAACCAAAAGTCTCGTGGGGACTCCTTCCTTTTTTAAGGTAAGAGAAAGAAGCGGGAGGAAACCACAATTGCGCTCCCCAGAGAGAGGGTTGACCCTACTCATCACGCCCACCGTTAAGGTTCCGAGGCCATCGTCGGCATGCTGCTCGTTACTTACCCCTTTTTCACAATCCACTGCCTTCCTTACCCGAAATCACACTCCCAAAGTTTTCTTCACTCACGCGATTTCAATGCCCGTGGGATAGGGGTCAAGTTTCCATTTAGACCTTATTATTCCGCCCTCAACACTTGTCATCTCCAGAACAGAATTCCTGCTCCCCAGAGTCAAGGCGAGGCTTTCAAGACCCAGTGAAGCCCGAAAGGCACTCTAGTCCTCGTTGACTCTGACGCCTTCGATCTAGTGGAATTAGTGGACGACTCTGAATGCGGAGTAAGAAACTACGGGTTTGTTTGATCGACAACTTGCTAGTCGACAGAAGGATTTTCAAACTCGATAGCTTTCTGGTGGAAGATGGGCTCTTAAAATATTCCATTTTTTGGTTAGAAAACGAGCTTCTGGCAAGACAGCGGGGGGAACATCTATTATTTCATAACCTGCATTGACTGACTGAGAGTTAGATGCCTTTAAAGTAGGTTTCACTTTACTTACTACTCCGAACTCATTGCGCTTAGGAAGGACAGCTTGCATTTCCTATGCGTACTTAATAAAAGAATTAACCATGCTTAATGCCAAACCTGAGACTGAGAGTTCGATCCCTTATTCTCAGCTTGCCCCTTCTTCTACGCAAACACCTTAATAGCTCCTTCTATAACTATTATATCTAACAGCAGATTCGGTTGTGTAAACTCCCCCAGGACGAAGGGAAGGCTTTCATTCACCTTGCGTACTGTGAGAGCTAACTAGTTACTTTCTTACCTTGCTTACCTTTTGGACTATAGGAGCTATCGAATTGACTCTTTCTGTTAGTTTTTCGGGTGCTGGATCATCTTATCGTAAGAACTCCCCCATCCACACCACAACTTTTTGCTTGCTGGTGACGGCTTAAGCGACCGTTACTTGCTCGATGCGGTTTGGCATATGCGACTACTGCTTGGTCGAAACCCCCTGCTTGCTGTTATGGCCTAAGCAACCATAGCTTCTACCTTGCTTGCTGGTTACAGCTTTAGCGACTTTCACTTTAGATTCAAGCAATTAACTACGTTAATCGCCCCGCCAAACAAAAGGGCTTCGAAAGAAAGAAAAGGTGCGTGCCGCACTCACGAGGGACTGCCTCTATGAGTTCTATTCCGAACACAGTTGTTTGAGTGGATCCATTCTTTTCCTTTTTTTCAACCTCTTTCTATTAAGTATAAATAGATGGAACCGGAGCCCCGTAATCTCATCTCTTTGCCAGTTCAGTGCAACCCTTCCATTAGGGCAACCTTAACTCGCTTCGTCGTCATGATCGGGAGAACTCACAATGCCCAGATATTCTTTCTTGGACATCAGTTCGTGATGCACTAGTCTCTCTTTCTCTTTGAAGTCGCGGGCTACCATATCTAGAAGGAAAGGTCTTAAGGCGGCCGGGCTTAGGGTGTGACGAGAAGGTTGAGGTACCCGAGCAAGATAGTCACATCTTCGAAGATGATACTAAACCACATTTCTGAGGAAGATGATTCTGATGAGGATGACGAGAAAAAGAATAAAAACTAGAGCGATCGTCAGTGGCAGCCGTTAGGAATTCGATTATATTAGTAAGCTAAGTCTTTGGAGTGTAAGTGCCAGCCCTTTTCCTTTCTTCGGGGGCCCACCATGATAAGCTTTCTTCCCAGGCCAGTGCCTTTCTATCCAGTTATAGATGGAGTGCTAAAGATTGGAGTCCTAAGGAAAGACTATCCAGGTTCAGTTGCTTTCCGTCTAGTTGAAGTGCTAAGAACATATATTTCCCTGTAAGTTGACTTTGCTGTAAGTTTGAGATTCCTTTTTTGAGGTTCCATAGTAGCGAGCCATAGGAAGTAAATGGTAAGGCTAACAACGATAATAGTCTCTAGTAGGGATATAGATAGTTCCCTGAGAGGGCCAAAGATAAGGTCTAACTAGATTGATTTTTCTTATAGGGATATATTTTTTACTGAGCGTAAGGATCCTCCTCCTTCCCTTGAGGTAGGTACCGATACCGATCCAGCCGAGGTAGAATAGTTTCCTTTCCTGTGCTAAACGCTAAACTTATTCAACTGCAGAAAAAAAGGCAAGCCAACACTCAAGTACAAGCAAATGGGCAAGCGGGTAAGCTCTCCGGTCAATACAGCAAGGAAGATTTGGAACCCCAACGGCACGGACATTTTCGGGGACTAGCCCGTCTCCACTATCTTGATCATATCATCCGATCTCTCTTCTAAAACTCAAACTGACTTAAAGGCCTAGAAACAAGCATCCAAACAAGAGTTAATACGGTATGCGCTACCATACGGGGTAGAAATTAAGTTCCTAAAGATGTGCCAGTAGTTGGCAAATTCTTATCATCTGGACATGAAAAAGAAATTCTATGTAGAGAGATAGATTCATATGGAGTCTATCCCACTACTTTAAGTCCCACGGCTGATGATTCAATTCATCTGCACACCGCTTATTCCTGTCGAACCCCTTTCTGTCTGTATGAATTTCTGACCGCGCGGAATCTCCATAGCCAATTTTCCATTTTTTATTATGAAATCATAGGGCGAGGATGCCTTTGGTACTATTCTTATTTCACACGATCCAGGAACTTCCATAACGTTGGCGTGATTCGGTTTGAGCAAGAGATCCTGACGTGATACATCTTCGTAATGAAAATAGAGTGGAAACATGAGTTGGCTTTTACAGTATCTATAGAATGAGCACTGTGAACTATCTGCTTCAAAAAGATAGTTGGTTGAATGAGACTGAATGAGGCTTGGCGATTACTAACTGACATTTAATAGGGTTAACAGGGAATGAATGTTCACATCATAAATAATCATATTCTCTAATAGATTGTATATCCGCATAAGATCAAGAGGTTCTAGAATGGTTTGATCTATTACTTGCGTATCAATTAATTTATCCACTAGGTCAGAATGGGTCATTCTCTCGGGGAGGGCCAAGTTTTCTTTGGCCATAATTTGAGCTATGCCCTTTCGAAGAGAACTATGCAGTACGTCCTTGGCGGATTCAAATAAGGGATGGTTTATTAGTTTATCTGGGGAACCAGTGTCTTCGTATTTTAGATAGAGCTCTTGCTCCCCCACTGCAATTTCACAAAAAGACTTTACAGTCTTGAGTAGAAGAAGTTCTTTGTTCATTCGACTTTCTAAAAAAAAAAGGATTCCCGGAAAGAAAGAGATTCCTTCCTGTAGGAGTAGTTATGAAGTAGAAAGAATTTTGGTTGGTTGTTGACCAACGAAAAGAATGGGAGAAAGATGCATAAAGAAGTGAAGCTCGACAACAACACGAGAAAGGCCAGTCACGGAACACATACTATATTTCGCATGTCTTGCAAGAGACGATTCGATTCACAATTCAACAAACGGTCTACCACTTTCTTTCTCTATCTTTAGATACGCAATTTCCCCTATTTAATGAGGAATGGGGAACTAAGGAAGTGTAGCGCCATCAGTGAGCTCGAACACCACTCTACGCAATTTCATTTGCGAAGAAAAAAAAATGAATGGGATTATCGAATATATATCAACCATTCCTTCTATCTTATCTTGATTTGATTGCACTTTTTTCGCACTTAGGAGAGCTATTATATTAAGAGCTTTCTTTCCTACTCAGCTTGGGTCGTAAGTTAGCCGGCCATACCGCTTACATGCTATTGTAATCGGCAAGCCTCCCTTTTAGGGCTGGGAATCTGTCCATAGCGCTAACTGGTATTAGTGATCTTCCTTCCCGTCTTCTCTTAGCCCTTATACGAGGCCTTTTTAAAAGTCGCGATCTGAATAAAAGGAAGTTCGCTGGGTCTTTCTTTTGATCCCATAGGTGCTGGTTCGAGTCCAGCTCGTGACAAGGTCATTTTGGTCATATAGAAGGGTAGACGCCCCCTTTTGATTTGAAAGGGAGAAGGTTGGGTCATTAGGAGCGGAATCCTGGAGCAGCGAATCAATATTGACAGAGAACATAGAGTTGCATACGGAATGTCGGATGGGAATAGAGCGAATGGGACCAAGTACCCCAGGCTGGATGTAATTCATCAAAAGGGGGATCGAGACTTTGCAAATAGCAGTTTCAAAGGCTGAATCTTCCTCTATAGCATTTCTTTCAGAACCTTGGTCCCATCGCTCAATGCTGGCCTGACATCTAATTGCCCTGGGGGAAGGGCCCACTTTTCTATTGTAGTGATGGATGACTTCAAAGTCATTCTTGGGTTAGAATTCTTTCGGGAAACCAAGACTGTTTTGTAATATATAATCGAAAACGTTATATGATGTTCGGATCTCAATGGAAAATGATTTCAATCTCATGACTTTATCTCAAGCAAAAGAAAATTTTCTATTTTTTAATATTTTTTAAGAGAATCAAATTTTAAATTATTTTTCAATTTTCTTTTTTGTCTTTTCTTTTCTTTTTCCTTCCTCGGCCACAACTGGCAAGCTACGACTACAGGCGAGCTTCAAGCTCATCGGGATTTGGTGAGCCTTTGGCCTTGGGAGGTCGAGGGCCAAGTCGCAAGGCGACAAGCTCAAGGAGAGGTCGAGCTTGTCGGCCTCAATAGCCAAAGCATGTATCTTGTAAGAACCAACAAATAGCGTAGGAGGGAGAAGGAAAAAGAAGAAAAATTAAAAAACTCAAGGGGAGTAATTCCGGAAAGTGTTTTCACCTCTTTAGATTTGAGAATCTACTTTCCTAAATTTATGCTTGAATAATTTCGTTGACTTGAAAGTGTTTTCGATCGATTAGTTATTTTCCTAGAACCAAACTAGTGGAAATCCAAAATGCATTTTCCCCTAACGAATGCTCTCTAATAACCGTTCCAATCTCAATTAGAGGAAAACTTAACCCTGAAGGAATCATATTAAAAAAAAGATATATTTTTAGAATTATTGATCTCTAGTGAAATATACGTAATAATATTTAGACTATTCATGTTCATTGCGTAAATTAACGCGGTGCATTCCAACAGAAAAAGATAAAAATAAAAAATAAGAAATTGGATGATTGCGTTATTCTATGCGTGTGGGGTCTGCTGACTCATTGGATGTCGAGGGTAGTAGGTAGGGTTAAGCGTTGCACGAACCCTCTGCCTCCCTCCCATCCTTCCAATGGCCAGAGGAAAATGAGGGCACCTTGTAGATCGGTCAAAGAAGGTGGCACACGAAAATTTCGTAGATACCAAAGAAAGTCAGCTGCCAACTAAGGCGGAGCGTACCACATGCGTGGGATGGTCGGTCCACTAACCATGAACGTAACACACCCTTTTAACCGTTTGTATGGTTCTGGCTGTTAAGGTCGTCAGTGGAATCGCAGCAGGTAGATGGGTCCCGCCAGTCCCAGGATGTAACCCACGAAACAGGAAGGAAAACGGCAAAGCACGTCAACACCGCTAGAGGCTATTAGAGAATTATGAGCACTCAGTAAAAATTAGTTAAAAGCCTCCTTCGCGGGCATTGTCACCTATGAGAGTCGCCTGCCGTAGTCCCTTTAGTGAGGATGTTTAATCAGGTTACATTCTTTTATTTTAACATGTCAGTGCTCACACGCTTTGTACCTCTTATTGGCAAAAATAAAAATATTTTTCTTCTTCTCTAACTTGGGAATACTACCAAATTTTACATCTCCTGTTTAGATGGACTATTTAAGGACTTGCTCAAATCCAAATACGGAGGTACTAAATTAGAGGTTTTACCTTCTCAATTTATGTTGGACTCAAAGCTCAATCTTGCTCTTGCAACTCGAGCTATAAGAACCCCCCGCGCCCTTCTGTGCTGATGTAAGAGCAAGCAAATAATGCTACGTCTAAGGATTATGTTGGAGACCAAGATAATTAAAGGGCATGTCACTCTAATTGAATTGGAAGTCTTGACGATCTCAACAAGATTTAGTATTCATTTAGTTTCAAACAATCTCTTAGTGAGATTATATGGGATCACTGCCAACTGATCTAAAAATTTAATATATTAGATATTAAATAAAGACATGGTTTAACATTTAATTACTCTAATGCTCCACCTCACAAATACTCTAGTCCAATCATGGAAATTTAATTGAGGAAGCAAATTGGGTATGAAAATAGTTGAACTCAGGAATTCCAACTCTAATACCATATGACATTATGTGGCACTACTACCAATTGTTTTAAAAGTTTAGGCTATTAGATGAAAGTTTCGTTTCATATTTAATTACTCTAATGCTCCTGATGAAACAACATCTCCTTTTTTTATTTCTCCCCTTTTACAAGAAATTCAATGTAAAATTCATCATCAACAATCCTATTTTGAACCACTGGGTTTCTCTTAGTGACGACTCTTCTTACATAAGAATAGAGAGGTGAAAGGTTCGAATATTTACTTTCTTAGAAGAATTAGAGTGATGACGATTTAGTTTCAAGAGTAGATTTTGATTTTCACACCACCGCAAGGAGGCGTATAAAAGTCGAGCATTAAAACAAAAATAAAATAGGATCGATAATTTTTTTTTTTTTTATGTTGGAATCCATCTAAGGAAAAAAAAATAAAGTGAAAAGGAAAGAAAACGCGTTAAGAGAGTTTCCATGGAGTATCCTCCCAACGAGATTTCTGGATGGCATTCACATTTGACATTGGAATCCGAGGACGAAGGGCTTTTTTTTTTTTTTCTTCTTTTTGAAAAGGCAAAAGATCAAGACCTCTCTAAACTACGTCTTTTGCGTCCGACAATTCTAGGTCTCTCGATTTTCCCTCTTAAATCCATTTGTTTACTCTTAAGACTAAGATAAGCTGGTGGCCTTGGCATATAGGGATATGCAACGGAAACCGCCCGAACTAGGATTGGACCGGACCGATTGGTTCTAAACAATCCTAAAGGGTGTTGGTCCGATTCCGCGTTCCCATTTTTGGAACTGGTGGCCGGTTGGTCTAGTTCCTAGTTCCAAGGTGGAAATCGGACCAACCAACCGATCATTTTTATTTATTTATTTATTTTAAATTTCTGAACAACTTTCTAATTTATTAGACTAAAAAAAATAAAGAACAACCCTCTAAATTTTGCCATTGCTTTACTTTTCCAATTCTCTTTCATTTCCTCTTGCTAACCCTAATTTGAGCAAAACTAAGGTAGAAGTCTGAATTTAACTTTTGTTGATTTGGAGTTTTCTTTTTTTGCTTTTCTAATAATACGTATTTGAATTAAGGGATGTATATTTTTGAAAGTCTACACGGACGTATATATTTTTTTCAATGTAATAATAATAAATGATTTGGTTCATCGAAATTAGACCCATTGGTCTCTAGTTTCAAGACTAGTCGGTCCAGTCCACGGTTCCAAAAATGAGGAACTAATTGTACTGGTTTGGTTCCCAATTCTTGAACCATATCGGATCGGACTGGAAATTGATTACCCCTATTGACGTCCACGATGGATACCAGGACAGAACCATCGATGAGCAGCATCAGACAAAACCATCGATAACCAATTGTCGTGTCACTATCCTGGCAGTGCACGTAATAATTAACTTAGAAAATTTTTCGCTTTTATCGTCAATGAGCTGCCAAATTTCGTGGGCCCCCGTCTTCCCCTTAAGGAGCATGTATATATACTGAAGTCTGTTTATGGAGTTCTCACGGCTGACACTTAGAAACACCATTATTAACATATTCGATACATCACACCATTCTTTGCGCATTCGCCTTGCTCTTGCAGCTCCGTCTCTCTTCCTTTGTTTTTCCCCAATCTACACACATTCAAAAATGCCAATTTTCATGCCGAATGAATGGAACAAAATCGAGGCCATCGTCACCTACATCATTCCGATTCTAGTCAACTTCATTACTATGAAATATCAAGGGATGCCGGATTCCCCATTCGACACCCACCCCGTCACTGTCTTCCTCACCATCTTCACACTCCTCTATTGCTTCTTGTCCCTTCCACTTGTTGCTCACCTGCCGGTCTTTCACACTGCTCGCGGTGTCCGCACCTTTCTCTTTCTCAGGGTCTTTTCCTTTCTTTCTGTAGCTTTCCTCACGTCGCTGTTGTTCCGAGGACTCTCCTTCTTTCTCCTTTATTTGCCGTTGTTGATGATGCTCTTCCTGGCTCACTCATGGGATCTTGTTCGGAACCTCAAGCAAAAGATGTTATTATCCACATTTGACCGTATGTTATTGCCGACGCACGTTGATTCGTAGTGTACTGCTTGGTTGGTCGTTGGTGTAAGGCAAGAGTCGGAGAAAAGAAGGTTTAAGGTCGCGACACGTGTCCCAAATGGCCCATTGTCAGAGTTTTTTGAAAACTCTTCTCTCTTCTCTCCTCTCTCTTCTCTGCTTCAGCTGCACCATCTCTCACCTGTCTCTCTCTTCGCCGCCCCCTCTCTCCCACCGACCGGAGGCAGAGCCGCGCAGTGGTTCGTCGGACGAGTCACCGCACCCTTGTCCGACCGACGAACTACTGCGCCCAATAGACGAACTTTACGACGGCGGAGATGGACGCGGAGCCGCGCAGTGTTTCGTCGGATGAGGGCTCAGTCGTGACTCCGCAGGAGAGAGAGGGCACAGCCGGGGTGAGCGACTCGGCGACGGCGGAGCTCATCTGACGGACCACCATGCGGCGCCGCCTCCGTCTTGAAAGGTTGCCTCCGCCATCGGGTGTGGTAGTTCGTTGGTCGGTCGAGGGCGCGGTGGCTCGTCTGACGAACCACCGTGAGTCTCCGCCTTCGCCCGGTGGGAGAGAGAGGGGCGCGGCGAAAGAGAGAGAGTCGGGTGAGAGAGAGTGCAGGGGAGGGTGCAGACATAAGAACGTGCAATTACATGCTGACACATATGAATATCGGCTGGGACGTTTTGAAGATATTTTTTTTGTCCCTTTTCTACCTCTATTCACATCCACGCTCCGCCCGGGCTTGGTCATCTCCAACGCCTAGAGCCGCCACGACCTCCAATCCTGAGCCGCCGCCCCACCGTGGGCACCTCGGCCTGCGGACGAGCCATGGCTCGAACACGAAACTGTTGAGCGACGGTGGACCGTCGCATCTTGGCCGACCTCCGCGTCCACCCTCTCCGTCGTCCCAGCAGCTGAGAGGCAGATTTGGAAACGCTGAGCAGCGGGGCCAAGACGCCGGCTCTGGAGCCCATGGCCGTGAGCGACGACGGTTCCAGATCTGGAAGTTCGTCGACCTTCGCGTCTCCCTCCTCCGTTGTCGCGTGTGAACAAACCGTCGTCTCTCGCGGTCAAGGCTCCACATGTGGCATGCACACTTTCAGCCCAGCTTCAGCCATGGCTTCTCTCCCGACTAAATCCAGTCCCTCGCGGTGAGATCTGGAAGTGAGGCACCGGATGGAGGCTAGGGCCAAGCTGGAGAGAGATGCGGCCCCGAAACTCCTACTCCGCCGATGGCGATGGCGGAGGTTGGGCTCGTGGCTGCGGATGGAAGAAGAGGAAAAGAGAACTCAAGTGGACATCGGGATCTTTAATTCATTCCCTGATTCCATATGTGCCGATTTGTGATTGGTTAAGAATAAATGAGCGCACGACGTTTCTTAAAGCCCTGAATATTTTCTTTTGTCGGTGGCACGAGGAGAAATAAAGGAAAGAGTTTTATAGTGTATTGTAGGTTAAGGATCTGAGAGAGTGTAGGACGCTTGTCTCCCCAAAAGGGAGTATATTTTCTTGAATTTTGAGTTGTCTGCTGATTATAGCTTCATCGAGAGGCTCGAATTGGGAAGTTATTTATTCCGTCCTGAAGGCGAGCCTACTATGGTCCCAAGAATAGTTGTTTGGGTAAAGCATTCACAATAATTGCCCACACCGGACATAGTGGGTTTCTTTGTATTATTAGATGTGCTACGTTTATTGTCTACGTAAGTTCTTTTCACTGCTGGATAATCCATCTTTCAAATTTGTATCCATAGCCAGTGTCTTGTCTATTGTAACTTGACGAATGACGCTTTGAAAGGGGAATTAAAGCTCACATTTTTTTGATCACTTTTTAGTAGTGAAATCCAATTGAGGTCACTCCCATTGGTCGTTCCTGCACGTTTAGTTTGGCTGCAATTCAAAATTTTGCAGTTCGGGTGCAGATCGATGACCATTTCACACTGCATTATGGATTTTTCCGGGCTAATGTTAGTTAGCGGGTTTTGTTTTTCTTCAGAGCGATTTGCTTTTACTTTTCACTTTTGATTGTTGTCTGTCTTGACAAATGTCTAAATGTTGGGTTTTTCAGTTCCATTGTCTATGAACTCATGTTTGATGTTTGGTCTTGGCATAGAGTTTACAGGGGGAAAGTACAATGACTAGGAATATTCAGAGTGAATTTCATGGGAAGATCTGTGAGAATTTCTCAATTCATTTGTGAATTCCTCATATGCTGAAGTTGGCTTGCTAGGGTTTAAGTGTCCCTCTACTTGTTTTGAGCAATAATGGATTGTGATCATCCAAAAGAGTGGAGAAGACTCTTTTATAATGTTTCTCCTTTCTCTATTGTGCTGCATTCTGCTTTCTGAAAATGTAGTTCTTGCTAAAGGGGCTGAGAAACAGTTTTGAGGATTATTCAATTCAAATGCTTTTGCCTGAAAGTTGGAATATGAATCTTCTTGCATAATTTGGCCTCAATGTGATGCCAAAAGAGAGGCATTAAGATTTGGAGTTTTCCACCACTGTGTCGAGTTAAGTGCAAGTGATTTGGGAGAAATCCAGCTTAGCAAGGAGGCTTTCTGTGTTTGATGATATGTACAACTTAAAATGAATTATCTTATTTGTTGAAGGAGATTGAAACGTCATATTTTTATTTTCTTAATTAAAAAATGATTACAAGAATACGTATGATATATATACACACACATAGATATGGGTAACCCTCTCGATACAAAATAACTATTGACTATTCTACCTCTATTATTATTTTCCAACACTCCCCCTCAAGTTAAGATGTAGATAATAATAATTCTATGAAGGGATCATTTTAAAAAAAAAATTGAAATTATTCATTTCTCACGATATAGACGTGAATGTGTTAGAAGATATGTTGTCAAAGATTGGAATTGATTTACTCTACATCCGTGATCGGATATTATCAAAATATTTAGCAAGATAAAATCGGGAGGCAATATTGCAAAATATTTTATGTTATTTTTCTGATCCTTTTTGTACTATAAATAAAATCTTGAACTTGTACATTCACATAGATAGAAATTACAATTTTCCACACGTTATATTCTATCTTCACTTGTGTTCCTCAAATTCTTTCATGGTATCAGAGCGCCTTCGCTCCTGATTTTAGCTTCTGCTTCCTTCTTTCTTTCTTCTTTCTTCTTTCTGTCTACTGTTGGCCTGCTGACCGGAGGATTCTAACCTACAAAATAGAATTATATTCCGGCAGAGGAAAACAATTCTTGGAAATAAGTGAAGAATCCCTTACCATGGCTCAAGACTTACCGGAATCTGCACAACAGCATCCGGAAGAAATTGTTTTAGAAATGTCCGACCCACCTATTCCAACATATAGCATTCAGGATCAACAATTGGGCCAAGCTTAGTTAAATTTGGGGCAGCCCATTGCGGGCCAGCCTGACTTGGGCCAACCCACTACAGGCCAACCCAACTCGGGCTAGCCAACGGCAGGCCATCCATACGAGTGGGTTCCTCTTCAGTGGCCCATTGTGGGCCATTAGAACCTGTTATTTTTTGGGCTGGGCCTAAATACATCATCGCCTATTTTCAATCAGGGTTCCGTCGGGCCCAATGGCAGCCCACCGGCCTTGAGTGGGGCAAGTGCAACCAATAGACCCGGCATTTCAAATGCGGGTCATTCGGATGGGTTGGGAATTCCAAACCCAGGAAGCGGGTCAATCGGATCAGGTATGGGCATGAATCCCTACCTGGTTCTCCCGCCGGGATACCTGCCATACCTAGTGGCGGCCATCACCGGTCGGCCAAAACTAGGCGATGCCCTGTACATTTCCACCGCCGACGGACCGGAATTGTGACTAATCGGCCACCAACTAACTGGATCCGAGGGATATTCACTTTAGGCACGAGAATTTCAAAGAGCCCTAGTGATGAAAGACAAGGACGGTTTCGTTGACGGAACCGTGCCGATACCTAGTGACGAAAAAATGGAAAAGCAGTGGAGAAAATGCAGTCAACTCGTAAGGACATGGATCGGAAACTACATCAAGCTAGAAATTGCAGCCGGACTACCACTGACAGAGGACGCAAAAACAATGTGGGATAATATTAAAGAGATGTACGGGAAACTAGATTGAGCAAAGCTCTTCTCTCTTACCCAGCAAATCTCAAAACTGAAACAAGGAAACATAACCATCACGGCATGTTTCAACAAGCTCTCAGCCCTCTGGAACGAGCTGGAAGCGGCGGAAGAGAAGCTCGAAAGACCTGAAACCACTCTACAGCAGTATAAGGCAATAAAAGACAGAGAAAATGCCACTCGATTGCTACTCATCCTCAACGATTCATACCTAAGTTTCAGATCTTAGATCTTGGCTATGGAGCTACCACCACCTCTCGGCCGGATATTCCAACTCGCTGTTCAGGAGGAAAGCCAGTGACTCGCAACGCCGGAAAGCACAAGGGCAATGAAGGACGTTGTGCTCTCGGCTCGCGGTGAGCGCCGCGAATCGGGCCACCAAACCCTAAAGCAGGGGAGCGAAGGGCAAGAGAGGGCTGAGCTAGGGTTTCTGCTTGTCGATCCGCCTGCTTATAAATCCCTAAGAATCAACGACCTAGATTATTTGGGGCGATCAGACGGTTCCAGATCAATCGAGGGGCATAGAGAATCCAACGGTGGATATGGGGCCGAAATTAAAGGATCCAACGGTCAGAATTTTGCCACGTCAGAAAAGAATTTTGGGCAAAATAACAAAGGGAAAGGTAAGTTATATTGTGATTACTGCAAGCAGGTGCATCATACTATTAATAATTACTGGAAATTGCATGGTAAACCCGGGGAAAAAGGAAAAAAATCATCAGTTGCGGCTTATCATGTTGCTAGCCCAACAGGTCCAAATATTGATCAGCCCATGACACATGGACAATTTCAGCAGCTTATGCAGGTATTGCAAAAATTGGACACTTCCAACAAAGGAAGTGTTTTTTAAGGTATCTCTCATTGCATGATAAATTCCATTTCAAGAAATACTTGGACTATTGATTCAGGAGCTAGCGATCATATTGTCTGCAATAGGGATTTTTTTTTCTGACATACACAAAAAATTAAATTTTCCTATTACTGTGCAATTGCCGAATGGAAATGTTACTCATGTTACTTCCACAGGCACAGTAAAAATCAGCCCCCAAATTATCCTGCAAAATGTCTTTTATGTCCCAGAGTTTCATTTCAATCTCTTTTCAATATCTAGAGCCTGTAAGGAAAACTCTTGTCGAGTCTTGTTCAATGCTGATACTTGCTTGTTTCAGGTCATTTCGACTGGCAAACTGATGGACTCAGGTAGCCTTTCTGAAGGACTTTTCGTGTGAAATGATTCCCAAAAGACTCTTGATTTGTCTAGCTTTCCTTTGAATAAAAATTTAGTATGTAATGACACTATCAATGATTCCATTATGCATTTAAGAATGGGCCATAGTGCCACTTATCATTTCCCTCAATGTCATGTTTGCCCCCTTGCAAAACAATCACATACAACTTTTCCTTTAAGCAACACTCGTGCAAATGCCATTTTCTCATTAATCCATGATGATGTCTAGGGACCCTATCATACTCCGAATCATGATGGGTCATGTTTCTTTCTCACTATTGTGGATGATTATTCTAGAGCCACATGAATATTTTTTATGCAATCCAAAAGTCAAGTATTTTCATATTTGAAGGCATTTATTTCCTTATCAAAGAATCAGTTTGGGAAGTCTATTCAACGGATTCGGATGGATAATGGAAGAGAATTCTTCAATCATGAATGCACTTCTTTATTTTCAACTCACGGGATTCTACATGAAAGCTCGTGTGTTTACACCCCACAACAAAATGGGGGTAGTGGAAAGGAAGCATCGCCACCTTTTGGAAGTTGCACGTGCCTTAAAATTTCAGCCTTCTGTTCCAAACAATTTTTGGGGCGATTGTATCATGACGGCAGCCTACCTGATCAATCGCATGCCCACAAAGGTGCTTAATGGATGAACACCTTTCGAGTTATTATTTGGGAAGAAGCCGGACTTGGATCATCTCAAAGTTTTTGGATGCTTATGTTACGCCACCACAGTGGGTCCTTGGGACAAGTTAGGTCCCCGTGCCCGGAGGTGTATATTCATGGGATACCCAAATCTTCAAAAGGGATACTGGGTTTTTGAGCCAACCACGAAGGAATTTTTCGTAAGCAGAGATTGTTTGTTTCATGAGGATGTTTTTCCTTTTACTGAGGAAAAATCATCAAGAGAAACAACAAGCACCAGCAGTGACTTGCGGGGATATGCAAATGAAAAAGAGGCGCCTAGAAATCCAGAATATGTCTTGATTCCTCAAAATTTCTATGGCACCACCCGACCAAGTCCAGTTGAGAATCCTCCATCCACTAGGATATCAGAAGACACATCAGACGATGCACCCATTGAGGATGCTATTCACAGCAATGAGGAACAGCCGATAGAAGAACAACTTCCTTTACCGCAATATCCCCCACGATGTTCAGGAAGAAGCACGCGTCCGCCAACATGGACAAAGGATTACGTCTGTGCTATAATGAACTCACCAGGTATTCACTACCCTACTTCATCTTATGTTTCTTTTGACCAGCTGCCTTCGAAACATAGATGTCGTGTCAATCGCATATTAGAAGAACATGAGCCATCCAATTATGATGAGGCATCTACTGACCCGAAATGGCAAGAAGCAATGGCAGCAGAACTGCAAGCCCTCATTGAGAATGACACATAGGAACTTACGACATTGCCCTCAAACAGGAAAGCCATCGGATGCAAATGGGTATACAAGATTAAATATCGAGCATATGGGTCTATTGTGCATTATAAAGCTCGGCTGGTAGCGAAAGGTTTCACCCAACGGGAAGGTTTCAACTATCACGAAACTTTCTCTCCAGTAGCCAAAGATGTTATGGTCTGTTCTTTCTTATCAATTGCAGCTATTAATGATTGGTCATTACATCATATGGATGTAAATAATGCATTTCTTCATGGAGATTTAGATGAAGAAATTTATATGGAAGTTCCTCAAGGATTACGAAGACAAGGGGAGAATAAAGTGTGTCATCTCCGCAAATCCCTCTATGGTTTAAAGCAAGCCTCCAGACAATGGTATGCCAAGTTTACCAATGCTTTCACGGTTGCGGGTTTCAAGCAATCCAGATATGATTATGCTTTGTTCACGTGGAGAAAGGGTATGTCATCTATCTATTTAATGATATATGTTGATGATATACTAATCATGGGCAATGATCTGAATGCCGTAAATAACCTCAAGGAATATCTGCACTCCACTTTTCGCATCAAAGATCTTGGAGCGCCTAAATATTTTTTTGGGATTGAAATTGCTCGATCTGACCAAGGGATTACACTAAGTCAGCGAAAGTTCATACTGGAAATCATATCAAAAGCAAGCCTATCAGGGTGCAGACCAGTAGTTATTCCAATTGAGCAGAATATTAGATTAACTACAGCGGAGTATGATGCAAGAACATCACAGAATGATGATGCTGTACTTGAAGATCCATCTAGTTATCAGAGACTTGTTGGGAAACTCATATATCTGACCATGACTAGACTAGATATATGCTATGCTGTGCAAACCCTCAGCCAATTTATGCATAGGGCCAAACAATCTCACATGAATGCAACACTGAAAGTTGTGAGATATTTGAAGAAATGTCCAGGACTTGGGATACTTCTCTCTAGGAAAAGCAACATGGAAGTGACGGCTTATTGTGATGTTGATTATGCCACTTGTCCTATGAGCAGAAGATCTGTCACTGATTTTTGCATCAAGTTGGGAGAATCACTACTTTCATGGAAGATGAAGAAGCAACCAACTGTATCACTATCCTCAACAGAAGCAGAGTATCGAGCCATGGCAAAGACCACTTGCGAGATAGTATGGTTGCGAGGTTTACTCCAGGATCTTGGGGTACAAATGAAGAAACCGACCATGTTATTTTGTGATAATGATACCGCTCTCAGACTAGCAGTTAATCCTATTGTGCATGAAAGAACAAAGCACATTGAAGTGGATTGTCACTTTACTTGGGATAAGATACAAGAAGGGATAATCAAGACAAGAGGGATTGAAACTATGGAGCAACCGACGGATATTTTCACTTTTTGTCAAAGACAACATGCATATTTTTTATTATTTTTCTGATCCTTTTTGTACTATAAATACAGTCTCGAACTTGTACATTCACATAGACAGAAAATACAATTTTCCACGCGTTCTATTCTATCTTCACTTGTGTTCCTTAAATTCTTTCATAATGGACTTAGACTACTAGACCCGACACATCGGGATGTCGAGGGTGGTAGGTGCAAGCTTCACGGGAGCCCTCTCTCCATCTTTTCATTGGCCAGAGGGAAATGAGGACTGTTGTAGACTGGTCAAAAAAGTGGGGCCCCGTTTATCAGTTTGTAGATCGGGATGTCGAGAGTGGTAGGTGAAATTCTCCGAAAAATTTTCAAAAATGTCAGCTGCTGACAAAGCCGAAATGCATCACGCGCATGGTCTACCAACCCCAAATGCTAGTTGGGCCCCGTTTATCTGTTTGTCTTGTTCAGGTCATCAGTGGACTCGGGGTTAGCTGGATGTGTTCTGCCACTCCTAGATTCCAAACCGCGAAACAGGAAGGGAAATGGCAAAGCATGTGAACAATGGGTACGCGTACGAAATGTCCATGGAGACTTAGTTAGTACGTTTAAGTGACGTGATAATAAGCATGACAGTATTTGATTAGAGGTTTTATCTTCTCAATATATGTTGGACTCAAGCCCGATCTTGCTCTTGCAACTCGAGCTATAAGGAAGGTCTTCTGTGCTGATGTAAGGGTTATTGCTAGTTGACAACACCGCGTTTTAAGGATTATGTGTGAGATCAAGATAATTGAAGGGTGTGTCCCTCTAGTTGAGTTGGAAGTCTCGACGATCTCTATAGGGTTTAGTATCCATTCAGTTTCAGACAATCTCCTGCCTTGGTATCATGACATCAAAACCGATCGATCGAACACCCTAAGACTAACCTTCCACACATGTCGCAATGAGTGCCTGCTTGTCGAGACCCAAATTTGGGCCTTTGCCCTCGTGTGGTGGCAGCAAGCGATGATGGTTGCCACCTCTCACCAGCACCCCTTCAACAGTCTCTCTCTACCATCTTTCAAAAGTTAGTTTTTTTTTTTTTAATGATTTGGCGCCATCGACCTTGCATTAGTCTCAATTGTATTTGAACACATTAAAAAAGAAAACACGTTCATTTTTTCTTACCATTGAAAATAAGACCGAGTTAAAGAGAAGTAACTCGTTGCCTTTTTGGGACGAGTTGTAGCATATGATTATATTATTTGAAACTCTTAGAATTTCGGTTGTGGCATATATCTTCAATGAAACAATTCTCATTTATTATCAAGTCATTTGCTTAGCATTCAAGTGCCAGTAAACACCAGCACTCTTGTCCACGCCTCTTATGAATTTATCTCTAAAATCTTTTAAGTATTTGTTAATTACCAAAACCTCATACTTATCTTTCATATCTCAAGGATATGACCGCGAAGGCCCAACTAACAAAAGGTCCATGGAACCACGTTATACGTTTGCACATTCTAATTCATTTTTTAAGCATTAATTTTGTTTGGCCATGTTATTTAGTGTTTAGTTAACTCTTTTCCAGAAAATACTAGGAATGAGCTAAAACTCGACCTGTGATGATCGTTCACCAAGTATTCCCGCCCGGGAGAGGGGGGGGTGGTGGTTGGTTTATATTATATTTCCGCTTGAGGACGTGTATATTGTGATGTAATTAAAATTCAGTTCCTTAAAATGATATTCAAGCATGAAATACTCAAAAAGAAGCATAGTCAAAGACATTAATATATGGGGACTTCCCTGAGTCAAGGGGTTTAAAAAGAAGGCTCACAAGGACCCCCACTGAAGGCACGGGGAATATCTATTGGTCAAAAACCTGCATCAACTGTCTTGATTCCTTAAACAAGAAAAGCCATCCGGGGGATTGGAAAGAACTCCAACAAAAGACACGGCATGACCTGCGCTCCGCAGGGACCTAAGGATGTGTCTCTGGACATGTAGCAGAAATGGGCGGTCAAAACGGCGAAGGTGAGGGCAAAACGACCTTCCCCTACACTCAGCATGAATTTTATTTTGGGATAAAAGCATTAAAAATACTAAAATTTGTCATGAAAATGCAATTAATTACTAAAATTTTCAAAAAAATACAATCAAATCTTAAAATTTATTACAAAATTGCAATCGAATCCTAAAACTTTCAAAAAGTACAATCAAGTTTTAAAACTTGTCATGAATGAGTTCTAAAATTTTCAAAAAAAGTGTTATCAATGGAAGGATTTGATTTGATCAATTTGATAAATTTTATAACTTAATTGCATTTTTTAAAAGATGTAAGATTTGATTGCACTTTTATAATAAGTTTTAGGACTTAAATGCACTTTTTGAAAGTTTTATGACTAAATTGCACTTTGTTGACAAGTTTTATGACTTCTAATGCACTTATCCCATTTTATTTTATTTTATTTTAGAGAATTGTTCATGAAACATAATTTGTAACTCAAAAAACCTGCATTTATTATAAATATCGAGGCAATCTCTCTTATAATTGTAGCTCAATACTTATAGTGAAAATATTTCTTAATGCGGTACCGTGATTTTTCTTTTCTATTCCAAAGGGATTTCCACGTAAAAATACTTCGCACATCTTCTTCTCTGATTTCTCGCCTTTTACATTTAACGTTCCTAACAAGAAATTCAATGTAAAATATATCAACAAAAAAATTAGCAAGATCAACCACAAAGCGTTTTGGGACCAGCGAGAAAGTTGAGAGCTCGATCGTAGAAACAAAGAAAAGAAAAAGATTGGCAAGTTTTTTCTGTTTTGGTCGGTGGTCCCAGGTTTGACTTGTTTTAATGACAATCCCCATGTGGATTTTTCTTCTCTTAATTTGAGATAAATTGCTTACATGGATATTTCACGTGTCATTTTTTTTTACTTAACGGATTAAAAGCCACGTTAGCATATTCCCTTAACTCTAGCTAACATAAGGATGGCATTGAACATTTCTAGATTGTTTAGGGACTAGATTAAATATTTACCAATATTTCAAGGACCAAATTGATCAAGTTGAAAGTTTAAGGATGAAATTACATATTGACTCAAAATTCATAAGCAATTTTATGTCATTTTCCCTACTATTAATGTGCTTGGCAAATAGTAGATGTTCTTATTGCCTATGTACGAGGAAGTTTTTCTAACGGTATGTCATTAACTTATTATGTGTGAATTAGATGTACGTAACACTGATGGATTAATGGGTGCATTTTATAAGATCGGTTTAAAGAACCGTTGACGATGTACTCTGACCTTCTGTCTACTCAACGGGATTTAGTCTAGGGGTATGCAAGGTGGACCACCCAAACCGAGAACTGTTCAAATCGGACCGGATCGGTTAGTTTAGTTCAGTTCAGTTCTTGGAAGTATCGGTCCGATTTCCAATTCTTAAAAGTGAAACCGGTGTTTTGGTGGTCCGGTTCCTAGTTCCATTAGACCGAGTTGGAACCAACGTTGTCACTTTATTGTCATTTCCGTCAATATCTTAAGAATTATTACTCCTCCTTGTTGTGCACAACTACTCTTTAGTGGAAAAAATGGTTGTTTCTATTAGATTGGACGGGAACCAATGGTCTAGTCCAAATCCTGATCCTAGGACCAAACGGTTTGATAAGCTATTCCCAATTTTGGAAACTAGTCCTTCCGGTCCGGTTTCAAGGTAAAATCGGACCGAACTAGGAACAGATCACCCTTGATTTAGTCCACTAAATCCCAAGAAAAAACCTAACATTTTACACCTAGGACAGAAATAAAATGAAGTTTTAAACGTTTGAAAAAACTCGATATTTCACCTGAGACAAAAGGACAGCACGACATTTGAAACAAATGTAAGAAGCTTAACTTTTCATTTGCGGCACAAAAATGACCCTTGTTACAAATTTTGTTTTTTCTAAATGTTAAATCGTCACGGGTCATCTTGCATGGTCCATTGAGCTCTTGTGCATAGCGAACAAGTTTAATCAGGACAAGAATAGACGTTATCTAGGTACAGAAAGGTAAGAAATTTGATAATAAAAATATAAATTTAGATTTGGTAATATAGATTATAAATTACAAAAGTCTGTCATCCCTTGTCTGTATTGCTTGCGAAGGTTGTTGATTTCGAGCAAAATATGCCTGTATTGTATTGCTTGGCCAGATTGTCTGATTACTAGTGCAGCTTTGTGGATTTGAATGCCCAGAATCATAAGAAACAAGTGACTCCTCCGTCCTACACATTATTAGAACAAGATCAAGTTGGTCAGTATACTGTGGATTAAAGAGGGTCAAAAGTAACTCTTTTTACTTGCCAAAACTTGGGACAATGATCAGTACCTATATTTTAGAGAAAATCCTAAATAAGGACATAAAGTGGACATTGTTTCAAATAAGGGCTCAAAGTACTATTATTTTCTCAAATAAGAGCCTAATATGGATTTTGTTTCAAACAAGAGATAATGGTCTAAAGTGGATATTATTTCAAATAAGAGTTCGAAATTTTCTCAAATAAGGGCATGAGGTTGACCTTATTTCAAATAAAGGCCTGAGGTGCATATATTTGTTTTAAAAAAGAGCGGTGGGGCAACGACGAAGGCTGGTGCTTAGGGAAGGGCCTGCAATCTTGGCCATTTGGGGACACTGGGCGAGGGTTGCCAAGCCTGCATGATGACGGATGACCTTCAAGTAGACCAGGCAAGGGGGCGAACCCTCATCTATATTTGGGAGATGGCTGCCACCCTATCCCATCTCTAGTAGGCCCTCGCCTCTAGTTGGCCAAGGTTGCCAGCCCTCCCCCAAGCATCAACGATCTCGTTGGCCCTTGCCACCAGCCCACCGCCGATGGGTCGGCTCCCTCCCACCTATGTTTTCTTTTTTTAATTTTAATCTAATTTATTTAATTTAATTTATATTTGGATGAAAATACCCTTAATCAATTGGATTTTTTTTTTCAGGCCGACAAGGTTAGACCCTTATTTGATAAAACGATGACACTTCATGCCTTTATTTAGAGTTTTCCCCATATTATATCGGATGTTTGATCTTATCCTTTAAACTTTAATTTTGGCTGATTTTGTCCTCGTTGTCTTTTTTATATGACCATTTCTGTCTTTTAGGCTGACTTGGTCCGATTGGCATCCAACAATCCATCCGACTTAGCCGCTGGACCTCTGTTTGTTGTCGTGGCTATACATGTCATTGCACAATCAGCAAAAATTGAAAAAAAAATTAATAATTAGAAAATTTAAAAAACTCGCCGACCACATCTGATTTTTGTAGGTAGTGGTCGAATCTGCATAATACAATATTTGGGTAGCGGATATCAGTGTCATTCTGTAATGTCAAGGTCTCCTTAAAGGGGAACTTTAAAATGCACATGTTGGAAACTTCATTGTAGCCGAACTTCCAGTAATTCGGACACTAAAAGAAGGTCATTATCCAATGTTCACAGTCACGTTCTTAATGCCTAGCGACTTGAGAGGGGATAATTATTAAAAAGTTTTAAACCTTTGTATACTTTTTTTTTCATATTTATTTTACAACTTTGGGCCGGCAATGTCGTCGATTGACCCTCGCAAGCCATGACACCCTTGCTGGCCATAGGTGAAGAGCACAATCGAAAGTCTTAAGACTGAATTAACACGAGTGTAATTGCATGGTGTTGTCTTGCTGTCATGCCCAATAATAGACGTTTTGGGTTTGCATATATTTAGAGAAAGAGGAAGAGGAGGTGCATAAATAGATAAACTGAAATTCCATATGGATTGGAAGGAGGATGCAAACGTGTTTATTGCAACTCAAATTACCATCTAACCTCGGAAAATCTTCCCAAACAGTAGATGAAGGACGGATCAAGAATTGCGTGACAATTTATAGTGAAATTCTCGGGTAAGTGAAAAGGACAGCGAGAAAGAAAGAAAGAAAGACAGAGAGCTTGACCCGTTAAGGAAGTTGCCGTGAAGAATCCTTGTTAATAGGAATTTCTGAATGGCATCCAAATTTTATGTTGAAATTCGTCCAGTACGGAAATCTTATAAAAATGATTGTAAAATGACAATTTTATCGTGGGTGATGATACTTCATGATATCCGTGTCCCTCTAGATTACAACCCAATGAAAGTGGACAGCTTCTCCATGCTTGCAAAGTCAAAAATTACGGCCTCTAAATCACGTCCTTTTGCGTCCGACAATTCCAGGTCTCTGAATTGTCCTTTTAAATCCATCTGATTACTCTCTAGACCTCGGTGGATATGGGCCCGGTGGTGCTGGCATTGACAATGGGCACAGGGACAGTACCATCAATGGCCGGCCAGCCCTCGAATGTCTCGCGCACCTACACGCCATTGCGCATGATCGGATAACGTCAATGGACATGAGAAATAACGTCATCCCCTCTAGAGGGCCCCGACCCCCCTTCTTTCCCCTAAAAAAAGTAGGTATGTATATATGGGTACACACCTTAGTCTTTATGCACTTCTCACAGCCGACACTCAAAAACACCAATTTGAACATATTCGAAACACACTTCACCATTCTTGTACATTCGCCTTGCTCTTGCATCTCCATCTCTCTTCCTTTGTTTTTACCCCGAATTTATACACAATCAAGAATGCTAAATTTTGTGCCAAATCAATGGAACAACATTGACCCCATCATCACCTTCAGGGGACGCCGGATTCTCCATTCGACACCCACCCCATCACCATATTTCTCACCATCTTCACGCTCCTTCTCCATTGCTTCTTGTCCCTTCCACTTGTTGCCCATCTGCCGGTCTTTCGTACCCCTGGCGGTGCCCTCATCTTTCCCTTTCTCAGGGTATTTTCCATCCTCTCTGTAGCTTTCCTCATGTCCTTGTTGTTCCAGGGGCTCTCCTTCTTTCTCATCTATCTGCCGTTGTTGATGATGCTCTTCCTGACTCACTTGCGGGGTCTTCTTCAGAAGCTCAAGCAAAAGATCTTAGTAGCCGCATTTGTCCGTATGTTTGGCCACCGAGGAGGAGCCCTTCTGCCACGCACGGTTGCCGACACACGTTGATTTGCAGTGTACTGGTTGCTGTAAATAACTAGTCATGTCGAGAAAATATTTAGCGATTTGTGGACGCAACGTGTGCTTATTTCCTAAACCACTGAATATTTTCTTAGGTCGATGGCACAAGGAGAAATGAAGGAAAGAGTTTTTTTGTGTATTGAAGGTTAAGGATTTGGGGTAGTGTAGTGTGATAGACTGGTGGAGGACACTTGTCTGCCTGAAAGAGCATAAATTTTCTTGAATTTTGAGTTGTCTCGTGATTATAGCTTCATTGAGAGGCTCGAATTGCCAAGTTATTTGTTCTGTCCTGAAGGGGAGTCTACTATAATCTCAGGGATAGTTGTTTGGATAAAGCATTGAGTCATATCAATAGCCCACACCACACATACTGGATTTCTTTGTATTATTAGATGTGCTACGTTGATTGTCTATGTAATTTCTTTTCACTGTTGGATTACCCATCTTCGTATTTATAGTAATATCCAGTGTCTTGTCTATTGTAACCCGATGAATGACTCTTCGAAAGGGGGAAGAAAGTCCTAACATTTTGAATGCTTTTCGATAGTGAAGTCCGGTCGAGGTTGCTCCCATTGGTCATTCTTGCACGTTTAATTTGGCTACGATTCAAAATTTTGCGGCTTAGGTGCAAATCGGTGAGCATTTCGCTCTACATTATGGATTTTTCTGGGTTAATGTTGTTGAGAAAAACTCATAATTTTGATACTAACAAAACTTTCCAAAGTCTTAATCAAGTGATATTCTGGTATATACTGTGGAGGAAGACTTATGTGCTCATATATTCAGCAAAGTCTATCTATTACAGAAGGATCTATAAATAGATGCAACATCTCATTCTGTCAGGAATGCAAAACAAACCTCAAGGACTAGAACGAGGACATGAACCACAATGGCTACGAATTTCACATGCCTCATTTATATTGGTTTTGCTAATCAATCGATTGATAAAATCAATTATCAAGATAATTTCCAAATAAGGATGGAACACCTATGGAAACCTAAATTTTACTTATATAGGCGACCATAATCTAAAGGGATTCCATCTGTCTTCAATAGTTAGGAAATCTTTCCTTATTAAATCTGTCAAAGGAAGGAAAATGGAAGATAATCCTTCATGGTGATAGCCAATGGCTAGTTTTGGCTCAAGGGTATTTAAGGAGGATACACGGTCAATAGAAGATAGAGTGAATTTATAATTCCAAAATCTGATTCTATCTTTTCTTTGAATTGTCTCACAGAGTGCAAAAATAGAGTGATCTAGAGTGAATTGCAAAAATGAGGGACTTAGTGTGAGTTATACCACTAAGTATTTGCACTTAAGAACGTGTGATCATTTGTTGATCACATAGTAGAATTCAGCCTATTGGCTGATAGCGTGGAAGAGTGGATATAGGCTTGACAAAAGTCAAACCACTATAATATTGTTTACAATCTTCTCTTCCCTTACTATTTTTATTTTGATTGCATATAATAGAAGTCTACTTCATCCAGACAGACTCCAACTTTAAATTCCGCATCTATTACATGCAGACTTTATGTTGATCGATTTGGCATAAAAATTTATTTGCACCTATTTAACCCCCCTCTAGGTGTCTGTACTAGCAACCTCAATTGGTATTAGAGTCTCGTGCTTATTATTTTAAAGTGTTTTTACTCTAGAGCTAAAAATCATCTATGGCTAGTATTTCGGCACCAGGTTTGATTGAAGATCAAAGCAACACTCAACCATCATATTTTGATGGGAAAGAGTACAATATATGGAAAAACAAGATAAAAGCTTTTCTCAAATCAAAAGACCCTTAGGAACGGGACATCATTGAGAAAGGAATTGACCCCAACACTGAATTTGGAAAGGCCACGAAGAAGGATGATGGAAAATTTATAGAATCTTCCACCACTCTCTCAAAAGAAGAGCTGGCAAAAAGAGAAGAATTAGATGCAAAAGCAATTTACTCTCTTTATTGTGCTTTATCACCAAATGAATATAACCGAATTTCATCTTATGAAATAGCAAAAGAAGTTTGGGATAGGCTGCATGTTACTTATGAAGGAATAGACCGAGTAAAGGAAACCAAAGTCAATATTCTACTCGAGCAATATGAATCCTTCAAAATGAAACCAGGAGAGTCTATTGGAGATATATTTAGTAGATTTACTGAAATAGTAAATGGGTTTGCATATCAAGGACAACCAATCTTAGGACCCTTGAAAGTAAATAAGCTTCTAAGAGGCTTATTGAAGGACTGGAATAGCATCAAGACTTCTATCTAGGAAACATTGAGGATTTTACCTTATTTGTAGATGAACTCATTGGAACCTTGCAATCCTATGAGGTAGAACAACTGAATGATGAAGTTGAAATGAGAGGTAAGAAATCAATTGGTCTTAAATCTAACATTGATTATGATGATACAGATTTAGAAGATGAAATGAATGATGAGGAACTCACCCTATTGATCAAGAAAGTCAGAAAATTAAACAAGAAAGGAAAGAAGCTCAATGGCAAGAAACAATCTAGACAATCTAGACAAAGAAAAATTGTGGACGAAGAAGACTCATCCAAATATGTGACTTGCTTTGAATGTAAGAAAAATGGGCATATAAAACCAAATTGTCCTTTGCTGAAAAAGAAGAAAGGCAAGTATGAGAAATACAAGAAGGCATTGAAAGCTAAAACATGGAGTGACACAAAATGCGAGGAAAGCAAAGATGAATATGGTAATATCTATTTGATGGTACACTTAGACTCAGACTTAGATTCTAGAGTAGACTCAGAATCCGATCCAGACTCAAACAAGGAAGTCAAGGTAAGTCATTCTGAAATACCTATTAAAGTTTCTAATTATATTAATGAGCTTTGTTTAAACTTAAAATCCACTCTTTAGAGGATCTCTGAACTAAAAAGGAAAATTCCCAATTGAGACAACAAAATCTTTCTAAAAAAGAAAAGTTTGAAAATCTGCAAAAAGAACTTTTAGAAACAAAAAAAATTGTGATTCTCTTTTGAAAGAAAATGAATCTTTTAAAAAGGAGTTTTTGGATATTACAACAAAATTTTCAAATGGCTCAAAAACATTACAACATATACTTTCCATTCAAATTCCTTATTATAACAAGTCTAGACTTGGATATAATAAGGAAAGTGAGTCATTGATAAACTTTCCAAAGATTAAGTAGAGACTCGGACAAAGACCTCATCGACAAGCCTACAAAAATCATTTCCAAAAGAATTTTATAAAACTTGTTTGTGACATCCTAAAATTTGAACCCTTTGAGGGAGGAATGAATGTTAATTTCGCCAATGCATTGTTGGTTAATCTTACTCGGAATCGATCACTCTAAGGATACTAACCTTGAGGGTAAAGGCTAATAAGGACAGAACTCATGCAACTTAAGAACTTGACCTGGGAAAACGACTCGACCATGAGACTTGTGTAAAGATGATCTTGTAGTTATGTAGGATGATTTCAAGGACAACTAGAAGTCAATTTGTGGACAGAAATAATGGGACGACGGGTGATTCCGTCCACTGTTATCGAACCCGCGAATAGTCCTATGCCGAGCCTTGATAATCGTGTACTTTGAAATAAGAATACATCATTCGCAATTTCATGTAGTCAAGGACGTCCATGTGTCGAGAAGTCTTGAACATGATTTGGCACGAGTTGGTTATGCGTGAATCTTTGAAGCCGCCTATCAGTCTAAGTAGTACCAAAATGGCATTTGGACAAAATTGACATGGCATGAGAATCCAAAATTGGACTTCAATTTTCAGGAACATTTGGGATGGACTTTTAGACGATGATTTTTAGACAGTTGATGGTGCCAATTAAGTCAAGTATTTGGAAAAAGGGGTTTACGGATCGAAGAAACGAACCTACGAGGACTTGGGCCGGGCAAGACCAGTGTGAGCCTCATGCCCAAGGTGGGATAACCATTGTGGTAGACCCAAGGCAAGCAAGTGTGCCCGTTGGACCCAACCGACCATTTACCTTTTTGAGCCCATTGTCTAACCTCGAGCCGTTTTGAGCCCAACAAATTCCCGAGCCTATTCATATTCATTTTCTAGCCCGTTTCTTAAGCCCGCCCTTCATTTTCAGCCCAAGGGCAGTTTGGGAAATGTGCAAGGTGGAAATGACCATTTTGCCTTTCAATATTTTGAGGAAAAGTCAATAGAAAAGAGAGAAGATGATGTCATCTTTCTTGGGAGTTGAAGCTAGCATTCAATGACCTTGATGAGGCTTATATTCAGCCCTCATTTCACTCTCTCTCTCTCTCCTCTTTCAGCCCAAGCAAAACCGCACACTTCTCTCCTTATTTTCCTTTCCTTCCTACGCAGTTTCAACTTCTGACCTTCCTCCGAAAATCGAGTTTTTCATGGCATTCCCATGTGAATCACGTCCCATGCCATCTACCATCGTGTTCAAAATAGAAAACACATTCAGATGGCGTCAGCTGTTTGCCGGTCGGAACCGCTGACCGACCCACTGGCCAGCCAGAAGCAGGTTATTGCCGGACCGCCTACTATAAAGACTAGTTCCGCCAGTTCTGCCTTTTCCCCTATTTTTCTCCCATTTCGACCAAATCATCGCCTATCCTAGCCACTAGCATTTCCCCCTCAACCCCCAGGTACCGCGGTCACAAGCTAACAGCTTGTCGGAGCTCCGGCCAAGTCGTTTTGCTCCAATTAGCCTTTGTCCTCCTCTTGTAGTGTTGTTTTTTGATGTTCAATGGGTGTACAGAGGTTGTTGCTGCTGTGTTCAACCTAGGACCACCTTGGAGTGTCATGGGAGAGGTCCCTAAATATCGGATTCATTGCCACCGCCGCGTTCGTGTCGCCGGCCGCTTAACAGGTAAGTTTAGCCCCTATTTCTTTGTTAGTGCCTAAACTTGCTTAGGTTTGGTTTAGTTAGTGTTAATGTTTGTTTAGAAAGTTTAATTAAGTTATATTAGTCCTAAGATAGGTGGTTAAGATTATATTAGCTTAATCTTGCTTAATTATGCTTAATTGCATGTTATGTATTAATTAAGCATGTTTTGCTTTAATTGCTTGATTAATTTGATTAATTGTTTTAATTTTTAAATTCTGAAATTTTACTATTCATAGTGCACTGTTCACGATATTGTTTTACGTCATTGTTCATAGTACTGTTCACAACACTGTTCATAGCACTATTCATATGGAAGTGAAATTGTGCATAATTTCATGTGCCTTGGTCATGTGAAGTGAATTGGATGTGGTATTAAATGAACATCCACTTGAATTGTGTGATTTTCATAAAAGAAAGGGGCACCGGAAATGGACTACCTTCATGAAAAAGAAAATGGTTTGTTCGAGGGACACCAAAAATGACTACCTTTATAAGAAGGAAAATGGTTTGTGCGAGGGACACTAGAAATAGATCGCTTTTATGAGAAATGATTTGAGGTTTTATATGCAAGCATGTGTGCATTGATTAATGCTCAAAGATAATAAGTGGATTGTGATGGTATGCTTGTGTGATCATTAAGTTCAACTTGCCGCCCCTGCCAAAGTTCGGGGGTGATAGTCCTATTTATCGAAAACCCAGCCGGGGTCCGGATGCGAGTCGCGGTAGAGGCTGGGCCCATGCTCCTTCAAAATGCCATCTTGGGCAAGGGTCCCTTGACGTCACCGTGCCTCATGAGGGAGGGCAATGCCTAGCTATGCTAGTAGACACCGGCAGGAGTTCGGTTGTAGCCCTGTGGGATACATGTGTGGATACAAGAGCGTATGTGTGACGTCCTGAATTTTCCGACCTGTGAGGATTTTATGAGTGCGTAGTCATCAATGCACTGCTAGTCGGTCTCGCTCTGAATTGATCACTCAAGAGCTACTAACCAAAGGGGAAATGCTATTAAAGACTTCGCGGACGCGCGATTCTTGAAAAAGCCACCCGTTAGTATGAGACACGCTAGAGCTGCGATTGATTGACTTGGCCACGATTTCTATCCAAATTCGGATATTGGACTTTTCGGACGTCGCAATTAATTATTGGACTTTGGCCTTGTTATTTTCTAATTTTTCGGGTTCTCATAGACGTAGGACGTAGGACCGCCACGATAAATTTCGGACCCGAGACCCCGTTGTTTTTCCTTTTGTCTTATCTCTCTCTCTCTCTCGTCCTTTTTCTCTCTCCTCTATCCCTTTCTCTTTCTTCCCGTTCTGCGCACCCATCCCCTCCCTCTTTATCCGCTGCCCTCCTGTCCCTTCCTCTCTCTCTCCTAGTTTGACTTTTCAAACTCCCCTCTCTCTCTCTCTCTCTCTCTCTCTCTCTCTCCTCCCGTCGCCTTCGTCGACGCGGCTGCTCCCTCTCCTCTCTTTTTCGCTTGGCCGACGAAGGAACCGCTGCCGCCTGGTCGCGCGCGCCGCCGCCTAGCCGGCCACCACCGCAGCTCCGCCACCGCCCTCGCTCGCTACTAGGACGCCGGCGAGCCACCGTCCGCCGGTTTCGAAGCCGCCCGGCCTCATCCAGGCTTCTATCTCCTCCTCCGCCGCGTCCGGTTTCGACCGAGCTGGCCCCTCCGTCGTCGGCCGTTTGCCTAGCACCGCCGTGAGCCGCGACGAGCCACCCCGACGCCAACTCCTCCTCCCCTCTCCGGTTTCCTTCTCTCCCGGTTCCGAGTCGGGCTTCGTCGTCGCCGCCGCCGCCGTCCTCCTCTCCGCCGCCGTGACAGATTCGTCGGCTAGCACCGGAGGCCGCCGTCGACCGCCCGTTCTTGTCCAGCCGACCGCCCATCCTCCTCTCTCTCCCTTGTGCTTGGTTCTAATCGGTCGAAGCAACTGCTGTTGCTGCTGTCCTAGCCTCCGGCCGCCGCTAGCCGCCGCCCTGGACCGTCGTCCGCCGCCCCTAGCCGATCGGAGAGCCACCCCCAGCTGGCCCCGAGCTGCTGGCCGCCTCCTTCTTCCCCGGTTCTCTCCTTGGCCGAGCGGACAGCGGGCCTCCGGCCAAGATCCGGCCGCCGTGTCGTCTGTCTCGACACCCCGAAGGCACCCATGCGACCGCCTCGTCGTCCCCATCGCAACCGCGCCTTTGCCGTCATTAACCGGTAAGTTTCCGCTCTAAACCCTTGTTTAGCGTGTTAATCTCATTTAGGGTTAGTTTAGTTAGATTAATTGGGATTAGGTGGTTAGTTATGGGTATTTTGGCTAATTGAGGTTAATGGGGGTTAATTAGTGACTAATGGTAATTTTAGTTAATTATGAATTTATTTTATTATTTATATTTATTTATTCCGAAATTAATATAATATTGTTTTATTATTAGTTTGATAATAATAAATTACATTGTTGGTAATTGTTGTGCTCAGTGATGGTTGATTGGGATAATTCCCCGGGTTTGGATTAATTACTTTTCGATAAGTAATTGTGATAATTAGTGATTTACGGTAATTATTGGTCGTCGCATTATTGTGAGACAAATATTGTCTGAGGCAATAATTGATTGATTTGCTGATTGCTTATTTGTGCCTTATTGATTGAAGCACATTTATTCCGGAAATTACGTGGTATTTCCTTATGAAACTGATTGATTATTGGATTATCGCAATGTGGCGATTCATGGATAATATGTGGAATACTTACTGCTTCATATGTGGACCTCATGCATGTCTTGTGCGGATTATGACGTGTGTTTATGAGTTCACTTGTGCCCTGAGGTGTGTTTACACGGGGAGCCCTGAGGTGTGTTTACACGGGGAGACAGAAGAGACCGTGCCCTGATGCGTGTTTACGTGGGGAAAAGGTAGAGCCCTGAGGTGTGTTTACATGGGGAGGCAAAGTGATTGTGCCCTGATGCGTGTTTACGCGGGAAAAAGGTAGAGCCATGAGGTGTGTTTACACGGGGAGGCAGAGTGATTGTGCCCTGATGCGTGTTTACGCGGGGAAAAGGTAGAGCCCTGAGGTGTGTTTGTTTGCACGGGGAGGCAGAGGAGATTGTGCCCTGAGGTGTGTTTACACGGGGAAAAGGTAGAGCCCTGAGGTGTATTTGTTTACACGGGGAGATAGATGAGATTGTGCCCTGAAGTGTGTTTACACGAGGAAGCAAACGTGATTGTGCCTTGATGCAAATTTTACACGGGTATGTGTACAATTGGAACAAGCCTGACTGTTGGGTGCATAAAGGGCATGTGTTGTGTTCTGACTGTGTGGTAGCCTGTACACGTGTGTTGTGTACCGTGCATGGTATGTGAAACGATTTGATTGTTATTTGTTCTCGTGAGGAACGTGTCTGTCAGGTACACAATGCTCGGTTATACCCGGTAGACCGCCAACTTTTGGGTTGTGCCGTGACCCGAGGGGTCGTAATGATTAGAACATGCTTAATTGCGGTATGCGTGGAATGCATCTCTTGTATTATGATTATGCGATTATATGTTTGCCCTATATTTGGCACGTGTGGTTACTATCGTGCAAGGTAGGTACAGCTGCAAGGTAAGACTGTTTGTGATTAGATGGTTTGTGATTGGATGTCTTTATGAGAGCCACGCCTGTTAAGTACCCCTGAGGTGGATTGGTGCCCTAACCGAGGCTTAGCGCCCGAACTTACTGAGATTTTATCTCACTGGTTATTGTATAACCATTTTCAGGTCCGTTGGATGAAGAATCGGCACGTGTTGCGATTCGTGGGCTTTGGCGAAAGAAGTAGATTAACCCTGACCTTGTTGGTGTCATTGGCTCAATAGGGAGATGCTCGTGATAAGGGCTTGTACTTGTAAACTTCATAGGGTTAATCATTAGATCAATAAAGCTGTACTGTTGATGGTGTTTTCTGATTGACTTTCTTGACTATCCCGATTGCTACGTGGTACGGGGATTATTTATTGCTTCCGCATGTGTTTAATGGAAAGATAAAAATAATGGTCAGCGACGCTCGAATGACCGAAAGAGAGAAAGGGGATCGTCGCGTGCTCGAGGGTCGGGGCGTGACAGTATGAGAAACATGGTATCATTGGTTCCGATTATGTATGAGGTGATTGCATCATTTATTGCCATGCCCCAACTCTCGAGCACGCGGCAACCTCTGTTCTCTCGTAGTTATTCAGATGCGACATCTTAGGACGCATCGCCGACCATTATTTTTATCTTGTAATTATGTACATGTGGAAGTGAATTACAATCCCCTAGTCAACTACAAAAGCAGGGATAGCAGGAAAACCCAACAAAAATACATTCAAAAGTATTGTTTTATTTATCTATCGATTAACCCTAGGAAGTTTACAAATACAAGCCCTTACCGAGGGCATCTTCCTAACAAGCCAATAAAACCAACAAGCCAATGTTATTCTACTCCCTTCAAATACGACCATGAATCATAACATGCGTCGATTCTCCATCCTACAAACCCGAAAATGGTTAACCACGACGGGTTGAGATAAACTCAGCAAGTTAAAGCCCTAAGTCCCGGTTAGGAACTTTGCTCATTTCAGGAGTTTAACATACAACCTAATCCATCAGAAGCAACATCACTTTAGAGAAAATGACAGCAGAAGACAATTTAATAAACAGGTGCAATCACAGGCGACCCTAGCTAGCCTTGGCACACGCAACATGCAGAACTGTCATTTAAATCATCATGACATTAAGAGGCATGCAAATAATCATAGCATTACACATCTTTCTTATGTCTCACATCCACATGCTCCGATTATTATGACCCCTCTCCCTTGGGCCATGACACAACCTTATGGTTGACGATTCTTGGCCAAGCCAGCTTCGTCCTCTTTACCTCGAGACACGACGACGTTAAGGGTTTACTCCCAAGATAACATTCCCAAAGGAGCATAGGACCTATCCACTACCGCAGTCCCACAAAGAACCCCTCCTTGTCAGGCATTCGACCGAAGTCAAGCGACCAAATGGCCACGACACAACCCCATAAGGATTGGTAGTCATTTGGCAACACCAGAGTCTCCTCTTAATGTGATAATGCAACACATCATCAAACAATCTGTTCTTTTCTTTGTTCTCTCGTGAATGCACATACAATTCATGCTCATGCAACGTGCTATTGCAGTTGACACACGTATAATGTCATGCAGTACAATCCAATCACTCGTGAAGATTACGACAAATCGAAATTCAATTCCAACCAATCAACAACCACATACATTCTCTAATTCTTGGGAATAATCAACAATTTACACTTCAATAAGCCTTAATAATAAAAAACACACAATTTGAAACCAAAATTTGCTTCTGTATGAACAGTGCCGTGAACAATAAATTCGTTCGAAATTAAATAAATAAATAAACTTAACCATGGTTAATCAATTAACTCAACCCTAGTTAATCTAACATAACCATGATTAACTTTTAACCTTGATTACTTTTAAAACTAACCATAGTTACTTTAATTAACCAAATATACTTTATTACTAACTATGGTCAATTAAGTAAACCTAGTTAGCCTTAATTAACCAGCCTAATAAACCAATCAAGCTTAATTAAACACAAACACACAAATACACTAATTAACCCCTAAACAAGGATTATAAAATTAACTTACTTGGGTCGGAAATCTGGCGACATTGGCGAGTAGAGGGAGACGAGGGCTATGAGGGGTAAGCTTGAAGATGACAACGGATGACAAACGGTGGCCGAAACGGGCCAAAACAGCCCCCGGACCACTATTCACACGCAAGGGAGCTGCTAGGCGAAAATGGAAAAAACGGGCGGCTGGCGACGACCAGGGGTAGCTAGTGGTGTGTGGTTGGCTCCCTGACTTCCATGGCTACACTTTGGGCTATGGTGGTGGCTTCGATGATGGCGACAAGGCTAGATTCTGGCGAAAAAACATAAAACACGACAAGAAAAGGAAGAGAGAGGAAAGAGACGCGGCTTGGTGGCCACGGATGGGCAGCACCACAGCGGCACGGTGGCTCCAAAATAGAGGCAAGATGGCCAAAATGGCGGGTGAGGGCGGTCCGGTTGGTCAAGGGGGCATCCAAAGGGAAGAACCATGGAGAAACAAGAGGAAAAGAGAGAAAATGAGGGAGAAAAGGGAGGGCTGGAGGGGCCGAACGTGGGAGTGGGCAGCAACCTTAAGGAGGGAGGGAGCGAGGGAGCGAGGGAGAGGGAGAGGGAGAGGGAGAGGGAGAGGGGAGGGAAATTACCTTCTAAAACCTCACTTCTCTTAATCAATTTCCTTGACTTTCTTGGCTTTTGTCCTTCAACACTAAATGAACTTCTAAAAAGGGCAATATAGTAATTTCTCAAAGTATAGTATACCTTACTATACGCGTATATGGGCCAAGATTCCATATGGGCTAGAAGAAAATTGGTTTGGGTTCAAATTGAAGAGAAACGTGCTAGAAAAAGCTAATGAGCTCAAATGCTTGAAAATGGGCTTCCATGGGCCCACTTGGCTAGCTTGGGCCCACATGGCCGACCCCTCAAAGACGCAAGGCCCATTGGGCCTCCGATCGATCCAATTCCTCTTGGTTCCAATTTTTCAGCCCGTTGAATCTTTTTTCAATAATTCTCGAGATGGGTCGAAATTTATAATGTTACAACTCTTCCCCACTCGAAATTTGCAAGACTTTCGGCATCCTTAAACCAATGCCAAATGTCTCATCATGATCACATTAAGCCCAAATCATCCTCTTTTTCCCAAGTCGTTGTGTGAGATGCAAATTCTTTTTCTTTTTCTAACGGCTATTTTTTTTTTTTTTGCGGGATATGGCATACCGGGTAAGGTTGCATGCGAACCGACCGTATGATTGTTGGTTGCATAATGTTTTTTGTCAAATGTCCTTTTGCAATGTTGCCAAACAACTTCCCATGATGCCAAATCACCTTTGATCATGCCCAAATCATCTTTGGTTCCAAAAGGCCAAGTACATATCCACTTTTGCAAAGATAAAATTTGCAAAAAGTTGGTTTTTCTTTTTTCTTTTTTTTTTTCCACACGGCTGTTGACATCCGAATTTTTGTTCAAATGCTTTAAATGTCCATCTATTTTGCATATATATATGTGTATTAATTTCTAGAAAAGATGATCTTTTTTAACACAAAAAAAAAAATCCAATGGGCTGGCTTAGCCTAGCCCATCCTCTACTTGCCCATCTTTTTTTTCATTTCCCTCCAGCAGCCCATCTTCCCTCTTTTCTTCTCATCAGCCCAGCCCCATTCCTCCTCTTTTTCCTTTCTTCCTGCACGTGAACAGAAGCATGCAGCAAAAACGCATAGGCAACAAGCGACGACGTGGTGCGGCCCCCTCGGACCCTAATGTCAGCCACGTGTGACGGAAACGGTTAGAGAGCAGGAGGGAGAATCGGGAGGACGGTTTCCGGTTTTTTTTGGTGGCGAAAAGTTAGAGAAGGGGGAGAGAGGTCGACGATTTTCGGACGGAGGGGAGGAGAAAAACGGGGGAGCAGATCTGAAGACAAGGGGGCGGTTTTTGGAGAGGATGGCAAGAGAGAGCTAAGAAACGGAGTAGAAAGAAAAGAAAAAGAAAGGTGAGCAAGAAAACCAGAAAAAGGAGATGGAGAAAAACAAAAGACTGGTTTCTGGGTTTTGAGAAAAAGAGAAAAACGCAGAAGGAGGAAGCTGGTTTTTTTGGGTTTTGAGAGTGGATCCGAGAGAAAGCTTGAGGAAGAGAACTGCGCGAGAGAGGAGAGAGCTCGGGGATCTTCTTACAGAGGCAGCGGTTTTCTTCTTCTTCTTCGAAAGGAGAGCGAGAGTGAAAGCCACATAGAGAGATCTGGATCTGAAGACTGAGAGAGAGATCCCAGAACGTTGAAGCGAGAACCACGAGTGCGAAAACCTGTCCGGCGACCACTACGCCGGAGTCTTGGCCGGCGGTGCAACGTTCCCCTTCCTCGACATATCGTTCCAGGTCAGTTTCGTGTCCTTGCTTTCTCTAGTCTTGAAATCGTTTGGACCTGAGGATCCCGGCTCGGAGGCGACCGGACTAAGTCCGATATACCTAGAGATCGCTCTCTGTTCACCGTCGCCAAGTCGGGTAGGACCACCTCCGGCGAGCAAACTCATCTTCTCCTCCGCCCTGAGTCACTCCGTTTCGGCCTTGTCATTGGGCACGCCGAGCCGGAGCTCGCGACCCTACGGGTCACGCGAGCTCCGGTCAACTTCGCATCTTGTCCTTGCATCTTTGTGTGGTTGGCTTTCATGAGTCCCGGCGCGCGTCCTCTGTCGGTTCGTTCGTTCTTCAACGGATGTCCGAATGCTCAATATAATGTCTCAGTGTTGTTGTAAAAATGATAACGAAGTTTGGTTTGTTTCCGTGAAAGCATGTCATGACCTGCTTAACGTGTTTTCATTGACTTGAAATGTCTCTTGGTTGATGCGAGATGAACTCGACGCCAAAGTGTGGGTTCATCGACTCGCCACATCACTCCTAGTTAAATGCCCGAAACCTGTTTGATAAAATGTCTAACCGAGATCCGGAAATTTTTTTAGGTTTGTCTCTGTGGTGTTGTCTTAATTTGAGTTTTATCCTTTTATTGCGTTGCTTTCTTATGCTGATGTTGATGGTCTTTCGGATCAGTGAGCGCGAGTTGCGGCTATTCGATCTCGCTGGGAGGAGACATCCGGAGGTTGAAGACGACCTGGGAAGGGGAAGCTGCAGCAGGGGAAAAAGACAAACAAAATAAGGAAAGAGACAAAAAGTGAAGAAAGAAGAATTAAAAAAAAAAAAAAAAAAAAGAAAATCGAAATTAAAAGAAAAAGAAAAAAAGTGGCTGAAAATAAAATGAAAATGGGCCGGGGCTGAGAATTTTTGAATGGGCTAGGTCTGAATGTGGGCCGTTTGTTGGTGTGGGTTGAAATTTTAGAAATAGGGAAACAGGCTTTTTATTTTTTATTTTATTGTCGATGGGCTATTTAAAGTATTTTTCGACTAGATTGTTCGACCAGCTCGGTCATTGCCTCGGCCCGGACCGATAGGGTCCGGGTTGGTTTAGTAGGGCCGGGTCACCCGACCTCGCTCCGAATCACTTTTTTAAAAATAAAAAAAAATAAAAATCAGAAATTTCAGAAAATTGAAAAAATCTTAAAAATCTTAAAATTTTTCGAAAAATCATCAAAAATTTAAAAATGTTTTTTTAATTTCAGAAAGGTTTTAAAAATTTAATTTAATTTAATTTAATTTAATTTTTTCAAATATTCGAAAATTCCAAAAAATTAGAAAATTCCAAAAAGATTAATAAATGTTATTTTTTGAAAAATCGGAAAAACCAAAAAATATTAAAAATCTTGAAATCTTGTTTTATTTAATTTCGAAAAATTTGAAAATATTTGAAAATATTTAAAAATTCAGAAAATTCAGAAAAATTGCAAAAATTTTGAAAACCCTTAAAAAGAAAAATACAAAAATTGAATAAGCCTTTAGGGATCTCCAATAGTTTTTTTGTTTTATGTTATATTCCCATGCCTCGTTTCGTCGCGACTTTTGGATATTATCTCATTACTGTAGAACGGCTAGGATAAATCTTAGAATTTTCGAACAAGTTGCCAAGACTTCACTAATGCATGATCAAGTTAGGTATCGAAAGGACGTTAGTCACGTGATTAACGTAATCAAGTCCCCGACCCTAGACTTGATTGCGTAAAAAGTGAGACACGCTCCCATGTCTCACTTGGTTCTTAGTCGACCTCAATAGACTAGTGGCGACTCCTTAGTTAAAAACTTTCATGAATACCCAACGTCGCACAAAGTATGGGCTTGGAAGAACCCGAGTTAATGAAAAGCCATCGGCCCGAAATTAACAATACCCCTAAACCTATTATTTTCAAAAATTTTAGGTCGCAATAGCGGCTACTATCGCTTTCGGGATTCGAACTCCCGTTTTAGACCAACGGCTTCAACCCCGCATACCACTCGGCTAAAGGCGCCAACGGTGCCCAAAATTGCATTATTAATCAATTAACCCAACCTTAGTTAATCTAACCTAACCATGATTAACTTTTAACCTTGATTACTTTTAAAACTAACCATAGTTACTTTAATTAATTAACCTTAGTTACTTTATTACTAACTATGGTCAATTAACTAACTCGAGTGAGCCTTAATTATCTAGCCTAATCATCCAATCAAGCTTAATTAAACACAAACACACAAATACACTAATTAACCCTTAAACAAGGATTAGGAAATTAACTTACTTGGGTCGAAAATCCGGCGACATTGGCGCATAGTGGGGGATGAGGGCTACGAGGGGTAAGCTTGGGGACGACAACGGACGACAAACGGTGGCCGAAACGGGCCAAAATAGCAATCCTCGGAACATTGTTCATGCGCAAGGGAGCTGCTGGCGGACACGGCCAAAATGGGCGGCCGGTGGCGACCAAGGGTGGCCGACGGTGTGCGGCTGGCTCCCTGACTTTCGTGGCTACACTTTGGGTTGTGGTGGCAACTTCGGCGAGGGCGGCAAGGCTAGATTCCGGCGGGAAAATAGAAAACATAACAAGAAAAGGAAGAGGAAAGAGACGTGGCTTAGCGGCCATGGATGGGCGGCACCACAACGGCTCCAAAATATATGCAAGACGGCCAAGATAACATGTGAGGGAGGTCCGGTTGGTCAAGGGGGCATCCAAGGGTTAGAACCATGGAGAAAACAAGGGGAAAAGAGAAAATGAGGGAGAAAAGGGAGAGCTGGAGGGGCTGAACGTGGGAGTGGGTTGCAACCTTGGGGAGAGGGAGAGTAAGAAGCCAAGTCCAAATTCCCTTCCAAAACCTCACTTTCCTTCATCAATTTCCTTGACTTTTTTGGCCGTTGTCCTTTAACAATGAATGCATCTTCTAGAAAGGGCAAAATGGTAATTTCTCAAAGTATAATATACTTTACTATATGCGTATACGGGCCAAAATTCCAACGGGCTAGAAGAAAATCGGTTTGGGCTCAAATTGAAGAGAAACGAGTTAGAAAAAGTTAACGGTCTCAAACACTTGAAGTTAGGCTTACTTGGGCCCACTTGGCTAGCTTAGGCCTACGTGGCCGACCCCCTAAAGATGCAAGGCCCATTAGGCCTCCGATCGGTCCAATTCATCTAGGTTCCAATTTTCTAGCCCATTGAATCTTCTTCCGGTAATTTCCGGGATGGGTCGAAATTGAGGATGTTACAACTCTTCTCCCCTTAACTAAATTTCGTCCTCGAAATTTGCAAGACTTTCTGCATCCTTAAACCAATAGGGGTATTGATGCCTCATTGCATCCTTTTTTTCCCAAGTCGTTCATTCTGTCTCATAATGCTGTCAAACACCTTCAATCCTGCCAAACAACTTCCCGTTATGCTAAATCACCTCTGATCATGCCCAAATCATCTTTAGTTTATTTATCTACTTTTGCAAAGATGAAAGTTGCAAAAAGTTGGTTCTTCTTTTTACTTTTTTTTTCCACGTGGCTACTACCGCTTTCGGGATTCGAACTCCCATTTCGGACTAGCGGCTTCATCCCCGCATACCACTCGGCTAAAGGTGCCGATGGTGCCAAAAATTGCATGATTAATCAATTAACTCAACCTTAGTTAGTTTAACCTAACCATGATTAACTTTTAACCTTGATTACTTTTAAAACTAACCATAGTTGCTTTAATTAATTAACCTTAGTTACTTTATTATTAACTATGATCAATTAACTAACCCTAGTCAGCCTTAATTAACTAGCCTAATCAACCAATCAAGCTTAATTAAACACAAACACACAAATACATTAATTAACCCCTAAACAAAGATTAGAAAATTAACTTATTTGGGTTGGAAATCCGGCGACACCGGTGCATAAAGAGGGACGAGGGTTACTAGCGGTAAGCTCGGGGATGACAACGGATGACAAATGGTGGCCGAAATGGGCCAAAATAGCCCCCGGAACACTGTTCACGGGCAAGGGAGCTGCTGGTGGACACGGCCAAAATGGGCGGCCAGCGGTGACTAGGGGAGGCTAGCAATGTGCGGCGGTGATTTCTATGGCTATACGCTTTGGGCTGTGGTGGCGGCTCTAGCGAGGGCGGCAAGGCTGGATTTTGGCGGGAAAACTAAAACACAGCAAGAAAAGGAAGAGAGAGGAAAGAGACGCAGCTTGTTGGCCACGGATGGGCGGCACCACAGCGGCCCGGCGGCCCCAAACTAGATGCAAGACGACCAAGATGGCAGGTGAGGTTGGTCCAGATGGTCAATGGGGCATCTAAGGGGAAGAACCATAGAGAAAACAAGAGGAAAAGAGAGAAAATGAGAGAGAAAAGGGAGGGCTGGAGGGGCTGAACATGGAAGTGGGCTGCAACCTTGGGGAGAGAGAGAGAGAGAAAGCAAGACGCCAAGTCCAAATTCCCTTCCAAAACCTCACTTCCCTTCATTAATTTCCCTGACTTTCTTGGCTTTTGTCCTCCAACAATGAATGCACCTTCTAGAAAGGGCAAAATGGTAATTTCTCAAAGTATAGTATATCTTACTATATGCATATACAGGCCAAGATTCCATACGGGCTAGAAGAAAATCGGTTTGGGCTCAAATTGAAGAGAAACGGGCTAGAAAAAGCTAATGGGCTCAAAGGCTTGAAGTTGGGCTTCATTGGGCCCACTAGCTTAGCTTGGGCCAACGTGGCCGATCCCTCAAAGACGCAAGGCCCAATGGGCCTCCGATCGGTCCAATTCCTCTTGGTTCCAATTTTTCGGCCCGTTGAATCATTTTCCAATAATTCCCGAGATGGGTCGAAATTTAGGATATTACAATTTTTCCCCCCTTAACAAAATTTCATCTTCAAAATTTGTAAGCCTTTCTACATCCTTAAACCAATGGGGGTATTAATGCCTTATTGCATCCTCTTTTTCCCAAGTCATTCATTCTGCCTCATAATGCTATCAAACACCTTTAGTGCTGCCAAACAACTTCCCGTGATGCCAAATCACCTCTGATCATGCCGAAACCATCTTTGGTTCCAAAAGGCTGAATATCTGTCTATTTTTGCAAATATGAAAGTTGCAAAAAGTTCGTTCTTCTTTTTCCTTTTTTCCACGCGGCTCTTCGCCATTTCGGGATTCGAACTCCCGTTTCGAAGTAGCGGCTTCATCCCTGCACACCACTCGGCTAAAAGCACCGACGGTGCCCAAAATTGCATTGTTAATAAATTAACTCAACCCTAGTTAATCTAACCTAACCATGATTAACTTTTAACCTTGATTACTTTTAAAATTAACCATAGTTACTTTATTACTAACTATGATCAATTAACTAACCCTAGTCAGTCTTAATTAACTAGCCTAATAGACCAATCAAGCTTAATTAAACACAAACACACAAATACACTAATTAACCCCTAAACAAGATTAGGAAATTAACTTCCTTGGGTCGAAAATCCGACGACATCGGCGCGTAGAAGGGGACGAGGGCTACGAGGGGTAAGCTTGGGATGACAACGGACGACAAATGGTGGCCGAAACGGGCCAAAACAGCCCCTAGAACATTGTTCACGTGCAAGCGAGCTGTTGGGTAGAAACGGCCAAAACGGGTGGCCAGCAGCGACCAGGGGTGACCGGCGGTGTGTGGTTGGCTCCGTGACTTTTGTGGCTACACTTTGGGCTGTTGTGGTGGCTTTGGCTCCAGCGGCAAAGATGGATTTCGGCGGGAAAACCAATCAAGCTTAATTAAACACAAATACACTAATTAGGAAATTAACTTGCTTGGGTTGGAATCCGGCGATACCTGCGTGTAGAGGGGGATAAGGGCTATGATGGGTAAGCTTGTGGATGACAATGGACGACAAACGGTGGTCCAAACGGGCCAAAACAGCCCCCGGAACACTGTTCACATGCAAGGGAGTTGTTGGGCGGAAACGGCCAAAACGGGTGGCCAACGGTGTGCAACTGGCTACCTAACTTCCGTGACTACACTTTGGGCTGTAGTGGCGACTCCGGCGATGGCGGCAAGGCTGGATTCTGGCGAGAAAACAGAAAACACGGCAAGAAAAACAAGAGAAAGGAAGAGGAAAGAGACGCGGCTTGGCGGCCACGGATGGGTGGCACCACAGCGGCACAACGGCTTCAAAACAGAGGCAAAACGACCAAGATGGCGAGTGAGGGTGGCCCTATTGGTTAAGAGGGCATCCAAGGGTTAGAACCATAGAGAAAACAAGGGGAAAAGAGAGAATGAGGGAGAAAAGGGAGGGCTGGAGGAGCTAAACATGAGAGTGGCCTGCAACCTTGTGGAGAGAGAGAGTGAGAGAGAAAGCAAGACGCCAAGTCCAAATTTCCTTCCAAAACCTCACTTTCCTTCATCAATTTCCTTGACTTTCTTGGTTTTATCCTCCAACAATGAATGCATCTTCTAGAAAGGGCAAAATAGTAATTTCTCAAAATATAGTATACCTCACTATATGCGTATACGGGCCAAGATTCCATACGGGCTAGAAGAAATTGGTTTGGGCTCAAATTGAAGAGAAACGGGCTAAAAAAGGTTAACGGGCTTAAAGTCTTGAAGTTGGGCTTCCTTGGGCCCACATGGCCGACCTCTCAAAGACGCAAGGCCCATTGGGCCTCCGATCGGTCTAATTCCTCTTGGTTCCAACATTTCGGCCCGTTTAATCCTTTTCCGATAATTCCCTAAATGAGTCGAAATTCAGGATGTTGCAACTCTTCCCCCCTTAGCAAAATTTCATTCACGAAATTTGCAAGACTTTTTGCATCCTTAAACCAATGGGGGTATTGATGCCTCATTGCATCATCTTCTTTCTAAGTCATTCTTTTTGTCTCATAATGCTGTCAAACACCTTTAGTGCTGCCAAACAACTTCCCATTACGCCAAATCACCTCTAATCATGCCCAAACCATCTTTGGTTCCAAAAGGCTAAGTACTTGTCCACTTTTGTAAATATTAAAGTTGCAAAAAGTTGGTTCTTCTTTCTTCTTCTTTTTCCAAGCGGCTACTGTCGCTTCCGGGATTCGACCTCCCGTTTCGGACCAGCGGCTTCATTCCCATATACCACTCGGCTAAAGGTGCCGACGGTGCCCAAAATTGCAATGTTAATCAATTATCCCAACCTTAGTTAATCTATTCTAACAATGATTAACTTTCAACCTTGATTACTTTTAAAACTAACCATAGTTACTTTAATTAATTAACCTTAGTTACTTTATTACTAGTTATGGTCAATTAACTAACTCGAGTTAGCCTTAATTATCCAGCCTAATCTTCCAATCAAGCTTAATTAAACACAAACACACAAATACACTAATTAGCCCTTAAACAAGGATTAGGAAATTAACTTGCTTGGGTTAGAAATCTAGCAACACCGGTGCATAGAGAGGGACGAGGGCTACGAGGGGTAAGCTCGTGGACGACAACGGACAACAAACGGTGGCCGAAACGGGCCAAAACAACCCCTGGAACACTGTTCACGCGCAAGCGAGCTGCTGGGTAGAAACTGCCAAAATGGGCAGCCGGCGGCGACTAGGGGTGACCTGCGATGTGCGGCTGGCTCCCTGACTTCCGTGGCTACACTTTGGGCTGTGGTGGTGGCTCTAGCTCCAGTGGCAAGGCCGCATTCCGATGGGAAAACCAATCAAGCTTAATTAAACACAAATAAACTAATTTACCATTAAAGAAGGATTAGGAAATTAACTTGCTTGGGTTGAAAATCCGGCGATGCCGGCACATAGAGGGGGATGAGGGCTACGGGGAGTAAGCTCATGGACGACAACGGATGACAAACGGTGGCCGAAATGGGCCAAAACAACCCCTGGAACATTGTGCACCCTCAAGCGAGCTACTAAGTAGAAACGGCCAAAACGGGCGGTTGGTGGTGACCAGGGGTGACCGGCGGTGTGCGGCTAGCTCCCTGACTTCCGTGGCTACACTTTGGGCTGGGGTGGTGGCTCCAGCTCCAGTGGAAAGGCTAGATTCCGACGGGAAAACCAATCAAGCTTAATTAAACACAAATACACTAATTAGCCCTTAAACAAGGATTAGGAAATTAACTTGCTTGAGTCGGAAATTCGGCAACACCGGCGCATAGAGAGGGACGAGGGCTACGAAGGGTAAGCTCGTGGACGACAACGAACGACAAACGGTGACCGAAACGGGCCAAAATAGCCCCGGGAACACTGTTCACGCACAAGCGAGCTGCTGGGTAGAAACAGCCAAAACGAGCGGCTGGCGGCGACCAGGGGTGACCGGCGGTGTGCGGCTGGCTCCCTGACTTCTGTGGCTACACTTCGGGCTGTGGTGGCGGCTCTGGCTCCAGCGACAAGGTTGGATTCCGGCGGGAAAACCAATCAAGCTTAATTAAACACAAATACACTAATACACTAATTAACCCTTAAACAAGGATTAAGAAATTAACTTGCTTGGGTCGGAAATCCAGCGACACCGGCATGTAGAGGGGGACGAGGGCTATGAGGAGTAAGCTCAAGGATGACAACGGATGACAAACGGTGGCCGAAACGGGCCAAAATAGCTCTCGGAACATTGTTCACGTGCAAAGGAGTTGCTGGGCGGAAATGGCCAAAACGGGTGGCCGGTGACGATCAGACGTGGCCAGCGGTGTGTGGCTGGCTACCTGACTTCCATGGCTACACTTTGGGCTGTAGTGGTGGCTACGGCAATGGCGGCAAGGCAGGATTCCGGTGGGAAAACAGAAAACACAGCAAGAAAAAGAAGAGAAAGGAAGAGGAAAGAGACGTGGCTTAGCGGCCACGGATGGGCGACACCTCAGCGACACGATGGCTCCAAAATAGAGGCAAAACGGCCAAGATGGCGAGTGAGGGCGGTCTGGTTGGTCAAGGGGGCATCGAAGGGTTAGAACCATGGAGAAAACAATGGGAAAATAGAGAAAATGAGGGAGAAAAGGGAAGGCTGGAGGAGCTAAACATGGGAGTGGGCTACAACCTTGTGGAGAGAGAGAGAGAGAGAGAGAGAGAGAGAGAGAAAGCAAGACGCCAAGTCCAAATTCCCTTCCAAAACCTCACTTCCCTTCATCAATTTCCTTGACTTTCTTGATTTTGTCCTCCAACAATGAATGCATCTTCTAGAAAAGGGCAAAATGGTAATTTCTCAAAGTATAGTATACCTTACTATATGCGTATACGGGCCAAGATTCCATACGAGTTAGAAGAAATTAGTTTGGGCTCAAATTGAAGAGAAATGGGCTAAAAAATGCTAACGGGCTTAAAGTCTTGAATTTGGGCTTCCTTTGGCCCACTTGACTAGCTTGGAACCACATGGCCGACCTCTCAAAGACGCAAGGCCCATTGGGCCTCCGATCGGTCTAATTCCTCTTGGTTCCAACATTTCAACCCGTTTGATCCTTTTCCGATAATTCCCTAAATGAGTTGAAATTCAGGATGATGCAACTCTTCCCCCCTTAGCAAAATTTCATCAACGAAATTTGCAAGACTTTCTGCATCCTTAAACCAATAGGGGTATTGATGCCTCATTGCATCCTCTTCTTTCTAAGTCATTCTTTCTGTCTCATAATGCTGTCAAATACCTTTAGTGCTGCCAAACAACTTCCCGTTACGTCAAATCACCTCTAATCATGCCCAAACCATCTTTGGTTCCAAAAGGCTAAGTACTTGTCTACTTTTGTAAATATTAAAGTTGCAAAAAGTTGGTTCTTCTTTTTTCTTTTTTTTCCAAGCGGCTATTGCCGCTTCCGGATTCGACCTCCCGTTTCGGACCAGCGGCTTCATCCCCGCATACCACTCGGCTAAAGGTGCCGACGGTGCCCAAAATTGCATTGTTAATCAATTATCCCAACCTTAGTTAATCTATTCTAACCATGATTAACTTTCAACCTTGATTACTTTTAAAACTAACCATAGTTACTTTAATTAATTAACCTTAGTTACTTTATTACTAGTTATGGTCAATTAACTAACTCGAGTTAGCCTTAATTATCCAGCGTAATCATCCAATCAAGCTTAATTAAACACAAACACACAAATACACTAATTAACCCTTAAACAAGGATTAGGAAATTAACTTGCTTGGGTCGGAAATCTGGCGACACCGGTGCGTAGAGGGGGACGAGGGCTACGAGGGGTAAGCTCGGGGATGACAACGGACAACAAACGATGGTCAAAATGGGCCAAAACAGCCCCTGAAACAACGTTCACCCGTAAGCAAGCTGCTGGGTAGAAACTGCCAAAACGGGCAGCCGGCGGCGACCAGGGGTGACCCGTGATGTGCGGCTGGCTCCCTGACTTCCGTGGCTATACTTTGGCCTGTGGTGGTGGCTCCAGCTCCAGTGGCAAGGCCGCATTCAGATGGGAAAACCAATCAAGCTTAATTAAACACAAATAAACTAATTTACCTTTAAAGAAGGATTAGGAAATTAACTTGCTTGGGTTGAAAATCCGGTGACGCCGGCACATAGAGGGGGATGAGGGCTACGAGGAGTAAGCTCATGGACGACAACGGATGACAAACGGTGGCCGAAATGGGCCAAAACAACCCCTGGAACATTATGCACGTGCAAGGGTGCTTCTGGGCAGAAACGGCTAAAACAGGTGGCCGGCGGCGATCAGGCGTGGCCGGCGGTGTGCAGCTGTTTCCCTGACTTCCGTGATTACACTTTGGGTTGTAGTGGTAGCTCCGGCAATGGCGGCAAGGCTGGATTCTAGCGGGAAAACAAAAAACACAGCAAGAAAAAGAAGAGAAAGGCAGAGGAAAGTGACGCGGCTTGGCGACCACAGATGGGCGGCACCACAGCGGCACCATGGCTCCAAAATAGAGGGAAAACGACCAAGATGGCGGGTGGGGGCGGTCTGGTTGGTTAAGGGGGCATCCAAGGGTTAAAATCATGGCGAAAATAAGGGGAAAAGAGAGAAAATGAGGAAGAAAATGGAGGGCTAAAGGAGCTGAACATGGGACTGGGCTGCAACCTTGTGGAGAGAGAGAGAGAGAGAGAGAGAGAGAGAGAGAGAGAGAGAGAGAGAGAGTAAGATGCCAAGTCCAAATTCCCTTCCAATACCTCACTTCCCTTCATCAATTTCCTTAACTTTCTTGGTTTTGTCCTCCAACAATGAATGTATCTTCTAGAAATGGCAAAATGGTAATTTCTCAAAGTATAGTGTCGCGACCTCACCTCGGGTGCACCACCTAGGGTTTGGCTAATGGATTACTAAGCCTAAACTTAGCTCGGGCTCTCCCAAGCCCATACCACCCGCGACTTAGGGTTTAAGTTTTTAGCATGCAAATGATTTTTACTTGGAGTCGCCACTAATCTATTTTTTTGGTGGGTCGATTGGAAACCCAAGCAAAGTAACGGGAGGATTACTTTACTCCTACGAACCAGAGACTATGGGACCGGGGACTTGATTACGTTAGATTTCTCTAACGCCTTTTCGATACCTTTTCTTTTTATTTGAAAAAAAATGATTGGCGAGCAGTTTGCATTGATTTTAATTTACTCCCTAACATTTAATGTGATCATGCAAGTGCGCAATCATTATTTAACACTCAATTATCAAAGCATTAAATAAATTGCAAGGAAAGAGAGGAAATTACTTATCTTGAAGCTACGAAAACATCTGCAATATTAGTTAGAAAATCACATTGACCTAACAATGATTTCTAATTAATACGCGATCACTCGAATTTTGAATTTTCTCTTATTTAATGAGGCCTAAAACTAACGTGCAATGCATGTAACGACGTACGAAAGTGTCTAACTATAATGGCATGCAATATGCAACCTAACATGCGAACTATATGTCATGCAAGTGATATGTTTTTTTTGTGTGTTTTTCATGAAATTAAAATAAACAAATAAATTTCCTAGTTCTAGAAATTATCTAATTCAATCTAAGGGTTAATCTAAACTGAATCCTAGTTTATGTTATCTCTAACTAGATGAACCCTATCCTAACATGCAATCTGCGTCAATTAAAACATATTCTACGAACAAAATCAATCACCCAAGAAACAAATAAAATCGACGAATCGTATCTCGGGCATGAGATCGAATTGGCCGATTTTCCGTGCAATCGCGAATCGTATTTCGGACGTGAGATCGGATTGACGATTATGGCACGTTAAGAAATTAGAGAATAATTTCTAATTTAAAGAGTTACTTGAAATTTGGGATATTGAGTATGGAGTTCAATCAAGTATAACCGCAATATTTCAAGTAAGAAAACTAAGTATTCGAAAATCAGACGAGATTTTACCTAATCCGTGAATGGTGAATTGATTGGATTTTGGCTTGGGATTATTGTACTTCTCAACAAAGCCAAAAGAAGCCAAATTTTGCAGATCACGTGTTCAAATTTGCACTTCAATGAAATTGACTCGAGATCACAATGGTGAAGAAGGGTTGTAGCTCAGTGAGGACTATGTTAGTCCCATCGGATACGACCTAAAAAAATTCTAAGAGAACCTTCCTTGCCGAACGTCCCTTCGTTGCCTCCAATTACTACAACTTCCACTAGAGTTCCTTTGACCACCGCTTGGGTTTTCCTTCAACCTGCAGAGGCACAAAAAAACTTGTCGCGGAGAGAACCAAGCGGCGCTCGATGTGGCGTGACGCAAGACCAACAATAACGTCGATCGTGTGATGGAGCCGCTACAGTTTCTTTTGCGCAATACCACGGTTGCAGGTCACCGTGGATCAGTGCGAGCAGCAAGGACCTCGCAAGTCAGAGGTCATAGAAGCTCGACGCTGTCCTTTGGGCAGCAGCAATTTGGCTTCGATGGCGACGATGGACAACAAGTCGATGTCGAGCTGGTTGACAGCAGCGAGCAAGGGTGCGGTGAAGCTCGAGACAGCAGCAGCGTCGTCGGGTGGATCTCGGTGTCAAAGGGGCTGAGGCACAGCGGTGGCCAAATTTGCGACAGTAAGGCGGGCGTGGGATCTCGAAGATTTTTCCCCCACAAAGAGAACCCCTCTTTTCCTTTTTTCTCACTCTCTCTCTCTCTTGATTTTTCACCGATGGTTCTCTCTCACAATTTCGCTCTCACTTTTCTAGCCCCCCCAGTGTCGGTGTGTCTGTCTCCTTTTATAGGCAAGACAACATGGTGCTCTCAAAAAAACAAGATAATGACACGATGATCGGCTTTCTTATTGCGGATATATCCTTTTTTGCTCTTTTCCTATCTTTAACCATGCAGATATACTTTACCTTTGAACCAACCACATCCATTCCTTTTCTTGACCATGCGGATATACTTTACCTTTGAACCGACCACATCCTTGCAGATATGTTTTACTTTTGAACCGGCCACATCCCTGTGGATATATTTTACTTTTGAACCATCCACATCCCTTGTCTTTTCAAAATCGGCCACCGCAAATTATTGAAAAATTATGCTCCTAAAACTATATGCTATACAATATTAAATTATGAATGATTTATTAAAATTTAGGTGTCAACATATAGTATACCTTACTATATGCGTATACGGACCAAGATTCCATAAGGGCTAGAAGAAATTGGTTTGGGCTCAAATTGAAGAGAAACGAGCTAGAAAGGGTTAACGGGCTTAAAGTCTTGAAGTTGGGCTTCCTTGGGCTCACTTGGCTAGCTTAGGTCGACATGGCCGACCTCTCAAACTCACAAGGCCGGTTGGGCCTCTGATCGGTCCAATTCCTCTTGGTTCCAACATTTCGGCCCATTGGATCCTTTTCCGATAATTCCCCAAATGGGTCGAAATTCAGGATGTTACAACTCTTCCCCCCTTAACAAAATTTCATCATCGAAATTTGCAAGACTTTCTGCATCCTTAAACCAATGGGGGTATTGATGCCTCATTGCATCCTCTTGTTTCCAAGTCGTTCATTCTGCCTCATAATGCTGTCAAACACCTTTAGTGGTGCCAAACAGCTTCCCATTATGCCAAATCACCTCTAATCATACCCAAACCATCTTTGGTTCCAAAAGGCTAAGTACTTGTCCACTTTTGCAAATATTAAAGTTGCAAAAAATTGGTTCTTCTTTTTTCCTTTTTTTCCATGCGGCTACTGCCACTTTCGAGATTCGAACTCCCGTTTAGAACCAGCGGCTTCATCCCTGCATACCACTTGGCTAAAGGTGCCGATGGTGCCCAAAATTGCATTGTTAATCAATTAACCCAACCCTAGTTAATCTAACCTAACCATGATTAACTTTTAACCTTGATTACTTTTAAAACTAACCATAGTTACTTTAATTAATTAACCTTAGTTACTTTATTACTAACCATGGTCAATTAACTAACCCGAGTCAGCCTTAATTATCCAGCGTAATCATCCAATCAAGATTAATTAAACACAAACACACAAATACACTAATTAACCCTTAAATAAGGATTAGGAAATTAATTTGCTTGGGTCGGAAATCCGGCAACACCGGCGCGTAGAGGGGGACGAGGGCTACAAGAGGTAAGCTCAAGAATGACAACGGATAACAAACGGTGGCTAAAATGGGCCAAAACAGTCCCTCAACTACTATTCACGCGCAAGGGAGCTGTTAGGCGGAAACAACCAAAACGGGTGGCCAACGGCGATCAGGCTTGGCCGGCGGTGTGTGGTTAGCTCCCTGACTTTCGTGGCTACACTTTGGGCTGTAATGCCGGCTCCGGCGATGGTGGTAAGGCTGGATTCCGGCGGGAAAATGGAAAACACGATAAGAAAAAGAAGAGAAAGGAAGAGGAAAGAGACGTGGCTTGGCGGCCACTGATGGGCGTCACCACAGTGACACAACGGCTCCAAAACAAAGGCAAAACGGCCAAGATGGCGGGTGAGGGCAATGCAGTTGGTCAAGGGGGCATCTAAGGGTTAGAACCATGGAGAAAACAAGGGGAAAAGAGAGAAAATGAGGGAGCAAAGGGAGGACTAGAGGGGCTGAATGTGGGAGTGGGTTGCAACCTTGTGGAGAGAGAGAGAGAGAGAGAGAGAGAGAGAGAGAGAGAAAGCAAGACGTCAAGTCCAAATTCCCTTCCAAAACCTCACTTCCCTTCATCAATTTCCTTGATTTTCTTGGTTTTGTCCTCCAACAATGAATGCATCTTCTAGAAAGGGCAAAATGGTAATTTCTCAAAGTATAGTATATCTTACTATATGCGTATACGGGCCAAAATTCCATACGGGCTAGAAGAAATTGGTTTGGGCTCAAATTGAAGAGAAACGGGTTAGAAAAGGCTAACAGGTTTAAGGTCTTGAAGTTGGGCTTCTTTGAGCCCACTTGGCTAGCTTTGGTCCACATGGCCAACCTCTCAAAGTTGCAAGGCCTGTTGGGCCTCCGATCGGTCGAATTCCTCTTGGTTCCAACATTTCGGCCCATTGGATCCTTTTCCGATAATTCCCCAAATGGGTCGAAATTCAGGACGTTACAACTCTTCCTCCTTAACAAAATTTCATCCTCGAAATTTGCAAGACTTTTTGCATCCTTAAATCAATGGGGGTATTGATGCCTCATTGCATCCTCTTGTTTCCAAGTCGTTCATTCTACCTCATAATGCTGTCAAACATCTTTAGTGGTGCCAAATAGCTTCCCGTTATGCCAAATCACCTCTAATCATGCCCAAACCATCTTTGGTTCCAAAATGCTAAGTACTTGTCCACTTTTGCAAATATTAAAGTTGCAAAAAGTTGGTTCTTCTTTTTTCTTTTTTTTCCATGCGGCTACTGCCGCTTCCGGGATTCGAACTCCCGTTTTGAACCAGCGGTTTCATCCCTGCATACCACTTGACTAAAGGTGCCGACGGTGCCCAAAATTGCATTGTTAATCAATTAACCCAACCCTAGTTAATCTAACCTAACCATGATTAACTTTTAACCTTGATTACTTTTAAAACTAACCATAGTTACTTTAATTAATTAACCTTAGTTACTTTATTTCTAACTATGGTCAATTAACTAACCCGAGTCAGCCTTAATTATCCAGCCTAATCATCCAATCAAGCTTAATTAAACACAAACACACAAATACACTAATTAACCCTTAAACAAGGATTAGGAAATTAACTTGCTTAGGTCGGAAATCCGGCGACACCGGCATGTAGAAGGGGACGAGGGCTACGAGGGGTAAGCTCGAGGACGACAACGGACGACAAACGGTGGCTGACACGGGCCAAAACAGCCCCCCGAACATTGTTCACGCGCAAGGGAGCTGTTAGGCGGAAATGGCCAAAACGGATGGCCGACGGCGATCAGGCTTGGTCGGCAGTGTGCGGTTGGCTCCTTGACTTCCGTGGCTACACTTTGGGCTGTAGTGCCAGCTCCGGCGATGGTGGCAAGGCTGGATTCCGACGGAAAAACGGAAAACACGATAAGAAAAAGAAGAGAAAGGAAGAGGAAAGAGATGCGGCTTGGCGGCCACGGATGGGCGTCACCACAGTGGCACGACGGCTCCAAAATAGAGGCAAAACGGCCAAGATGGCGGGTGAGGGCGGTCCGGTTGGTCAAGGGGGCATCCAAGGGTTAGAACCATGGAGAAAACAAGGGGAAAAGAGAGAAAATGAGAGAGAAAAGGGAGGGCTGGAGGGGCTAAATGTGGGAGTGGGCTGCAACCTTGTGGAGAGAGAGAGAGAGAGAAAGCAAGACGCCATGCCCAAATTCCCTTCCATAACCTCACTTCCCTTCATCAATTTCCTTGACTTTCTTTGTTTTGTCCTCTAATGAATGCATCTTCTAGAAATGGCAAAATGGTAATTTCTGAAAGTATAGTATTCCTTACTATATGCGTATATGGGCCAAGATTCCATACGGGCTAGAAGAAATCGATTTGGGCTCAAATTGAAGAGAAATGGGCTAGAAAAAGCAACCGGGCTCAAAGGCTTGAAGTTGGGCTTCCTTGAGCCCACTGGCTTAGCTTGGGCCCACGTGGCCGATCCCTCAAAGACGCACGGCCCAATGGACCTTCGATCGGTCCAATTCCTCTTGGTTCCAATTTTTCGGCCTGTTGAATCCTTTTCCGATAATTCCCGAGATGGGTCGAAATTCAGAAAGTTACAACTTTTCCCCCCTTAACAAAATTTCATTCTCGAAATTTGCAAGACTTTCTGCATCCTTAAACCGTGGGGGTATTGATGCCTCATTGCATCATCTTTTTCCTAAGTCATTCATTCTGCCTCATAATGCTGTCAAAACACCTTCAATGCTGCCAAACAACTTCCCGTAATGCCAAATCACCTCTGATCATGCCGCAACCATCTTTGGTTCCTAAAGGCTGAGTACCTATCCACTTTTGCAAACATGAAAGTTGCAAAAAGTTCGTTCTTCTTTTTTCTTTTTTTTCTACGCGGTTACTGCCGCTTCTGGGATTCGAACTTCCATTTCAGACCAGCGGCTTCATCCCCGCACACCACTCGGCTAAAGGCACCGACGGTGCCCAAAATTGCATTGTTAATCAATTAACTCAATCCTGGTTAATCTAACCTACCATGATTAACTTTTAACCTTGATTACTTTTAAAACCAACCATAGTTACTTTACTACTAACTATGGTCAATTAACTAACCCTAGTTAACCTTAAATAACCAGCCTAATCAACCAATCAAGTTTAATTAAACACAAACACAGAAATACACTAATTAACCCCTAAACAAGGATTAGGAAATTAACTTACTTGGATTGAAAATCCGGCGACACCTACGTGTAGAGGGGGACAAGGGCTACGAGGGGTAAGCTCGTGAACGACAACGGTCGACAAACAGTGACCAAAACGGGCCAAAACAGCCCATGGAATACTGTTCACGCGCAAGCGAGCTGCACGGTAGAAACGGCCAAAACGGGCGGTTGGCGGCAACCAGGGGTGACCGGCGGTGTGCTGCTAGCTCCTTGACTTCCGTGGCTACACTTTGGGCTAGGGTGGCGACTCCGGCTCCTGCAGCAAGGCTGGATTACGGCGGGAAAACCAATCGAGCTTAATTAAATACAAATACACTAATTAACCTTTAAACAAGGATTAGGAAATTAACTTGCTTGGGTTGGAAATCCAGCGACACCGGCGCATAGAGGGGGATGAGGGCCACGAGTGCTATGAGGGGTAAGCTCATGGACGACAATGGACGACAAATGGTGGCCGAAATGGGCCAAAACAGCTCTTGGAACACTGTTCACGTGCAAGCAAGCTACTGGGTAGAAACGGCTAAAACGGGCGGCTGGTAACGTCCAAGGGTGACTGGCGGTGGCTGGCTGGCTCCTTGACTTCCATGGCTACACTTTGGACTGGGGTGGCAGCTCCGGCTCCGGCGGCAAGGCTGGATTCTAGCGGGAAAATCAATTAAGCTTAATTAAACACAAATACACTAATTAACCATTAAACAAGGATTAGGAAATTAACTTGATTGGGTTGGAAATCCGGCGATACGGCGCATAGAGGGTGATGAGGGCTACAAGGGTAAGCTCGTGGACGATAGCGGATGACAAACGGTGGCCGAAACGGGCCAAAACAGCCCCTGGAACACTGTTCACCCGCAAGCAAGCTGCTGGGTGAAAACGGCCAAAACGGGTGGCCGGCAGCAACTAGGGGTGATCGGCGGTGGGCGGCTAGCTCCCGACTTCCGTGGCTACACTTTGGGCTGGGGTGGTGGCTCCGACTCCGGCAGCAAGGCTGGATTCCGGCAGGAAAATCAATCAAGCTTAATTATACACAAATAGATTAATTAACCCTTAAACAATGATTAGGAAATTAACTTGATTGGGTCGGAAATCCGGCGATACCGGCATGTAGAGGGGGATGAGGGCTACGAGGGGTAAGCTCGTGGACGACAAAAGATGACAAACGGTGGCCGAAACGTGCCAAAATAGCCCCTGGAACACTGTTTACCCGCAAGCGAGCTGCTAGGTAGAAACGGCCAAAACGGGTGGCCGGCGGCGACCAGGGGTGAAAGGCGGTGTGCGGTTGGCTTCCTGACTTCTGTGGCTACACTTTGAGCTAGGGTGGTGGAAATCCAAATACAAATACACTAATTAACCTTTAAACAAGGATTAGGAAATTAACTTGCTTGGGTTGGAAATCCAGCGACACCGGCGCATAGAGGGGGATGAGGGCCACGAGTGCTATGAGGGGTAAGCTCATGGACGACAATGGACGACAAATGGTGGCCGAAATGGGCCAAAATGTTCTCCCGGAACACTTTGTTCACGTGCAAGCAAGCTACCGGGTAGAAACGGCTAAAACGGGCGGCGGTAACGTCCAAGGGTGACTCGGCGGTGGCTGGGCCGGCTCCTTGACTTCCATGGCTATACTTTGGACTGGGTGGCGCTCCGCTCCGGCGGCAAGGCTGGATTCTAGCGGGAAAATCAATTAAGCTTAATTAAACACAAATACACTAATTAACCATTAAACAAGGATTAGGAAATTAACTTGATTGGGTCGAAAATCCGGTGATACCGGCGCATAGAGGGTGATGAGGGCTACAAGGGGTAAGCTCGTGGACGATAGCGGATGACAAACGGTGGCTGAAACGGGCCAAAACAACCCCTGGAACATTGTTCACGTGTAAGCGAGCTGCTAGGTAGAAACGGCCAAAACGGGCGGCCGACAACGATCAGGGGTGAACAGTGGTGTGCGGCTGGCTTCCTAACTTCTGTGGCTACACTTTGGGCTGAGGTGGCGGCTCCGGCTCCGACGGCAAGGCTGGATTCCGGCGGGAAAACCAATCAAGCTTAATTAAACACAAATACACTAATTAACCCTTAAACAAAGACTAGGAAATTAACTTGCTTGGGTCGGAAATCCGGCAACACTGGCGCATAGAGGAGGACGAGGGCTACGAGGGATAAGCTTGTGGACAACAACAGACGATAAATGGTGGTCGAAATGGGCCAAAACAACCCCTGGAACACTGTTCATGCGCAAGCGAGCTGCTGGGTAGAAATGGCCAAAACGGGCGGCCGACGACAACCGGGGGGTGATCGACGGTGTGCGGCTGGCTCCTTGACTTACGTGGCTACACTTCGGGCTGTGGTGGCGGCTCCGGCTCCAACGGCAAGGCTAGATTCCGGCGGGAAAACCAATCAAGCTTAATTAAACACAAATACACTAATTAACCCTTAAACAAGAATTAGGAAATTAACTTGCTTGGGTCAGAAATTTGATGACCTGGGCACGTAGAGGGGGACGAGAGCTAGGAGGGGTAAGCTTGAGGATGACAACGGACAACAAACGGTGGCCGAAACAGGCCAAAACAGCCCCCAGAACACTGTTCACGTGTAAGGGAGTTGCTGGGCGGAAATGGCCAAAACGGGTGGCTGGCGACAATCAGGCATGGCCAGCGGTGTGCGGCTGGCTACCTGACTTCCGTGGCTACAATTTAGGCTGTAGTGGTGGCTCCAGTGATGGTGGCAAGGCAGATTCCGGCGGGAAAACAGAAAACACGATATGAAAAAGAAGAGAAAGGAAGAGGAAAGAGACACGACTTAGCATCCACGAATGGACGGCACAATAGCGGCACAACGGCTCCAAAATAGAGGCAAAACAACCAAGATGGAGGGTGAGAGCAGTTCGGTTGGTCAAGGGGGCATCCAAGGGTTAGAACCATGGAGAAAATAAGGGGAAAAGAGAGAAAATGAGGGAGAAAAGGGAGGGCTGGAGGGGCTAAACGTGGGAGTGGGCTGCAACCTTGTGGAGAGAGAGAGAGAGAGAGAGAGAGAGAGAAAGCAAGATGCCAAGTTCAAATTCCCTTCCAAAACCTCACTTCCCTTCATCAATTTCCTTGACTTTCTTGGTTTTGTCCTCCAACAATGAATGCATCTTCTAGAAATGGCAAAATGGTAATTTCTCAAAGTATAGTATACCTTACTATATACGTACACAAGCCAAGATTCCATACGGGCTAGAAGAAATCGGTTTAGGCTCAAATTGAAGAGAAATGGGCTAGAAAAAGCTAACGGGCTCAAAGGCTTGAAGTTGGGCTTTCTTGGGCCCACTGGTTTAGCTTGGGCCCACGTGGCTAATCCCTCAAAGACGCAAGACCCAATGGGCCTCCAATCGGTCTCATTTCTCTTGGTTCCAATTTTTCGGCTCATTGAATCCTTTTCCTATAATTCTCGAGATGGGTCGAAATTTAGGATGTTACAACTTTTCCCTCCTTAACAAAATTTCATTCTCGAAATTTGCAAGACTTTCTGCATCCTTAAAGCAATGGTAGTAGTGTTACCTCATTGCATCCTCTTTTTCCAAAGTCATTCATTCTGCCTTATAATGCTGTCAAACACCTTCAATGCTGCCAAACAACTTCCCGTGATGCCAAATCACCTCTAGATCATGCCGAAACCATCTTTGGTTCCAAAAGGCTGAGTACCTGTCCACTTTTGCAAACATGAAAGTTGCAAAAAGTTCGTTCTTCTTTTTTCTTTTTTTTCCATGCGGCTACTGCCGCTTTTGGGATTCGAACTTCCGTTTCAGACCAGCGACTTTATCCCCGCACACCACTCGGCTAAAGACACCGACGGTGCCCAAAATTGCATTGTTAATCAATTAACTTAACCCTAGTTAATCTAACCTACCATGATTAACTTTTAACCTTGATTACTTTAAAAACTAACCATAGTTACTTTAATTAATTAATCTTAGTTACTTTATTACTAACTATGGTCAATTAACTAACCCTAGTCAACCTTAATTAACAGCCTAATCAACCAATCAAGTTGAATTAAACACAAACATACAAATACACTAATTAACCCCTAAACAAGGATTAGGAAATTAACTTACTTGGGTCGAAAATTCGGTGACACCTGTGTGTAGAGGGGGACAAGGGCTATGAGGGGTAAGCTCAGGGATGATAACGAATGACAAACGGTGGCCAAAAGGGACCAAAACAGCCCTCGAAACACTGTTCACGCACAAGCGAGCTGCTGGGCAGAAACGACCAAAACGGGCGGCCGGCGGCGACCAGGGGTGACCGACGGTGTGCGGCTAGCTCCCTGACTTCCGTGGCTACACTTTGCGCTGTGGTGGTGGCTTCGGCTCCGGCGGCAAGGCTGGATTCCGGCGGGAAAACCAATCAAGCTTAATTAAACACAAATACTCTAATTAACCCTTAAATATGGATTAGGAAATTAACTTGTTTGGGTCGGAAATCCGGCGACACCAGTGTGTAGAGGGGGTCAAGGGCTACGAGGGGTAAGCTCATAGGCGACAACGGACGACAAACGGTGGCCGAAACAGGCCAAAACAGCCCCTAGAAGAGAAAGGAAGAGGAAAGAGACGCAGCTTGGCGACCACAGATGGGTGGCACCACAGCGGCACAGTGGCTCCAAAACAGAGGCAAAGCGGCCAAGATGGTGGGTGAGGGCGGTCCAGTTGGTCAGGGGGGCATCCAAGGGGAAGAACCATGGAGAAAACAAGAGGAAAAGAGAGAAAATGATGGAGAAAAGAGAGGGCTGGAGGGGCTAAACGTGGGAGTGAGCTACAACCTTGGGAAGTGAGAGAGAAAGAGAAAGCAAGAACGCATCTTCCAAAAAGGGCAAAATGGTAATTTCTCAAAGTATAGTATACCTTACTATATATGTATATGGGCCAAGATTCCATACGGGCTAGAAGAAAATCGGTTTGGGCTCAAATTGAAGAGAAACAACTAGAAAAAGCTAATGGGCTCAAAGGCTTGAAGGTGGGCTTCCTTGGGCCCACTTGGCTAGCTTGGGCCCACATGGCCGACCCCTCAAAGACGCAAAGCCCATTAGACCTCCGATCAGTCCAATTCCTCTTGATTCCAACTTTTCGGCCCGTTGAATCCTTTTTCGATAATTCCCAAGATGGGTCGAAATTTAAGATGTTACAACTCTTTCCCCCTTAACAAAATTCCGTCCTCGAAATTTGCAGGACTTTCTGCATCCTTAAACCAATGGGGGTATTGATGCCTCATTGCATCCTATTTTTCCCAAGTCGTTCATTCTGCATCATAATGCTATCAAAAGCCTTCAGTGTTGCCAAACAACTTCCCGTGATTCCAAATTACCTCTGATCATGCCCAAACCATCTTTGGTTCCAAAAGGCTAAGTACTTGTCCACTTTTGCAAAAATGAAAGTTGCAAAAAGTTGATTTTTCTTTCTTTCTTTTTCCACGCAGCTACTGCTTCTTTTGGGATTCGAACTCCCGTTTTGGACCAGCAGCTTCATCCCCGCATACCACTCGATTAAAGGTGCCGATGGTGCCCAAAATTGCACCATTTATCCATTTAAGGCCAAAATCTTTATTCACTCCAAACTTCAAAAGGTTTGATATGTCTAGGGCTCAACTTTCCTTTCTTAACCAATCAAGATGTCCCTATCATAGGCGACACCTTAAGGGAAACGTGATTCCCTACTTGAAATTCCGAAGGCCTTAGTCCTTTGCTCGCATCACCTTTTTAACAACTTTGCACTGTCCCTGATATCTTCACAATATCCATTAACTACAAAACCATCTCTGAACCAGTGATCGTCATTTCTCTGTCCTTGTTCCAATAGACTGGAGTTCCACAAACTTGACCATATTTCTGCTATACTACTCCGATAAAATGTTATCCCACATGCACTCTCTTTTTGCACAGTGCGTAGTTCAGTTCATTTCTGCCCCTTTCGACATCCTAGAAGCCTGCCAGGAGTCACTCATTGCTTAGGCACTCTGGCCTTGGCGACCACTCCCCGCCCTCATCGGATCAATCATTACGAGCATCTTCGAACAACACCACTACTAGCAAAAGTCCCTTTTAGATATGCACCATCTCATAAAGGTATTATCCGCTTTAGTCTGTCCCATACCAAGCCTCACGGTTTTAACCTTGTCTGAGCACCTCAAAGTGCAAAACTTCCTCCAGCTCGTCCACCCATGAGCTCGTTTCCATGGGGTCACTTATCGACACTTGAATTCTGATTTACCGAATTTCCATCAAATCACTATCTGAATTCCACAAACGATCGATTTTTCTTTCAATATTCCTTTCACGTTCATTTAATAACCTAACCAAGAATTCGCCTTAACCACTTGAAAATTAGTGCAAAATAAATGTCATCTATCACACTAAAGGCTTTCGAATACCTCTTCAAATCATTTCTAATACCTCGAGAAGAAATCATCAATAATGCTATTTCCTCACTCAACCATCTAGCATCAAGGGATAATTAATTCTTAGTCCACTGAAGACAAAAATCCATTCCTCAAATCTCTATCTTATATATATATATATATATATATATATATATATATATATCTCCTGAAATAATCCACCTTGGGTAAATTCATATCTTAATGAATCTAAGACTTCCGAGCAATAAATCATCCACCGTAATTCTTATCAAAGATTATCACAATTTAATAGATCCTCACTTATGATCCCATGCCTACAACTCCTCATATCATCAAGATAAAACTTATCTGACTTCCATTAAATCCAATGACCTCAATTGTCGTGATGTGTAAGCAACCAATCTTCCTTATTTCTTTACCACGCAGTCAAATCCCTTATACAACACCTCATTGTAAATCTTATAATCTCCGATACTAGACTAAATCCTCAAAACTGGTGTGATAATCAGCCTATACTTAAGCTCTTAAACATTATGCTCGCACTTACCTGTCCATTCAAATTCTTACATCATTCATTAACATTCACATCAGAGGTGTACCTATCGTAGAGAACCTTTCTACGAATCGTCTATAATAATTTGTCCGACTTAGAAAACTTCGAACCTCTGTCACTGTCATAAATCTTGGCCAAATCATGACTGCCTTGATCTTAGCGAATCCATAAAATTTCTTTCGTCCAAATCACTCGACCCACAAAAGCAACGCGAGTAAATCCAAACTTGCACGTATTAAACTTGGCATACTGTTTATGCTCTTGAATGGTCTAGAGCACCACCCTCAAGTGTTGTTCATGTTCCTCTAAATTTCTCAAATATTTCCAATGTATCATTCACGAACACAATTACGAATCAATCCAAATACACCTTAATCAGTCAATCCATCAAATCCATAAAAACAATTGGCGTATTATTTAATCCAAACAACAATACGATAATCTCGTAGCGACCAAATCACACACGGTATGTCATCTTTAGTTTATCCTCATTTTTAATACTCAACTACTGATAGCTCATCCTTGGGTCTATCTTAGAAATTATCGATGTTCCTTAAAGTGGGTCAAACAAGTCATCTATCCTTAGTAATTGATACTTGTTCATGACCGTCCCTTGGTTACACTGTCGATAATCAATGCATAGGTACAATAATCCATTCTTGATTCTTCAACTAACAAATTAACCATAATCGTCCAACAACTTTAGCAACTTTCGTCCAATAGCCGAGTTACTTCCAATGACGAATTTCAAAGGGATCGAGGGTCCTCCTTGATTCCAGTAAACGGACCGAGGAAACGAGCCTACAAGGACGTGGGCTAGGCAAGACCAGTGTGGGCCTCATGCCCAAGATGGGACAACCATCGTGGTAGACCCAAGGCAAATAAGTGTGTCCATTGGACCCAATCGACCATTTACCCTTTCGAGCTCGTTGTCTAACCATGAGTTGTTTTGAGCCCAACAAATTCCTGCGCCCATTCCTATTCATTTTCTAGCCCGTTTCTTAGGCCCGCCCTTCATTTTTAGCCCAATGGCAGTTTGGGAAATGTGTAAGGTGGAAATGACCATTTTGCCCTCGGATATTTTGAAGAAAAGTCAAAAGAAGAGAGAAAAGATGATATCATCTTTCTTGGGAGTTGAAGCTAACATTCAATGGTCTTAATGAGGCTTATCTTCAACCCTCATTCCACTCTCTCTCTCCTCTTTTAGCCCAAGCAAAACCACACACTTCTCTCCTTGTTTTCCCTTCCTTCCTGTAGTTTCAGCTTCTAACATTCCTCCGAAAATCGAGTTGTTCATAGCCCTCCCTTATGAATCACGTCCCGTGTCACCTGCCATCATGTTCAAAATAGAAAATCCATTTAGATGGCATTGGCTGTTCGCCGGTCATAGCCGCCAGCCAACCAGCCGACCGGCCGAAAGCCGGCTGTTGCTAGACCGTCTACTATAGCGACCAATTCCGCATTTTCCCCTATTTTTCTCCTATTCCGACCAAGCCACTGCCCATCCTAGCCACCAGCAGTTCCCCCTCGACCCCAAGGTGCCGTCAGTCACCGACCGACATTTCGAAAACAATTGTCCAAAAGTCTAGAGACCCATAAAGAATTGGATAAACAAAGCTTATACTACTAACTCTCATGGACCCAAGAAAGTCTAGGTACCAAAGAAAGCTTGAGAATGTTCTTCGAATGTAGGTTAGCTTCAGAAGAAAAAGGAAATGGTACTTAGACAGTGGATGTTCAAGACACATGACAAGAGATTCAAGTACCTTCATAAGATTAGAAAAGATAAAAGGAGGATTTGTCTCTTTTGGAGGCAACGGCAAAGGAAAAATTATAGGGCTTAGAACAGTACAGATTGGAAGCCTTGTTATTAACAACGTCTCCTTAGTCAGAGGACTTAACTACAATCTTCTAAGCATAAGCCAATTGTGTGATGCTGGATTTAGAATAAACTTATGGAAAAACATATGTTCTAAAACCAGTCAAGATTTCTCTCAATCGTTTACTAGTCGAAGGCATGGCAATATATATCTTCTGGACATAAACTCAAATTTTGCTAAGTGCCTCATCTCAGTCCAAGATGAAGCAAATATGTGGCATTGCAAGTTGGGCCATGTTCGTATGAAGCAAATTTCTAAATTATCTACCAAGAAGCTTGTTCATGGACTTCCCAGCTTGAGCTACAAGAAGTCTGAACTATGTTCAACATGCACATTAGAGAAACAGGTATTAAGCTCCTTCAAACTAGTAAAACATGTTTCTTCTAATCATGTATTGTAGCTTCTACATATAGACCTTTTTGGACAAAAATAACTCAAAGTTTAGGAGATAAGAAATATTGTCTAGTTATAGTAGATGATTACTCTCGATTTACTTTGGCATTTTTTTTTCCAAATAAAGGGAAAACATTTTCGTATTTCTCAAAATTTGCAAAAAGATTCTAGAACGAGAAAGGTTATACTATTTCTACCATTAAAACAAATCATGGAGGAGAGTTTGAAAATCAAGATTTCATAGATTTTTGTTACAAAAATGGTTTTCAACATATTTTCTCCTCACCCTACACTCCAGAACAAAGTAGTGTCGGAGAAAGGAAAAATAGATATTTACAAGAAATGGCTAGAACTCTGCTAATTGAAAGAATAGAATCAAGCATGACTTCGTATATTACCAAATAGCCCTTAGAGTCTCCAACATAGACTGTACATTTTGATTTATCTTTATTGTCATTCAAGTTATAATCCTTCATAAATAGTTTCACTACCATAATATAGGAGAAAACTCATCGATACATGCCTTAAAAATCAAAAGAGGAAAAGGCTAAAAAAGAAGGGGAAGAAGGATGGGAAAATCCTTGGTCTCAAAGCAAAGACAAAACTTCTTTGTTTGAGATAAATTGGTGACCCAGGATCTGCCAGGCCCAACTTTCGCTTACACTAATCACCAACCCACGACCCTTATAATGCGCGGTGCACCTCGGACCAAGCGTCAATACCTAGGGGGAAGCTAGCACAGGACCCCACCACCATGGCCTCCAACTTAAGATGTGTTAGCAGCTGCGGAGTTTCAACCCTGAGACCTCTGCGGTGTAGTGCCCAAAGCCGAGCCAACTTAGCTACCCACCGGTGGGTTTCTTTGTGTGAGATAATTGAGCAACGATCTAGTCAACATAAACATTTTATGTGATACTATCATGCAGATTGCAAACTAATTTATTCTTACTAATTTCTCAAATTTTTTATGTGATACATACGTACATTAGTGCTCTTGCCCATGCTTTTTATGGGTTTTTATCTCTGCTATCTTTTAATATGAGCGTAAAGATCCGATTACTATAAAGTTCATGGAACTACTTAACATATGCACATTCTAATTAATTTATTGAGGCTTTGTAGAAAACACTAAGGAAGGAGTTGAAACTTGGCCTTGCTAACGTGTTGATCAACTTTACGCTGAATTTCTCGATATACCCGGGAACATTTGGACTAAATCAATATATTTGAAAATGACATTTATTTTTTGGTTTTAGTGAAGAGGAGAAAGAAAAATAAATTCACTAAAACCAAAAGTTGGAGGAGGCCTCAAAGTCCAAAGTTCGAGGGGCCCTCAAGTTATTATGAGTCTTCGGCTGAAGATGCAAATGAGAGAGAGAGAGATGGTGAGGAAATGATAGGATTCAAAAATGAATATTTTTATATTGAATACAAGATAGAAGACGTTGACGAGCATTACCAATAGCCCCCGGTCACAAACTCGGATTGTGCGAAACTTTCCATATCACTCAGCAAAGGTAAATTATTATTATTATTTTATTTTTTTTAGGTATTAAGTCTTTAACACAACATCCAATTCATGAACTCGGTCCTTAAGCCCCGATATCGACCAAAACCTTGGGTCCGCAAATTCACAAATTTACTTATTTAGGTTGGGCTTGTGGTAAAGCTCTCTTCCCTAGCGTTCCGATGTCATGAAGATCACGAGAACCAGACATCGAAGGCAAAAGTTACCTGAAAGTTGCAGAACTTGAGGCCACGGTACCTTGACCTAAGACAATCACTTTATTCTCTATTAAATTTGTAGATTTACAAATTGAAGTGAAAGATGAAGACACTGAGACCGATCATTATTGGTGACAACCAAAACAAAAGCCATATGACCCATTTATTGATAGAGTAGAAGCTACAAAGAAATCCTCTTCATAATAAGATTCGGTTTTCACAAAAAATAAATAATTTAAAATATTTTTCCTAAAAACTATCATTTATAACTCTTACAAAAATAAATGAACGAAAAGTATTTTTATCGTTCACGAAAATATTCAAGCATAAATTGTTATCAATAATGAAAATATATTTTATTAACTAATTATTTCAAATAATACAAGCAATCACTTTTAGGAAAATATATTTGAAATTATCCATTTTTCGTGAAATAAATGGAGCATAAGCTATGAAGCATTGATACTCTTTGGGAGCCTTCGTATTGTCTCCGACACTCTAACACGTGTCCAACACATGGTCAACATGTGCCGGAAAATCTGGCACGTGGTCAACTCTCCTCAACACGCAAGTCCGGAATTTTGACACGCTATTTCGACATGCATGGGGTCAATTTTAAAAATTTTCAAAACATTAGGGGTTAAAATGTAAATATAAAAGAATAAAGGCAAGATATGTAAAATGGCTTCTGATTTTTTTCTTACTTTGTTCCCGATTGCTCCTCCTCTGCCTCCCCGTTGCCCCCTTGCCTCACCGTTCCCCTTGCAAAACCCTAAAAATCGATCCTCTTTTCACTTTCTCTATTCTCACCCTCCAAACGTCTGATTTTCTCTCTCTCCACCCTCTCCCTCCGTCAATCCATCCAATTCGAGCCCTTGCTTTCTCCATCTTCAGTGCATAAAGAACGACGTTGGCTGCGGGGTTGTTTGATTTCTCCTCCTCTCGCAATCATTCGTCCTCTCACTAGTGTTTCTTCACTACCCCCAGCGGCTCGCCTCACTAGACACCGAAGTTGTCTCTGCCCCCTAACTCACTGTGACCCCACATCCGCTTCTCACACACGTTGCCCTTATCTTGCCTCTGCCTCTCGCACGGGTCAAACAACATCATCGCCGGTTCTGGTTAGGTGTGTTTTCGCCACTTCTGCTTTTTTTGCTTGCAATGGAGAGGTTTGATCTTGACTTGATTTCTCCATCTTTGGGGCATCAAGAACCACGTTGGCTATGAGGTTGTTTGATTTCTCCTCCTCTGGCAACTGTTTGTCCTCTCATCGGTGTCGCTTCGCTATCCCCAGCGGCTTGCCTCACCAGCCACTGAAGTTGTCTCCAGCCCCTAACTCATTGTGACCCCACGTTCACTTCTCACATGCTTTGCCCTGATCTTGCCTCCTTGGACAACATCATCGCTAGTTTTGGTTAGGTATGTATTCGCCACTTCTTCTTCTTTTTTGCTTGCAATGGAGAGGTTTGATCTTGACTCGATTTCTCCATCTTCAGCGCATCAAGAACCGCATTGGGTGCAGGGTTGTTTGATTTCTCCTCTTTTGGCAACCGTTCGTCCTCTCACCAATGTCACTTTGCTGCCCCCAGCGACTCACCTCACTAGCCACCGAAGCTATCTTCGCCCCTCAAACTCACCGTGACCCCACGTCTGCTTCTCACACTCATTGCCCTGATCTTGCCTCTGCCTCTTGCACGGGTCAGACAACATCATCACCTGTTCTGGTTAGGTACATTTTTGCCACTTAAGCTTTTTTTGCTTGTAATGGAGAGGTTTAATCCTGACTCGCATCACTGGAGGCGAAGGGCCCGGTCTTAACAACTGAAGTCTTATCTCTCTATTACTAGTGTTCGAAATACGTAGGTCTGGATTTTAAATTGCTATTATTGTACTATTTGGGTAGTAAATATTGACAATGTTCACTGAAATACTTGTTCCAATGGAATGGAGAATCAGAAGAATGCAGTGTCGCTTTGATGTATCTTAGTTTAATGTTTCCGTTATTCAAACGTTCCAAGTCCCACTATCACTTGCAAGTTTATATGGTAAATCTTTTTAAGGAAATAAATGATGCTATAATATTCATTAGGAAATTCTGCTTGATGAAGATTGTTAGTGATTTGGAAATAAATAATGTATTCAAATTTTGCTTGATGAAGATTATTAGTGATTTGAAAATAATATATTCGCTACTTATTATATATGTCATTTTTTTTTTTTTTCCATCACATTTATTTGTAGTATTAATTAAATTTATAGTTCTTGTAATTGTATCTTTTACGGAATTACTTCAAGTTCAAGTATGGCCAGTAGCACTTCGAGTACACAACCATCAACATTTCTCAATGAAGTTGTAAAACAGCCATTATGGAGGTATGTTACTAAGTTAGTTAATAATGACGATGCAAAGGGAAACTTGTCTTGAAAATGCAATTTTTGTCAAAAGATTTTAGAAGTTTATACATTAGAGTGAGGCCCATTTGTTGATGTTAAGTGGAAAAGGAATTGGAAAATGCACAAAAGTAGAAAAAAAAAGATCTTTTGGAGATAAAAAGATTAGAGGAAGAGGCCAATACTAGATTGATGAGTATTGCGCCTAGAGATGTACTTTTGCCCCTTTCTAGTTTTTCAATTAGTGGCGGCGATGGTGGAATGGATTCATCATTTGACTTCAAAAAAAGGAAGATTGGAAGTAGGAGTGGAAAATCACTTAAGAAGGCATTCAACATGACTCAACGAAAACGTTTAGATTTTGAGATTGCTAGGATATTCTATTTGGCGAGCTTGCCATTTAACCTAGTAAGGAACCATTACTTTCAATATGCTTTCACTTATGTTGCTAATCATAATATTGCGAGGTAATGTGCCACTAAAATATAATATGTTGAGGATCAGTTTATTGCAAAAAGAGAAGGAAAATTTTGAGAGGTTGTGTGCACCTATTAGAAGCATGTGGAAGGATAAGAGTATAAGTGTTGTGAGTGATGGATGAAGTGACTCACAAAGGAGACCGCTTAAATAATTTTATGGCAGTGTCGTATGGAGAACCAATGTTTATAAGATCGATCGATTGTTCGAGAGAGACAAAGGATATGCATTTCATTTTTAACTTATTGAAAGAAGTTATCAATGAAATTGGGTATGAGAATGTGGTCCAAGTAATTATAGATAATGCTTCAAATTGTAAAGGCGCAAGACAACTCATTGAGCAATAATTTTCATCAATTATTTGGACGCCTTGTGTGGTGCACACTCTTAATCTAGCATTGAAGAATATTTGTGCCGCAAAAAATACAAAGACCAACCAAGTAGTTTATGAGGAATGCAGTTGGATTTCAGATATTACTAAGGAAGTAATGCAAATCAAACATTTCATCATGAACCATTCCATGATATTAGTAATATACAATGAGTTTGTAAGCTTAAAGTTACTTTCCGTAGTGGGTACATGTTTTGCTTTGATGATTGTGATGCTTAGGAGATTTAAGTTAATAAAAAATGGTCTTCAAAACATGGTAATTTGTGACAAATGGAATATTTATCAAGATGATAGTCAAGGGAAAGCTAAGTTTGACAAAGAGAATGTATTAGATGATTTTTGGTGGGATTTAATTGATTATATACTTTCTATCATGGCTCCTATTTATGACATACTTAGAATTTGTGACACCAACAAGCCTTGTCTTCACTTAGTTTATGATATGTGGGGTTCAATGATTGAAAAAGTTAAGAAAGCTATATATGCGCATGAAGTGAAAACACTAGATGAGGAGTCCACATTTTATGAAACAATTCATTCAATTCTTGTGGATAGTTGGACAAAAAACAACACTCCACTTCATTGCTTGGCACATGCATTAAATCCCAGGCAAGTTCTAAGATTATATGACATTATTACTTCATTAATGGTTCTTTATTTGACATGATAATATAATAGTTCTCTTACCTATTATGGCTTTCTATTTTTTTTATTTTATTAAATAAGGTACTATAGTAATCAATGGCTCAATAAAGATCCTACCTAAGTTTTCCCATACAAGAATAGGGAGATCAACCTAGAAAGGCTGAAATGCTTTAAGAAATGCTTTCCTAACTTAGATGATCAAACAAGGTGAATTTGGAGTATGTACTTTTGCCAGCAAAAATGGGGATTTTAGAAATTTTGATTCCATTTAAAATTGGTATTCTATGGATCCTAAGACTTCGTGGGTTAATCATGGTGCATGCGTACCTATGCTTCAACCTTCTTCTTCATCATGTCCCAAGAGGGATTGGAGTACGTACTCCTTTGTGTATTCGGTAAGAAGAAATAAGATGATCCCAAAACGAGCAAAAGATTTGGTTTTTATTCACAACAACCTTCGTTTTCTTTTAAGAAAAAGCCCACAATATGCAGAAGGAGAGACCAAGATGTGGGATATTGGTGGAGATGCATTTGACACATTTGAAGATGTTGGTATGCTTGAAGTTGTAAGTCTTTCACTTGATGAACCAGAGTTGGAGTCTTTGCCCGGCCACATTGATGAGGTGCAAAATGCACATTTGAAGCTTCGGGAGGGGGTGAACAGAGATTCAAGACAGATAGGCGAGCTCTTAAAAAGCGATAATTGAAGACACGAAAGCAAGGCCTCTTGGCCAAGCTTGCCAGAGACAATACGGGTGGCTCGCGAGCGACAATGACATCGTCCATGAACGAGCGATTCGTGACCGTTGGCGTCGCTCGGTCAGATCTAATGGCAACGATGGAGGAGGGGCGGAGGTCAAACTCGGAGAGGGGGATGACCAGATTGGGTTTTCGAGCAAGAGGGATCGGAGGCGTGCGAGTGAGGAAGAGGGATGACACCATTGTTGCAGAGAGCTTACGGAGAGGGTAAAGAGGAGAGCGATGAAGGGGAAAAAATGCCCATATTTTCTATTCTCCTTTGTTGGACAGCAGGCAAGAAAGTCCATGTGGATTGATTTTTTTTTTTTTAAATGAAAATTTATATTAAATATTTAATTAAAAAGCCAGGTAATATTTTGACTGGAATTTTTTGTCGAAAGCGCTTAAGGCTCCATTCATTTCACCGAAATTGTGTTGTTTTTGGAAAATATTTTTTAAGAAGTCATTTTCCAAGAAAATGTAATTATTTTCCTTGTTTGTGAAACTTAAAAATAAAATAAAAAATATTTTCCTTTGTTCGGTAGAGAAAATATTTTCCTCTATAAACTCTTTTTCAATAATTTTATTTTTTTTATTTTTAAAATCGATTATTTTTATTTTTTAAAATAGATTTTTATTATTTTATTTTTAAAAATCGATTATTAAATTAGTTTTTCCTTTTTCCTTTTTAAAATTTTTTCTTTGTTTCTTTTTCTCCCACTTTTTTTGGTCTTCTCCCTTGGCTAGTCGCCAACCACAGCGATGATCGGCAACCGGCCATAGGCAAACCTCAAGCTCGAGGCTAACACACTACTAATCTAGTGAGCCTCGAGCTTGAAGCTCACGTCAAGCTCACATCTAGCAAGTGGTGGGCGGTGAATCTGAGCTCGCCTCATTGGTGAGCGGCAAGCCTGAGCTAGCCCACCTTTGGCAAGCTCAAGTTCACTTGTGACCTGTCACTAGCCATGACCATGGCCGGTGACCGGCCAAGGAAGGAGAGGAAACAAAGGAAAGGAAAAAAAAAAGAAAATTAAAGTAGTAATAATTCGAATATTTTAGAAAAGAAAAAAAAAAAAAAGAAAGAAGTGAGGACTAATAGAGATGTGGAATAAGAGAGTGAATGTGAAAAACAATTTTCCCATTGTAGAAGACTTTTTTTCCTTTGCAGAAATTGTTTTTGCCAATGAATTTATTTTCCCTGAAACAAACATTGGAAAATCTAGAAAATATTTTCCTAGAAGTTATTTTCTGTAAAATAAATTGAGCCTAAATGATGGTTTTTTCTCCGATTTGATGCTTAAGTCAATCAGCGAAAAATTTTTGCACTAAAGTAAGTGCCGTATATAACTTATGATACTTCTGTCCTTTTCCCGACGAAGATTAAATCCAGCGAAAATGGCAGCATGGTGATTGGCGTCGGATGGCTTTCGGAGGCTCTCCCTCTCTGGGCCTTTCTTGCTCCTGGTCACCCGGCCCCGTGTACACAAAAATTCATTTGAGCGGGCATCCTCGGTCTAGCGGGTTGAAATAACAAATCTCGTTCAGGCTGCACAAATTGGGCTTGTGATTGGACTTAGCCCAGTTTGTGGATAAGACATGGGCAGTGGGAGTTGGTTATGCTTTAAACCGAACTGGGCCGGATCCTTGCTAGAAATCCGAATTCCTCTCCCTCCCTCCCTCCCTCCCTCCCTCCCTCCTTTATATTCATTTATTTGTTTACTTGTTTTATTTTTTAGTTCTTTCTACTATTGTTTATTTATTATTTTTACAAAAATATATGCTTTATTTGTCGATAAAAATTAATATACCAAGACTCCTTCTCATGATTCTTAAGGATATTATCTGTAAAATCTTTAAAAATTTGTTAATTACTAAAAACTCATATTTATCTTGAGCCTTTATAGGGTCTATTCAGATTCAGACCAATAGCCCATGTAACTAAACCCTTAATCACCTGACCAGGAGCAAGAAAGGCCGAAGGTTCGTGCATTTTTCGAACCTTGGTATCTTTCTACTCACGTTGTCTAAATTTGATCTAGGATTTCAAACTGGACTTTTCCAAATTCCCTAGTAGTGATCTATTGCATACATTTGTTTGGCCAAAGAAAAAAGACATTGTGTAGGTTTACCATTTAAGGCCGATCAAAACCCAGATGACATATGGACATCCATAACTATTATTTATATTTGCCGGGGCTTATATTAAATGCTTGCATAATTTAATATGATATATGAAGGGTAAAATAAAAAATAGGAGGGGTGACATTTGAATTTGGGAAGATAATTAAGTGTCCATCACATTTTCAATACAAAACTGAAAGTTCAAGGTTCTTCTTGATAAGGTTGAGAGTTCATGAATTGAAGGTTTTTTTAGGATATAAAGTCTAAAAATGAAAACCCAAGGTCAAAATTAAACCACTTCTAAAAGTCTTCTGAACAGGAGAGCGTTTTCCTTCCTTATATGAATTCAGTTCGGCTAGGGTCTGACTGATTTTTTAGATCAAAATTACCTCAAATCATTCAATAAGATCGATTGCTTTTGATTGTTGGTAACCCGAGTTACCTGCCATGAAACCGAAGACCTTATGAGCGGTCTTTTTATATGGGTTATAGCCTTATAGGGTATGGTTGATAGTTTCATTTATCAATGTTATTCGAGAATGGATATATTGGCTGCCATCTCCCACGAAGATTTGAAGTAGAAGCATCAACATACTTATATAATATGTAGATGAGAACGACATTTGTTTAGAACGACTACCACGTAATTTGAATGCAGCCAAATCATTACAAATCCTCAAACACCGAGAAAAAGTTAAGTATAGCTCTTGCTTCCCCATCTTTGGTGATTACATTCCAATTGTTGTACTGAAAAGACCAATAAATCATTTCCCAATCTTATGATACCTTGTGAACACTCTACATAATCTAAATTCACAGGAGACCACATAATTTATCAGTTGACATCAACTGAGGTCATGTACACTCGAATCATTTAATACATTTCAAATTTAGTACCCACCACCAGGCATGACTAAGAGTGTGAGATGATGAGAATGCACTCTAGTTAATCGCTGCAATGAAGTTAACCAGATTTCAATACATTTAATGCAATACGCACCATAGAGCATAAGACTTGACACGGCCAAGTCACCAAGCGCTATCGAGCCGACTCTAGCAGCATTACATATTCTCCGAATTATGTGGTGAGTGGTTATATGATGAGATCGATGACGCCGTTGCCACGGTCTACCTCTGACGTCACTCCGCACAGGGAGGTACGTAACCTAATTTTTATTTACGGCTCCTAATTTAATCGACTGCACATGATGCCAAAGGAGATCAAATCATATCCTGTTAAACTATTCGTTCTTTTTCTGTGACCGAAATAAATAAATAAAAAAATTCTTTTTGTTGAACTAAATCCCCTCCCCAAACCCCTAATTCTGACTTATAATGAAAATAATTTTTTTTTTTTTAATTTACCGACAACATAAGTTTTTCTTTTCCACCTAAAAGAACGTATCAAAATAAAGTGAGCAGGCCCCATGTATTTTACAGAAAGTAACCTCTAGGAATAAAATTTCTAAATTTTCCGATGTCTGGATTAAAGAAACTAAACTGATTAAATAAATATTTTCAATCAATGAAAAAACACATTCAAAAGTAAGAAAAATGATTTTCTCATTTGAGAAGAGGAAATCATTTTCCTGCGTTTTCAAGACCATTCTCCCTTCTCTCTTCTCTCTTCTCTCTAACTCCATGCTTCTCGCTCAGATCATATCACGTTTGTCTTCTCTTCTTGTCGCCTCCACGCCCCATGAAATCCAACTAGCTCGAGGCCATAGCTCAAGGCCGACAAGACTCGAGCTTGAGAAACCCTCGATCCTCATGAGGAAATCGCCATTCTCTTCTAACTCACTCATGAACTGTAGGATCCTCAATAGCAAGTTTGTGCATTCGTTGGCGTCACCTACCGCAAGGGCATGGTCAAAGGAGAGAGGGGAGTCTAGAGGTGGGAGCGATAGGGTCGGCCAGGTGAGTGCCGCTAGTGAAGTTAGACTAGATTCGGATGAGATCTTGGAGGGTTAGGTTGGGGATGAAGGATATAGAAAAAATAAAATTAAAATTAAAAAAAATTAAAAAATAATCAAAAACTTCTTTTTGTTGGGTAATTTTTCCTAGAAAATCACATCATATTTTCATATTAAGTGATGGAAAATATGTTGTAATTTATTTTCAGGTTTCAGCCAAATATTGAAAAATATTATTATTTCCTTGAAAATTAATTTTCTAGAAAATATTTTCCAACAAACAAGGAACTCTTCCTTTGGCTTAAATGCATTCAAGCAACGATCATTAATATTTCCCATATCTAAATTACACTCGAATCCATGGTGTTACCGAATAAAACGTCTACAAAATCACCCTGCGTTCAGAGCTCTTCATCCGGCCGAAGACGAGCACCACTTTTTCTTTCATTTGTTCGGCCAAGAAAAGAAACTTCAACGTGCAGGCCCGTTAAAAGAGTCCACTATGCGGTCAAACTTCAATGACTGATCTCTTCTTAGTCATCGTCCACTTCAGGATATCGCTGTGCATCACTATCATCATATAACGACAGTGATAATGTTAAATTGATCTTTGAAGTGGTATGTTGCGGGCTTAAAGTAATTCGCCTCTCTCCAAAAGCCAAGTGCCTTCTAGGTATTTCATAACCCTATGAGTGGACCTATTAAAATAGGTCATAAGCTCATTTCTTAACTTATATTGGATCGATTGAGTTGTTATGTTGAATAATTATATTTAATGAAAAGGTTTAGAATGGAAAAGCCCAAAAATAATATGGGTCTCTTTACTCTCTCTTGCCCCTCACTCGATCTCATGGCCCCACCTCGGTTTGGGTATGAATTTTCCTAATTTAAGTTTAATATAAAAGTATTTTAGCAATATCGGTAAAATCAAGTATGGGTTAACTATGAATGGGATGTGAGTCATTAAATTTGTATTTTAATAAAATGGAGTCAATTTGGGTTAAACTATTTTCAATGTGATTTATCCTGTTAAAATATTTAAATAATAAACCATATATTCATCTAATAGTTTAAATTTTTAGAATAGTTATCAATGGCGCTACAAAATTTCAGATACTCATTTAATAGGTCTATCTATGAGCTTGAGTAGACGGTGGGAATTAGTTTTTGATGTGGAGATGAACAGATAGAAAAGCATGTGCGCTTCTTAGCACTCTGCTCATGATAAAATGACAAAGTAATAAGTGGATCAATACATTGACTCATCGCTCTCGCCAGATGTCGGCCATCATCGCAAGCTTTAGGGCATTTATTAATTGATTTTTCATGAATACAATATGGTCCACTAACTTAGGCGTACGGTTCCGCAGACCCGACAAAAATGAAAAGGATGATTGAATCAACAGCACCGGAAAACAACAATCGACTCTGTCATCCAACAACGTTATCTTATGCCTCTCAATCACGTTCGAGGTTAAACGTCTTTCCAAGAATTGAAAACATTAGACAGATTTCATACAATCACGTTTGGAGAATCCGCTTTGTTACGTTGATTATTGTCCGACATACGTAGGCATCTGTGCACTGTTATATTGGCATAATGCAAATTAACAAATCCATAATTTCTCTGGTTGAAATTTGAAGAAGCAATGTCAACATATTATAAAAGGTTCAACACATTTTTCTCCTCATACTATAAAATCAAAGAGTACAGAAATTGCTTTTAATTTAACTTGTTGTCGGGATTCGACACTCAATCATAAGGAAATCAAAAATAAAAGAAGAAAAGAAATTGAGACATGGTGTTTTATCTAAATTCATCCTTAAACTAGGGCTATGTCTAGTAAATGATTCCATTATCATTAGCACATTGCAGCTCTCTGCTACATCTCTCAATTATAAGAAAAAAACATTATATATAACAATAACTATTCATGGGCCTAAGCCCAAATTACCAATAAAAATATATGTTAAAATAATAAAAGTTCTTTGATAGCTTGAGGGCACTATCTCTCATGCTTTCCCATCAATGGGAAGTATGAACTACACCTTAATATTTGCATCCTCCTTCTAATTCACATAAAATTTTATTTTCTCTGCTCTTTATTTTTAAATAAAATTAAGGAAAACAAAGCTGTCACAAATTCACCTCCAGCTTATGGTGGGAACATGAGCCCACTTACCAAACTTGCAGAATAGTGCAGCATGGCAAAAGAGAGAAACATGAAGGAGTCTTATCAATCTATTCGTCATCTCACCACGACCTGATTTACAAAAAGAAAATGGAAAACTCCAATTGATTTTTCCCAACAAAATGGGGAAAAGACACACATTGCCTCACTTGCTTTTGACTGCACCGATGCTTCGTACTGTGCACCGAGGCAAATTAAAATTTTCCTTTCCTTTCGTTGGGGTCATTTTACTATAATTTGTTACAAGTTTGTACCGAATTTTGCACTCACAATTGTAAATTTCAATTTAACAGAAAATTTTTACACCGTTTAGAATAGATTTTTAAGTATGGAATGTCAGACAATTTTCATATTCTTTAAAGTTTTAATAATAGTATAAAATTTACTGATAAATAAATTAGAAATTTTTTTTTTTATAATAAACAGGCTCATGAATCATATGAGGAAAAGGATGGTGGAATTAACCAAAGACAACCTTCTGGCCAAAACAAAAAATAAACAGAGGACAACCATGTCTCAGGCAAATTGCCCTTTTGACTTAAAAGACTTCAACCGAAATTATCCACAATTACCTTGAGATAGAATAAATAATATATTTGAAAGCAATGGATCTTACCATCTTTGTACTCATTATCCATGGAATATGGCATGAAACCCCGCCTTCCACGTACCACGGGTATCATCCACGCCATTATAAATGGAAGAATCGTCCTTGTCATTCCTCATGCACTCCTCTTATTCTTCCTCTTTCTCCAAATATATACAAATTCAAAATGCCTTTAATCGGGCGTGATCAATGGAGGAACATCCACACCATTCTCACCTTCATTGTTCCAGTTCTAATCAATTTCATTGAGATAAAATACCAAGGGAAGTCCGTTTCTCCATTTGACACCCACCCCATCACCATCTTCCTGTCCTTATTCAATCTCCTTCTCTATTGCTCATTGTCCCTTCCATTTGTTACTTATCTACCAGCCTTTAATACTGCTTGCGGTGTCCGCATCTCCCAATTCCTCATGATGTTTTCATTTTACCTCTCTATAGCTTTGCTTTCGTCGTTGTTGTTCCAAGGCTTCTCCATTTTTCTCCTCTATATGCCGTTGATGATACTGCTCTATGCAACTTTTATGCATAGTCTCGTCCATAAACTCCTTTACATGGTCAAGCAAAAGATTCAAGTGGTCATATTCATCTATTTATTCTGCCGTCGACTGTGCAGAGGAAGAAGATCACTACTTTTGCCACGTACGGTTGCTGACATGCACTTCATGTCGGAAGGGCAGTAAATGCCAGTGTTTGATTATTGTGCATTTGCACTAGATACCAAGAATTAATGACAACGTTTTTTGATCCAATATCGTTGTAAAATCTTATATTTGATATAGTCCTATATAGCATGTGAACTAATGATGATAATCGAGAGGACTGTGTACTGTCCTATTATCATTTTTTATGTGAACTTTTGTTGCTTCACAAGGTCCTATAATGATGTGTGAAACATTTTGCTTGCTGACAACCCGAAGTCTTTGATTAAAGGACACTACCTATCTCGTCAAAGAATATCAACTCCCAGTTCATGTATTGCCAAAGCTCAATGAGTTAACGTCCGTGGATTAATCAGACCTGTGACCTCATTAGGCAGAGGTCATGTTGGCACCCAAAATATGACTCACCTGGCACAAATATGTGACCAGCATATGAGACGGGTATGGACATGTGCATAGTGTGTGAGTATTAATAAAGCTGTGCTAATATATCAGCGAGTATGGGGATCAACATATATCGATTGATAGTGGTATCCATTGATGCCATGTGTTCACATGTCAAAATATGGTGATGGACTGCAAATAGTTGTTAATATGAATATTAGCAATATTTATTAAAAAAAAATGTTAATAAGCTGCTTTAAAGTTTGAGATCAATAAGGCCAAATGTATATAATTTTGGAGGGAATAATTATTGCTTGAAGACCAAGTTATCTTATGAGTCAAATGAGGTAAGGGACACAAATGTTTTGAGGGAATAGTTACCGCATGGAAGTAAGATCGTGGAATATACATTGATCACAAGAAACCACATAATGGAGCAATTTGTGCATGTAAGATTTAGAAACATGGAGAAATTTGACAGAAGTTACTCAGGGGCAAATTGTAACCCCTAAGAACCTTCGAAAGGCAGTTACCATAAAATCATTATAGATACTGCCAGTCACCCACTAAAAAGTCCCCCCGGGCACAAATCAAACAAAATATTGTCTTTTCAATTATTTTTATCTTTCTTACATTGTACTTTAAATTTTCTTAACTATAGTTCTCAAGTTCGCATCGTCAATTGAATTCCAACATTTATCTTTGTGATTAAATTCTGACACTGTACCTTTATTGAGTTTGTAATTTCCAAGCCTTATCATTGATTAAATTTTGGCTTGATTTTGGATTGTACAGTGCTGTTTAAATTGAAAATGTCAATTGCCTTTCGTATAAGAAATCCACTATCTAGAGTTAGCACGGAATTTTAGTCTCTTTAAATATAAGCTGAAAAGCTATTTTCGGTAAAAAAATTTCGTCCCACGAACAATTTTCGCAAAACGGGTGCAATGCTTGAAGACGCGTGAGTTAAAAAGAAAAGAAAAAGGCAAAAGGTTAAAGATAAAAAGAAAAGAAAAAGAGGGGAAAAAGAGAAAAGATAAAGATAATTTTTTTTTTATTTATTTACTTAGCCAAGGACAAGTATTTTTGGCATCCCATGCATTTTCTTTGGTCCACCAAATGCTCAGTTGGCACTCCACATGAGCAGAAAAGCTCGTGATCAATGAATTGATTTCTTGTTTTTTTTGGCTCGGTTATCAAAAGAATGATTACATTAAACGATACTCAGAAAGTTCAAGACTACCCATGACATCACGCCACTTTCCACCTTAAAAATTTAGAAAATCAACGAACCCATGTAACCAGAAAAAAGAATGAGCGCATTAGAAGTGCAACATGGGCCTAGATCCTTACTCTTGTCTCCTCCATCGCTAGTACAAAAAAGTACAAATCTTTTCTCTTTCATTAATATCAAACTGCCCTTTATTTCATTATATCTTGAGACTGAATTCACTAAACCCAATCAAATTTGAATATGTACTATGTATAAGGAAAATCCTCATTGGATTTGATTTATATTCAATTCAGTGTATCCTTGTCCATCAGATCTAAACTTGGATTTTTTTTTTTTTGGGCAGCGGAACTTGACCTTTAGACGTGTTAAGGGTGTTTTCGATGGAGAAAACTATTCATGGTTTGATCGGGCCTTTAAAGGATCCGTACAGTGGGCTTCTTTTGCCGCAAAATAAAGAAGGAAAAGGGACAGTCCTGTTTTCTTCTATGCCACAGGTGGCTTTCCTTCAACAAAACGCACGAAGACCTCCTTTATCAGCCGAACTAGTGTTGCACAAGGTGACACTGTAGAGTGAATTTACATCCAATTGAAAGCGTTTTCTTTGTGGATTTCTTTGTAGAGATATCAGTGTTTCAAGTAGTGAGATAATTCTCAGTGATTTGTTTTAGGCTAAATATAATGAGTTTTGGTGTAATTTAAAGCTAGGAAATATTTGAGCATGTGGGGTGATTGTAAATCTATCACATTTCCCTCTCTCCTCATTGGGCTGACACCCCATGTGCATCTCTCTCTCCTTCCCATGCACGTACACCCCTACAGTAGGCCCCCCCCTTCTTTCTTCTTCTTATTTCCCCTCTGCTGGCCGACGCCTCTAGTCGCCGCTGCGCCTTGCCTCTCCCCTGACTTGACCGGCAGCCATCCCCACCACCGATCGGCCTCAACCGTCCCGTCAGCTCGCCGCCGTCCGCTGGACTCACCGAAGCCAGCACCTCTCCTCTGCAAATTTCTTCCTCCGCCTGGCTGTTGCTACTGTCGCCTTTCTCTCCCGGTCCGCCTCTGTGCTCACCATCTGACCACCGTAGCTGCTTTGACAAGTTGCGGAACCACCGCAAGGCGCTGGAGCCGACGTGAGCCACCCCGCAGCTGGCCGCTTCCTTCTCTTTCACCGACCTATCCACTGCTTCACTACTCCAGTTCCGGTCGCACTGCCACTGCCGCAATGTTGGCCACCTTGCCCAAACGCCGGACTGCTCGAGGACCACCGCCGTAAGCCACGAGCCACCCCGAAGCCGGCCACCTCTTCCTCCTCCTCTTTTGTAGCTGTCCGGCCGACTTGCACCGCTGCTGCTGTCCTTCCCCCCTCGCCGGCCGCCTGGTCGCCAGCCAGAGCAGCTGGCTGCTCGTCCAGGGCCGTCAGACCACCACCACCTGCATCTAGCCAGCTCAGCCATCGCCCGCCCTACGCTTTGACGGCTGCGCTGTCCTTCCCCTCTCCCCGCTCTGGTTTGGGCCAAGTTGGCCACTATCGCCGTCAGCCACCACTCGCTGCCGTTTGATGTCCTTGTGCCACTGTCGGCCTGCCCCAGCCACTCTTGCCGTCGTCCCTCCGCCCCTGTCACTGTCGGCCAACCGGCCAGCCAAACCAACTGCCACCCCCGAGCCATTGCACCGCCTTTCTCCCTCTCGGTTCTGTTTCAGCCTTCGCCGAAGCCGCCCGCCTGGTCGCCAAAGCTACTAGCCGCCGTCTGGAGCTGCCGGACCGCCCCCCAGCCAGCCTGGTGCCGCCACAGCTGTCAATTCTTCCATGTCTCAGCGTTTCACCGCATGGACAGCTGCCCTCAGCCAAGACTCGGTCCCAAGCTGCCCCGCCTTAACGCATTGGCAATTCCCAGGCGTTCCCCTCATAGCCGCTGTCACGCCCATGTCGTTGGAATAGTCATCGAGTGAGTTTTTATCTCTAAACCCTCGGTTAGCTTGTTAAACTCGTTTAGGGGGAGATTATATTAGGGTTAATCCTAGTTAGGAGGTGGATTAGAGTTAATTGTGATTATATGTTGTTTATGTGGTTAAACAAGTTTATGGATAATTAACGGTAGTTAGTTAGGGTGATTAAGGATTAGTGGGATAATCCATATTAGTATTATTTTATTAAAAAGAAATAATTTCTTTTAATTATTATTTATTAAATTCCGAAATCATTATTATTTATTAAATTCGGAAATTATTAGTATTTATTGAAATTCGGAATTAATATTCTTTATTGAAATTCGGAATTATTATTATTTATTTTAATAATAGTTGATTGTGGTCTAATTACAAATAATGCTATTTATTTAGAATTAAATTGTGGGAATTATTTGACGTGTTGGTAATTATGCATGTTGGATTTTTGATTGGATTAATTACATGATTGTTGGAAATTATAGCATGCTTGACTGCTCTAATATTTATGCCTTGACATATGCATATTGATTGCATGGGCTGTAAAAAGACAAAACCCCGAGGTGTCGAGTGTATATATGTCAAGCTTTATGAGAAAAATATGAATGGTATATTCTTTGATGAGGCATGAAAGCAAGATCGAGTTTTGAAATAAAATGTGACCATGTATCATTTTTTTTTCTGCAAATTATACAAGAGAAATGGATAGTGATTTATTATGCAAGCATGTACCACATTTTCATTGGCTAGATTATAAGATTAAAATGGATCATGGTGGCATGCTTGTGTGGTTAGTTAATTGAACCCGTCACCCTGGCGGTAGATCGGGGGACAAAATCCGACTTATAGGAATTCTTGGCAAGTGTCCGGATATAGGTTGCGATAGAGGCCAGACCTATACTCCTTTAGAAATGCCATCTAGGCGGGGGATCTAGATGTAGCCATGCCTCATGGGAGAGGACGATGCCTAGTTTCGGACCAATAGACCGCCAACCCAAGGGTTGTGCTTTGGCCCAGGGAGTCGTAATAATTGAAACACGCATGAATGCAAGGGTGCATGAGAGACAAGGTGACATTGTGTTTTGATTATGCTTACTCTTGTTGCCTTGTTTATGATATGCCTGAGTTGGTACCATGCAAGATGTGATAATAGCCAGATGAGATCGCTTGCGATACGACTCGAGTGTGATTGATTAATGCAATGCTAAGAGTGCAAGGTGCATTAATTGTGAATTGCATGTATATTTACTATGTATGGCATGACCAAGTAAGGTCGCTTGTAAAGTCGATTGTTTGTCCATGCGTTCATGGGATTACTAAATGTATTAAGTCATTACCTAAGAAATATGGTTGTTCTGCTATTGACATGCTTGAGGTATTAGACCGTGCCACAAGTACCCGAGGCAAGTTGGTGTCCTAGCCGGGGCTTAGGGCAAGAACTCGCTGAGATTTATATCTCACTGACTATTGTATAACCATTTTCAAGTCCATTGGAGGAAGATTCGGCATGTGGTGCGTTTTGGAAAAAGTAGATTAACCTTGGCCCTATTTGTTTGGTTGGCTTTGTAGGAAGTAGCTTGTGGTAAAGACCATGTTTGTGTAGACTTCCTAAGGTTAATCAAAAGATGAATAAACCGGCACTATTGATTGTGTTCCTATTTGACTTTCCTAAATATCCCAATTTGTTAAGTTGTACGATGATTAATTATCGCTTCCGCATATGCACTTAACTAAAAGATAAAATGAATGGTCGGCAACACATCTTAAGACATCGCATCCAAATAACCGAAAGAGAAAAAGGGGATCGTCACATGCTCAAGGGTTGGGGCGTGACACATAGGATCGCACAAAGATATAAAACAAAACACTTGTTCTAGGTTCTAGATTATAGATTTTCTGTTCTACATGAAATCTGAAACTTACTTCATCAAAATAAATTCCCCAATTCTTGAAACCTAGAACCTACTAAATCTTAGAACCTAGAACTAGACGGGTTTCTATGGGTTCGGTTCCCAAATTCTCAATTCTACCCTAAAATAATGCAACCTAAATATATGGCCACAAAGGTTGCAAACTACAACAATTCCCTCTCTATTTAGACCATAGATCCACAGCAATTACCTCTGTCTATTTGTTTGCGTGGACTTTCCTAGCCTCATGCTACCACGGATCTAAGTACCAACGATGCCGACGAACTCTGTGCTAGCCAGAGGTGATTACTATTAAGATATGAAATCTTTTTTGATATTATTTTTTGAATATGAAATCTTTTTGATATCTTTTTGAATTTCATATTAACATACCAACTGTTGATTATATTTGGCATCCCATGATTCTTGTTCTGCCAAATATTGCATTTTTCTTTCTCTTTATAAGCGTGTACAATCTGTAAATTAAGTGATATGAAAAATCATTCAAGATTGTAAGTTTTTTCATGGTATCAGAGCAATTCTACTCCTAAGAGCATTTTGATCCGGCTATTCTGCAATTTTTTTTTTTGTCAAAAAGAAAATCATCAAATTTTACTATAATCATTCATGACAATATAGGGATTGGAGTTTGTGATTTCTTTTATATAAAAAAAAAAGTCCATGACAATATAGGGAATGGAGTTAACGTTCGGGAGTTTTTAGGAGAATTGGGCCCTTTTGAACGTAGGAATAAATAAGAATTATATTCGTCGACATTATCTCATTCTCCTCACTTTTTATTATATTTAACATCGCTGTCTCATAATGAGAACATTGAAATATTTAAACCCACAAAACTCTGTTGTCCCCTATTTTGGCTTTTTCCAATAAAGACATTTATATGTGTTTAGCTTACTACATATTGTGATACCACGTACGTTCATGGAAGTTTAAGCTATATGGTGACATTTTTAACCGCACATTAAACTCTTGGATACTGCAATTATAAAAAATTTCGACGGACTAAGGCATGTAACATCGAAAGCTATTGCCACCATTGGAAAGACTCTTTATAATATGAAAGTCCACCTGAAACGCATATTCTCAGGGGTGTTGACTAAAGAAAAAGACAAATTGAGTGCATACACTCTTATGAAACTTCTCTGTCAAAACTCTTCTCTACATAGCATAAATGAAATGTATAGGAGGACGCGTAGGAGGAGCTCTGTTTTGTCATTTTCTACCCTTTCGCCTATAAATTTCGATGCTCAACGATATACCAACTATCATTAAGCATACACCATCGTCTTTATAATATGAAAGTTCACCTGAAACGCATTGTTGAATTTTTACACGGATATTGATCGAGCGAATCGGATAAAATTAGTCGGAAAGAAGGAAAGGAAATCGGACACCGGATTTACGTGGTTTGGTTTGAATATCGAAACTTACGTCCACGGGGAGAGCAGCACGGAATTTCACTATAAAAACAACCAAGTGATATAATGGAGATTACACCCATTCAAGTACTCAAACACTCACTCAGTGTTTCCCAGTCCCAAATTACACCTAATAACTCACATAGTATTTAGCCCCTCACAATTTTCAGTGAAATTCTCACTCAAAGGAATTAAATAAATTCTACTAACAAGAATTTAACTAACTAAAAACACCCAGGTATAATTACAACGAAAAAATCTCTTTTCTATCGAGAGCTCCTACGCGTTCAGTTCTCTCGCTCTCACTTTATGGAGCTCTCACTTCTTCATGGCCACTGAAGTCCTCCTTTTAATGATGTTGGGTGTGCATGGCCATCATCCATCGAAGGAACAAGCTTCTGTCTTCCCTCCTTTCTTTAATAGCAAAAAAGAGGAGAGGTCATTCGGAGCCTACAAGATAGGCTTATGAAGCACTCACCAATTTCCATTTTTTTACGAGCACGCAAAGGGGATACATTTAATATTGTTGAACTTTGGGAGTTCAACTCTTCAGAAAAGAAAAGTGAGCAAGGTGTGCAAAAGTCAACAAATGGGCAAATCATGGCTTTTATCTCCAACATGTGCATGTGCATCATCATATTTTTGCCGATAAAATCTTTGGGATCCGATCACACACCATTGTTCATTAAATGCTCTACGGATGTGCTTCCTCCTTGTTAAAATATTATGCATGTCCATCAAGTATTATACATAGATTCAAACTTGAGATATAATTTTAACAATCTCCACCTTGACTCGACTTTTGAGCCAAATCACCATCACTTCTGTGGAAATATCACTGCTACTCTCCCATAGCCTCAATGGGCTCAACCGCTACAAAATGTGTTCAAGTTCAAGCCACGCTTGAACTTCGCCATAACCATGGATCTCATTAAGACACCAACTCCACCTACATAATTAGCTGCTCCACAAGGATTTTTTGACATAACCTCCTATATCGCAAATAAAGCAAATCCATCATTGCAAACATATATGACCGAAGGTTGAACACACTTTGTCAATTTCAGCACTAACAGCAACCGTTGGCTCTACCGACTACACCTCACTACAAGCATTATCCGTGTCGATTATTCCGCTAGTACCTACTACCTCAAGAGTTTCTGGTTGCAACTCCACCTCGAGCTGAACACCATCCAAATCCATATTAACACTACCACAAACACTCCTAACTAGAAGTACCGGAGACTTGTCAAAGGTAACTTCCCCACTATCAACAAGTGAATTTATATCCGGACACAACAATTGATCGCCCCCTCACCTTGTGCATAACCATGGAATATGCACCTTGCCCTCTCATTGAGCTTACCATCACTCACTCGAAAATAATACAAGAAGCCAAACATTCTAAACATAGAATAATCAGCAACGTTACCCACACTTCTTCAAGAGTCCAATATTCAACAACAATCGATGGGGATCTATTTACTAGGTAGCTTATTGTACTAAGCACATCAGCCAGGATTCTCCTAGCAACACCAACACTAGAGACTATTTTTCGGGCCGTCTCTAGTAATGTTCTACTCATCAATTCTGCAAATTGTTATAGTTTATTGGCACTAGTGCGGTGTTTCACTTTGCCCTCCTTCATGTAGAATTTATTTACCAGCTCCAAGCAAAACTCCATGCTCCTGTCAGTTCGCACATACTTGATCAACCTACAAGTCTCCATCTTAATCAAAGCTCTTGACTGCATGTTCCTAACATCAGCATCAAATTTGTGCATTGGCACAACCACCCAGGTCTTCCTCAAGCAGTCGTTAGACTCTCGAATAGATGCATCTGACATCTCTGGGGAAAAACTTGTCACTGTCTTACCTTGAAGTTCATACAAGCCACCGTGCTTGATTCCTCTCATTATCACCAGGGCACCTTGAACAACCTTCAGAACTCCACCTTCTGAAGAAAACCTGCAACCAGCTAAATCTAGAGCACCCAAGGAAATTAAGTTCTTTCGTGTCTTACTCCGGTCAATGTCCTTACAATATTATCATGCACTCTGATTTTAACATCACCGACACCCACAACATCGCATTCAGCATTGTTCCCCAACTGGACTTTACCACTACCCGTGCACTAATAAGTAATAAACTAGTTCCTATTTGGTACAACCGGAATCCATTGAATCTTCGGTGATAGACAAGACACAATCGACACCATCAGAATTATTTTCAGCTACAGCAGCAACATCATTTGTAGACTCAACTCTAATTCCCTAGCCCTTTTCATTTTTCAGCTTAAAACAGTCTCTTTTACGATGCCCACTCCTACCACAATTCCAACTGACAACTCCACTAGTCCTAGACTGACTACGTCTATTCATGTTTATACTATTCCTATTAACATGTGTACTAATTGTTCCTTTATTTTTACCTACTAAAGTAACAGGTACAAGTTCACCGGATTCTTTCCTACAAATGTCTTCACTCATAATTAAATCCCAAATCTCATCAAATGTTAAGCTTCTTGACCCAAATGAATTACTAACGGTGGTAACAGTAGTATTCCAACTATCAAGTAGTGAGGATAATAAAATCAATGCACATACCTCATCTTCAAAGGTAATCTCAACTGAACTAAATTGGTTAATGACCTCATTAAATTCATTAATATGCTCAGCAACCGACGTACCTTCGCCCATCTTTAAATGAAACAAACGTCGCATCAAACAGACCTTGTTAATTGCAAAGGGTTTCTCATACATATTCGACAGGGCTTTCATCAGTCCTACAATGGTCTTCTCCTTCGATATTAAACGCAACGTTCCGAGACAACGTTAGCCGAATAACACCTATCGCTTGTCTATCCAGCAATTCCCACTCGACATCTTTCATCGAGTCTAGCTTCTCTTCATATATAGGTAAGTGCAAATTTCTCTGGTATAAATAATCTTCAATCTACATCTTCCATAAGGTAAAATCATTCCCATCAAACCAGTCGATTCACACTTTTCCTTCTTCCATCGCAACCGATTCGTCAACCTTGGCTCTGATGCCACTTGTTGAATTTTTACGCGGATATTGATCAAGCGGATCGGATAAAATTAGTCGGAAGGAAGGAAAGGAAATCGGACACCTCCAAATATCGGAACCTACGTTCATAGGGGAGAGCATCACGGAATTCCACTATAAAAACAACCAATCGATACAATGGAGATTACACTCACTCGTGTACTCAAACACTCATTTAGTGTTTCCCAGCCCCCAATTGCACTTAATAACTCACATGGTGTTTAACCTCTCACAATTCCCAATGAAATTCTCACTCAATAATTAAATAAATTCTACTAATGAGAATTTAACTAACTAAAAATACCCAAGTGTAATTATAACGAGAAAATCTCCTTTTCTGCCGAGAGCTCCCACGCATTCAGTTCTCGCGCATTTCTCGCTCTCACTTTCTGGAGCTCTCACTTCTTCATGGCCACTGAATTCCTCCTTTTAATGACGTTGGGTGTGCATGGCCATCATCCACCGAAGGAACAAGCTTCTGTCTTCCCTCCTTTCTTTAATAGCAAAAAAGAGGAGAGGTCATTCGGCCCCTGCAAGATAGCCTTATGAAGCACTCACCAATTTCCATTTTTTTATGAGCACGCAAAGGGGATGCATTTAATATTGTTGAACTTTGGGAGTTCAACTCTTCAGAAAAGACAAGTGAGCAAGGTGTGCAAAAGTCAACAAATGGGCAGATCATGGCTTTTATCTCCAACGTCTGCATGTGCATCATATATTTTGCCGATAAAATCTTTCGGATCCGATCACACGCCATTGTTCATTAAATGCTCTACGACGTTCTTCTTCCTTGTTAAAATATTATGCGTGTCCATCGGATATTGTACACGGATTCAAACTCGAGACATAATTTTAACACATATATTCTCAAGGGTGTTGACTAAAAAAAAGACAAGTTGAATGCTTACACTCTTATGAAACATAAACTTCTCGGTAGAAACTCTTTTCTATATAGCATAAATGAAATTTATAGGAGGACGCGTAGGAGGAGCTCTGTTTTGTCATCTTCTATCCTTTCACCTATAAATTTCGGTGCTCAACGGTATACCATCACTAAGCATACACCATCGTCTTAAGTCTTAACATTCGCTACTTGCAATTGCTAATCTCTTCTTCACCATGGCCAAGTTCTTCAGGAGTGCCACTTTCATCGTCCTGATTTGTCTTTGTTTTCTCCTCTTCGCTGGTTAGTCCATTTTCAATTGCATTTGAGCGTGTGGATAAAGATGTTCGGCATTTTCATGGTTTATGTATAAAGGAACTGTATAATTCATGTGCATGGGGCTACATCCCGTTAGTATTCGCTGGCTTTATACAGTATGTGTTTGTAAATAATTTACGAAAGGCTATGGTGTGCATAAAAGTGGAAGAACCTATGAAAATACATGAATACAACTCATCAGTACGCACAAAGTAAATTTGCCGCATTCTGATTCCACTTTTAGACAGTCACTTTGGTTGAATGTGGAATTTATGCTTTATCACAACTCACAACTCACAAAAGTTATGGCACTTTTTGTTTGGTTTGAGCATTCAATTAGGCCATGCGCCGATGGTGAAAGCGAAAACATGTGAGAGGCGAAGCAAGACATGGAGCGGGTTTTGTGGCGATAGCAATCATTGTGACCAGCAGTGCAAGAACTGGGAGGGTGCACAGCACGGGGCTTGTCATCTGAGCGGCTTAGGAAGGGCTTGCTTCTGCTACTTCAAATGCTAGAGAAAAAAAGAAGATTCCGAAAGTGCTATTGACATGAGCACATCGATCCTCAGTTGAAAATTTCCAGTACATGGTATCGCTATAAAATAATGAATAATGTCTCCTTGGCGTCTTCCTGTTGACGTCGGTGTTGTATGAGAGAGTTACCCTCTCTTTGATTGCCCGAACACAGGTCTAGTGTGTGGTTGTGTTTTAAGTCAGTTTTGTTGGCCTCTTGATGGCCAACGAAAAATGTTGTTACTTTCCTTGTATGAACACATCTATATGGTAAAGTAAATCCTTTGATTAAAACTACAGTGAAAACCAACCAATCTTTACGATATACACTCTTGAATGGACTCGTATTAATATTTCATATGGTTCTATAGAACTTATTTGAAAAGGAGAGAAGAATATAATCAACGCAATTGAAGAATGAAGGTGAAACAATGTTATATGGTAAACCTAATCAAATCTATGGAACCAATACATGATACTGAAAAAGACACCAGAAAAAAAAAAAAAAGATAATTTCTTCGGTGTCGCGATCTTCCCAAGAAGGTGAATCACTAAAGGAAGACTAATGGATTACTAAGTCCGAAAGCTTAGTGCGGACTTTCCCAAGATCTACCAACCACAACTTGGTACTCAAAATTTAACCTTGTTAAACATGCAATTCTATTCAATTAGGAGACGCCCTAATTAATCAGGATTGATTAGAAACCCAAGTAAAGTATGGGAGAATACTTTACTTCTGTGAATGAGAGATTCAATAAGTTTAGGGACGTGATTACGCTAAATTAAACTAGCGCCCTTTCGGTACCATTTCTCTTTAAGTTTCAAAAAGATTTCTTTTTTGTAAGCAGTCTTGGTTTATTTTAAACTAGGCTACTAACATGGAAAGGAGTGGTAATGCGGATCACAATCAATGACATTCAACGGGTCTAGAAGAATAAACTTGCGAATCATGATCAACCTTAAAGCAAAATAAACTATGACTAAAAATGCATGCTCTAAACATAATTTCTAAATTGGATGTGATCTAATTTTTTTGATTTTTTCTTTCATTTTTTAAAAAATCAAAATCCGAAACTAAGCTAAGTCTAACCAGAAAATTTCATCTAAAAATATTGTGTAAATCTAAGATGCAACATAACTACCATACTATTATGCAATCATGCAATCAAACTACCGAGCAATGCAATGTGAAAAAAAAATTGTATTTTTATTATCGAGAATTTTTTATAAAACCAACGCAAACAATGAACACAACTATATAAACATATAACTCATCACCACTAAAGACGGAAGATTACAATAATCAAAAATCTAATCCGATGTCTCTCAGCTTAGTATTTTTGATTACCAACATGACAATTTTCCTAATCAGATAATGCCTAACAAAATCCACAATCACGATCAACATCAAAGAATTGTAAACTATGTAACAAAATAACAAAATTCAATTCTGTTAAAGAAATTACCTAGTTTGGAAAATCTACTTTTGAATAATGGGATCGGCGAAAAGGATGCGAGGACAATGATAAACTCACAGACAGACGATCATTGGGAGATTATTGGTGTGCAATGCTTCTATCCGTAGTGCCAACTCAGTTGGCGACAACAAGCATGGGCACCTAGGGATTGTTATCCATTGGCATGTTGCTAACCACTTCAAATCCTGCAAAAAGATAAACAAAAATGGTCATTTCGGATGAAGGAAGGCGATGCCCGATCGAGAACAAGCAACGGATTAACGCTGGTCGTCCATGATGTCAGCAACGTCATGGTGGTCACCGGAGATCGGACGGAACATAAACGCCCGAACTAGTGACAAGCTGGACTGGTGAGGCGAAGGTCTGCGGCCGTGTTGCAACGAAGGAGAAGCGGGGATGATCTGGATGTTTGCGGGACAACTTCACCGAAGAGGGGTGCGACTCGGCTGGCTTGCTGGTGCGGCAGTTTTTCTTCATTCTTTTTGACCCACGAACGAGACTCTCTCCCTCGGACACATTTTCTCTATTGATCTTTTTCTTTTTCTGCTTCTACTGATTCACATTCCCCACTCTGACGAAAGAGACGAATTCTGTGTATGTGTCAAGACTCTGTGAAAGACCCTCCCCTTCTATTTTTCTTATTTTTTTCCTTTGCAAGCGGCCACTTAGCCTCCTAATGGGGACGAAACTCTCGCCTCTCTCTTTTTCACTTTTCCCCAGATTCTTCAACTTCTTCGGCCCTTCTCCTTTCTCGCGTTACCCCCTCACTTTACGATTTTTTTTTTCAGCCTCTCCGTTCCCCCTCCATCGTCTCACCTCTAGCCTCTATTTATAGAGGAAAAAGAAGATTTGTTATTCAGCAAATATTCCCTCGATTGTAGCGTATATTCACTCAACAAATGACGATTTTCCGAAACCGCTCAACCGAAAATGATGTTTTATTCAACAAATATTTCCCTCGATCATGGCATATATTCACCCAACAAATGACGATTTTCCAAAATCGCTCAACCGAAAAATGGCTCCAAAATTTAAAAATCCTTTTGAAAGATCAAAATGAAATGCTTAATATATATATATGTGATAAATAATCTAAATTTAGGTGTTAACATTCAGGATATGACAAAATAATCCTCCTCGAGTAAGATAGGCAGATATTGAATGGGTTCTTGATCACTTCTTTTGTTGCTGTCCTTTTCAATGTGCTGAAGGTGTCTTTTGTCCTATTAACCTCAGCATGGAAGACGTAGCAAATTTTCATACACGGCCAAACAGTGTCATGTCTTGACTAGTCTAGGTCTAATCAAGTTCCCAAGAATCTATATCCTTGGAATGATGGATACATCTATGAGTCATTTAAAAGGAAGATTAAGTGTCATATAATGAGCCTATAAATTGGCAAATCTTGTAACCATTATTGGAACAAAAGGCCTATCCATCTCATTCTCTTCCTTCAGTTGTATGAGTTGTAAGTGTTTTCACCTTTAATGTTAAATTGAATTAATATCACAAAAACTCTAAATTGGTACTTCTATGACAAATTAAGGGTAAAATCTAAGAACAGTACAACCGTCAACTAACATATGCCATCCAACTAGACAATTTGACAGTAATTTAACAAATTATTGAATTGTAAATTTATTACAGGCATTTTTTGTTATATTAACCCTAAAAGGTAACATATAAACAGTGCCGGAACAACTACTGAGTTATTGAACAAGAAGGCTTGAATTTTCACTCCCTACAAAGTACAAAGATACCTGAGTACAAGCTGTTGAAAATTCTAAAAAAAAAAAAAAAAAAAAAAAAAAAAAAACTGGGAAATCGGTCAGCCGCAAAAATGAAAACTGAGTGTTTTTGAAACCCTTACTTGCGATATGGAGCATCAATGGTCTACACAAGAAACGTTCTTCCGCCCACCCCGATTCACGCCTGCAATGATGCCTTTTTTCTTTTTTTTAAAATTTGTGGAAAATTAGACATTAGGCTAAGTAATGTTGCAGAAAATACAATCTAACATGATTATTATTTTGAAAAAAAGAAGATGCTCCCTCCATTGTTTATCATGAAATATGCCGCCAGCCGACATGAAATTGGACATTAGGTCGATTAAAGTTCATGTTAGCTGATGTGATACAAGAAACAAATTATTGTCGGAGGGATTGGGTTAAAAAGAAAAGAACAAATGGACGGCAGACAATGTTAAAAAAGTTCACTTGTTATTCTCAAAGGTTAAGTAAATTTCACCAACGTAACTCGTATTTTACGATGAACTGGGATTTGTCATCTTCTATTATTTCATCTATAAAACCTGGTATAAATTTGTTGACAACAGGACTTAGGTGATTTTCACCTCTCTTCTAATGGTTATCGGGTGCGAGATCCCCAAACTGGACAAATAACGAGTACAAGCTATAAAGGGGATGCGTATTCAAGCTTATCTCCTTAAAGCTTCTGAATGCTCTTATTAGCTACGCTGTCACAGTATCATCTGAAACTTGGCATTCTCGTTTGGTCACACTTCTTTTTCTAGATTAGGTCATTTGATTGCTAGTGATCATCTAGGTTTTGTTGAGGTGTCAACAAATCCACCCCAGGTTTTTCATTTGCCATGGCATAAACTTGGTAGAAAATGCTAATAACAAACTTGAGATTTGATTGAGGTACTTGTTTGAATTGAGATAGTTTAAGTCGATGTCATAAATTGAGTATAAATTAGAATAGATTTGCAATTATAAGTATATACATGTTGACGTGAACCAGAAATATATCTAATATAAGCATTTATACAAAATATAACATATAAGTGGTAAAAAAGCAAGATAACATACCCCGAGAAGAAGAAAAAGAACAAGAGAGATCAAAATGATATACTTTTGAACGTGGGAATAGATGACGATCATAATTGTTTAAACTTCATTTTATTCTACTCGTCTTTCATTCTATTAAGTAATATTTGTATTATCATGACACATGGTTATACGAGGTGTGTTCACAGAAGTTTAACTTCTATGGTAATGGTACTGCAATTACAGACAATTTCGACGGAACAAGTTTGTGTTTGGATGATCATGACCTTACATCGATGTTTGTCATGCATATAATCTTGAGAGCTATTGCCGTCATTGGAAAGACTCGTTACATTACAAAAGTACACCAGAAAAATATGATTCTCAGTGGTATTGAGATAAAAAGAAAAGAACAAATAGACGGCATACACTGCTAAAAAGGTTCACATATTATTCTCAGAGGTGTTGAGTAAATTTCACTGTCGAAACTCGTTTTTAATGATGAGCTGGGATTCGTCATCTTCCGTCATTTCATCTATAAATCTTGGTTGTCAATGATAGACCATCTATAACTAAGAATAGTCCATCGTATTAAGTCGGTACATTATCTCCCTGCGATTACCAGTCTCTTCTTCAACATGGCCAACTTCTTCAAGCGTGCCATTTTCGTCTTCCTGATTTGCCTTTATTTTATCCTCCTCGCTGGTTAGTCTATTTTCAATTGCATTTGAATGAGTACATGAAAAGCGTATTTGTAACCTAATCTGCAACCAAAATTCAATAAAGAGAATAAATATGTTGGGAATTTTTAAGGTCTACATTATAAAGGATAACATTAGATGCTCTCAGTGTTTTATCAATAGTACATATACGCGACAGGTCTTGAGATTCTTGACTCCATGTGCATGAAGGGTGCATACATTCTTTCAGAGAAATATACATTATATTTGTTTTCCCCCCACAGAAAATGCGGTGATCAACGAGGTTTTGTGCTCTGATTCCTGTAAATCGAGCTGATCAGAGGCGTGTTTCATACAAATTGGATGTGACATGTCAAGCTGACCACCGCACGCGTTTGGTTTATATTTCAATCATTTGGTTCTCATTCCTTTTCTGGGCGGTACATGAATTTTTTTTTTTTTGATTATGGGGGGGGGGGAGGGAGGTTCACTGATGGGAGGCAAATGTATGCAAACTTCTATCTTTTGCTGTCAACTTCTGGTTTTTATTAAGGGGGGAATGCATGGGAACAAGAGCTTCATTAGCAAAAGTGCGTGTGACTTAAATTTCAATCATTTGCTGACATTCTATTCTGGGGGTACTTGAATGGGGGAAAAGGGTCACTGATGTGAGGCAAATGTATGCAAATTCAAGTGCATGTTTGTAAATAATATAGGATAGACTACGGAGTGCGTGAAACTGCAAGAATATATGATAAAGCTATTATCGACGTTATTATCTGTTTGGCTAGAAGTAGCATTTATGCTATATCGTAACTCCCCCAAGTTATTGCAATTGTTTGGTTTGTGCATTCATTCAGGCCACGTGCAGAAGGTGGAGGGAAATTTATGTAGGAGGTACAGCCAGACATTTAGTGGGTTTTGTTATGATAGCGATGATTGTAACGCCAAGTGCAGAGCCTTGGAGGGGGCAGAGAGCGGGACTTTGTCATTTCGGTAACTGGGGAAGGGCTTGCTTCTGCTACTTCTTCGACTGCTAGAGCAAAAGAAGGTCCTCAATTGAAAGTTTCCATTACATGGGCTCACAATTAGAATAATAAATAATTGTATGAGAGAGGTACCCTCTCTATGATTGCCCGAACACGGGTGAAGTGGGTGGTTGTATTTCAAGTGTGTCGATGATGTTGGTCTCTTTTCGGCCAAAGATAAATGTTTGTTGCTTACTTTGAAAAAAATCCTTTTATCTGAACTACGGGAAACCTGCCAAATAGTTATTATATACTATTTTCACTCCTCAAACCGTAAGCCACCAAGAGGTTGGCTAATGAATCACTAAACTTAGACTTAGCTTAAGTTCTCCCAAACCCATACCAATTTACAACCTAAGGGTCAAGTTATTTAACATTCAAGTCATTTTCATTTATGGTTAACCTCCAATCGAGAGAATTACCAAAAATGTCCTAAACATATTCCAATTTAGTCATAAATTTTTATTTTTGGCCAATTCAATACTAAACCCTTCGCAATTATGCTAATTTAATCCATCCGGCCAATTTCGGTAGGTCGGCACTAACATGGACTTCGGCCGGCACCAGCCGTTCACCCAACACTAACGTGGCAATTTGTTAGTAATTTTTTTAAATCTTTCAAATTTTTTATTATTTTTTTTCTCTGTCTTTTTCCTTTCCTTTTATTTTGCCTCTTCTACCTTCTTTGGCACTTTTCCCTAGGGGCTCGCCAGCCACTGGACAAGAGCCACAAAGTCTTCGATGGCCGCTAGTAAGGGTCGTGACCCTCGCCTAGCCTCACTTAGATTTGGGCGAGGTCCGATGGCCACAGACGAGGTGGCTTTGCCTAGATTTGGGTGAGGCTAGCCTTGTTGCTGGCGCAAGCAGCCTCACTCACGGCTAGCAAGGCCATGGTAGCCTTCACCCAGGCCCTAGCAAAGTCGAGCAAAGCCTCACCAGCCATGAGCGAGGTCCCCTTTGCCTGCAACAGGCAAGGCCATGGCTACTAAATCTAGGCAAAGCCACATCACCTGCAGTCCCCAAGCCTCGTCCAGTTCTAGGTGAGACCTGGCAAGGGTTGTAACCCTTATCAATGGTCGATGAGGGCTTCACAGTCCATGCCCAATGGCCAACGAGCCTCGTCAAAGCATTGCTGGCCATTGCAAGCAAAAGAAGCCAAAGGAGGAAGAAGAGAAAAAAATATAAATTAATAAAAAAATTGAGAAAACAGCTAGCATCCACATCAACACCGACCAACCAAAATTGACTAGATGAACTGAATTGACAAAAAAAAAGTTTAAGAAATCTAGGTTCTAGCAAGGCCGACAAAACCCAGCAAGTCATAAGTTATTATCTCTTTGGCAACCTAGATCGTGTTTGCGATATGTTTTTAAATCAAAACAAAAATGAAAAATGCCAACAAAAATCCCAAACTATGCCATTTGTGATAAATTTATCATGAACTTTTTTTGTGACACTAAAAACCCCAAACTATACCATTTATGACAAATTTATCCCTAATTTTTCTGTGACACTAAAAATCTCTAACTATACCCATTGTAACATAAAAAACCCTAAACTTATATTCACGTAACACATTGACCCAAACTCTCTAGCCAAATGGCATTTTCATCTTTTTGCCTTTTTCCATTTTCTTTTTCTTTTTTTTTACCCTTCTTGTCTCTTCCCTCTGCCATGGCTAGTGGAGGGAAGCTGGCAAGGGCCACCCTCACCGACATCAAAGTCAGGCAAGGGCAACCCTCTCCGATGTCAAGCAGGTAGTCAAGCAAGGGCCGCCCCCACCAGCCAAGGTGAGTGTGACCCTTGCCAGATCTAGCGTCACCCTTGTCGGCTTCCCTCCACTAGCTATGGTAAAGGAAAGAGAGAAGAAAGTTAAAAAAAAAAAAAAAAAAGATAAAAATGCCCTTTGGTCAAAGGATTTGGGAGAAATTGTCACACAAGTATAAGTTTAGGGTTTTTTGTAACACAAAAAATTTTGGGGTAAATGTGTCACAATAGGTTTAGGGTTTTTTGTGACATTTTTCCTCAAAAAATCAGGGCTGAATTTAAAGTGCAGAATTTTTGGGGAATTTGGCCCATTTGAACGTGGAAATAGATGACAACTATATTGGTCCAAAATTTATCATTCTCCTCATTTTTCATTATGTTAAACATCATTGTCTTATCACAAGAACATTGAAATATTTAAACCCAAAACTCTTTCTTGTCCTTTTTTCGGCTTTTTCCAATAGAGACATATGTACATGTTTAGTTCAATTCATTGCTCTATGGGGTATGCTCGCCAAAGTTGAAGGTCCATGGTGACATTTTTAACAGCGCGTTAAACTCGTGGATACTGTAATTACAAACAATTTCGATGGACTGAGGTATATAACAAACCTCTCTCGATTGAAAAAATCTCTCTCCCCGGTGAGAGCCCTCTCTGCCCACAATAGTAGCTCCCCAAATCCAAACCCTAAATTTATCTCCCTCTTCTCATCCTTCCAGTGAGTGATTATGGGTAAGACTACTATACCCATTCTGCAAAACCCATTTCCGCCCTAACTTACCTTATAATCCGACCTTCATTTTGCCATCCCTGCAACCCCAAAAATCCTACTCTTATTACCATCACAATCTTTTAACCCCAGTCCCCATCCCTCAGATCCGACCATCCCAGATCCATCCCCACGAGACAGCTTTTATCCACTTCCGTCAGCCATTCGGCATCACCCCCTACACCCAGATCCTCTTGAATCAGTTGCATTGAAGTTACTGAAGTGTGCTGCTATGGAGTCTACTAAAGAGGAGGATGTGCGGCTCGCAATGCTCTGCAGAAGATTAGGAAAGCTCTAGTCAAGCCAAGAAGTAACCACAGTTGATGATGTGATATCAGCACACAAGGTTAGAGAATGCCAGTTAACCCTAATTGGGCAACTATACCAGAACCCAAAAATTAACTTCCAAGCATTTCAAAACACAATGTGAAGAGTATGGAAGATGGACAATGTTGAAATAAATCTGCTAGCTCCTGGTATCTATGCATTTCGATTTGCCTCAAAAGTGGAAAAAGACAGAATAGTAGCCTCCAGTCCATGGTCTTTTGCCAACCATTTGCTCATATTAAAGCCTTGGAAGCCAAATACCCCTCCAGCTTGTTACAAATTTGACACGTGTAATTTTTGGGTTCATATTCATGGGCTACCAGTAGAATGGATTTCTGAGGAAGTGGTAGAACGAATAGCTGGAGATATTGGCACAGTACAAGAGGTGAAGATTGAGGCAAAAGGATATATGCCGTATATGATTGGGAAAGCTAGAGTGTCCATGGATATGCAATTACCTCTAAAACCAGGGGCATTATTTAGTAACAAGGGGGAAAAATCTGGTTAGATTTTAGGTATGAACGCCTCCCATATTATTGCTACTCTTGTGAACGGTTGGGACACTATGCGCAGCACTGTGAGGAAGTTCCATACCAGGACGAACTGTTTCAGAACAAGAAAACCATGTTGTTTGGCTCTTGGCTGAAGGTTGAAGCAAATGAGTATAGCCCATTCTGGGATATATACTATGGGACACCGATGGACGAATTGCTAGAGGAAATGGACTCCACTGAGCAGTCTATAACACAAGGTGAGATGGTTGTCTATGAGCAACAACAGGAGGATATTCAACTACCTCCTACACCAAAGGATAAAGGAAAGAGAAAGGTATTGAATTCAGAGGACATGAATTGGCATAAGGTGGACGATGTCCTAAAACTCCCAGGCCCTGACCAGCAATTTAACTCACACCAGAACAACACCGACACCACACCAAACAGCATAGTAGACAAAAGAGGAAAAGGAAAGAAACATGTAGCTCCAAAGAAACTAAAGAGATTTTCCCCATATGAATCACAAGGGTAAGTAAACAGATACTTGCTGAAATGACCTTAACGGATACTCCTATCACTACGGTTGAAGAACCACGGAGTTGGGCTTTGGTGGCTAGCCCTAATAAGCCACCACATCACAAATGAAGCTACTAAGTTGGAATTGTCAGGGGTTGGGCTCTCCCCTGACATTCCAAGCAATTAGAGCCCTAGTGGCTCAAGAGAGACCCACTGTTTTATTTCTAATGGAGACAAAGAATAAAGAGGAGGTGTGCAAGAGAATACAACGTCGACTACAATTTCAAAATAGCTTCATCATTAATCCAAGAGGTATTGCTGGAGGCTTAGCTATTTTCTGGACAGATCAAGTATTGATTACTGTACATTCAAGTTCTATGCATTATATACACCTGACTTGTACCAATGGGGAGACACAACACACAATGCACATTTCCTTTATCTATGCCCCTACTGATTTCCAGAAAAGGTTAAAGTTATGGGCTGATATTGCATCCAATAACACTCCCACTGGCGAACCATGGGTGTGTATGGCAGATTTTAATGATATGCTATATGTGTGGGAGAAAGTGGGTAAAAGGATGGCTGAAAATTACAAAATGAAAGCATTCCAAGATTTTCTGAACTCATGTGGACTAATGAGTGTAAATAGCAAAGGATGCACATTTACCTGGGACCAATAATAGAGCAGGGGAGGACTATGTTAAGGAAAGACTGGATCGGTACTTTGCAATGTAGATTGGAGGGTGAATTTCCCGATGGCGGAGGTTTATGCTCTACCAGCAATGGGCTCAGACCACAGCCCTCTATTACTGGATTTAGACCCTCAACTACAGCAAAAACAGAAAGTGTTTAAATTCGAAGCATATTGGCTTGAAGACGAGGAATACGAACAAGTGATGAGAGAAGCATGGTCTAAGCAAACCTGCAACATGGCTAGACTGAGTTATAGGCTTAAACAGATCAAACAAAGGCTACAATCATGGAGTAAGAAAAAATTCTCCAATGCATGTAATCACATTCAGTATCTCCAAGGAGAATTACAGCAACTCACAAACTGTCCAGCAATGCAATACGAAAAGGAACGAGTAGAGTGGCTAAAAAATGAAATCGAAATATTATGGCGCCAAGAGGAAATGTATTGTGGAATGCGATCCCGTATTCAGTGGCTGAAGTGGGGCGATAGGAATACTAAGTTTTTCCACGCAACTACGGTGCAACGATGACAAAGGAACAGAATTTCTATGTTGAAAAAACCCAATGAAGAGTGGACAAGGGACCCAAACCAGATTAGACAAATGTCTATCGACTTCTTTAAAGAACTCTACACTTCAGTGGGGGACCGAAATTTTCAGCCTGTGCCGAATCAGCTTCCAAGTATAGTGACAAAGGAGATGAACCAGTTGTTGATAGGTGAAGTCACACATGAGGAAATAAAAAAAAGCCGCTTTCCAGTTAGGTGCTCTCAGAGCCCCTGGCTCCGACGGACTGAATGGGCAATTTTTCCAGCATCATTGGATGGACATAAGCCCTGAACTGTACCAAGAAATTACCAAATTTTGGAGGGATGGTCGACTTAACCCAGAACTGAACAAAACTGTCATAACTCTAGTCCCGAAAGTCCAAAGCCCAGAAAAGTTAGATCAATTCCATCCAATCAGCTTGTGTAACTTTGCTTACAAAATAATTTCGAAAGTGATGGCAAATAGACTGAGACCATTACTACCCAAGTTGATTACTATGGAGCAAAGTGCATTCGTTCAAGGGAGGTTAATACAAGATAATATTCTGATTGTGCAAGAAGTAATTCATCAATTGCGAACAAGATATAGAAAGCAGAAGTTCGCAGCAATCCTCAAACTTGACATGAAAAAGGCCTATGACCGCGTGGAATGGGATTTCTTAGAGGTTAGTATGCTGAAAATGGGATTTAGTAACACATGGGTTTCAAAGGTCATGCAGTGTGTCACTACTATATCCTATAGTGTCAAAATAAATGGTCAGTTGCTACCTTTCTTTAAACCATCTAGAGGCATTCGCCAAGGCGACCCCCTATCCCCCTACCTATTCATCCTAGTTGCAAATGTCCTATCGTACATGTTGCATACAGCGGTTGAGGATGGACATATTAAAGGAATCTAGCTAAACAAGGTTTGTCCTACCCCGTCCCATCTAATGTTCGCGGATGATCTAATCATTTTTCTGGCTGGAAAAAATTCTGAATGTCAAAATGTTGCTACAGTCCTAAACCAGTATTGTTTTACATCTGGACAGGCGATAAATCTTAATAAGTCAGGGATTTTTTTTAGCAAAAATTGTCCGTTGACCCTGAAGCAAAGCATGGTGGTTGAGCTGAGAGTTCTAGAGATAGAGAAAACGGGGAGATACCTGGGCATTCCCTCGGATTGGGGTAAGTCAAAGAAGGAGATGTTTGCCTGGATCCTAGCTCGCATAAACGCTAAGCTAGAGGGCTGGAAAGAGAAGCTAATAACTAAGGCAGGGAAAGAAGTGTTGATCAAAGCGGTGGTACAAGCAATACCACAATATGCAATGTCAGTTTTCAAAATACCACTATTCATCTGTCGGGCTATTGAAAGAAAAATTGATGACTTCTGGTGGAAAACAAATGAACAACATCGAGGAGTCCATTGGCGGAGCTGGGAGACACTAAAGGAAAGAAAAGCAAAAGGGGGGCTGGGTTTTCGAGATTTAATCACATTTAATACTGCTATGCTTGGCAAGCAGGCTTGGCGGCTAATTCAGCACCCTGAGCAACTGTGGTGTCAGGTCTTCAGAGGCCTTTACTATCCACATGGAAATATTATTAAAGCAACCAAAGGCAGTAACCCCTCTTGGGGATGGCAAAGCGTAATAAAAAAGAGAAACACCATCCTCCCTTCTCTTAGGTGGGTCATTGGTAATGGGGAGAAAGTAAAAATCCGCGAAGACCGGTGGTTACCTAGAGGGGTCATAGGTGGTCCAGCAAATAGGGAGGAGCCGGCAAGGGTATCCGACTTGATTGATGCGGAACAAATACAGTGGAAAGAGCAGATGATATGGCACATGTTTGAACCGGAGACAACCAAAGAAATACTAGCAATCCCCCTAAGTCGAACAAGGATAGAGGACCACATAATTTGGATACCAACAAAACAAGGCACATTTATAGTAAAGAGTGCATACCACAGTTAGCTAGCAACAAAACCACACATCAACCAGGGAGCAGCCTTCTCCTCTTTTCAAACACCCCATACACTCTGGCGACGTATATGGCAGACCCAAACACAGTCTAAGTTTAAATTTTTCCTATGGCAACTCTGTCAAAATGCACTCCCCACACGAGTAAACCTCAGGCGAAGGAAGATTATACCTGAAGACATATGTGAGCTATGCCATGGACACCTTGAAACAACCGAACACCTATTCCTCCTTTGTCCTTGGACAACAGCAGTATTGGAACACCTGACATAAGGATACACATAAATCAGCAGCTCATCACCAGAATTGAAGAATGGATAGACAATTTCAACCATGACACTGTCTCAACCGAACTTCTTACCCAGCTTTTATGGCTGATTTGGAAGGGCAGAAACGGCTACATCTTCCGCGGACAAAAGCCATAGCCAGCACACATCGTCCACTCAGTGAAGGCCACACACGAGAGCATCAAAATATGCATGACCCAAAGTAGCAGAAGCACATATCAGAGACCTCACAAGTCGGAAAACTGGAAACCCCCAGCACTCGGAGTCAGAAAATGGAACGTTGATGGAGCTTACCTCAGCGAGACGGGCGAAGCAGCCGTCGCCAGAGTTTGCCGAAACAATGCCGGTATTCTGCTCGCTGGCTTTGCTCGAACAGTTCGGGTGGAGGCGTCGATCCAAGCAGAAGCAATAGCCCTGCTTGAAACCCTAAAGAGGATAGAAAAAGAATATGGAGCAGAGAGGAAATCGTGTGGCTGGGAAGTAGAATCAGACGACCTTGAACTAGTTCAAGTGATAAGCACCCCTGCAGATCAAGCAAAAGGCAAGACTTCTCTGCAATCCAAATCAATGGGCTGACTTCTCCTGCAAATCACACAAGTTGGGCTGCACGTGGAATCATTAGCGAAGCCCACCACATCTTGCACCACCTTGGGCCCATCAGCATAGTTCATTGTAAAAGAGATGCTAACCGAGTCGTTGATTGGGTTGCAAAAGCCCAACGAAACAAAACCCTACCGGAAAATTGGGTCCAATGCCCCCCCTCGAATTTATTAGATGTTTTATGCGTGGATGTAATCCCTCTTTCCACAAATTAATAAAGGAAGCGTATTTTCGACCAAAAAAAAAAAGAGGTATATAACATTGAAAGCTATTGCCACCATTGGGAAGACTGTTTATATCATAAAAGTTCACCTGAAACGCATATTCTCAGTAATGTTGACTAGAGAAAAAGACAGGTTGACTGCATACACACTTACGACGCTTGAATTTCTCCGTCGAAGCTCTTTTCTATATAGTATAAACAAAATGCATCGGAGGTCGCGTAGGAGGAGCTCTGTTTTGTCATCTTCTACCCTTCCGTCTATAAATTTCTGATGCTCAACAATAGACCAATATCACTAAGCACGCACCATCGTCTCTTAGATCTTAACGTACCCTCCTTGCAATTACTACTCTCTTCTTTAGCATCGCAAAGTTCTTCAGGAGTGCCACTTTCATCTTGTCTACAAGACTTAGAAATGTATGTTCATCTAACGTGTAGATTCCTAGGGTTAATTTAGTCTTTTTTGTTAATTAGTAAAGAAAAAGAATAAAAAAATTGAATTAGAAAGTCTCGTATAAATTGCATTAATTAGGTCGAAAATTTTGTAAAATTTATATCGTATGACATTTAGTAAGTCATACGTCATTTAGGATTAACTTTAATTAGTGTCTGACATGGATAATTCTCAGAATTAATTCCATACCTTTCATTTTAGAACTTCTCGTGCGAGTCATATAATTATATCATTCCCACGAGTCATCTACTAATTAGTGCATGTACGTAGATTCATGTCATATAGAATTTTAGAGTTCATCCATCCATTATGAATTAAGCGAAGAGGATATAAAAAAAAGGATTAGTATTAGTATATATATTGCATTATGTTTGCACTTTTTTTCTGAGTAATAGTTTGCAAAAATTTCATGATGATGGATAATGAATGCTTGCTTTGCTTAGTGCATTCGCATTCTTTAAATTTTTTGCAATCTATTTGTTGCTTTGATTATTGAGTATTATTATCCTGATTGCGTGGCCATAAGTTTATCCCTTACATATTAGTGGTATAGGATAAAAATTGACCAAAACTACAAGCAAATACATTTTTGAAATAAGAGAAGGGGGACCAAATGAGCATTTGACAAATCTAGAGTAATCAAGTCCCCAAATCCATAAATTTCTGGTTCACATAAGTAAAATGTGCCACAATTTACTTGGGTGTCTAATTGACCTATAACCACTTAGTGTTGACTCCAAAAGGTAAGATAAATTGCTTGTTTAAATTAAGTACCAAGTTTCAATTAACAGAACTTGGATCGCTCATGCTGAGACTCACAATTAGTAATCCTTTAGCTTTCTTTTAATAGTTCACCTCTTAGGAAGGTCAGAACAACTTGACATCCTATAGGAATGTGGCATGCTAGCAGTTGAACCATCAGCTTCATCTATGGAGCAACAACACGGGTTACCTATCTATCGGCAAACTTGTTTAGTGAACAAACGAACTAGTTTTAGCCTACCGGATACATGAAGGGAATAACCTTGTCCTGGAGCATGAGCATCGATAAACGGGGCTCGGTTTAGCCGAGAAAAGGCCATGACTAACGGGCTCTTTGACGGGCTGGAAATAGGCCAGTTATCTGAGTAATGGAGCCGACAATTTCATATGCAACTATTAAGATTCATAAAGGAGGAAGATCAACACGACTGTTAAGGAGTGAGACCAACACAACCGTCATATCGTGGAGCCATGAATCTCTGAAGCCACCAGCGATGCAAGCTGAGAAATGGGGTTTATTGCGAATGTCAAGTAGTGGAACGAGGGACTTTGAAGACAACTAATGACGTTGGGCATGAAAGAGTGGAGAAGATAAAATAGTCGAGTAATGGAATTGTGTTAGTGTTGAATAACCATATGTAAATACAAGTCGCTGAATTCTAGAAGTCACATAGGATGTATTTGTTTTCTTTATAAGAGTTTACTATCGGTAGTGTAAATACTTGAATTGTAATTTGTACAAATGACCACCAATAAATCAATGAGCACTCAATTGTTCGGCTTTACTTCCAATTTATCTTTGCATTTCAGTACCTCTAATATGGCTTGATATGATTGTCTCCAATTTCAGTACTTTTAATACCTCATCATTTATACTTTTTGTTCAAGAATCCGCACACAGCCTTTATTGATTTACTCACCGACCCGTACATCGACACTGTTCGGCAAGACAGAAACCAAAAAAAATTCTAAGAGGCGTTGAGTTAAAAGGTAAAAAACAAGTGGGTGGCATAAACTCATATAAAACTTAAATTTCACCGTCGAACCTCTTTTTTTATTCAGAATAAACAAACTATGCATGAGGATGAGCTGGGATCTGTCATCTTATAACATTTCGCCTATAAGTATGGTGCTCAACGACAGACCAACTATAACTAAGAATACACCGTCTTAAGTCTCGAAATTCTCTCCTTGCAAGGACTACTCAGCTTCTTCAACATGGCCAAGTCCTTCAAGCGTGCCACTTTCATCGTCCTGATGTGTCTTTATTTTCTCCTTCTCACTGGTCAGTCCATTTTCAATTGCATTTGAGTGTGTGGATAAAATGTGCATTTGTTACATGATCATCAATCAATATACTAGAAAGAGAATAGATGTAATGTTAGACGCTGCCAGTGTTGTATCCATAGTTCATATTCGCTGCATGCATTGAGATTCTTGACTCCCTGCGCATGAAGGGCACGAATCATTCTTTCAGAGAAATATGCACATGATCATTTACGCACATAAGAGTACATTCTATTAGTTTTAGCTGGTTATACAAGTGCATGTTGGTAAATAATTTAGGAAAGACCACAGAGTGCGGAAAATGCAAGGATATATGATAAATCTATTATCGTCATTATTACTTGTTTAGCTAGAAAGTAGAATTTATGCTTTGTCATGACTCACACAAGTTGTTGCAATTGTTTTGGCTTGTGCATCCATTCTTTAGGCCATGTGCAGAGGGCGGAAGGAGTTTTATGTAAGAAGTACAGCCAGACATTTAGTGGGTTTTGTTTGGATAGCGATGCTTGTAACGAGAAGTGCACGGTCTTGGAGGGAGCAGAGAGCGGGGCTTGTCAAAGCGACGGCTTCGGACAGGCTTGCTTCTGCTTCTTCGACTGCTAGAGCAAAAGAAGATAATTCGAAAAGTTCTATTGATATGAACACTTCTGTCCTCAGTTGAAAGCTTCGAGCACTCGGTATCGCTACTAAATAATGTCTTGTTGGCGTCTTCCTTGTCGACGTCGGTGTTGTGTGAGAGAGTTAGCCTCTTCTTTGATTGCCCGAACACGTGTCAAGTGTGTGATTGTATTTCAAGTATGTCAATGTTGGGGGTCTTTTGTCGGCCAAATATAAATGTTTATCACTTTCTTTGTATAAATGCTTCTATTTGAAAAAAAAAAATCCCTCTATCAAAACTGAGGCAAAAACCAAAATATATATATATATATATATATATATATATATATATATTATTTATTGGTGCGACCTCCTTGAACGGTGAACCAAATTATATTATTTTATTCCCAATTTTGATTAAATTAAAAAAGAAACACACACAAAAAAAGGTGATCGCTAGTTGATAATGCTTAGGGCTTGGGTGGTGGCTAGCGACCCTCACCAACCATAGGTGAGGGTTTTCAAGGCCTCCCTCCCCTTGATTGGGTGAGGGCCATGACTCTCACCTGTGATCAACAAGGATCGTCAACTATCAAACAATCATCATCGAACCTTTCCAGAGTTGGTAGAGCAGCAGTGGTGATGGCTACACACCCTTGCATGTTTTTTTTCCTCTTATATTCCTTTTTTTTTAAATAGCCTTTTATTTGTTTAATCTAATGGTTTTTATCAAAAATTATCCTTTTTAATTTGTTTAATCTAATTCAAGTAAAATATGAAATATAAAATAATAAAAAAATGTCATGTATGAAATAGAAACTAATAAAAAATGTTACGTCAGTATTTTCTGTTAGTCTAGTTAGATGGAGTTAATGAAAATACTTGATTAAACCAACTTAACAATTTTAAGAATTTGATTGCACTTTTTAAAAATTTAATAACTTAATTGCACTTTCACAATAAATTTTAAAACTTTCAATGCACTTATGTCAAAATTATATGGAGACCTACATGCCTATTTGTACAAAATTTGAAAGGTTTTGAGCATTTTTCATAAAACAATAAAATAGTTTGTGCATGCCCCACAGATCAGGAAAAAAAAAAAAAAATCTACTCAAATTGGTTTTTGGCTCTATTTTAAAAGAGACGCGGGGTTTTTCTTTTCGTACACCAACCCCGTAAATTATCCAGAAAGGGAGACATTAGCATTAAAGTCCCCTGTAGTGGTTTTCAACCTTTTATAGATGCAACCAATCTTTTTATGCCAAGTTCAAATATCGCTGTTCGACCCATGCAAAAGGGCCGCATGATGACATTCCACGTGTCTATCTTGAGAAATAGGTCAATGCTTTGAATCCTAAGAATTAGGTGGATTTTCAATCATGTCGTCGTTTTATTGGTGAAACAGTAATTGTCGAATTAGAGTTCCGTTGGTGACGTACGAAAGGGCAAATTGTAACAAAAGAGAAGAAAAGGTAATGTCCTAACTCCTATGAACGACCCCATGGTGGGCGGATTCATCATTCATAATATTCCCTGTACAGTCACCCATTTACTTCAAATAATCAATAATATAAAATAGCGGCAGGTGCGACAGGTTTACGCCTTTGTCAGACGATTGCGATGCTCATATAAGAAGTTCCCGTGCAGGAGCTTATTTTCCACGTTCATTATAAGTTCACTGGCTCCTCTCACTGCAATGCACTCACATTTACCCTTCTCTCGCACCTCCGTTTCCCGTTTCTCCAAGTATATACAATTCCAAAAATGCCTATTATTAGTCATGATGAATGGAGGAACATGCATGCTATTATTACGTTCATCGTTCCAGCTCTGGTCAACTTCATTGATGTGAAGTACCAAGGGAAGCCCAATTCTCCATTTGAAAGCCATCCCGTCACCATCTTCCTCTCCATTTTCACTCTCCTTCTCTATTGCTCCTTGTCCCTTCCACTTGTTACTCATCTACTAGTCTTTACTACAACTTTCAGTGCTCATTCATTTTGCTTTCTCAGGATCATTTCATTTTCACTCTCTATAGCTTTGCTTACATCGCTTTTGCTTTGAGGCCCTTCCTTCTTTCTCCTCTATCTACCATTGCTAATGCTGCTATGTGCAGCTCACTTAAGTAGTCTCTTTAAAAACTCCTTCATTTGGTAAAGCAAATTATTCTAGCAGTTGCATTTGTTCTTTTGCTCGGCCGTCAACATCGCAAGGGTGTCGCGACCCTCCCAAAGGAGGTTGATGGATTACTAAACGCAGTGCTTAGCACGGACTCTCCCAAGTCCTACCAATCGCAACTTGGTACTCGATTCAACTATGATATTTATCTTACCTATTGGAGCCGCCACTAATCGGTTTCGGGTCGATTAGACACCCAAGTAAAATGTGGGAGTACATTTTACTTCTACGAACCAAAAATCATGAGTTCGGGGACTTGTACCTTTTCTTCTTATTTTAAAAAATGTTTTGCATACAACCTTTGTTGGATTTTGTAATATTACACCATTAACGTGTAAAATATGACCAAGCAATTGAGCGAACAATAAAATAACATCCAACGATAATGATCATGAGAAAATATGAACCTGAACATATTTTAAAAAAAAAAAAATGATATTATCATTATCACAATATTTCTAAGAGAGATTGGTACAAATCGGAAGCACGATATTATATGAAACAACTAAAGGAATGTAGCAGCAACGACCAGCAGCAATGCAGCAACAACGACGCACCGAGCAGCAATGAATGTCGACAAATCAGCAGCAAACCAGCAGCGAATTAGCAGCAAACCAGCAGTGAACAGCAACAAACCAGCAGCAACCAGCAAGTGAACAACAGCAGCAATGATCAACGATGGAGATCTTCAGTGAGGACAGAGCTTTTGTAGCCGCTATTGGAGACTCATTTGAAGACTAAGGACTCAAGAAAAGGATTGCGTTGTGATGTATGCAAGGCACCACAACATTGTGAAAACACGAGAGAGCTTCGTATGGTGATGAGAAAACTGATCATCCTCTCGTGCTCTTCTCCCCTCCTTTTATAATGGCCCCGAGCGTCTCTTTCTACGGGAAATTTTCTGAATTTCCTTTTCTCATTGCCTTAATTCATGGTTTGCAAATCGGTACGCGATTTGGTGGCCAGCTCAATCTTTCCTATTTCACGTCTTGATTCCTTCCTTTGTCGAATTTCCCGCCTTCCGGATTCCCACCTTCCTTGCATAGCCAATCGATTGATCCCATTTTATTTCCAGCTCATTAGCTTCCTTTTGTAAGTCTCCACAGCCCCCACTTGCCACAAATGTCTTCATTTTCTTCCCTCCATTTCGTCCATCTTATCCCATGAATTCCTCCGAAGATTCTTCGTGAAAATTGCAACCCCTAGTATCCCACTGATTTCCTTCCGAATTTTCTATCCTCACGTGTGCAATTCATTTGTCCCCTTCCTCATATTATGGGCGAGGTTCATGGTCCCTTATTAGGCTGAACATAATTTCCGATTTTGCTTAAGGGTTGAGTCAACCTGCAAATATAGCCACACGTTAGGTCAAAATTTAGGTGTCAACAGCTGCCCCTCTTTGAAGGGGAGTCTCGCAGAGGTTTCCTTCAAAGATTTATGACACCTAAATTTCAATTATGCAAATGCTCTCTTTTTTTTTTTTTTTTTTTTTTTTTTTTTTTCTTTTCTTTTGGGGGAAGGGAAATGCATTAGGAATGATGCTAGTACAAAGATAAAGTGTGTACCTATCAAGGTTGATCTAGAGTCCTAGAAAACCGTATTCGGTATGAAATTATTTGTTGAGAGTCTAGACAAATACCTCATATTGCCTTGAAGAGTACTTAGAACTCATCTCAAGTATTACAGACATCTAGAGCTCACCTTTGATTGCCTCGAAGGGTACCAGGAACTCACCTCAGGTATAATAGATAGACTATTGGAACTCGCCTCATATAGTCTGGAAGGGTACCTGGAACTCACCTCAAGTATGACAGACATACTACTGGAACTCGCCTCAGATCGTCTGGAAGGGTACCTGGAACTCACCTCAGGTATAATAGACATCTGGAACTCACCTCAGATCACCTTGAAGGGTACCTAGAACTCACCTTAGGTATAATAGACAGACTATTGGAACTCACCTCATATAGTCTGGAAGGATACCTGGAACTCACCTCAGGTATGACAGACAGACTACTGGAACTCGCCTCAGATCGTCTAGAAGGGTACCTGGAACTCACCTCAGGTATAATAGACATCTGGAACTCACCTCAGATCACCTTGAAGGGTACCTAGAACTCACCTTAGGTATAATAGACAGACTATTGGAACTCACTTCATATAGTCTGGAAGGGTACCTGGAACTCACCTCAGATTGCCTTGAAAGGTACCTGGAACTCACCTCAGGTATTAAATAGACAAACTACTGGAACTCACCTCAGATAGTCTGGAAGGGTACCTGAAACTCACCTCAGGTATTAAATAGACATCTGGAACTTACCTCAGATTGCCTTGAAAGGTACCTGGAACTCACCTCAGGTATTAAATAGACATCTGGAACTCACCTCGGATTGCCTTGAAAAGTACCTGGAACTCACCTCAGGTATAATAGACAGACTATTGGAACTCGCCTCATATAGTCTGGAAGCGTACTTGGAACTCACCTCAGGTATGATAGACAGACTACTAGAACTCACCTCAGATCGTCTGGAAGGGTACTTGGAACTCACATCAAGTATTAAATAGACATCTGGAACTTACCTCAGACGCCTTGAAAGGTACTTGGAACTCACCTCAGGTATTAAATAGACATCTGGAACTCACCTCAGATTGCCTTGAAAGGTACCTGGAACTCACCTTAGGTATAATAGACAGACTATTGGAACTCGCCTCATATAGTCTGGAAGCGTACCTGGAACTCACCTCAGGTATGATAGACAGACTACTGGAACTCACCTCAGATCGTCTAGAAGGGTACTTGGAACTCACATCAAGTATTAAATAGACATCTAGAACTTACCTCAGATGCCTTGAAAGGTACCTGGAACTCACCTCAGGTATTAAATAGACATCTGGAACTCACCTCAGATTGCCTTGAAAGGTACCTGGAACTCACCTCAGGTATCTGAATTGTCTTGATGATATACATGGAATCTTCATCGAGTAATGATTCAAAGGTAAGCAAAGTACTGCCACATGGCTTGTCTCTATTAGATTACCAATTAAATTACTTAATTGAGATTTAAGCATATCAATTTCACCATGTCTGCATCACCAAATTTCACAAGAGAAAATCATTATCAAGACAACCTTTATTCATGATATGGATTTACTCAAAATGCCAAATAAGAGACTTCTAGTCTGAAAGGATTTTTCACTCTTTGAGATGTTGTTTCATTATTGTGGGAAATGAAATGATCACTCTATCTCACCATCATCATCATGTTAACAAGGGTCCGAGCTTTTCTTGCAAGCGGTACAATCTTACCGATCCGAGGGTCTTTTAAAAGGACCGTAATGTAGGCTTGGTCAAAGGATATTCAATTCATGGCTTTGATTGTTCTTCATGCATCATCTCCACTTGGTTTACAAATCAAGAACCTTGCAAATGAAATAGAAACAATCTTGCATGCACTTCTTTGAGCGAAGCTTTTGACATCTAAAACCCCTATGTTAATTTAAGTGCCATAATCTGAAGAGACTTTAAAGGGATGTAACATAGGCTAGGTTTATGTGTTGAGAAATGAAAGGATTTGTTAGGCTCAAAGATTTTTGACTGATGGGTTTTTAAGTAGGTGATCATCTTGGCATCATTACCAATCTTCTCCTTGGCATCGGGATTGCCTTCTTGTGTCGATACTTTATCAACCATGAGAGTCCAACATTGATCTTTACAAAATCATTGCCTTTCCATTAGAGGATGATTTTCAGAAACTTGGCCTTCGACCTCAAAAATTGGGCTTCAATAGTTTTTCTCTCACCCCTTTTTTCTCGTTTTTTTTTTCTTTTCCCCTTTTTGATACATTTCTTGCAATGCCCCAATGAAATAGAAAAACTTTGGCTTTTATGGTGCCATCAACTCTTGGACAATTCAATTCGTTTGAACTCTTGGGTCTAGATCTTCAATCTACACTCTGAACCACATTGTCTCAATATGGTAACTCATTTACCTTGCCCCAAGTGTGGGGATGATCACCAACTAGGTTTTTTTAGAAATTAATTTACAAGCTCAATTGGGTTATGCAAGGGGTAAAATGTGTGTATGATAGAGAAATGAATGCTCTTCATCATTTTAAGGCACTTAAATTCACATTTGAGTTCATTTGCATTAAAGACACTCGAAGATTGATACTAGTGAAGGCAAGAAAGTTCTATCCATTTTTCCACCTTGTAATAGCACCCTTACCTCCAATTTGCCCCAATATGGGGTGGTTCTTGATAGGGCTATTTTTGAAAGAATTTCTTCTGACATTCAAGCTCAAAGGGGTAAACAATGGTTACCCGTACTTGTATAAGGAAGAGAAATGAGATGCCCCTCATCATTTCAGTCTATGTACCTTTTGCAAGAAAGCTCTCTACCTCAAGAACATGGAATTTCTTATCCTTGTCTCGGTGTATAAGGGACCGTGTGTATGATAAGGATTGTCTTTCATCATCCTGACACTTCTCATTTGTCATTCTTAGCATCACACATAATTCATTGAATCATTTGACTAAAGAAACTTCAAATGAAATTGGTGATTTGAATAGGCAAAATTGTCATGCAAAATTCTCACTTCGAAAAATACAAGCAGTGTAAGGATTCATCAATTTTTAGCATGATAAATATCGCAATATTAGCACAAGCAAGTATAAGAGGACTTGGACCTATTCTTGCAAAAGATAGAGTGTCAGATCTTATGACCAGAGCCATTAGGTGTCATTTCTTGCCTTCTTCGAGGATGAGCTCATAGGGGTTTTCTGCATTGAATCTTCAATTATTCACCAATTCAACACAGTTCTCTGCCCCTGTAAAATTTGGGAAACCTTGACCATCCATGCCCCTAAGCTTGCCACTCTTCTTTTTTTTTCCTTTCAAGGTTGGATGCTTCTCTTGCATTTTTGTTCCCTTGTATCTCCTTATCCGCTAAAATCTTGATTTCCTTTTGTGACCTGTTTGAAAGAAGAGAACAGTGTCAAATATGAAATTGAGAAGTGTTAAAATTAGGAACGAACACTCCCTTTTGCTTTTTGAGGCGGGCATGGTCGCTTTTCCATGATTGTCACCTACAAGAATGAATGATCTTAGTTAATTCATGAGTAGGTTGATTTAACTTGGAATGGATGCTCCCTTTTTCTTTGAAGAAGGCTTCATTTTCATCTAGGTCGCTTTTCGTTTTATCCATTTGGGATTTGCCTCCACATTAATTTCCTCTGCTTTTGTAGGTTCTGTAAAAGAGAAAAACAAAAAAGAAACGGCTTACTCTCATAACATGTCAAGCTTAAATTGGAACAAGTACCACCTTTTCTTTGAGGACATATTTGCATTGATTTGGTCCTCCTTCATGTAATGTTGGTTTGTTAACCTGTCTCAAACATGTGTTTGAGGAACCACAGATGCTACCTTTTTTTCTTTTTGAAGGTGTGTTCTCATTCCTACGCCATTATTCCACATCTTGCAAGATCGAATAATCAAGATGGTTTTGCCCCACATTGACCTTTGCAAATACTAATAAAAAAGTGATGAGTTCTTTTGAGGCAAACTGAGTTTAAATTGGAATTGATATCACCATTTCCTCAAAGACAAGTTTAAAAGGTGATTTAACAAATTGAGTTTTTTAGTTTCATTTTGAGTCGATGACAAAAATGAGTGCAAAGATAAAGAAAAAAGGGACTTGGGGTCTTCAATGAGACTGTCTCTAGGAGTGAAAACGAAGCAACCCACTTATCTTCGAAGTAAACGAGGATATAATTTTTTGCTAGGATTTCATTAGAAAAGAAAGTATCTTTGAAGAGTTATTCCTTATTGATCAAAAAAAATGCCCCATTATTTTGAAAATAATTATACTTGATCATGAAAGCATATAATTGATCAAAACAGAATGATTGGACAACATGACGTAATAAGGACAAAGATAATAGAATAATGATAGTGGAGTTTAGGAATACACAAAAACATGCACATGTACATGTGAGGTTTGAGGCCTAAAGGTGGGATGTACTAAGAAGCTTGATACTATAGTTCAAGAGGGTGTACCAATTAGCCGAACGTGTCTGTTGGCTAAACTAGGCCCTCTTGATACCAGCTTAGTCAGAAGGTTGTCTTTAGCATCGCGTGTCTGCGAATAAAGATGAACACTTCCGACACCTAAAAGAAGCGGGGTTAAAGAGGGTGGCCCCCCTGCGTGTCTGCAGGCATTGCCAGATCCTCTTAACACCATCCTAATTATTTTCCTAGCATGTGACCCAGGTCCGGTCACGGGACGTATGTGTAAAGGTGTAGTGCTGAAACATTTAAAACAGGCACAACAATTTATATGATACATACACTGCTTCAACAATAAATTAAATCATTTATCTACAACACCTCCCTGCAAAATAAGGGTTAACATATACTCCACCCTATATAACTTTCACCTGCAAAACCATTTAACACCCAAAATTAGTGTCGTACGTGGTCACCGCGCATGAAAAGCAAAAACACTTTTTTACAAGAGAAATTCAGGCCTTAAATCCTCTACGAATTTTAATTCAAATCCCCAGTGGAGTCGCCAAGCTGTCGCGACCCTCCCAAAGGAGGTTGATGGATTACTAAACGCAGTGCTTAGCACGGACTCTCCCAAGTCCTACCAATCGCAACTTGGTACTCGATTCAACTATGATATTTATCTTACCTATTGGAGCCGCCACTAATCGGTTTCGGGTCGATTAGACACCCAAGTAAAATGTGGGAGTACATTTTACTTCTACGAACCAAAAATCATGAGTTCGGGGACTTGTACCTTTTCTTCTTATTTTAAAAAAATGTTTTGCATACAACCTTTGTTGGATTTTGTAATATTACACCATTAACGTGTAAAATATGACCAAGCAATTGAGCGAACAATAAAATAACATCCAACGATAATGATCATGAGAAAATATGAACCTGAACATATTTTAAAAAAAAAATGATATTATCATTATCACAATATTTCTAAGAGAGATTGGTACAAATCGGAAGCACGATATTATATGAAACAACTAAAGGAATGTAGCAGCAACGACCAGCAGCAATGCAGCAACAACGACGCACCAGAGCAGCAATGAATGTCGACAAATCAGCAGCAAACCAGCAGCGAATTAGCAGCAAACCAGCAGTGAACAGCAACAAACCAGCAGCAACCAGCAGTGAACAGCAGCAATGATCAACGATGGAGATCTTCAGTGAGGACAGAGCTTTTGTAGCCGCTATTGGAGACTCATTTGAAGACTAAGGACTATGTTGTGATGTATGCTAGGCACCACAACATTGTGAAAACACGAGAGCTTCGTATGGTAATGAGAAGACTGCTGATCCTCTCGTGCTCTTCTCCCCTCCTTTTATAATGGCCCCAAGCGTCTCTTTCTATGGGCAATTTTCTGAGTTTCCTTTTCTCATTGCCTTAATTCATGGTTTGCAAATCGGTACGCGATTTGGTGGCCAGCTCAATCTTTCCTATTTCACGTCTTGATTCCTTCCTTTGTCGAATTTCCTGCCTTCCAGGATTCCCACCTTCCTTGCATAGCCAATCAGATTGATCCCATTTTATTTCCAGCTCATTAGCTTCCTTTTGTAAGTCTCCACAGCCCCCACTTGCCACAAATGTCTTCATTTTCTTCCCTCCATTTCGTCCATCTTATCCCATGAATTCCTCCGAAGATTCTTCGTGAAAATTGCAACCCCCTAGTATCCCACTGATTTCCTTCCGAATTTTCTATCCTCACGTGTGCAATTCATTTGTCCCCTTCCTCATATTATGGGCGAGGTTCATGGTCCCTTATTAGGCTGAACATAATTTCCGATTTTGCTTAAGGGTTGAGTCAACCTGCAAATATAGCCACACGTTAGGTCAAAATTTAGGTGTCAACAAAGGGAGGAACATCCATGCTTCTGCCACATACAATTGCTGATGTGCATTTCTTTTTAGAATTGTAATACTTGCCACTGCTAGTATTCAACTAGGTCATTGTTAGAAGCCAGCTGAAGATTCAAAGGAAACAGTAGGCAGGGATTAATGCTGCATTTGTGATATGTTTCCTTAGATTTGTATGCTAGCAAAGTGGCTATGAGAATAAGTAAGAGATTTTGTTTGGGTCGAAGTATTGAGCATCAATTGTCTTTATTAGGGTTCCTGTCGATCCAAGTTTTAGACTACCTTCTTTTTAATTTTTGGAAACCATATATAGTTACTACAGCACGCAGTATCAAGAACCCAAGTACTTGCAATGCATTATACATTCAATATTCATGTTAGTGATATTATATTAAAGATTCTTAAGATTTTCTATAAAATATTATCTTAAATAAGAGACAATTATGATATTATTGTTGATTATCTATATCAATCAAGATTGCACGAAAATTTCATTTGATTGTGCATATCTTGATTGATATATATTACTTCAAATAGTTGTCTCATAAATCCTATATGTAGACTAATGTAATATTTATTATGATATATCAAAATATACACAAATTCCTCAACTTACTATTTCGCATTATTACTTTTAACTATTCAAATTGCAGCTTATCATTGATATGTCCTTTGGTCGGGAACCACAATTACTTGACTTCGAGGTAGATCAAACAAAAACAGGGCGACACAACCTTTCGTCCTGCCTGATTGAATTGCCAGCACAGTGATTAAAACGGAATGAAAGAATGTCCTCTGACAGTGCGAAAGAGAGTTCACATTCTCATGATGTGATTTGTCTCATCTTTGGTGGATACTAGATATACCAGCAACATATGGAATTGTCATTTTACCTCTACTCTGTTTTAACACCTAAGCACTCTGATAGGGGATACTTTAGATGCACCGGGGATATTTGAGCCCAATACATCTCAATCCTTAAATAACGTGGATCCAACGTGGGACTGGGACCACCAAAATCAATTTAGAACTTTCCCTCAGCTGGACTACTTGGCTGGTCAACCTTGTATTGTGTCCTTTTAGGACGTAGAGGTGATGCACCCAAAATTGCCGCAGATCTCCCATGTTACATCTATCTAAATGGTAAGTAGAAGGAACTGGAACACCCATAAGACAAGGAACCACTGAAAATGCTCAATAATGAGTTTGATATCATTCCTCAACATGGCAATATATAATAAAGCACTAGTTAAGCAAACTGAACTCCAAATTCGTTTGACATAATCTCCTATTGTAAATGACCAACTTTTGGTTATAATCAATAAGAGTAGAGTTTGATGAACAACATAAGTCATTAATGAAAAAAATAATCGACAACTTGAAGAGTATCACAACTCGCCAAGGAAGTTATTGATAGCAAATATCAATTATCGATGAGAACCCTCACTTGGGATGAAGTCATCCACATTGACATGTAACTGTCGATTATCAATATTTTCAAATATGTAACTTCTTTTAGATAATGTTAGTGGATAATAAGTAACTAGTGGGTGGCTGTAAATAAGTGGTGTTGTAAGTTCTTGTAACTATAAATAGGATTAGGAAGTCACTTGTTCTCAAGATAGGATTAAGAAGTTATCTTTTAAATTCAATAAGCATTTGTAACCGTCATTTGTAAGCTTTAAATAGCCAAGTTGTACTCTTTGTAAAGACCCCAAATCAATCACGAAGCTCAACCTTCATTGTAAATTCATCTTTATATTTACTTTTTCACATTTTAAATTTCTAACCGCAATTGCCTCCCGTCTTTGTATTTTTAAATTCCATGTCATACTTTCTTGTCCAAAGTCAACAAAGGACCATTCATATTCTTTATTGATTTACTCATCAATCCATATATATATTCAAAAGGTATTTCATAATCGATTCAATTTGGATGAAACATTTTTTTGGATATATTGAAAGGTATTTGATCTCCAATCAATTCCAGTCAAACATTAGCTCTATGCCATCTAAAACTTCACTGCAATAGAAATGTAGGTATGCGCGTGTATATTTTATATGTGTGTGTATATATAATACATAAATACACATATATTCATTCTCTATCTGTAGAGGAACTTAGTCATTACAGGTAAAATACCAATCCTTCTCCCAAAGAAGCTTCAATCACTCAAGAAGCTTCCTGTGAGACAAACATGAATATTAGACATCTTTCGCGGAAGTTGAGTTGCTGCATAACGCTTGCTATTAATAGATATTCAGTAATTCGTTGTAAAATTGATCAAAAAAAGACTAGCAAGATCAATCATCTTTCTGATCAAGTTTCAACTCCTTCCGAGTATTTTGTACAAGAGTTTCAACTAAAGCCTAAACAAGGCCAAAAAAAAATATTGAAGCCTAAATAGACGAATTAGAATGTGCAAAATGACAATGTGGTTCTATGAATCTTTAGGTAATCAAGCCTCTACGCTAGTATCCTTGGGAAATGTAAAAAAAATTGAGTTTTTAGTAATTAACAACTATTAAAATGATTATAGAGATAAAATTCATAAGAAGTGTTTACTAACACTTCAACGCTAAGTAAATAACTTGATGATAAATAAAGAACCGTTTCATTAAAGATATACGTCACAGTTAAATTTTTAAAAGTTTCAAATAATATAATCAAGTGCTATAATTTATAATAAAAAAAAGCTTGATGATAAATAAAGAACCATTTCATTAAAGATATATGTCACAGTTAAATTTTTAAAAGTTTCAAATAATATAATCAAGTGCTATAACTTATAATAAAAAAAAAAGCAATCAATTACCTTATTGAGTGAGAAACAAATTTGATGTGGCTGTTTTTGATGAGTTTAGGAACAGTTGGCATTAATGCTTGGCGGATGGCACCACATCATATGAAAAGAAAAAAAAAAGGGACCAAAACCTTAAAAAGGGGCTACAAAGAGACTACTGAAGGAGGTTGGGTTGCTGGCCTGCACGTGCCGGTGAGAACCGGCGACCATCACCGCGTGCTGCCACCGCACAAGGGCAAGGGCCGGATCTGGAAGACGACGGCAAGTAGGTCTTTTGTCGCGACCCTTCCGGGGTAAATTTGACAAATTGCCAAAGTTGGGGCGAATGAACCTTCTTACAAAAGGCACTCATTTCTTGAACCATCCAAATCCTATCTATCACAACTTGATTTTTCTCTTTGCTAACTATGACAATTGTTTCTAGAGTATATGTTTGTGTAGCCAAAGAAAAAAAGAACTATTGCGTACATTTGTCATTTCAAGACTATTAAAATTCAGGTGATATATAACTATCCATGATTAATATTTTCATTTCCAGGGGTTATACTGACGACTATCTCACAATGCCAATACATTTAATGTGATATGCAATGGGTAAAACAAAAACAAGAAGCAAACAATTGGAAATTTTGGAAGAAAATTGAGTGTCCTTAATTTATTTATTTTTTAATACAAACTGAAAGCTCAAGTTCTCCCCGGTAATATTGAATGTTCAGGAACTGACGAAAATCCGAGAATTTACAGATGGAAAAGGACCGTGGTGTGTGGAATCACCTGTCATTTCAAGTTCCGATGCTTGGGTTTATATTCCTGTTAGCGTAATTTCCCTTATAGAATTCTCGATGACCAAAAAGGAAAAGAAGGACGGCTATGTGCTCTTCGGTTGTGTGCGCAACTTGAATACGACATCCGTACAGAACCAATCGGCACCAAAATCGAACGTAGCCGTATTCACTACAAGTCATCAAAAAAGGCCATAAAGAGAAGGTCATCATGAACTCACTTGCTTCCACGAGTACCACGCACCAATGCAGTCTTAAGATATAATAATGGCAGTCTCCAACGACGGATTGTTTGATGCCTGGAGCTCGAAAATGACCTTTTAATCCATCAATAATGTTTCAGATTATAATCTCACTTCATCAATCTCTACAATGCACTGACGTTCACTCTGCTCTCACAGCTCCTCCTCGTCTTTCTTTCCCCTTCTCCAAATACATACAAATGCAAAAAATGCCTACTATTTGTCATGATCAATGGGGGAACATGCATGCCACACTTAAACTTTATCATTCGAGCTCTACTCAACTTCATCATAGGAAAGTATCAAGAGAAGCCCGATTCTGTCTTTGATACTCATCCCATGACCATCTTCCTCTTCATAATCTCTCTCCTTCTTTATTGTTCCTTATCCCCTCCACTAGTTGCTCCTCTGATAACCTTTAATACTAATTGCAGTGGCCACACCTTTCACTTCCTCATGATCCTTTCATTTTCCTTCTCTATAGCTTTGCTTAAGTTGCTGTTGTTTCGAAACCTCTCCTTCTGTATCCTGTATCTAAAGTTGCTGATACTTCTTTTTGCCTTTCATTTGCATGATCTTGTTTAGAAAATACTTCATCCAGTAAAGCCAAAGATTCAAACAGTCGCATTCATTCATTTGTTGTGCAGTCGACCACACAGAGGAAGAGTGCCACTATTTCTATCATGTACCATTGCCAATACTCATTTCACATTAGATTTGTAGTACCTGCCAGTGTTCGACCAATCATTGTTAGTAGCACAAGAAGAAACAAGGAAACATTATGAATAATGCTAAATGTATGATTTGTTTACTTAGATTTGTATCCTAAAAACATGATTGTAACTTTATAAACAAGATATTTGGTTTGTATCGAAATATACCACAACGATTGTCTTGACTAGGTTTCATATCCAGGGATAAAGCCTAAACCATCTGCCCCTGTGGGCAAAAATGAAATAACTAGACAATAAAAGCCATAATTAAATTCCTACTCATTTCAAAAAACAATATTACTCATAATTTTCCAATTGTCTTTGTCGCGTTTTCATGTCTTGAAAATGAAATGGACTAGGCACGACAATAAAGAGGGAATTGAATTGATTGTTCAAGGAAACTGGAATCTTTTCATAAAATTATGATGAACAGTGTGTAGAAGGTGCACTAATACTATAGAAACGCAAACCCTTCTGCAGAATCGCAATCTTCTATCAAACAGAAATTAAAAAGGCTTAAGGGGTATACGAGATACAATTGGATTTTTAAGGTTTGGCCTACCGCTTGGCCTTTTCCTTCCCAATAGCCTCAACGAGGCTCAAATCCACTGTACCATAACGGGTACGAAATGTCCTGCTTCTACTCGAAACCTCTACAGTCGTTACTACAAGTCGAGCATATTTGGCAATATTATATCACTCTCTTTCCATATTACAGATATTCACACCAATTGCGGAAATTTATAATAAGAGATGACTCTATTTTGTACAAATGGAAAACAAGAGAAGTCAACACAAAACAGAGAAGGTTAAAAGTTGTTCGTAAACTTCACAAAGTTTCCCTGACTACTTTGATTTGTTTTTAAAGACCTCCAAGTTTAAAATAGGGAAAATAACATAAATAGTCCATGAAATTTAGCCCAATTTATAATTTTGTCTTTAAACTTTTAATTTTCAATGTGGTATCTGAAGTATTCATATAAGTTTATTGTAGTCCTTAAACTATATAAAAATGTTCAATGTCTTCTTTCCGTTAATTCAAGTTAATGGAATCTAAAAATGTAGCTTTGAAGCAATTATGTTGAAAGGTGGACAAAAAAGTTATACATGGACTATCTACATAAGATATTCATCTCAATTTAGGATATAAAAATCCATATCATCAAATAACGATAGACATATTAATGCCATAATTTTTTTCCCAAAGTACTTGGATAAAAAGAGGGACATGTTGACTCATCATTTTTAAAATTTCAACTCAATATACAACTATTCACATCATCAAATAATATATGATTTGTTGTTTAAGCAAACGGAATGACTACATTGAACATTTATTGATAGTTCATGGACCACATTGAACATATTAAAAATTCAAATATTACATTATATGTTAGGTCAAAATTTATGAATCATTTGTATTATTTTTCCTTGAAAATATCAGTTTGAGTCTTTCTCTAGTCAAACGGCCATTGACTTGATCTTCTTTGACCATCAAAATGTCTTTTTTCCAGAGAATTGAGGCTATTGCCCGAAGTAGAACACTCTGTTTCTGTAGTTTGTGCGACATCTTTTCTGCTTTCACAATAATGGCAAAACAGGTTTCACTCCAAGCTGTTTTTGGCGGATTCCACCACTTGAGGACGGTTGTAAAACACGAACTTAAGTCCAATTCAAATTGATAAAGAGCTGAGTCTTCCCACCAGCATTGTTATGCATGTAGAACCACACATCCTACTTTTGTAAAATGGTCCTTCCAAGCTTTTCATGAGTCTTTGTTATAAGGTCACATTCTGCAAATAGGTTCTTCCGAGCAAATTGTCGGCCTATTTTCTATAAGTTGTTCACATCCTATTAGTCCATCCAAACTTTTAACAAACCTCGTTCCACAGCTTGTTTTCCTTCTACAAATGTCCTTCCAAAATTGAACATATTTCTCGTCCAATAATTTCTTCTTCTGTGGAGCCACGGCCTTTCCATGCTTTGGGTATCTTCTTGTCAGCACTATTAGCATATCGTTTTGGGTATATAGAAGTTGTTCGTTCTACATAGTCAAGTATCATGGAAAAGGAAGAGATTGTTAAGAATATATTTGCGGAAATTTATAATCAGAGATCACTCTATTTTGCACCAATAAAAAACAAGAGAATTCAACGCAACACAAAGTTGTTCATAAACTTCACAAAGCTTCCCCAACTACTTTGATTTGTTTTTAAGGACCTCGACGCTTTTTTTTTCGGTCGAAAGACCTCCAAGTTTCAAAATAGGGAAAATAACACAAATAGTCCATGAACTTTGCCAATGTGAAAGTTTGTCTCTAAACTTTTAATTTATTCAATGCGGTCCATAAAATATTTATAATTGTTCAATCTAGTTCTTACACTATATAAAGTATGCAATTACATCCTTCCATTAATTCAAGTTAATGGAATCTAATGATGTAACTTCAAATCAATTATGTTTGAACAATGGATAAAAAAAATTACACATGGATTATCCACATAAGATATTCATCTCAATTCATGATATAATTATCCACATCACCAAATAATTATGGATATATTAACGCCATAATTTTTTTCCATTTCACAAAGTCGATGAATAAAAAAATAGGCATGTTGACTTTTTATTTTTAAAAATACAACTCAACATACAATAAATCGTGTCATCAAGTAATATCTAATTTGTTGTTTAAGCATAGAATGACTACATTGAATATTTATCGAAAGTTTAGGGACCATATTTTATAAATTTAAAGTTATCGACCACATTATACATTGGGCCAAAATCTAAGAGTCATTTACGTTATTTTCCCTTGAAAATATCTGTTAGGGTTTTTCTAGTCAAACAGCCATTGATTCTAATCTCCTTTGACCATCAAAATGTCTTTCTCCAGATCATTGAGGCTATTTTCCAAAATAGAACACTTTTTTTTTGTTGGTCTCAAAAGTAGAACACTTGACTTCCGCAATTTGTTTGACATCTTTTCTGCTTTCACAATAATGGCAAATTAGGTTTGATTCACAACTTGAAGATGGGCTGTAAAACACAACTTGAGTCCAATTCAAATTGACGACCAGTATTGCAGTAAATGCAGAACCACAAGCACTACTTTTGCAAAATGGTCCTCCCAAGATTTTCACGAATCTTTGTTATATGGTCTAGGTTCTTCCAAGCAAATTTTTTGTCCTCTTGTTCTTTAAGTTGTTCACATTCCATTAATCCGTCCAGATTTAAACAAACCCTCGTTCCACAGCTTATTCTCCTCCTACAAATGTCCTTCCAAAATTGAACACATTTCTCGTCCAATAGCTATTTCTCCTTCTGTAGAGCCAAAGCCTTTCCATGTTTTAAATATCTTGTCGTCAACACTATTAGCATATGGCTTGGGTGTATATAAGTGGTTCATTCTACATACTCAAATGCCTAAGATATTAAATTTTGATTATTTTGTCATTTTCAAAACATTATAGGAAACTTTCTAAACAATCTCTTCCTTTTTTTTTTTTCAGTGACAAAACAATCTCTGACCTTCCACTATGGAGATGTATCCACGCGCATGCAGATTTTGAAGTGCGTTTGTAAGATAAATGAGCTTTAGTATTATGCTTGAATGATATGAGATTAGAGCAAGGCACAAAAAGCAACCGTTACAATCTCGAAGACATAAATTTCTTGATGAACGTAACAAGAGCTATTGTTATCACGAAGAATAATATTGACCAATTTGTATGGATTCGTAGGAGCTCTTTCATCTACAAGGTTACTTAGTTAATGACATTCGAAGATGAGACATATTGCATAATTATGTAAGATAACTAAGTTTATGCGTGAACAGTTAGTGAAGTTTTTAAACACAGCTCACTGTCTGGGTGTTTTTAAAGCTCGTGTACCTCGAATGTTTCTGTGCATATTTCTGTGCATATTTCTTGTTTCTGCGAACCAAGTCCCACGAGTGAGATCCTGAGCAAGAAGATATTTTAACTATGGAAAGCCAATATCGGTATCGCTCACTTTGTTCTTCAGCAAAGATTAGTCCGATATCTCCTCTTGCAAGCGTTACCCTTTAATGGCTTTCCCGCTACAAGCCCTAGCAGACTGCAGAAGCAGCTTAAGATTCTCTTCACCACAGTAGCCAATGCAACTTGTGCTGGCTTGGGATGAGAATGGCCTGCCCTTGCGATGGTAAAATCTCCGTGTCTTGCATCCTTCGGCAGCTGTAATCTCTCGTGAATGTTTTCCAGCGATGAATATGAACAACTAAAATCCAGAATGCGAATCTGCAGACATCATATACCAAATCTTGTGGTAATGTTGGCTAATATCGAAAGATCTCAAGGATAGGAACCTCCCCACAAGTCAAACTAGCGACTGCTTCTTTAAGGGGTTCAAAACAGAGCTGAATAACGTGACTCGAGCTAACGAAGTACTGGGAGTCTATAAAAGTCAAAGATCAATTATCGCATAAGCATTATTGTTAACAGAATTCTTCATCACAAATCCAACCTAAATTGAACACAGGATAGATTCTACTAGAACACATTTACTCGCTGGCTCCTCTGAACACTGACACATGGTAGGGATAACAGCTTTTCGTTCCCATGCCAATGACAATTTACAACGGGTGAGATACAAACTAGTGTTCACGTGAAACATCTCCAGATAACCAGTGAAGTAACAATCAGATGAGGTCATTCCAGCCCAGTCACCAAACTTCCCACTTGCAGATTCATGTAGATCCACAGATTCATGTCGAAATTGGATCTCTTGCATTCAAACGAGAATATGATGGAGTTGGCCACCGCCTCCCCTGGAGCTTGGGGCTTGATGTGAGTTCGAGTGTATACTAATATATGAAACATCATGCATAATTCTTAAACCTGGCCAGTGAAGCTACAAGCTTGGGTATTGCCAAATTTTATCTCACTCCCGGTATAAAAGTTCTTGCGTGTGCAACTTCAAACGCATGATGCTGGGTAGTACCTAGATGGACCATTTTCTGCAATTCAAATCAGCGAGACTTCTATCCACAATCATATGGCAGAGAGGACAGGCGTTCAACTCCATAACTGCTGATATAGAAGGGCTTCGACAAAAAAAATGCAAAATGACCTTCAAAAGAAGAAGGGCATAGAGAATTCTGATACGATCCTTCAGATCTCCCCAACCCACAGATTGGACAACAAAGCACTGGATGAATCCTTGTGTGACTTTCTCTGCCTTAGCAAAACAATCCCGTGACAAAACATAACAGCATTAAGTAAGCTCGCTGCCATATAATCTAAAACCTGTACATGAGATGTGATGAACTTCATTTCAGCGGTCTCCACCACAATCTCCAGGAGTAGTTCTGTTTCTAATCACGCACACACTCCCTGAACAAAAATTTAAAACCTGCTCCAAATTAAACAAACATCATAAATACATTCAGGATACAGAATCTCCATGTTCACTTTATTTGTAAGAACAAAGAGGCCAATATATGTCTTACCAGTTTCATAACCATTATTGCACAAGAAGCCTTCCCCAATTCCTTTCTTCAGCCACCTATTAGTTGCTCCAGTCGGAGTCATTTCATAATCCTTCGGTATTCCAGACAACGTAATTTCCTCTTTTTCTGAACTCACAAGGGTGAAAGCCGTTCATGGCCTTACCCATCAAAGCCATAGCAGCTATGCTTGGAAATTGCTTCTTTTGAAACTCATTGACTGATGCCTTTGTACTATGTGGCTCACAGAGCACCAAATGTTCAGGCTTCTTTTGCAAGGAAGAAGCTCGGTTGCGACACCACCGCTGAATCCAAGGGTGTGAAAGCAATGCATCTCGACTCTTCCCAATAGAACCACTGGAAGATGATCCTCCATCTTTTGCTAACAAAGCAAATTGACCTAACGCCATCTGTTCTTTGTCATGACAATTACCAATGATCTGTTCTGGGTTAGTCATCCTCTGCTTCATAACTTTGCCAACTACAATATTGTCCTTTCCAGAGGAACAAGCATCCCCAACTTTTAGGCTTTCTCCACCATGAGGTAAAGTCTCAGAAGTGCTCATCTTCAATCGTTTCAGCCATCCAGTTCTTTGCTTTGGTTCCCCATGACTGTCGAAGTAAGTCTGGGATTTTGAATCTGTTGCCTGACCAGCATGAGAAAAGAGATGCTCCACGTCCAAACTCTGGGTTTTCGATGTACTTGGCTCCCTCTCATCAGTAGAGCTTGAAAAAGATGTAAGTTCAAGATACTTCCGTTTTGGGACTTTTGTCTCAGGCAAATCCCCATTTACTGCTTTACCTCCAGCTTCAGCAACTGAAGTGGCTGCAGCGAGAGAGAGTGATAGCTTTTGGGGCATAACAATGTCCTGCAATGTCAAAGGTGGCCATAACTAAGTGGTAACAGAAACCCTGTAACCTAGGTTGCAACAATCTAATGCTTCAAAAGCATTACTTCCAGGATACATTAGGAAATACAACAATATAAGCAAATGCAATTCCAAGCTATGCTTCAACTTCAAATCCATTCATCTCTCATGCCTCAAACTCCAAGCATTAAATTAAGTAAATTGTCATAACTTATTCGTATGCATGTCTTCCACTATATCAGCATTATTTTATGTAAGTAGCTGACAGCATGATATCCTAATTAGCTCTTTCCGACAACTTGAAGACCATCTTTGTTGCACCATGCAGCAAAGGCATAATCTTACTTTAGGCATAAGAGATGAATAATGGCTGAATATGCGCACGGACATTTGCAAGAAAGACTACAACAACAGTTGTCTCATAAATGACAAAACACTTCTACATCAAGAGAGATGCCTCTCATCAGATTAGACCTCCATTGGCACTAAGGAGGGAAAATATTTATAAAAAAAAAAAAAAAAAAGAATAAAATCCTCAATGGGTTTACGACTTAGCTTTACTTATACACTATTTATGTAATTCTGCAGACTATATATTAGTTGACATAGCAAGGACCTCAATACAGAAGATTATAGAAAGTCTGTATCCTCCACCAAGCATCAAGAAACAAGCAAGCTTCATCAATAAAGAATAATCTATGAAAGGTTAGACTTATCATCAAAGAGAGCACATTTGACAACCATTACCTTGTTCACTGGTGATGAAGCATCTCCTGCAATCAAAAGAGAAGAAACAAAATTTAGCAACTCGCAAAACAATAGTAAAAATGAAAATGATCATGAGACCTAAATAACAGCAGTACTATTTGGAAATTTATCCTAAAGAAGCATCAGAAGTTAAGCTAAAGGATTGCAGCACCACCAGAGTAAAAGGACGACCATGGTTCTGGAATGATAGCAGGTGTAGGTACACGTACCAGAAAGATGGTTCTCCCTAAAAGCATCCATGTCCATTGTATCAGTTTCTGCAGATGATTCATTCTTTATTGCCATGGCAGAAGTTCTGCCATCTGCAGCATCTTCCTTTTCTTCACTGTCTGTAGAGCTCCATAAAGGTTGAAGCTTCACTCCACGCTGACTACAGAAATTATTTGGAGACAAGCTAAGAATTTCACCAAATGCAAGTGCATTATATTTGGTGGATACTGTCGACTCTCTGATGAATGGGCCTCCTTTAGACAAGTCAACACCAAAATTATCACTGAAGAATAAGTGCTGCGTTGTTTGAGAAATTTTTGGCTGGAATCTAAAAAATCCTTCAGCAGAGTCTGCGCTGGTGCATATTTTCATTGTTTCTACATCAAGAAAAGAATGTCCTGGTCGAGAAGAATATTCCTGGTGTAATTTTTCCGGCTTAGACGCCTCTGGTGGACTACTCTGGCATGGAAAGAACTTATTAGTGAAATGATCTTGAGTTTTCCGGTATTTTTTGCCTACTAAGACTGTTATCGGGTTTTTGCTTGTCATAGGATCATTTAGCAGTGGAGCACCATCACATATTGCAGTCTCAGATATGTGGGAATGCAGCATACGCTCATCTTTCTTCTGCCCAATATAAAGAGCTGAGCAAGGGTGATAGTCACGATGGTCATGCTGCAGCTGAGAAAATTGAATGTTTCTGAAGTGTTCTTTGGCCGTCAAATAAGTGCTGGATCTAGTAATATCTTTTTGTCTGTCCAGGGAGGTAACAATGGGAGTTCCTCCAGCTTCTAGTCCTTCTGGAATACCTCGAGAGCTAGACGATACATGATTATCATGAAAAGAGCTAGAAACAGCTAGTTTCTTCTTCTCAAGAAAACTATGTGATTTCACTGGCATTCCAGAATTATAGGTTGAACCTCTAAATTCAGAATGGCATTCCCTTGATTGAGTTTCTGCCTCAGGAGGAGCCCAAAAAGATGTTCTCTCTTTTCTATCTAGACATAGAGGAGAAGCATTTGTATCAACATATGGCCTTGATGATTCAGCAAAGAAGTTAGTAGCTTGGTCATTCTTAAGAGTCAAAGAACCATCTCCATTCGCAGACAAAACAAAGGGTTGGGGTGCTAATCTTTCTTCCATGAAATTTTCTGAAATCATGTCTAAATTCTCATTTTGCATTTCAACAGATCCTGATGCTGCTACTTCACAAAATTGTTTGTCAGCTAATTTACACAGACTATCTGGTCTGCTAACAAGCTGGTTCTGCTTAACCTCAGGATCATTTTCCACGGACTCGCAATTAGCTGATAACTGATTCTGAGGGGATACAGATTTACACCTTGTCCGTGCCCAGTGAGCCATCCATACAGATTGAGAAGAATGCAAAGACTGCTCAGCTGCTCCTTTACTTTGATAAAATGACTGCTCAGCATGCTTCGACATGATATTGAAAGTTGATGAAAGCTTCCAGGTCAGATTATACCTCTTCCAGGGGAACCTGGGGGAAGCAAAAACCCATCACACATACAAGCTTTTTATTAAAAAAGCCAAGAGAATGTAATTAGCGTAGAGAAAGGCTGATCAGCCTATGCACTCAAGCAACAAAAGATCAAATCAAACTTTTCAAATAGATTACTTTGAAACTAAATGGAAAGCCAAGAAAGATCAAGGAATGTTATTGTCAACGAACAGGAGTCTGATGGCACTTATTATAGTAGTCCTCCATTGCATGTGTTTCCCCCCGCCTCTAGCTCTCATGAACCATTTCTCTGATAACATCAGTTGATTTATTAATTGAGAACACAGTATCATGACAGAACAGAACACCGTGCAACCAAGCCAACATAGCTCCAAAGGAACACATCTCATCTCACCAGTAGGGAGAAAATTCAGGATGTTGATGCCAACTAAATTCTGTTCTATGTTCTACAGGTCCCTAGAGTGATGCATCAGACTCGAATTCGTTACACCTCCTCCGAAGAACTTGAATTCAAATTCAGGCAAACGCTATCAGAAACTAAACATTTGCGAGAATCAACCAAGAGGGCTTTTGAACAAAACCATCCCATCTCAGCCGCAAGTCAACTCACAGATGCTCCAAGAAAACAAACCCATCTCCAAAAGAAGAAACAAATTCATCATTTCTCATAAATTTCAACAGACCCATCCTTAATAAACCGAAAATCCCAACAAAAATCCATCTTATCTAAAAGCAAGAGCACAATCGAAGCAACGAGATTCCCTTTTGCGGAACTTCTGTTCGTTTTCAAACATGAGAGTCGCAAAATCAAGTCACCTTGCAAACGTCAACAAACCTCGAACTAAAACACCATCGCGGACAGAAACAGCAAGACAAGCTCGGGCCGCTTCGACGCGCGAAAACGAAGAACGTTATCACGACCCAAGAATTCTAGAAAACAAAAAAACAAACAAACAGCAAGCTCCATTTCCACGAAACATGCTCCGACAACTTTCTCGAAAACAATCAGCAACTCGCAACGAAGCCAACCATGAAACTCGCAGTTCGAGCGGCGCCAACTCACCGCTAGAGCTCGCACGAGCAGATCCGGCGGCGGAGGCGGGAGCAGTAGCCCATCGACAGCGACGGCTCGCCGCCGTACGGGAAGAGAATTCCTGCGGTCAGGAGAAGCTCCGGCACTGTGCGAAGATGGCTATTCTCGAGTGGAGAGGACGATGACGACGACGATGATGGAAAATCGGAAAATCGTCGCGAATTTATATACTGAAGAAGCAGTAGAAAAAAAAAAAGAGAGAGAATTATTTTTTTAAATTTTTTTTTCTTCTTTGGTTCATCACAGCCACATCCGAATTTTTAAATTAATTTTTTTCCACCACGGGGACCCACAGGCATGCGCTTTTTTTTATTGGTCGGGCCGTCTTCTCCTGTCTTTTTTATTAGTTTATTTATTGTTATTATTATTAAAATCAGTTCGGACAAATCAAAAGATCTTCGTTTTATTTTTTATTTTTGTGTTTACAAAGGAAGGGTCGGCGGCGGATCCTGTTTCCTCGGCTGTCTGATTTTTTTTTTTTCAGTAATTAATTTTTCCAAGTGCTAATAAGAAAAAAATTTCATTTCTTCCGAAAGGGGTTCAACTTTTTTCTTTGGATTTTTTGATCAATGTGCAATTATATCCGTAATTTTAGGCAATCATTCTTTACCAAATCACATGCCGATTGTCCCGCTACATGTGCTTGCTCAACATGGTCAAATGACATTGTACCTCATATTTGACTCTAAATGAGATTGATTGAGTCGGACAATGATTGAAATTACTCAAAGTGTGCATATTTCATAGCATAAAAGAGGGAATTTATAGACCGCCTTGTAAACAGAATGAGTATTGAATAATTGTCTTATTTTAGTGATCAAATTGTTTTATTAATTAATTAAATAATTCATGTGATGGTGTGGAGAGAAACGTAAAATTTGGTTAAAATTAGAGAATCAAACTCCATCGAATTTCCGAGCAAAGCTGAGTTGAAAAATAGCATTTTTTGTGTATATTTTTTTTTTTTTAGTGACCATTATGTTCGGTCAATTTCCCCTTATTAGAATACATCTCATCCTTTTTTATATTTTTCCAAAAATAAACTTTTGACATACTGGGAAATTTGCCGATGAAAATAAACAAGTTGAAAATCTCGAGCAACTTACAAACTTCGGTGATTTTGAGGAAGTATACTATCAGTAGGTTAACCTCCAAACAATATAAATATTTATTTATTTATTCATTTATTTATTTATTTATATGGAATACCATAAATAAGATGGTGCTGTGCTTTTCCATTAGATGGAATGTGCAGAGAATTTGGTACACATGGGACCCACCAATCAGAAACTTGTAGCTTAGGATATAAAATATAAAATATTATTTCTTGTGAAATGGAATATCCTCCTTCGGAGCAACGTATAATTGGGTCGGTCCGATATAAATACCTTTTTTATCACTTAACTTTTCGCTTTCTCGAATTTCGAAAATATCTAATGCCCTTTATGATCAACAAAATATCTTCTCCAATTTTATTTTTCCAGCCATCATTCCTTCTCTTCTCGCACCCATTACTTTACAGCGTTGATCATAAAAAATTTAAATATTAATATAAATATATTGAAAATCTTAAAACTTGTCATGTGAGTTTAATTGAATCTTAAAAAAATTTAAAATACATTCAAATTCTAAAATTTATCAAGTTTGTACGGTCAAGTCTTAAAATTTATTAACATATTTTTATTAAGTTAATCGGAGTAATGAAATGACTTAATTACACTAATTTTATAATTTTTATATATAATTACACTTTTATAATAATTTTTAAGACTTTTTTGGTATAATTATGTGTGTTGCAATATTTCATATATGAACTCCCAAAAAAAAAAAAGTAGGTTCGTCATGGACCATAGAGTTGTCCGTGGACAAGGACATATGTAAGGACTAAGAGACAAGGACGAATAGGATCTCTCCTTTTTACTTTAAGTGCACTCAATAAGCAATATAGTTCTAGAGACATCATATTCAATTTATAAGGTAATATCTAGGTTTTTATCAGGTGCTTAAAATTCAAATAATCCGTTTTATTATCGCTAGCAATATGTCACGTCACTTTGTATATCAATATTATAACTCAAATATTCCACTGCTAACATCAATCTAGGTTCAATTGATCTTTTCTTCACAATTATAAAAATATATCAAAATATCCTCAATAAATCGGAATTTAAATGTGAAACAGCCTCATAAATAAACCATAACTGAATCGAGTCATTTGCAAAAAAATAATCGCTAAATAATGTATTCGAATTTCCACCCTTCTTCCACTTTGAAAATCAAATCTTTGACCATCTTCCATAAAGCTCCCAAGTTAAACTGAATTAATGAATGACTTTATTACACTAATTTTACAATTTTTATACATAATTATACTTTTGTAATAAGTTTTAAGAATTTTTTTGTACAATTATGTGTGTTGTAATATTTCATATATGAACTCCCAAAAAAAAAAAAAAAAAGTAGGTTTGTCATGGACCATAAAGTTGTCCATGGACAAGGACATATGTAAGGACTGAGAGACAAGGACGAATAGGATCTCTCCTTTTTACTTTAAGTGGACTCGATAAGCAATATAGTTCTCAAGACATCATATTCAATTTATAAGATAATATCTAGGTTTTTATCAGGTACTTAAAAATCAAATAATCCGTTTTATTATCGCTAGCAATATATCACGTCACTTTGTATATCAATTTTATATTTCAAATATTCCATTGCTAGCATTAATCTAGGTTAAAATGGTCTTTTCTTCACAATTATAAAAATATATCAAAATGTCCCCAATAAATCAGAATTTCAACGTGAAACAGCCTCGTAAATAAGTCATAACTGAATCAAGTCATTTGCAAAAAAAAAAAAAATCGCAAAATAATGTACTCGAATTTCCACCCTTCTTCCATCTTGAAAATCAAAACTTTGACCATCTTCCATAAAGCTCCAATTTATTTATTTATTTTGCACGTATTGTGAAAAAAGAAATGAGAATTTATTAATAAAGCTCGCAAAATTTCTCGCTTCCAAAGCGGGTACGGGCGGCGACTCGGATTGGACCCGACCCGATTGCGAGGGGAAAGATCGGCTCCGAGGAGAGGACCGTGTCCCCTCGCCCCAACGCACACCCACCTTCTGGCCATCTTTCGTCCACGTCATTTTTAAGCGGGATGGGATATCTATCTCGAGCATTTTCAGCCATCAATTCGAATTCAATAGTTGTTTGGTGTGCGGTCTTCCTTCAATTTCTCACTTCCTAAATTGCTAACCGCCTCTAATTTTTCTTATTAACAAAATTAATTTTATGGCGACATTTTAAGTTACTCTAAGAAAATTTTCCAACCATTTTAGGGCATGAAGATGACAATTTTGTTTCAGAAATCAATTTTTGATTATTTCTATTTTTCGAATGGATTTCTAAGTAAAAATACACTCTTAATAAATACATAAATCTTTTATTCCTGAAATAGAATTTCATTTGAAAATGATATAAAATTTCTACTTTCGGAATAAAAATTCGTTTGAAAATAACATAGAATTTTTACTTGCATAATAGAAATTTGTTTGAGAATAGCACAAAACTTTTCCCTCTCGAGCGATGGAGGGAGGCGGCGTGGACAACTAGTGGACAGATGGTGAGTGATGAGCAGCGAGCAATGACTAGTGGGCAACCGACTAGATGAAAATAACTTTTCATTTTTATTTGAGAAAGAGAAAAGTAAAGAGAATTACTTCTCATTTTTATTTCAAACTTATTTTTTTAAAAAAATTATTTCAAAAATAGAAAAATGAAATTGCATTACCAAATAAATTTCTATTTCGAATCTACTCCTAAAAATAAAAATATAGAGAAATAAAATTGTTATTATACGTGTCCTTATGAATGGAGAAATTAATTTTTTTTATGAATTTCGAAATTCGAATATATTCGGTTGGCTAAAAGCCAAACAAAGAAGCGTAAAGTGATTGAGGGCATGAGAGTAGCGTAAAGGGATTTGGGTATATACACGTTGACGAAGAAAGCGATTTTGCTGTCGAGGATACGATAAAGATTTATTCCAACAATCGTTCTCAATGCCCCGTAGGTTTTGGTCCTTATTCACCATTAAATGACTTGTTGATTTTCTCATTAAACCTCGAGATAGATATTATCAAAATATACGATATTACAAAATATCCCTCTCAACACAATTATTAGGGCCGACCGATTCTCGAGTGTAACGATTTCCAACTCCAATTCTTAAGTGCGTCTATTCTTGGCGGAGAATTAAGAACCAATCTTGTGACTCCCAGTTCTAGGTTTAGAATTAGGGACCAACCATGTCACTCTTAATTGCAAACTTTTGCAACTGGTACCAAATCGATCAAATTTCATTCTACTTGGAAATTGGCCCTTTTTGGGCGTGGCGTTAAAAATCAAGTTTGTATAATGAAATAAAAAAAAATTCAATGTTTTGCTACAAAAGCATATGTTGGTAATGTTGTTATTTCTTCATATAGAAGACCATGGCTCAATTCTCATCGGGACTAAAAAATTTATTTATTCCTAAAAGAGATCTCAAACATGGTTTGAACCAGTTCTGGGATAGAAAATGTGGGTCATGATCTTGAAACTAGGAACTAAATTGGTCCTAGGTATATTCTTGGTTCACGAAATTGGTTAATAGGGAACTCAATCGATTTTCCTTACAATAACTTTGAATTCGTCGGTCCAAGTTGGATTGATCCAATTATGGGATGAATCGTTCCCAATGCTCATCCCTCCCAATTGTATGGATTCACTTATTGTCTATAGATCGGTGGGAATAATGATCAAATAGATAAATCTTCTATGGAGTTTCATCCCCATTTTGGCTCAATAGCTTATCTCCATCTATATAGGTCGTATTTTAATATTTATGTACCCTAAAAATGTTTTACGGATTTTGTAATAAAGTAAAAATAGAGGGGCCAAAGAGAAAACTAGTTATACTTTTTTTGGCCATGAATTTTCATTGGTATTCATATTTTTCGTGATGTAGCAACTCTTTCAACGAAATATCGCCACCTAAGATAAGACAATGCAAGTCCTGAAGAAGAACTCCCAAGTAATATCATCTTAAAATCTCATCCCCCCCCCCCCCCAAAAAAGGCAATTCCAAAAAAAAATCCAAACTCTAGATCCAGTCTCAAATCTATCCCAAACTTTTTGTTATCTCAAGAAAAATTCCAAACTTTAGGTTCAATCCCAAATCGACCCTGAACTTTTCTTTTGTCTAAAAAAAAATCATAAAGTTTAATCTTAGTCCCAAATCTATCCCGAATTTTGTTTTGTCTAAAAAAAAAGTCAATATCATGAAAATTCCCAAATTGATACATATGACAAATTTACCCAAAACTAATTTTTTAACCACCAAAACAAATTACCATATATTAATTTCCATTAGATTTTACTATCAAATTGCTAAATTAACTAACATGTCACAATTGATAGGTATACTAATTTGGGGTTTTACCCTCCGTTTGTACTAAAACAATTATCAATTTTTAATCTGTTCTCAAATATACCCCATAATCTAGTTCCAACTTAACATGGCATTTCCACATAGATAATAAATACACATAAGCAAGATGTCTTAGAAAATTATTTTCAAAATAAAACCGTTTTAGGACATAAAAAATTAGGGATTACTAATATGGCTTTTGGACAAAGGCTAATGGGGGCAAATTTAGGATTAGAATAAAATTTGATGATTTTCTTTTTGACAAAAAAAAATTGGGATAATTTAGGAATGGACTAAGAGTTTTGGATTTTTTATAAGACAAAAGAAAAGTTTGGGGTAGATTTGAGACTGAACTTAAAATTTGGGATTTTTTCCGAGACAAAGAAAAGTTCGGGATAGATTTAAGACTGAATCTAAAGTTTAGGGCTTTTTAAGAGATTAAAAAAAGTTCAGAGCAGATTTGGGACTGGACCTAAAATTTGGAGTTTTTTAGGAATTGGCCCCCCAAAAAAATCAAAAGCATCTAGATTAGGAAATTAGGAATAGTCAAGGTTAATTATGTGAAAATTTAGAACCCTGATCTCTCAAATTCCGACCCTTGGGTCGCGAAGTCGCCGATCCTCGACAATGAAAATCCTAGAAATCTTAGAAAGCCTATCATGTGGCCTGTATTACTCACTGGAAAACAAAATGCATGAAATAGTTGCCAAAGACAATGTGCAAATAATGGTTGAATTTGGAAGTGGAAAGGTAAAGACGTGTCTCCGTGAAAAGCGAATGAAGCGGGCTCATGAGTAGACCCTTCCAATGTTTCCAACCTCAAATCCTACGAAGGGTTGGACCCCATACACGTGGCATCCATCCTTCCACATTAACAATTAACGTGCCGCGAATCCTCTCGAGAAAAACATGGACACAAAGTGGTGCACAGCTGTCATCGACTCGTGTCGTGAATTTGTTGAGTTAAATCCCGCAGCTCTCATGCTTAATTGCCACCGTTGAGTTTGGAACCTAACTGGATCGCGGGTGATAAGCCAGACACCATGTGTGGGAGCACCAAGGGAACTTAATGCCAAATCTAAAACTTACCTCCATTTTTCTCTCATAGGAATTTCAAACTTTTCCTTTTTTCCATCCCTAATTTTCATGGCAATCCCTTTTCTCTCCTTCCCAACCTCAACCAAAATTAGACGAGAAATCGAATTTCACTTAAGTATGCATGTTTGTTTTTTGGGTCAAAAAAACTACTTTTATTTATCATCAATAATTCTTAGACAAAAAGCCCAAAGACGAGACATCAAAACAAAGCAAATCCTATAAAAGGTTGAGCGGACTAAGTTAACCAAGAAGATGGAAGAGTATTTAAAACGTTGGGCCTTGACTAACCAATCTGCTATTCAATTCTCTATCCTTTCAAAATGGGCCATGGACATCGGTTGATCCATTTCGAAGCACGGGCGATTGTTGAAATCCCCTTTTTTTCTTCTTACTTATGTTCTTACTATTCGAAGCATGTTCGAAAAGTCAATCATCGAACCGACAAATGACTAGAGTTTCGTGATGATGTCGATTGAGCCAAATTTGGACGAACCAAATTTCATGAAACCTTCTAAGGTCGTAGAATTTGTCAAGAGCTAAAAGAAGAATTTAGACAATCTATCCGGTGTTGGAAGTTTAGCCAACGTAAAGTAGGGCGATGATTGAGGCTAATTGAGGTTAAGCCCAATGGATCAATGACTAGTTTTACCGATGCACATGTTCCCAATGGTCAAAGACATAATCATAAAATCGGCAAAAATGTCCATAAGTTTCCACTGTCGACTATGCTACATGATCCGCACGACGGGGTCGGAAGAGAAACCTTAACAGAGTTTTATGGTCAAAAGGAATTTGCATTCATTACCAAAATGATATGTGATAAGAAATTTCAAAAGTCATGATGATAAGATAAGCCCATAAGGCTCCAAAGTAGACAAAAAATCAGAAATCATGGCATATCATTAGAGTATGATTAGCAAAAGAAATCATAGGTTCGTCCTTCAAGAATAGATTTGTCACTATATCCAAGCGAAAAGATGGGCAACCGATTATGAAATTACACAACATTATTAGTAATAAACACATGTCAAGATCTTTATTGATGCACGCCTAAGTTCGGCGTCCCCAACACCATTACTGTATGGAAACAATATAAACATATTGAAGAAGCTCAAATGTGACACTTGTGAGAGCTAGTCCTATAGTCAATACGAAGTACCAAAATTTTTAACTAAACACGTTGAACGAGTACAAATTTGACATCGAAGCTACTGTAAATATCAATGAAATTGGATGCAGAGTACTCATTCATCAAAACTCCAAAATCTAGAATTAGATCTGAGAAATAAGATCAGGAAAGCAAAACTCTTAAATCTAAAACTAGATTGGGAGAACAAGAAAAAGTACAAGAGGAAATAAAAGGAAAAGTAACTAGTAGAGGGGAAGAGATCCAGGTCAAATCCCTTCCTTCAGATGTGGAAGAGACGAAGAAAGGCTCAAATAGAGGGACATTTTCTTAGATACAATCCTTGGTCACCTCACTCGGCATACACCAAACATCCCAAAAATACAATCTTACAGTAATTCTTAGGTTTTATTATTTGCAAATGAAAAGAAAGGCGCCCTCTTTAAAGTGTAACATTAGATTTTTTTTTTTTTTATTGCCTACTGACCAGCTTGTTAATCTTAAAATCGATAAGCACTTCAATATTAAATTTTTGCATTGCCTCTTAGAGAGTAATTCATATTTTACTAGATGATAAAATAGGAATAATAGATTTACAACATTCGGTTTTAACTTTCTTCGTACTTTAAAGAAAAAAAAAATAAAAATAAGGGGCCCAAAGGAGGCAATGCAACATCTTCTGGACTCGTGTCCTTTTCTTTCCATGTGTTGTGCGTCCTCTTCTGAGGATGTCACTTGGACCAGGAGTGGCCATTAAATGAAAAGTTGGGCCCTCGATTTTGTGACCCACTTTGCATTCATTCACGGTTTTATTCGATTCGGCACTTGTGCTCTTCAATATAAATTGTCAAGATAAATGCATTAAAAATTTTAAAACTTGTCATGAAGTTATAATTTAGTCTAAAATTTTCAAATAGTACAGTTATATTTTAAAATATATCTCAAAAGTGCAATCGAGTTTTAAATCTTTCAAAAAGTGTTATTAATGAAAAGATTTCATTTGATTAATTTGACAAATTTTATAACCTGATTACACTTTAGAACTTGATTGCATTGACAAGTTTTATGACTCCATTGTACTTTTTGAAAATTTTAGGACTAAGTTAAACTCTATTGATAAGTTTTAGGACTTTCAGTATACCTTTTCCTAAATTGTCTGAGTGGTAAATGGCTTCCATAATTCATGATATTTTTCGTAGGAATCCATGACAAAATTAACCTATTTCACCAAAAAGATAATTTTAATAGTGTTGATACTTGTGAATGGTGCTCTGTTTTTTTTTTAAAGTCAAAATAAAGCATATGCCGTCACGGCATATAGACAAAGATATAGGGCTACATGAGAGACCATCAATGACCCAACCCAATGAGTGATAAGCCGAGGTCCACAGGGTAGCACAAAACTTCTTATGTAGAACCTACATCTTATTTAAATCAATAGATTATGTCATTTGAGATAAGCAATTTATAGCTTTTTCCAAAAAAATTTAAAAAGTAATTTTCAAAATAAATGCTATCATTTTGGAATATATTTAAAGATACTTAAAGCTCAAGACCATATCTTTTATCGATTATCTACAATATATTTGAATTATGGGATAAAGATATGAAAGCTGGAGTTGAACGAACCAAAACTGGATTTATCCTTATCGATATTTTTTAAATATTATAATGTCAAACTAAGTGGCTTTTACTGGATCATGAAGGCTTTAAAATGGCATTCAAGAAGTAAAAACAACGAAATGAAATATAAATAATTTATTTAAAGGAGCGGGATTTTTTTTACTCTGCTTATTTCTTTCTAATAGAAAAGGAATACACAATATATTGTACTTTAAGTGAAAATTGTAATTTATTATTCACTACGTCTTTATTAGTTGATTTCTATATTCACTGTACTTTAAAAAAAATCAGTACAGTTGTATACGATGGGGACTATAAATGAATCCATTTGATTTTATACTTTTAGCTATACTCCTAATTTATAAATGGCTGTTCATTAATTTTTAATTAGATTTAATATCACGAAAATTCAAAAGTGGTACATTTGGAATAAATCAAATGGTAGACATGTGACAAATATATCCAAACTAATTTTTTGATTATCAAACTATATATTTGTGAAAATTTTATCTTTTTTTAGCTTTCATTAAATTAGATTAATATCACAAAATACCCTAAACTATAAACTATCAACCGTCACATGTCATCCAACTAGACAATTTGATTATAAAATTTAACAGAAATTAAAAAATGGTAAATTTGTCACATGTATACTAGTTTGTGGTTTTTTCCAATTAAAAAATTAATTTCAAATAAATTTATCACAAATATATAAATACGAGGTTTTCATGATATTAATCATTTTTTTATTCACTATACTATTTTTGTAAAAAAAAAAAAATCAGTACATTTTGAATATGATGGGGACTATAAATGAATTCATTCGATTTTATCTTGGTAGCTATACTCCTAATTTATAAATGGATGTTCGTTAATTTTAAATAATGTTTTGTTGGACTAAAATAAACTATATAATATATATACCTGGGAAATTGAGAGTGGTCCCAAGGTTAAGAGCGAACGTCACACCACCGACGAATTCTGACCTGGCTAACCTACAAGTTGTGGGCCCAGACTTAGTCACTATATTGCCGACAAATTATGGGCTATTAAAATCACTAGGGGTATAAAAAAAATATCTAGGTGCTAGTGCTATTTCCTAAGGGTGAGTACGATCCAAGTTGAGTTGGTCTAACACAGAACCCGAGACCAAGGATCTACCACGTTAACTTGGGACGGCGGACTAGATCGGTTCCAAAATCAACTTGGGACCAATAGATTTTTTGTTTTCATTTCATTTTTTTCATACCTTAAAAAGACAAACATACTATTTCAAATTGCATATTTATCAATAATACGATATTGAATAACCAAACTATGAACACCAAAACATATTAAATATAAATATAATTTAAGGTAACAACACAACTTTTTCACTTGCTAAAAGCAACAAATCATAAAAACAAACATGCAAAGCAAGGCAAGAGAAGAGAGGCAAGCAGTGAGGCGAGTGAATGGAGGTGAGCAGTGAGCTAAGCAAACAAGCAATGGGCAAGTAAGGATGAGGTGAGTGAAGAGGTTTTTTTTTCCCTATTAAATTAGGGTCGGATTTCTTTTTATTTTCTAATTTATAAAGCAAATTGAACTACAAAGAGATCAAAGAGGAGGCTCTAAGGTTTAGATTAGACATAAAGCATATAATATACAATAATATATCTATATTATATATAATGTATAATAAGTATAGGGTTGGTTCGGATTGGCCTAATCATAAACTTCTAGAATCGAGGACCAACCCTACACGATGCAAGGTTTAGGGTCTCAAGACCAATGATTGATTCAATCCCCTTAGAAACCAGACCAAGATTGACTGGGTTGGGCCTGTCTAAGGTCGATCCAAGGTTAGCTTCAGATTGATGCTCACCTCTATTACTGCCTAATGTTTAATAAACCAAATAAGAAAATTATGTATGTGTTTAGACATAAGTACATAACATAACCTATATACTAACAAAAAAGGAAAAGGAATATGTTTTTTTTTATTATCTAATTAACATCCTCATTGATATTTATCGGCAATTTTGCATTATTTATCCTTGATTTTCGAATTTTTTTTTTCAATTCCGAATCAACAAATTCCATCCAATATATCTTTACAAAGGAGCCTATCCCTATCAGACCGTGTTTCGGGCGGGTAGTGTTCCATGTTCCCCTTGTCATTCAAGGTACCGGAACAATAATTGAATAATTGCTTACTTACTTATACTTTGTCCGATTCTTCTTGTCGATAGCTACCTATCTTTTCACAAGTTCAACGCTAACATCATTTAAGTAATTTCATAGTTAAATGAATTTGGTCAAATTGAAGAAATTATACAATGTCGAATCTACATTTAAGTTAGAATTATTCTATTCAACAATAAACTAAAGAAATAGTGCCAAAAATAAACTCTGCTATTTAAGAATATAGTTAAGTATACTTTCTCTTCGTGCATATTTGAAATCCAAACATGAAAAGAGAGATGGATTTTGTCAAAACTTGTCGGTCTTCTTCCATCTTGTTTCGTGTTGTGTCAAAAATTGTGGGCCATCATGCACAATGTGATGTGACACGAAAGTTTGTGATCGTTACACAAAATTAGTGAATATAGATTTATATATGTTAGTCATATAAGTGTGCTGATATTTTATGCACTTGAAACGGGTTTTTGTAAATTAACAACGAGGGAGGTTTTGCAATTAGTGTTCGACACTTCAGTTTTACTTTTTCTATATCTATCATCTGTCATGATTGTACAATTAGTTAATGAACATATCGTATCCGCAATATCTCTTATGTATGGAGGGTTTTGAGCATTAAAGATAAGCACACTTAAATTGGGTTTCTTAGTTAATTAAATCTATATATACGAGGATTAATGATGATCTCTTTAAATTATTAAATTATATTCTAGAAACCACATTTTAGGTTACATCTAAATTCCATTTGTTCCCCTTTTGTGGATTGCAATTTTAATCATGCAGAGGCTATAAAGGTGACAACGGAAGGAACCCATAACACATCACTTACAACCACAAGATATTATGTGTTTTTTTTTTTTTTTTTTTTTTTGAAATAACTATCTTAGTATCTCAATAAAAGAAAATCATGAAATATCTTTTATAATAAAAAAAACACGTGTCCTCTCTCCCGCGTGATCAGTGCATTGTCGGTCTTTGTTTGTGCTTTAGACTATAGAATGGGTCCTCTCTGCCCATCCACGATGGATGCTCACACGATGAGTTGGGCCATCGCTGTCTTTATGGAATAGAAACCTCATTGATCGTGGATGTAATTTTCTCAGAGTAAATTAAATGTAATTTTAGCCTAATCTAAATCATCTTTTTATACTAAAGATTAAAGAATTTTGTTGAATTAATTGAGTTAAATGAGCAAGATCAATCAATTCACGATTCTTTTATTGTGGATTACCCAGTGGGGATCAAGATGCTTGATGAAACATGGATGATTTGTTTGAGGGTTTAACATCCACATGAGGCACAAAAACAAAAAAGGCATGATAATTAAATGAAAGATTATACATTTTTTAGATAAGTATATTGAAAGTTTTAAACTTGTCAAGAAAGTGTAATTGAGTCTTAATACTTTCAAAAAGTATAATCAAATTTTAAAACTTATCAAGTTAGTGCGATTAAGCCCTTTCATTAACTTCTTTTAACTTGACAAATAAATAATGCTAATAAATTTTAAGATCTAATTGCACAAACCTAATAAGTTTTATGACTTAATTATATCAACTTACAAGTTAGGACTTGATTATATCAACTCAATTTATTACAAGGAGATCCTTATTGTTTTCTATATATCAGTCGCTTCTAGATTTATTGACAATAATTTATTTTCACAAAATGATGAAAAATATATAAATGTAAACCCGTGCAACACACATGTATTAAAAACTAGTGTTAGGAAATTCAAGTTTTACATTAATTGTGTCGACTTGCTTAGCATGACAGAACGATGATTCGTAAATGAGATTGGCCCGTGTCATTCGAAAGTGGCTGGCACAACATATTAGATTAAAGCTACTTTAGTATGTTACAAGATGTAAGAACTGTACTTTCGCACTTGAACTTTATCAACGTTAATTCTGTCTCTTTCGAATCGTATATCCGAATGCATTCGCGTCTTTATATTTCGCAAGCAGCCAGAAGTCTTCACCATCTAGACCCACTAAAGTTTTTTCTTTCTTTCTTTCTTTCTTTGGATTTTGGCTTTTTGCCAAATGCTAACTTGATTTACTAAGGCAAATAAATGTTCAAATCGAACGCTAGTAGATGGTGAAGTGTATTGTGTATTAGGCATTAATGACTCGCGTGATGGTATCGATAATGAATAGTCTCAGAACACTTGTTAAGTATAATTGATAAAACTTTATTATAGTTCTTAGTTAGATATGACATGAGAGATGGTGTGTAGGACTCGTTTTAATTATACACGACACTTGTTAAGTTTACTTAATAAAGAAAAATTCCAGTTTTTCCTTGAACGAGTGTTTAACATAATAATCATTTAGGTTGCGTTTGATCATTTGCGTTTTTCGTTAGCATAGGACTAGATTTGTTGTAGTTTTCATTACATTAATTACATATAACACGAGTGATGATGTATTGGAAATTCCAAATTTTCCTTGAAGGATTATTTAATAAAATCTTCCGGACTGCATTTAGTTATCTAAATTTTTAACTAGAATAAGATTAGATGGGATATGATTTTGAATAAAGAGATTTTGCTTTGGTGAATCACATCAATAGAGCTGAATACGTTTATATCCTATTTTGTCCATGTCTAGTAAGAATAACATATTAGTATAAATGAACTTGAAAATGCAAAAATAGACCATTCACTACTAAAGAAACTATAAACACACATAATGGAGATAATCACCAATCAATTCATAATTATTATATGATCTTAACCTTAAGTAGCAAAATAGCTCATTGCATCATTCTAAAGTCACATGTTCAATTGTAGCAAGAAAAGTAAATGAGCTCAAGCAACATTGATGGGGTGAATTAGTCAGCAAATGTCAAATTTAATAAGGGAGAGAAAGCATAATATTTTTTTTTTGTCAATCATACTTTATTCATACTTTAACTCTTATTTTCAGATTTTACCTTACCTCCTAGCATGGCATGGGAGTTGAAACTTAAATTTAAAATTAAGTCATCCCCACCCTACCCTTCTTGAAAAGATGGGAATTCAAACTCCCCATCTCTTCCTTCCCATGTGGGAATAGTGACCATTGGGATTGAGTTAAACATGATCATTCATTTTCACGGTTTTGAATATTATAGTGTTTCGACTCTCTTGCCATTTTCGTGAACCTTCAATGTGAATCATAGAGTTATGGAAGAGAAGGAACTTTGACTCTCTTACCGCTTTTGTGGACTTTTAATGTGAATTAGAGAACTATGACAAAAAAAAGGTGAATTAGAGAACTATGAAGGAGAAGGAGTTTCAACACTCACACCGTTTTCATGGAGCTTTAATATGAACAAAAATCGACGAGAATGACACTAAAAGTGCCAAAACTTTTGTATAGCGCTCACTTTGATGCATTCACTCACTTAAGTGATATAAATTTAAAAAAACATTCACTTGAGTGACACTTCTAATTTGGCCACTAAAAAAGTTGACATGGCCACCGATGAACAATGTTTTAATATATTTTATATTTCTATTAATTTTTTCAATTTTTTTTTGTTTTTTTTTTTTAAGGACCCTCGCTCTCAATTGTGAAGGTCCTAGGTGAAGCTGTTGGAGCTTTGTTGGCAGCTGGCAAAGGTTGTTGTGACCTCGCTAGTGACTGGTGAGGATTGTAGCGGCCTTGCCTAGGGCATTTGTATCAAAATGAACGTCGTATGAAAATTTTGACACTCTTAGTGTTCCAACCTCACAAAAATTACTCATCATTCTTTGAGAATTAGAATAATCCTTTTCAAATTTTAATTTATTCATGGAAAATCTAGGTTCTACTACTTTATTTTTATTTAATTATTTTTTATTAGTTCCCCTCTTTTTTATCTAGTCATTTTTTTCCCCTCCATCATTTTTCAGTAAAAAAATTATTAAATAGTAAACTACACTAATATGCCTAAAATATGTAATGCACATAAATACTAAATATGTATAGTATATGTTTTAGAATAGAAAGAAATTCATATATATAAATTAATATATGAATAAATAAAAACAAAATTTTTGGTTGTTTTGAATTTTCTTTTTTATATTAGAAATCAATTTTTATTTATATAAAATTATTATTTTAGTTTTATTAATTTAGTAAGTTCTATTATTCAGAAAAGATAAATTTTATGTCATAAGCAAAAGAAATCCTATATACCCTTACCCCACATTTTTCATGAGATAATGTTTGGTCGATAGCCCTTTTAATATCCCAATCTTAATCATTTCTTAAGTAGAGTTTTTTTTTTTTTGGTCGGAATTTCTTAAGTAGAGTTCACATATAAGATATGATAAATTTTATCATTTCTTGATCTCTATCTTGCCTAGCCTTAGATAACATGCATATTTTTAAAATTAGGTTAATATCATGAAAAATCCCAAACTAATATACTTGTAACAAATTTACTCAAAACTAATTTTTTAACTACCAAAAAATTTAAATTGATACGCCTTTGACAAATTTATCTTAAATTGATATACATGTGATAAATTTATTATATATTAATATCTGTTAAGTTTTATTGTCAAATTACTGAGTTGCATTACACGTGACAATTGACTGGTATATTGATTTTGGATTTTACCTTATGTTTGTCACAGTTATATCAGTTTAATGGTTTTTTTGTGGTATTAATTTAATTTAAAAAATGGTATATTTGTCACAAATGTATCAATTTAAATATTTTGGTAGTCAAAAAATTAGTTTAGGATAAAATTGTCACATATATATTGGTTTAGGATTTTTTGTAGTTATTTAAAGCAAATTTTTCGTAATTATATTTTTTTAGATATTTTATGGTTTAAAATTAATTTAAAATTAATTTATTATAAATACATTGATTGATTTGAGATTTTTCTCAATATTAACCCTTTTAAATTTTCCGCATAAGAGGAATATCCGCTCGTACGCTTCCAAGGATGTCAAAAAAGACAAAAAAAGAAAAGAAAAGAAAGGAAAAGTAGAAGACGAAGCCTATAGGACACGTAATAAATAAAAATAGAAAAAAAAGGAAAAGGAAAGTCATATGAAAATGGCGTGAAAATCTCCCTCTCTCTCTCTCTCTCTCTCTCTCTCTCTCTTACTCCGTCTGCCTTGGCTTTGTAGATCTGCCCGCTGTCTCCAGGCCTCATCTCGCCATCCTCCTTCGTCTTCGTCCTCCACCTCCCTCCGGAATCCCTGCAATCTCCCTTCAACCGACAGTCCGCTCCAGGTCAGCTTCTCTTTCTCAATCCGATTTCCTCTTTCCCTCCCCCCCCCAATTTCTTCCGTCAGCGCTGCGTTCCGAATCTCGACTCCCTCGTTTCCGTCCCCGGAATCTTTGGCGATTTCCCGTACCGATTCGTGGGGTTGTTCGCTTCAGATCTTCGAGGGGTGTTTTAGGTTTCCTGGGTTCGCCTCCTCGGACCGATCGGTTCCTCGTTCGTTGCCTCGGACGGACCCAATGTTCGTGTTCGGTGCAATGCCCTAATTTCGCATTGGGATTTCTGAATGGGTCGATTTGTGTCGAGGGCATCGCGCATTTGCCCGCGGTTTCGCCGATTAGGATTTGGGCTAGAGGGAACTGCGGTTTCCGGGTCGTGGGCAGCTGCCAGTTTTTGTCGGAAACCCCAATGTAGGTTTTTCCCGTGTGCTGGGTTGATTGATTTGTGCGGCTGCAGGTCTTGGGTTGGATTCGATGGAGGGAGTCGGAAGCGATGCTGCCTCGGTGGCGGCGCCGATAGATCAGTGGAGGCACGACGTCTGGAGGCTCTACCAGCACTATCTGGATAAGTCCACTCCTCACGCCACCTACCGATGGATCGGGACCCTCGTCCTGGTGGCCATCTACATCATGCGCGTCGTGTATGTTCAGGGGTTTTACATTGTCTCTTATGGTCTGGGGATCTATATACTGAATCTCATGATCGGGTTTCTGTCCCCACTGGTTGATCCCGAGTTGGAAGCCTCGGATGGGCCGATGCTGCCAACGAAAGGGTCCGACGAGTTCAAGCCGTTCATCCGGCGGCTCCCAGAGTTCAAGTTCTGGTAATTGGACATTCTCCTGTTCTTTTTGGCCCATTTGCTGGATCCCTTTTTATTGCGCTAGGGTTGAATTATTCATCAGAATTAATGACTCATTCCATACCTGCAGTAATTTGAAGTTTCTCTGTAGGTTGAAGGTTTTCGCAAGTGCTATTCTGGTTGGTTTGCTAGCTTGTAACTCTTAATTGTTAGGTCGCTTATAATTGTCTTGTGTGCAGTAGTTTATGAAAGATTGAGTTGCTTAGTGGTAGCTCGTGAAAGTGGTCATGTCCAAATAGAGGCCGGCTGCATTGATCTCGTTGATGCATTGGAGAGTGGACCAGGAAGTTGAAAACGAAAGCAAAATCTACTCAATCTTTTGATGACCCTTTAAAAGAATTAGTATTGTGAGATCCTAGTTAGTTTTTGGTCATTTTCCACAATTTAGTTTGGTTAATTTATGGCTTGAACCAAAATTACTCTGTTAGATGAGTTTGTTGGAAGTGATACACCAAGTTGGTAGTATGTATCCTCTTGCATTGGTTAGATTAATGCTCGTGTCTTCTTGCTTTTTAATTTACTTGTCTAAAGATGCTGTCTCCCTTTAGTTTTCTCATTATCAGTGGTACCTAGAATTTAGTCCGATGAAGATGATGGTATGTTAGATGATGGTTGTTTGAGCTGGTATGTGTGATGCTTGGCATAGGAGCTGATTTACATGAATAACGGTGTTACTGACAAATCTTTGTTGATGCTTAAAGTTTAACACGGAAGTGTTGTTAGCTCTGGAAAAGACATGATTTTGACAAGCAATTCATTCAATTCCTCCAAATTATTTGTGTTTACACTATTTGAATTTTTAAACAATGCTGGAATAAAGTAAAGTTATGATTTAAGAGACTTGATAGTCATAAGTTTGTCTGAGCTGCTGCCTCAAAAAGTAAGGTGTTTTAAGACTGTTAAACATCAAAGAGAGAGTTGCCTGGTTAATCTGCAGATTGGCTAGTGCGGATTAACCAATTGAAAAGTTATGGTGTTTTCTCCAGCTATTAAGCTTTTTTCCAATTGGAAAGTGCTTTCCTGGTCATTATGTGTGCACTGAGTTGAGTTACTACTTGACTGGTTTCTTTATGTTTTTCAGGCACTCCATAACAAGTGCATTTTTCATAGCATTCCTCATGACCTTCTTCTCCATGTTTGATGTTCCTGTCTTTTGGCCCATATTGCTCTTTTACTGGCTCGTGCTTTTCATCATGACAATGAGACGTCAAATTGCACACATGATCAAATACAAGTATATACCATTCAGCATTGGGAAGCAGGTGAGACCTCTTTGCAGTGTTGGTATATATCTTTCTTTTCAACCATGCAATAGATTAGTTTACAAATGGTTTACAGAAGGGCTATGGCAAAAACTCATTCAGGTGCTTGGATCCGGTCCGTTTGTTTAATTATCAATCCTTCATAGTGCTATGCAAACGAATTTGCATCCTAGTTTCTGGTTACTGTAAGTTTTACTACTAGCATAATTGCCTTTCAAGTAATGGCTATTACAATCATATTTATTTTGCAGAAATACAGTGGTAAGAAATCTTCTGCTAGTTCCAGTGGCTCACGTGGGGATTAAAATGTTGCAGCATAGTATTTACAGTTGGGGAATTTTGGATGGAAGATGGTAGAGTGGTTGCTATTTGGATATTCATGAAATCTGTTCCTTTTTCTTCTTCACTTCAAGGATCTTGATTGATGTTATATAAATTTGGATATCTAGTTTGGAACGGATAGATCAACTGTACCATGGCCTTTGCAATGTTGGCAGAAAGAGGTGCCTATAGCTACCAAGGGACGTTCACCGTCCCGAGGAGTCTCCTTCCTGGTGCATGATAGATTTTGTCTGCATTAATGCTGATGCTGTCCTTGTAACCCTACTATTATGTAGTAAGGAAATTTGACTATCAATGATACTGGAAATTTTTTTCGATGTTCATGATCTGCTTCATCGCATTTTTTTCCCATATACTTTTTGGGGCTAAAGCAGGTCATGGCATAATGTTGGCACTTCACACTGCATCACTTCAACTTCCATGCATCTATTGACAAGACCTTGTGCTGTTCGGTGCTTATGTGGTGAACCTAGCTTCGATCTAAATCAAGAATGGGAGTCGGAATTGGACACGACCGATGAGGATTCTGATCCGACTGAAATTACTGTACTGGTATCAAGCGGCGGCACTTTTGAATTTCAAAGCCTCGGGAATAGACATAAGACTATGATTTCTCCATCCTGATCTGCTAAGATGGTGACAGCCTTACGTCATACTTCGCTGAACATGTCTTATCAAATTAGGGCTACGTTTTTCTTGATCCTTACAACCATGCTTTTGGTGGGTTACAAGTAAGGCACTCCAATGCATGCGAATTTAACTAAAATTAATTGCTGTCAATTTCGTTATTTATAAGTCAAAAGATTGATAGAATAGAGGAAAACACGCCCCATCAAATTAGGTATCTATCTATTTCATATGTCAGTCGATGAGATGGGATGGTGAGAGCATGCTTGGATATTATATTAGCAGGTGGCCAAAAAGAATGGATCGAGCATGTTTATCCTTTTGATTTGGGGATTCTGACTCTTTTAATAACTCGCGCTTTGGCATCAAAAGCTAGTCAAGTATACACGAAAAAGTACAATCAGCAGTGAAAGCTACTGCCTCTAGCTTCTACAAATGATTTTGGTTTTTGAGTGAACACGAATGAATGATTATTGAATTCTTTGCCTCCATTAACCGTCAAACATGCCCGAAGCATTCGAAGCCATGCTTGAAGCGATATGCAGGAAAAAAAGCACAAGATAACAAAGCAATTCCCAAGATCTCAACCTGTTCATGACTTGACATGCATCAGTTGGGAACAGTGTTGCTTCTGTTCTGCAATCCATTACTAGTAAATTCTTCCAGCATCGGAACATTTTATGTTCTTACCATTTCCTAGACATGGTCAACTTGACTTATTATGCTTTGAACATGCCTGTAATATTTTCCGAGTGATTCAAAAACAAAAGAGAGGATTAAATCGTACGCTTTGTCAAAGATAATATAAATGCTCACAAAAGTCATGAAATAATTCTCTGCAGGTGTGAAATGGCAAGAACCTCTCTACCCTCATGAATTTATCGCAGTGGCCTTCTTCACTTAAGTGAACAATATCATGTTCAGTGTGCTCATGAACAATGGAGCATATTTGAGAAGAAAATTGCAGAGTTAGCCACTTCAGAGAAGCCTGACCACAGACACTACACAAGGGTGTCCAAATACTCACTGATGGTAGTGTACTTCACGTGTGGATACAGTTGTGTCCCCTCCAAACCCCCGGACGACTCTATGTCGAAGTAGGTTTGATCACCCTTTATGAAGACTGAATATATAAAAACAAACGGCATGTTGCCTGGATATGGGGTCTCTGCATCACAGCAAGCCGCATCACATGTAAAATTGTTCAGGAAGAAGTAGCTTTAGTAAGAGTTAAATGGCCCAAAAATGTCTGGAAAGAAAAGCAACCTTCCTTATATTTAAGCATTCCAGAAACGAAAATGACTTCCTTGGTAACAAAGGTACCATTACCTCGTTATCATTAGTCCTTTGTCTTTCCTCTTCTTTTTTTCTTGTTTTACAGCTTTAAGTTGGGCAAAGTTTTCTCGAGAATGGCATTTACCTTAGACCGCTCTTGTCTAACACCACTAATTCTCGCTGCCTTATCATATGTCTGCTTTCATGGATTGGATTGGACTTGATCCTAAAGAAAATCACCTTAATTTGGGCATACCGTCCTTTGCTCATGACATCTTCTGTACCGTCCAATATGTGATTCCTAAAGTCTTATCACCTGAAGCTGTTCCAGTGCCAATTAACCAGGGAGCCTATTCTACTTGGGAGCACTTAATCCCAAGCCTTTGCCAAGATTGGGCAACCTTGTCTCAGAATGTTTGGCGTGAAGCAAGTGCTTAGCGTAGACTATGGGAGTCGAGTCTCCTAAGATACAACTATCACAGAGTAAAAACACAGAATTGATGGCATTAAATTTGCAGCACACATAGACAGCGTGTTTATAAGTTTCTACCAAAAAGAATTATTGTTTCTTCCTTGTGCGCCTCTTTGTTTGTACTCTCGTTCTCCAGCAGCAACGGTATTCCAGACTCTGATGAAACGTTTTCTGCACTACTAGTAACCATGCTTCACTCGTAACAAAGTCATACATAAGTTCCACTGTACATAATATGAGAAGTACCTCTGATTTTATGTAGAAGCTCTTCTTCTGACACGTACATCTTCTGGAGCTTCTTTTTGATTTTGGTCTCCCAAATATCAGCTAGCTCATTCATTGAGTAGACGTTGCCTGGCGGCCTCAAGTACAAAACCTTATTCAGTGTCAGTGGATCATCCAATGTACTTATGGTGAATGCTACAACATCACATTCCTTCATGAAGACACCTGCAAAGTAGTGTATGCTCTTCAAATTTTAAGCTCTAATAAACGACACAAATTGCCAAAATAAGCTAATTGAAAGCGACTCAAGAATGAACCTTTTATATTTCCATCTCCATAAATTTTAATCTCATCCCTTGGAGGTGCCTTGAGCTCTGGTTGAACCAGGGATGGAAGTAAATAGCTCGTGTAAAAGTTGCACGATACAAAGGTATAAGGAATGCCTTCAGCCTCCACTAGACGCCTTATTTCTGCTTTCCTCGAGTAGAAGTTGTAGTCCATGCCAGATATCTGAACCTTGTCTGGGTCCAAACCAAATTCTGAAGGAATAAACCTCTGCAAGAAGAGAATTAAGCTTTCTTCATTTCACATTAAGAAAAGTTTCAGCATTTTGCATTCAACTTCTCCTCTCAACAATGTACAACAATGCGTTCTTTGGCATTAAACATTACTGCTGAAAGAAGGATGCAGTGCCACATTTAACTTCCCAGTAGATCCCTTCATATTTCATCCAGTGTCACTACCTGCTAGTTAGTCAGAAACTACATGCTTTTGAGGGTCGAATGTCAGAAACTACATTGCCTTTCCATGTTTGCATCATAATCTGCATTGTCTCTATTCAATAATATCTCCAATTTTGGGATCAAAACAAGAACTTAATCTAAGGCTGACTTTGAGACATACTACACCGTTTTTTCACTCATTAGTCAGAATCAGCACATGTTATCAGGTCGCCTTGGGCTAGCTTATGATATTTGTTTAATACAGAATGTCACTACATAAGATCTTAATTATTACTGTTCCAGTGTTACCAAGCGACTTTGTCACAAACAAGAAAACTACTTGAAAACCAAACCAACCTAAAGATTAAAAAAAAAAACAGAAAAAAAGATTGAAGGGAATAAAAGAAAAGATGTTACTTTGATAGAGCCAGCTTTCTTGATGACCTGAATCAGCAGTTTCTGATCCAGGACCTGTGTGGAGTTCACAGCACAAATCACAACATCCACTTTCTTGATTGCTTCAATGAGGCTCTCCTCATCTTGCAGCGAACCCTGAAACACCCAGTAAAAGAACAATCAAGAAAAGACCAAGCAAAGCAAATTCAACAGAGATCAAGAAGTGCATACCTTGAGTAGGGTAACACCCGCATCAGAGAGAGAGTTGAGCTTGGGCAGCTTGTTGGGGTCGGCGAAAGCAGAGTCTCTCACGAGCGCGAATGTCGGGTGCGAGAAGTTGAGGCTGGCTTTGGCCAATTCGTGGCCCAAGTTCCCGGTCGCTCCGACGATCAAGACTCTGCTTTTCTTGCTCTCCATTTCAGGCTCCTGAGCAAACCCCACCAAAGATTAACGTCTTCGCTCGCGGGGGAGTGTCGCACCCTCACTCCACACCTTTATACTCCACAGTGGCTGTCCCCTGGACAGAATCAAGAGTCTTGTTCGCTCGGAGAAATGTTCGTCTCGTCGTCCCCTCCGAGCTGGACAGGGCTTTTCTCACGGGCCAATCAGCTCTTTTCCTCGATAACTTGAGCTCGAGACTTTTCCCACTTCGAATCTCACTGCGTTCGTCGGTTTTGGAGGGGTCCGGCACGATCCGACGGCGGTCGTGCGCGTACGAGATCGAACGAATTCAAGATGGTAGTACCAACTCGAAAGGGAGAGGGTGAAATTGGTGCTTTTGCTTTATCTTTAAGAGAAAGGGAAACGGTACTGTCCGTTGGGGTTTTAGCCCAGAGGAACGATACGAAAACTGGGCCACCCTCGAGAGGTCAGCATCACGAGAGAGATGACCATGGGCCATGGCCACTAGGCAACATGAGGTTTCTGCATTATTGTCCTTCCGAGTCCTTTCCCTCCAAACTCAGCAAGTTTCGAAACGTTGGCTCCAAACTCGCGCCATCGTTTGCTCCGGAGGCCTAGATGGTCTGTGAGTTAACGGGGTATTTCATGATGACCAACTTTTTTAGTTAAATGGGTCAAATATGAATCAAGTAAAAGTTAAATATAGGTAAAATATGGATTAAGTGAAAGTCAAATATGGGTCAAATAAAAGTTAAATATGGGTCAAATATGGATTGAGTGAGTTATTAAGTAGATCCATCATATCTCCTCGACCTCCATTGCCAATTTGACAGGTTCAAGCACAATAATTAAAAAATTAATTTTTTTAAAATTATTTTCCTCAAACTATTTCAATTTAGAGGTATTTACATTTTATTATTATTTAATTTACTTTATAAATTTGATGGACTATTCTATGGTTTAACATAATCTTTCGTGAAACTGAGATATACCCACTTAAGACGGACTTTTAAGTTAGCTCTAGAGGCTCGGATGATTCCTGGGTTAACAGAGCAATTCGTGAAACCGAGATTTACGGACTTTTAGCTAACGTATACATGAATTAATAGCTTGACTACTGTCACTGGCTCTTTCTTTAGGGCCAAATTGTGGTCTTTATATATAATTAGATGTGCCCCAAGAAGATAGTCCCTGAAAAGACCCAGATGGGGACCTGCAGAAACAGCTGGGAGGGACAGACCTGACGTGTTGGCTCTTTCTTTTCGGCCCTACCGATGCTCATTAGGCTTTCGACCCTTGGTTGATATATATTCAAGGACGGGCTTGGGTAAGAGCACCTAGGCCAGATGTCGGCTTTGGCACGGTCTAATTGTCAAGCGGAGACTTGTTCCCAACCGAACCTAACTAGACTTACCCATTTGATGGTTGTGGTAGTAGCTATATATCTCCTTATGTCAGTAAGTCGACTATAAACATAGAATGAGAATCAACGATGTACATATCACAGCGGAAATATGAATATCGAGCAATTTTCCGTGATTAGAATTACATGCTTTGGACTCTCCTTTGGATATCCCAATTATATTGCGGTTGAGTTGTTATATGAATTAATTATATTCAATAAATGGATCATAAATGGATTTATAATAGTATTATCAAAATAATATAAGTGTTAAATGGGTTCATAATTTACTTAGATCAACCCCATATTTATGACTCTGTCTCTCTCTCAATATTGCATTCTCACATTAGTTTGGGTGTGAGTTTTTCTAAATTTAGTGAAATTTAAAAATACTTTAGTAATATGGATCGGGTTGCATATGTGTTGGAAAGTTACTAGATTTATATTGAATGGGAATGGGTTAAAATATGTCAATTTAGATCAAATCATTTTTGACTCAATCAAAAATCAACCCAACCCACTCATTTAACAAATATGTTAGAAGCCAAAACTCAATCTGAAAAGTTTCTTACAGCTTCATGTTGTATAATTAGGCATGTAAACGAAGCACCAAGTATGATGGTCACGAGCACCCTTATCGAAGTGTTACAATCAATGATCAAAGAGTTACCACATAATCTAAAATTCTCTTTTCTCTCGGTAACTGGAGAACTCAGCATCCGCAAAAATATAATACATGAATCAAACACTCTTCTTTCCCGTTCTGTGAGAAAGTATCAATATAAAGAGTTGCGCAAATCCATACAAATGTTATGGATAATGTAGCATGCTGCGAATGTATCGATTACACCATTTGAATGTAATTTGAGGAGAGTGATGACTACTTTCTTAATTTCTTCCCGAAGTTCTCCATATTAACGGCCAATATTGAAATTCTCCAAGTGCTTCTCAACATTCTCAGAGATATTTTATAAATCAAACATGGCGAAAATATGGGTAGAAAGAAGGGAGATGTAAAAGCATTTCATATTTCTGAATGAATTCTGTGAGTTTAGATTGATAAGATGTCAATGGGCTAGTTAGTTTGGGCCTCAACTAATACCCGATCCGATCCGATCCGATCGGGACATGAGGAGGGGTGTGTGTGTGACCTGACCTTCGTAGAACCCAAACCGAGAACAACGTGATCATGGAAATGCGATTACATAGGTAAAGCATCAGGAAAGATAAGAATGAAAGCAAAAAAAAGAAAAAAAGAAGACAAATTAAAAGCAAAAAAGTAATGACATTAAGGAATAAGGACGAGCATTCTTAGGTACGGGAGATGTAATGAGAAGGCGAGAGAATCATGGCTTTTGAAGTGGAAAGGAGTCAGGTCTACTATTGCTTGTGAAGAGAGAGGTGGGTCAGAATTTTTTTTTTTTTTTGGGTCGAAGGGTTAGAGAAAGTTTATTTAGAGTTTAGAGTAAAATAAGCGATTATTACTTCGTAAAAATATTATTATTGCCATTTAAGACATATAAATACTCTATAGCTATTTAGGCACCGTTTTGGAAACTGAACATGAAAGGAAAATTATTCTTCATATTAATTAACATTTACTACCTTTACAATTCATTTTAGACAAATATTCACATGAATGCATCTGTTTCTTTATTCCTTCCAGTTTGACTCAAAATATTTTCCAGCATATGTCTTGATTCTTGCCTGGCTAGAAGAAGTCCGAGTATGGCATGATGCTTGCAATTTCGGCTGGGGAAAGAGAAATGGCCGAATATAGGCGTCAACAAAATTTTTAAAACCAAATTAATATTGGTAAGTAACTTAAATAATAGTAGGTTATGCAAAATTTGATAATAAGAAAATCACAAGTGCCGTAACTTGACACCCACAATTCACATACGGATTTGGCTAGAAAAATGATTGTGTGACAATCTTTGATCTACTGTAACAATAACAGTCTATTTTAGATTACAAAAAACTGAATAACAAATAATTATAAATTATTATAGGGCTTACTTTTTCTTTATAAATTATAATAGGGCTTACTTTTTCTAAAATATGTGGTTTCATAATAAGTTATTATTCTCATGGTAACCTACTATTATTCTAGTAAAGCCCATTTGGTTACCCACAAATGAACTACTAATCGATAGGGTCTCATTGGTAAGTGCTTCAAAATCTCGTACATTGAACCCATGGTTATGGACTCTAATCCATTAGAGTATGGAACATTTTATTTTCCACTTGAAATCCCCTTGTAACCTACTATTATGTTAGCAAAGCCCATTTGGCTACCCACAAATGAACAGCTTCATGATAAAGAAACAAGCTCCACAATCACCACATATGTTGTATAATATTATCCGCTTTAGATCTTCGGCCCTCATGACTTTAAAACATTGTTAGCTTTGGGCCTTTGGCCTTTATGTTTTTAAAATGTTATATAGAATAGAGCACCCAAGCCTTATAAGCTAGCCTATGACTCCCCCTTAAGCGATGTGGGATAGAGACATGTGCTTAGCCTCGCTCACTTTTGGGTCAAAGATGCCCGCCGATGTAGCCTCCCTTGCCATCCTAGCCACATTGTCCACTTTCAGGGTCTGGATTGTGACATTCTTCCCCCTTTGGGCATAACGATTTCATTGTGGCCCCACATGCTATGAGAGTCAGCTCTAATATCATTTGTAAGGACCTGGGGTTACTATTATGTAATATTGTCCACTTTGGGACTTTGACCTTTATGGCTTTAAAATGCGTTACACAAAATAAGAAATCCAAGCCTTATAAACTAGCACAAAATTGCCCCCAAAGCAATGTGGGATGAAGACATATGTTTAGCCTCACCCACTTTTGGGTCATATATGCCCGTCAACGTAGCCTCCCATGCTATCCCGGCCACATTGCCCATCCTTAGGGTCTGTGTCGTCACATTTTAGAGCCAACTCTCGCAGCGTGTGGAGCTACAATGGGGACATTGTGTCCAAAAGGAGGGAGAATGTGATAATCCAGACCTTAAGAATGGGTAGCGTGGCCAAGATGTCAGTGAAGGTTGTGCCAACATGCATCTTTGACCAAAAAGTGGGTGAGGTTAAACACGTCTCTATCCCACAATGCTTAGAGGGAAAGTATCGAGCTAGTTTATAAGGTTTGTGTTTTTTACTATGTGTAATGCATTTTAAAGCCATGAGGGCTGAAGGTCCAAAGTGGAAAATACTATACAGTGTTTGCTCTCGGGTCCTTACAAAATCGATGACAGTAGAGTCGTTGAAAGAGGCGATGAACTTCCCCTATCAATTTCATCGCAAACTGAGTAATTTTTTGAGGTAGATAGAGAGAAGCACATGCTAGAAACTAAATGCCGTCATGCTAATGACGGAAATGCGGGTCCACAGGTTATTCACGGCAGAGAGGAATTCGTAGCCCACATAATCGAACGCGGGCGCTTCGAGTAGAGAATCCAATAAGTTGCACATGCTTAAACAATCTTCCTCTTCAAAATCGAAACCCCGACCACGAGCTCTCTCAGCCTGAGCTCGTGATTTTGGTTAATAGATCCCTAAGCCGCTTCAAATAAAAAATGAGGAGACGCTGTTGCTTGGGAACTCATCTTCTTCGTCCTCTTTGATTAATGTTTCAACAATACTTCATTTCTCTGAATGATTCTTGACTTGCAAATTGGGGTTCGGGTTTCAACAAAAGCTGTTAGCACCAATTTGTCAATTTTCGGCAAGAATAAATAGCCAACAGCATCGTTTCTGCACTCTTTTGCTAATTAGATTTCTCTGGTAAATCATGTCAGCTGATTTATAATAAATTAATGCCATGCTAGATTTGCCAGCAAGGGAATTTGTCGATGGTACTTATGTGAACAATTTTTAAAAGTTGTGACACTCAAGTGAGTGTCGTAAGGGTTATGACATTTGTGGTGTTTTTATCCTCAAATTTGTTGGTTATCAAATCAAATAAAAGTTGGCGATCACTCCAATTAAGGTTGGTAAGATCCAAAAAGAGTTAGTAAATTTAATATTTGGTAAGTAAAGCAAATAAAAGTTGATAAGTCAATAGCATAGTTGGTGAATAAAATAAAAAGAAAGATGTTGGAAGGTAAATTCAATAAGAGAGTTGGTAACTTGAAACTAGAATTTAATTGAAAAAATATTGGTAATCACTCATATAGATATTTGTGAATACACGTAACAATTGATAAATTTAACACATTTGCAAAAAAAGACAGATTTAATTTAGTACAAGATAAGAAAAGTTGATCATTTGTAAATTGTGAAAAAGAGCTAGTAATTTCATAAAAGTGTAATGATACATACTAACAAGTACCTAAGATTAAGGTAATTGGAGATTATAGGGAAAATTACTAGATAAATCTTATCATACAGTGGCTAATTTAGTTATAAATATTACAATTTGGCCAATTTAGTCCTAAGTCATTTAATTATTTGTCATTGTAGTCATTTTAAAAAATTTTGGCTGGAAGTACTAACGTGAACATTGTCCATCCTAGAATGTATGTCTACCACAGATAATTATTACATCTTTTTTAACAATTTATGAATTTTTTATTTTTTTCCATCTTGGTTTAGGTGAGGGCTGCGATGCCCTTGCCTAGACCAGGTGAGGGTGGTTGGCCAGAGTTGGAAAAAGAAAGAAAGAAAAGAAATAGAAAAATAAAAGTAAAGCAAAATAAAAGAGAAGATAAAAAATAAATAAAAATATTTAAATATTTAAAAAATTGCAAAATTGTTAATATTAGCATTGGTCTTGCCATGTAGGATAACTGGGATTCATGTTAACGTTTTTTTGACTAAAATTAGTTGGAAGGACTATATTAAGAAATTGTCAAAATGTTTAATACTCAATTGAGAAAATTGAAAAGTTTAGAATTAAATTAACCATCGTACAATAAATATATAATTTTTTTGGTAATTTTCCTTATAATAGTACCAGCAATTCTTTGCCCTATTAACTTTTCAGAACTTTAATAGAAAAATTTCATTTATTTGGGAACGTAACTGTAGAAATGTTCCCATACTTTGGTTTCATAATAGACCTAAAAAAGGGCATGTACTAAAGTGACTTTTCAATTAATTGCATTATCACCAAGTCGAAACACACACCATATAACAATTTCTACTTGTCAAGATCGTTAATATAATTCAAGTCAATTTAGCTATTTATCATGCGTGGCTTATTTTCAAAGGCAGACATCTGTAGTAACCCTCATATTTCAAATTCTCATATGACTTCTTCCCAAAGTGTCATTATCTATATCGGCTATAATGAAATTATATGTAACACAAGTTTTCAAGTGAAATTTCTAAACACGTGGAAGGACTTCCCACTACACTAGAGGTAGAGATTGTGGCATGTAATCTTTCCTAGTTGTTAGATTTGGTCATGTGGAGACGAAGACCTTTTCGATGTATTTTTTTAAACTTAATTCTAGAAACTAAGGCAGGAAAGGACAAATAAATGATAGTCGTGCATATCATATGATAAAAAAATCAAGGTCTTTGAACAAAAAAAGAAGAAGTTCAAGGCCAAACCGTAATGGCATGGGTCTAGCATACATAAGATGCCAAAGTCTTGATTAATCCGAAAAAAAGGACATTAACGGGTTGATTAAATAATGTTTTTTTTTTTTGAAATGTAAGTATCATTTATAAGATGACGTACAATAGCTTAGGGGCATTCCCCATCATTACAAAATATAACTAAGAACTCAAAAAATGGAGTGAGGGATTCTCCATATAGTAGCCAAAATTACATTTGTCTGGGAAGGTTTAAAATTTTTGTAAAATGATGCTTGGCCCCTGACAAGCTTACGAATTTTAGCCACAATGATGAAGACATCATTTGACTTGTTTTGGAAGCGTCTACGCATTACGTTCCATCCAAATGCAGTAAATGGTTGCTAAAAAAGTTACTTTAAGAAGCCTTGCAGCCAAATCCTTGCCTTTGGTAGCCCTGATCATCCATTGGATTTCATCATTCCATCCTTCTAAGTTATGGCGGATTCCGTATTGCGCAAGGATAATACGCCATATGCTTCCTGTCCACGTGCACTGAAAGAATAAATGATCTCGATTTTCCAAATTATCCAAACAGAAATTATAATGGATTGCTACTATAAGCATCCAACGCGATATGATATCTATTGTTGAGAGTTTGTTTCTACAAACTAGGCATCCGATAAAATTGTGTTGCTAACCCCACCTGTCCATATCAATTGGTACCATCCCACAATCGGTCCCACATTCCTGAGTTCATCGTATAACTCTTTGCAACAATATCTTTGTCTAGATATGGCTGGAGCTAAGGTTGGCCTTAGTTTTAGAATACCGCGCCAACTCCATGCCATACTACCTTTAATTTCAAGCTGCATAATTGGAGTGCTTCTACATTTGGTACTATGAACCCATTTACTCCATAAGGAAGACGATGGATAGTTTATGAGGCTCCATAGCATGCAGCCCAGTAAAACTTTGTTTCATAGGTTTAGATTGAGCAACCCTAGTCCTCCCTCCCTTTTTGGCAAGCAAACAATTTCCCAAGCAACTTTATGCGGTCGATGGTCTTCCATATTTCCACTCCATAAAAATTGTCTAATCTTCTTTTCCACTTCGTATATGGTTTGCTTTGGAAGTAAAAATACTTGCATCCAATAAGTACAGACGGAAATAAGTACCGATTTGGCCAACTGAAGACGACCGGCATAACTAATATGTTGCATTCCCCAACCTTCTATTTTTTTGAAGATTTTGTTGCTCAAACTTTTGCAATCTGCATGCGTGAGTCGCCTAGTGACAAGAGGAACACCGAGGTATCTAATTGGAAGAGTGCCTATGGGGAAAGGCGTGTGATCCAATATAATACCCTTTTCTACCTCGGTCAATCCAGAGAAAAGATTTGGCATTTATGTGGGTTAAAGTGTAGTCCAAAGAGGTTTGCAAAGTCATCAAGTGCTTCAATAAGGCAAATAACAGAATCGGCGTCCCCATGAGCAAAAAGAAACAAATCATCAGCAAAGCATAAGTGAGTGATTTTCTCGCTTTGCAGCGCCAATGATACTTGAAAGAAGATGTAGCCACTTTTTCAATGATAATTCTGTTAAGAATCTCTATAACCAAGGCAAAGAGATAAGGAGAGAGTGGGTCGCCTTGTCGTAGTCCATTGGTGCCAGCAAAGTAGCCAACGTGCTTGCCGTTAAGGTTTATCGAAAACTTCGGTGTAGTTATGCATTGGGCTATCATATCAATCAATTGTGGTGGCAAGTTAATAGCTTTCAAAACCCCAAGTACCGCCTCCCATTTTACCATGTCAAAAGCTTTCATGAGGTCAATTTTTATTGCCACACGTTTACTTTTGTCACCCTTATGGTAGTTGTGGAGGAGTTCTTGGCAAAGCAAAATATTCTCCGAGATCTGTCGACCCGAGATGAAAGCAGTTTGGTTGAGGCCAACAACCGAAGGAAGGAAATAGTTGACTCTTTCCACAAGTAGCTTTGATATGATCTTATAGAGAACATTGCAGCATGAGATAGGTCTGAAATCCGTCATGCGGGATGGATTCTGGACTTTCGGTACAAGGGATATGAGAGTAGAATTTATAGTTTTCAATATCCTTCTTGAAGAGAAGAAGTCCATGATAGCATCCTCTATGTCATGTCCTATGATGGGCCAAGCTTTTTTGTAGAACAAACTGTTATATCCATCTGGACTCGGAGCTTTGAAGTCGTTGATGCCTTTGAGAACTCTAAGTATCTCAGTACGTTGGAAGCTTAGCATAGCCATGAGGTCACTTACATCTTCAGGGAATAAGGAGGCATATCGCTCATAAGGGATATGAGTGTGTCTAGAGTTGCCAAGTACATGCTGGTAATATGAGACAATTGTATCCCTAAGAGAGCTTTCATCTGTGACAATAGTTCCATCATCAAGTGAGAGTTGAGTAATTCTGTTTTGAGCACTTCTACGCATCATGGAAGCAAAGAAAATCCTGTTGTTGTTGTCCCCCTCTTTAAGCCATAAATTCCGAGATTTTTGCTTTAGGAGAACTTCTTCATATTTGCTAAGGGCAAGTAGTTGCTCCAGTGCTGCCTTCTCTTCCTCCCGCGTGCTCATACTATAAGGGTCTAAAGCAAGAACTTGTTGTAATCGTTGTAGGTTCTCCCTGGCTATCTTGACTTTCAGATGTAAGTCACCAAACTGAGATTTATTCAAGAGATTGAGTCGTTGTTTCAATGCTTTGAGCTTCTTTACCAGAATAAACATTTTCGCTCCTCTAATATCCTGTTGCCAACAAGCATGGACTATCAGCAGAAAATTACAGCTTTCGATCCAAAAGTTGAAGAATTTGAAAGATGGCTTCCTTCTCCTAGCAGTAGTGTCAAGATGTACCAAGCAAGGGGAATGATCCGAAACACCTGGTAGTAGAAATTCTATTGAATAATGAGAGTACTTGTGTTGCCAATTTGCATTAATGAAGACCCTGTCAATCTTGCTCGCTCTAAGATAATGATTGGACCTTTTATTTGTCCATGTGAAAAAAAGGACCTATGGAATGAGGTTCAATGAGTGCAAGCTTCTCAATCATAGTGTTTAGCTCATCCATTCTAGAAGTCCAACGGACATTAGATCCAATCCGTTCATTTGTACCTCTTGTTTCATTGAAATCACCCATTAGTAGCCAAGGTACATTTTCTGCATTACGTGCGAGAGAATGAGTTAATGTTCAGCCATAGTGATCTTCGTTCCACTTCGCATTACATCCATAGACTGCAGAAAGGAGAAATGGGTCATCTCCCGATTCTCAACTAGGCAATGTATGACTTGGTCGGAAGCTTCTATCATAGTTAGATTTATAATGGATGGTTTCCACAATACCCATATTCTACCAAGACTACTACTCTGATAGTTATGAATGCATTTCCAACCTCGAAACTTGTTTTTGATAACAAAATCAGCATTTACCTCTTTTATTTTATGCTCAATCAAAATAAGGATATGAGCATCTTGAGACAAAGCAAAATCTACAAGCTCTTTTTGTTTGGGGCTACTATTAAGACCCCGTACATTCCAAGAAAGGAGATTCAGCCCCACTCCTTGCATCCTCAAGTAAGGCAAGGGGGCAGCTTGAGATAACAGGATGATCGCCCTCTCCTAATAATGCAAATCTATTTCCTGAAACAGTCGAAGAATTGGGAGTAGCTGCACTTTTGGTGTGGGAGCCTTTCTTCCTGCTTCCAACTTGCTTGACATCTATAGAGGATGAACTCAATCGGGAAGTGGCAAAGACAAGAGTCTTTGGCTGAGCAACCATGGAATTACCAACCCCGGTAATAGGAACATTCGGTTGAGGAGCCGATGAATTGACATTTGGCAACACTGTAGGGACTCTTTCAGATGGGATGGGATCAATGGGATCAATATTAATAGGTGCTCTCACCATTGGTTGGGTTTTAGGAACCCAAACTACCTTGTTCTGAATAGCACAATCCTTATGACCAAAGCAGTTACATTTTTTGCACTTTAATGGTATCCAACTATAGTCAACAACAATCCCAAAGGTTTCCTCGTTCCCCATATCAAGTTCAAAATTTTCCGGGAATGAACTATCAAAATCCATGAGAATGCATATGCGAGCATAAGTTAGTCGACGTTTTTCTTCGGTAGCTTTATCCATGTACAAAGGCCTACCAAGAAAACTGCATACATAGCTTAAACCGGGTTTTGTCCAAAGGACATGAGGTACATTATAGAGGCGCACCCAAATTGGCACCGATGTAATCCTTGCCTTTTCCAATCTGATTAGAGGGTGCCATTTTTGTAAGAACAACGGTTTGCCAGCTATGTCCCATATCCCCACCTCCATAACTTCAACTAGCTTTTGAACATTAGAGAATCGGAAAAGAAAAATCCATCCTCTCGTAGCCGAAACATCTAAAAGGTTTTCTTTCCCCCATAGTTTTTCAATGATACCTCTCACCCGATAAAATGAGGTATTTGCAGTAAGGAAATAACCAACAAGACAATTCTCGAAATGTGCCTTCCCTTCTTCAATAATCTCAGGGGGAGGAGCACCTAATTTGTTACCAAGTTTGTTGGGCTGGATGAAATCCAATTTTGCTGTCTGGGAGATCTTATCCATAGTAATGCTTTTCCAAGATGGACTTGGGCCTGTAGCAAGGGTCGGTGAGGATGGTATATGGCCACAAAAGTTTCCATCCATACTACTATTACTCGTAATAGCAGCGGCCCCTAAGTCAGCTTCCTTATTGAAAATTCCAGCTTCATGCTCAACAACACAATCGGGTCTTGTAGTAGCAGGCAACACCTCACCTATATTAATACTCATTTCACAATCAGGGTTGCCGCAGCCAAGTCCTGCATTGAAATCACAATTATGAACTACAGTAACACAATTGGAAGCTTGTTTGGGTGCAGCTGTGTTCAAGATCTCAGGCATCTTTCTCCTTCGAGATTTAAAAAGGGTGCTTTTAATCTCAGCTGAGGTAGCTTGATTCTTCAACTTTTTGGACACCAAGGACTCCGAGACGATAGATCTTCCACTCCGAGTGTTAACCATTGCTGCAGAAACACTATTATTCAGAGTGGTAGAACGTCGATTGTGGCGAGGGGTGGCGTCTGGGTTGACGCGTTCTAGGGGTTGAACCATGGAACACACTCAAAGAGACTTTTCTTCTCTCGAAATTTTGTCAAACACCTAGGCTGCATCCTTGGCTTTGTGGATCGTGAACTAGTGAGGAACTTTGTAACCCCCATCGATGTGTTCGATGTTCTCCCAGCAATCATATATATATGCAAACTAAGCAGCAACACCAGAAGCAACGCAGATTCACGTAACCCAATCAATTCAGCAGCCAGTAAGCAAATGCAGCTAAAGAAAGATCCACAAACGAAACCACAGTGTCGGGACGAGGAGGAGGAGGGCTGGCTCGAGAGGATGCCCCAGGGAAGCGGCTCCGAGAATCGGCGACGATCTTACCCCTCTCGTCCCTACTCCTTTGCGGCGCGATAGCTCTTCTTCTCGAGCTCGAGAAGAGGAGTCCCGGTGAAGCTACTCCGGCGAGAGAAGTTCCAGCGAAGGAGACGAGAGGGAGAGAGCAGAATTCTCAAGGCGCCGCCAAGAATCCGTCGGGCGCCGGCGCCGGCGGAGCCGGAGAAAGGGGAGTTGCCGTCTGCTCAGTCGTCCAAGAGATTATCTCATCGGACACTTCATTGTGAACAAAAGTTACGATCCAACCATCTGTATTAAATAATGTTGAGACATGCATTTTGAGCTACTTCGTGAAGTAGCTAGTGGAAGTTGATACTCGCTAGCCCATCAAAGGGTTTTTGCATAAATCATTAAAAAACCTATTCCAAAGTCATTGATAGATAAGAATAAAGAAAGCCAAAAAGCTGTCAATGGTTGATTCACTGAGAATATCCATTGTTGCAATCACTTTGTTTTGGGAGTGACTGATTCTCAAGAGTTCATCCTTATAATTTAGAACTTATTCTGCCGAGATCCGTAAGAACTTTTTTTTTTTTTGCATTTCATTTTGAGAACCAACTTGAATAATGGGTCAAATATATTCCAAATGTTTTATGGCTAGTTAGGGATAAATCGGTTCAAAACTAATTTAGTTTCAGGTTGCAGGGTAGAACCAGCCCATTCAGGATGTTGAACAGGAAGCCAAACTTGAGACTTTTTTTTTTTTTTTTTTTGAATCGGCCCTATTTCATTTTTTCACTTTTGTTATTTATAATAATGTATTGTATCAAACATGAACACAATTTGTTTGCTTGAGGATAATGGGTCAAATATATTCAATTTTAACCGCAGGTCCAACTTTAGGATTGTTGAATGAGGTACAAGAAACATCCCTTCTCATAGTGAATATTTGCCGCGTCTCCCTACGAAAACAAAATTTCTTGTAAAATATATACATGTCTGTATTCGTTGTGCTCTCCTAAAGTGTGACTTATCCGATTAAGTTAATATCTCAAGTACAGAAATAAGGGTTGATTTATTCTTATTATCGTACCAAAAAGTCTTTATAAGTGAAATCTTAAATCTTGCCATAAAGAATGTGAATCGATCGTCTGATTAACGTTATTATTCTATTGCACAGGAATCATGATGCACCAACTTAAAATGACAAGAATTTCTCCACTATCTTATAGCGTCAATTGGTTCCACCATACCAGTAGGAAAGATGGGTAACAATTATGCTTAAGATCTTCTAGTGTGATATTTCTATTTATTCTTGCCTTGACAGTTTTTTTATATATACAAAATTTAATATATAGAAATGACAACATTTAACACACTTCTTTTTCCCTCTAATTTAATGACCGAAATACCCCCTCGTTCCTCACTTTTTTTTTTAGGGAAAATTTCAAATAAGAGCTTAAAGTGTTGTAATTTTTTCAAATATAATTGAACTTTGTTTCAAATTAGAGTATGGAGTGTCATCATTTTCTCAATTAAGGTCCGACGTGATTAGACCAATAAAAGACGCAATTAAAGAAATTAGGAAAGTAAAACTCATCAAATGTCAAATAGAGTTTGCTAGTGCAGCGAAATGAGATGCTGTGCTGGCAAGACATTGCCCACAAGAGGACGTTTCGGGTAAAACGCTAGAGACCATACATTTTTGGGTCTCACATGTCTTGCAACCCAATCCTTAAAAACACGGTTGTAAAAAAACTCCTGGAGAGCCTGCACAAACAGAGAGAGAGAGAGAGAGAGAGAGAGAGAGAGAGAGAGAGAATGGAGGAGCATAGTGTTAAAGAAGTGGAGGGGGTGACCGTGAGCAACAAGCAAGTGATCCTGAGAGATTACGTGAATGGGTTTCCGAGAGAAGATGACATGGAAGTGAGAAGGAAGGAGATGAAGCTCAGAGTTCCTCAAGGATCGAACGCCGTGGTGGTGAAGAATCTCTACCTGTCCTGCGATCCTTACATGCGCCTCCTCATGACGCCCAACCTCCTCAGCAAATTGCACCCTTCTTACGCTCTTGACTCTGTAAGCGAGCTCAATCTTACACTCTCTGGCTGAGGAAAACCTAATCAAAGAGAAACATACTATAAAAAAATCATTGATCTTACTCTGAACTCCACATTTTTTCGCTAATCAACTCGAGCTAAGCATGTCCAACTACAACAGATTAGTGAGTCCATAAAACTGTGAAAAAACGGTGAGCACCTAAAATGGTTTTGCAGCTCATGTAGAAAATAAAGCCGACACTTGAACATATTCATAGTTCGTTTGGGAGTTTGAATGCAGCCTATAACTGGGTCTGGCGTGGCCAAAATTGTGGACTCGGGCAACCCAGCATTCGAAGTGGGCGATTTAGTTTATGGCATGACAGGATGGGAAGAGTACAGCCTTATCACCAATCCTCAAGGCCTCTTCAAAATCCACCACACAGATGTGCCTCTCTCTTACTACACGGGCATTCTTGGTAATACGTTAGTTAATTTGAATCTCTATTTATGTTTGTTGGTAAGAATCATGCAAATCAGTTGTGCATCTCTTTATTAGGTATGCCGGGGCTGACTGCCTACGTCGGCTTCTACGAATTGTGTTCCCCTAAGAAGGGAGAGTATGTCTTCGTATCGGCGGCCGCCGGTGCTGTTGGACAGCTCGTGGGACAGTTCGCAAAGTTGATGGGATGTTATGTTGTCGGTAGTGCTGGAAGCAAAGAGAAGGTTCGCGATTTTATCATGTTTCAAACTGTGAATGGGCCTCACGAGTTTGGCAGGGCTAATCTAAAAATTAATTAAAAGCTGTCTTGTATTCTTTACTTCCAAGCTATAGAGGTGAGTCTCGCTATAAACAAGTTCTGTATTTCTCACTCATACTGCTTTCTTTCTGGCCCCCCACAAAGGTTGATTTGTTGAAGAGCAAGTTTGGTTTCGACAATGCATTCAACTACAAAGAGGAACACGATCTCAATGCAGCTTTGAAGAGGTTAGCAGGCATGAGACATGTCCAAGAACCTTAATGCAGAATCAACGTGTGTTTTTGTTGGTGGCTTGATTCCCTAAATGTCCAAACACTTTGTGCAGAAACATGTCCTTAATAGCTAAGATCTGACATTAAGGTTGTTGAAAGTAGCTGCAACATAAAGAGAACATAGATCAGATTACAGAGTTGCCCTAACAATTTGTATATCTAAACCTGTTGGCAGATATTTTCCTCAAGGTATTGATATCTATTTTGAGAACGTCGGAGGGAAAACTCTTGATGCGGTGCTCCTCAACATGAGAGTTCGGGGCCGGATAGCGGTTTGTGGTATGATATCGCAGTACAACCTTGACCCGCCTGACGGTGTCACCAACTTGATGCATATAGTTTACAGCAGAGTCCGGATTGAGGGATTTGCGGTTTCAGATTACGTCGACCAGTACTCCAAGTTCCTGGACTTTATGCTGCCACACATCAGGGAGGGAAGATAGTGTACATCGAAGACGTTGCTGAGGGCCTTGAGAAGGGACCATCTGCTTTGGTTGGACTCTTCGGCGGCCACAATGTTGGAAAGCAAGTACTACTAGTTGCAAGAGAATGAGGAAGAAAGCTTTGTGTGTGACCTATTACATTGTAATGGGATTAGGGTGAGATTACTGCTATTTGTTCTAAAAACTTAAGACGTTAAATAGAGGTGTGGTTTAATATTTAAATATTCTATCATTCTACCTCATGCTTAGTTTGGTACTATACAAGGACTATGGAGTTGAGGAGGAGGAGCTCTGACAACTCTGAGGAGGGTAGTGTCGACATTAACAGCAAATAAGGTGTCTCGGTATGAAGTCCACCAATCTTCAAAAAAGATGTGCTCCTGGCATGCATTTGAAAGGCGACGTAACAAGAACGCGGGTCTTCTCGTCTCCAATGACTTCTTGACATCGGAAGGTTGCGCGAGGGTTACGGCGTTTTGGGAGAGTGAAAGGAAAGTCGATAGAGTACACACAAGGCATAGGGATTCCTTGGATTACCCCAAATTGCCGTGCACAGTATCGAGGGTGATACACCTCGAAGTCAAGAAAAAACTTGCCACTGTACGGCAGGTCCCTAGAGGTAAGAGTGCGCCTCCATAGGCTTTCATCTTCTGGGTATCTTTCGGAATCAGACTCTGGAAAGCGATCGGAAATAGGGTACAAACCAGAAGAGAGAACAGGATCAAGGGCTATAGGATCAGGGAGTTTGAGTGCAGGTCATACCATCGTTGAGCAATTTCGGCAAGGGTATCGAAAAGGTTTGTAATATACAGTTTGACCCAAGCCTGTAGGAGCCAAAAGAGGCCCGAAAAAGGGCTCGAGATATCCAGCGGTGAGTGAAGTTTAAAAATCAGCGATAGACCTGTACAGCGCGACAAGTATCATCTTGCCGAGAGGTTGGTCCTCCTCAGAGTTAGTACATAAGCGAGAGCACCGAATTCCCTGGATATAAGATTTAAAGGACTACGAAAAAAAACATACGGAGAGAGCTAGTACAGAAGGAAAGCTGCGTGTTCTTCTCGAGTAATGTCATCAGCACTATTCTTGCAATGCCTCACGAAAGCGTCAAGGCGAAACCTTGATAGTTTCAAGCCACGGAACATGTGAGTCTCACTAAAGTACAGAGCGAGTGACCCATCATTGTACGGTACGATGCCAGTACAGGGTTGTCGCGACCTCCTTTTTCGCGTCCGGAGGCTAATGGCTCTGCTGAACGCCTTTCATCAGGGTTTAGCCAGAACGCTCTCCCAAGCCACCAATTCACGACTTAAGGGTCGAGTCTTAAACCCGCAATTTAATTTCATTTAAAAAGGAGTCGCCACTAATCAATTTGGGGTGGGTCGATTAGAAACCCATGTAAAATATCGGGAGAAATATTTTACTCCCGCGCAACTAGAGAAACTAGGATCAAGGACTTGATTACACTAGTTAATCACTAATGCACTTCCGGTACCTAATCTTGTTTAAACCCTCGGGTTTGATATTTTTTGCATTTTTCAAGGATTTTTCAGTGTTTGTGGAAACAAACATATTTTTGGCTTTTTTTTTCTAGAAAATGAAATATTTCTGAACATTTTTGGTTTTTTTGGAAAATGTGAAATATTTTTGGACTTTTGTTGTTTTTCTGAAAAATATAAAATATTTTTCGATTTTCGATTTTTTTAAATTAAAAACTATTTTTTGGAAAATAAAAAATATTTTTATTTTTTAATATTTAATTTTTTGAAAATATTTTTATAATTAAAAATAATAATATATTAATAAAATAAACCGGCCGGACCCGGGTCGGGTCGTCCGGGGTCCGGTCCGGCCGAGATCGGGGGGTCGAATGACCTAAGCTTCTGGTTCATGGGCTTGGTCCATCCGCCTATAGAAATTACCCCGAAATAAAAGAAAGAAAGTCAAGCCCAAAATCAAGACTAGCCCAAGCAAAACAGAGGTGGGCCAACAAAGCAACATAAGCCCAATGGGCATAACTCATTTTAGCTCATAACCCACAAAAAAAAACAAACCCTAGCGGGTCGATCGGGTCTTCGTGCCCGACCCGGCCTCGACCTGACTTGTGCCTCCCTCTTCCGCGGTGCCGATGGAGCGGCTCTTCCACGGCGGCGATGGAGCGGCCGAGTGCATCACGGCCTAGCCGCCATGACAACGCCGGTCGTTGTGAGACCAAAGATATACGACGGCGAAGCGGGGCGGGTGCAGCAACAAGGACGGCGGTGAACTCGACAGCGTGAGGCTCGGTTGAGATTAGTGAGTGTTTCGGTCGTCGGGGGGCAAGTGACGGTGGTTGAGCGGCCGTGGCGTCGGGAGTGGCGGTGGCGTCGGCCCGTGGCTCTCGCCCTCATGGCTCCGTCACTCACAGCTCTCTCTCTCTCTCGGTTTCTTTCTCTCTCGGATTCGTTTCTTCTCTCTTAGATCTCACCTCCCTCGATTTCGCTCGACCCTCTCTCTGTTTTTCCTTCTTCTCTCTCGAGATCTGTTTCTCTCGCGCGAGATCCGCCTCGGATCCGATCGATCGGATCGGCGGTTGCTCGAGAATTCCGGCCTCCCGGATGTCTCTCCCAGAAGTCGAACACCGAAGCCTCGCCATCGCCGGTTTCTCTCTCTCTCGAATCTGTTTCTCTCTCGATCTCACCTCCCTCTCTCTTTCTCGCTCTGTGTTTTTTGTGTCTTCTTCAACCTTCACTCGACCCCCCTATTTATAGGCGAGAAGCCCGGTCGACGGAGGTGCTCCGACCGGCGGTCCTCGGTGCCCAGTCGGACTCTCCCTCGACCGAACCGGCGTCCCCATCCCCTCTTTCTCCGCTCGGCATTGAAAGCTTCCGCCAAGACGTCTCTTCCGTCCGGGTTTTTGCGCCGGATCTCGCGCGGCGGCATTGATGGCGCATGCGAGACGTCTCTGTCGTCGCCGCGGCCTCCGTCTTCCACTCCTGCTCTCCTGTTACTCGCGTGCGGGGAAGAAGAGGAAGGGAGGAAGAAGATGGAGGGGTCGGGTCGGGTCGGCCGGAAATGAAAGGGGCCGGGCCCCGGTGGCGTAGATAAGAAGAAAAGAAGGGGGCCAGGCCGAAAAGAAAGAAAAAAGAGGGCCGGGCCGTGTGGGTGAGGATGAGGGGGACCGAATGGGCCCCAAGCCCATGGGAAAAATAAAAACAAAAAGGGGTGGGCACAAAGGCCCAGCCCGCGTGGGCCTCCCTCCTCTTCTTTTTTTTTTTAATTTTTTTTACTCGAAAATAAGGGAAAATAAATAGGAAAACCAAACTTAGTAAATGCAAATAATATTAGTACTTAGGTGATCAAAAATCCTTTTTGTTAGGGTCAAATTAGTCCCTAATTTTCTAAGCAATTTAAGTGCAAATACTTGGTCAAAATTTAGGTGTTAACAAATGCCCTCTTTGAAGGTGAGTTCGCGAGAGGTTGCCTTCAAAGACGAACCGATACCTAAATTTTATCCATGCATATGCAATAGATGATAGTTCCTCTAGGACCAAGTGTCCAAAGTAAAAATGGCAATAATGCATAATACATACTAAAATAGATAAGAAAAATACCTACAGTTACTTACCAGGAAAGAGTGATATGGGATGCGAACCCCGAGTTTTTGGCAAGTATCAGGATATTTCCTTATCTGATGCTGATATAGAAAAACGTACCTATGATTGATGATATGGGGAAACTGCTTTTCCAGGACCCGAACCATTCTTCGGTCGCCTTGACAGGGGATTGCCTTTCCAGGACTCGGACCATTCTCCGGCCGCCCGTAGAAGCAAAGAGTTGTTTGTCTAGGACCCGAACCATTCTTCTGGTCGCCTTGACGGGATTGCTTTTCCGGACTCGGACCATTCTCCGGTCGCCCGTAGAAGCAAAGAGTTGTTTGTCTAGGACCCGAACCATTCTTCGGTCGCCTTGACGGGGATTGCCTTTCCGGACTCGGATCATTCTCCGGTCGCCTGTAGAAGCAAAGAGTTGTTTGTCTAGGACCCGAACCATTCTTCGGTCGCCTTGACGGGGGATTGCCTTTCTAGGACTCGGACCATTCTCCGATCGCCTGTAGAAGCAAAGAGTTGTTTGTCTAGGACTCGAACCATTCTTCGGTCGCCTTGACGGGGGATTGCCTTTCCAGGACTCGGACCATTCTTCGGTCGCCTGTAGAAGCAAAGAGTTGTTTGTCTAGGACTCGAACCATTCTTCGGTCGCCTTGACGGGGATTGCCTTTCCAGGACTCGGACCATTCTCTAGTCGCCTATAGAAGCAAATAGTTGTTTGTCTAGGACTCGAACCATTCTTCGGTCGCCTTGACGGGGGATTGCCTTTCTAGGACTCGGACCATTTTCCGGTCGCCTGTAGAAGCAAATAGTTGTTTGTCTAGGACTCGAACCATTCTTCGGTCGCCTTGACGGGGGATTGCCTTTCCAGGACTCAGACCATTCTCCGGTCGCTTGTAGAAGCAAAGAGTTGTTTGTCTAGGACCCGAACCATTCTTCGGTCGCCTTGACGGGGATTGCCTTTCCGGGACTCGGACCATTCTCTCGGTTGCTCGTAGAAGCAAAGAGTTGTTTGTCTAGGACCCGAATCATTCTTCGGTCGCCTTGACGGGGGATTGCCTTTCCAGGACTCGGACCATTCTCCGATCGCCTGTAGAAGCAAAGAGTTGTTAGGTACCCGAACCATTCTTTAGGGATACCAATTTGCTTACCTGAACTCTCTTAGGGATGTACCGACTTTTCTCGGGACACAATCTTGTTAAGTGCTTGATTTTTCTCAAGGACACCAGTTTTTTTTTCATTACCTGACTTCGGGCCACAGAAGCACGCCACGTCGGTAAAGAGGGACTCCAGGCTATGGAAGCACACGGTGTCAATGAAGAGGGACTTACCTTATATGCTTGAAAAGGTCTCCTACCTCTTGATTATCTGGAATATCAAGGATGCACCTGAGATATCCCTGAAGGTCTCCCACCTCCTGGTAAGCTGGAATATCGAGGACGCGCCTCAAATACTCCTGAAGGTCTCTCACCTCCTGGTAAGTTGGGAATATCGAGGACGAACCTCGGATACTCGTGAAGGTCTCCCGCCTCCTTGAATACTCGTGAAGGTCTCCCACCTCCTGGTAAGTTGGGAATATCGAGGACGGACCTCGGATACTCGTGAAGGTCTCCCACCTCCTGGTAAATTGAGAATATTGAGGACAAACCTCGAATACTCGTGAAGGTCTCCCACCTCCTGGTAAGTTGGGAATATCAAGGACGTGCCTCAAATATCCCTAGAGGTCTCCCACCTCCTGGTAAGTTGGAGACATGATGATATCTCTGCTCTCTGAAAGTATGTCTCCTGTGAGACAAATATGCAATATGTGCAAATGATATGTGCATACTGTAATTTTTTCAGTTCAAATGGGATTTATGCATGACAATTTTTTTGTCAGTTTTCATCACCAAAGTCCCACTAGGGAAAATTTTTCAGAAAGACAATTCATACTCAAAATGAGGATGTCTTGAACATGTCAAATGAGGGACCTTCAGTCTGAAAGGGCTTTCCACTCACTCTCATTGAAAAGGCTATTTTGTCCCGACCATTAATGCGGGATCATAGGAATCTCACCCTTTCACTATCATCATGGCGACAGGGATCCGAATATTCTCGCAAATGGTACGACTTTACCAATCTGAGAGGTCTTTGTCAAAACCATAATGTAGGCTTGGTCAAAGGCTTGGCAAAAGGGACCACGAAGGTCAAGAGATGTTGCACAGCCATCTTCGGGTTTACAAGTCAAGAACCCTGCGAAAAGAGATAGGAATGTTCTTGCTCGTACTTCTTCGAGCGATGCTTATAAACATATGAATTCCTATGTTAATTCAAGTGCCCTAGTCAGAAGAGACTTTTACAAATGGACACAATGTAAATTTGGCTCACAAGTTGAGAGACAAATGAATTCATAGGCTCAAAAATGTGCACAAGAGGTGATGATCATCTTGATGTTGTCACCGGTCTTTTTCCTCATCAATGGAGCTTGTCTTTTTAGAGACTTTTTGCTCGAGCATTATTTTTCTTGAGGGCATCGGCCTTGCTTTTACCAGGCACACTGCTTTTTCTTGCCCCTAGTTTTCATTCATTCATTTTTTGTTTTGTTTTTTTTTTTTTGTTTTTGTTTCAGGACTGTCCTAGATTCTTGGGTCTTCATCTGCATTTGGCCGCTTTGGCTTATACTGCTTGAACGATGGTGACCTTCTCTTTGCCCCAATGTGGGGAGTTGAAATGAAATTCCAAACTCGATGGGGTTGCACAATGGGTACAAGTGTGCAGAATAGAGAGAAAATTACTATTCGTCATTCTAGGGCACTTAAATTACCATGAGTGTTCATATGCAATAAAGACACCCAAAGATTGATGCAAGTGCAAGCAAGAAAATTCTCATCCATTTTCTCACCTTATGATGTCGTCCCCTCCTTCAATCTCGCCCCAAAGTGTGGGGTGGTTCTTGACAGGGTAATATGAAAGAAACTTCACAATGGCACGAGGCTCAAAGGGGTTAGGCAATGGATAACCTGTCGTGTTTAGGGTGGAGAAACGAAATGCCCCTCATCACTTTGGTCATTGTACTAGTCGCGCGAGAATTCTTTACCCTGTGGACATGGAATTTCCTATGCTCACCTCACAAGTGTTTAATCGGAGGACTGTGTGTAGGATATGGTTTGCCTTTCATCATCCTGATGTACCTCATTTAGCATGCTCAATTGATCCACATCATTTGTTGAACTGCTTAATTTGATGAGCCTCAGTGGAATTGGTGACTTAGATAGACAAAAATCATCATGCAAAAATCATTTTGAAAAGGCATGGATTACTGTAAGCACAAAGGAGTTTGCAGCCTTAGAATGATTTGAATTTTCTCAAAAAGAAGAAAACTTTCTAAGAGCATGAGATGCAAAATTGTCTTTGCAGACGTGTTTGAATATAGGGGGATTATTAAAAAATGAGTGTTCATGGATTGCCCCTACTCAAAGGGGAATGCCGCATGAATAATCAGTCAGGATTGAAAATCCCATCTTTGATTGGACGGACATGTCTGTTTTTGCCCTTGCACAGGAGAAAGTGCAGAAATCAATTGCTGAGTAGAGCCAAAATCAAATGCGAATTAAGGCCCAAAAGATTCATGTCATCCAATGTCGATCCATTGCCCTTTCACTTGGGAGAGTTGATCCAATGTCGTCATCAAAGTTTGACATATCTGTTCTTGCTCTGTTGTCTGCACCTTTGGCGGACAAATGAACCTATAAAGAATAAGAGGGAATGTGTATGAATTTTCCAGAATTGAAAAATTGGAAACGATACAACATTACCCTTCGCCAGTTTGCATTTGTCATCCACACTTTTGGCGGACATATGACCCCTTCGCTAGTTTGCATTTGTCGTCCACACTTTTGGCGGACGGATGACCCTACAAAAAATGAGAGGGAATGTGTTAGTGTATGAATTTTCCAGAGTTAAAAACTGAAAACGATACAAAGATTACCCTTCGCTAATTTGCATTTGTCATCCACACTTTTGGCGGACAGATAACCCTACAAAGAATGAGAGGGAATGTGTTAGTGTATGAATTTTCCAAAGTTGAAAAACTAGAAACGATACAGCATTACCCTTCGCCAATTTGCAAATGATTGGATGCACCTAGGGTCTTGAGGCTTAAAGGGAGCATGAGATCCTAAATTTTCGATCTCGGTATGCAAAAAAAAAAAAAAAATTTATTATTATTTTTTTTTTTTTTTTTTTCTTTCTTTCTTTTTCCACATGCGGCTAATGCCGCTTCGGGGATTCGAAACCCCGTTCGGACCTTTGGCGCTCCATTCCGGATACCACTCGGCTAAAGCGCCAGTGGTGTCCATAGAACGCGTTTTTTTTATTTAAGTGATCCGACCACTAGAATGACCTGTCTTTTTACACCCGGTCGGGTGAATTCAGCATGGGTCGTCTCCAGTGCTTGCTTGGCCGATGTCGGTTGGCTCGGATTAATTCTTCAAGTCAGTTTTTGAACAACGATGCTTCTGTCAAAACAGGGAAAATGTATTAGAAATGAAGTTAGAGGAAGGTATTGGAAACGATACCAAGTTACCCTTCTGCAAAGTTGGTATTTGATAACTTCTTGGCATATCCTGAATGTTGATGATTGCCATGGTCTTGCCACAATTTGGCGCTTCATTTTGGTTGGCCCTCTTTGCCCATGGCCCTAAACAAATGGCCGATGATGGTTGATCCGTCTTCAACGCCTTCCTTCTATGGAAATTTTTCCTCTCTTGTTGTTGGACATCAACAACGCTAGGCAAAGTCATGTGCCTCAAGCTTCTATGGAATTTGAGATGGCCAATCAAAACCTCCAATTTTCTGTAGGTAATCACTTCTTCGCAGAGCATGTGTCTGGAATGAAAGTCATCATCTGGAGCAGGTGGTTAGAATTTGCCTCAACTGTCTGGAATTTCTCCCTGTTGACATTAGCCAATTCAAAGGGGAAGCGAATGAGTTCATTTTCCGGGCTTTCTGATTTGCCGAAGTTGAACGTCCTGCCTATGAAATTGCAACGCTCGATCTCCGGGAGTATGTTGCGGGAAGGAACCACTGCTTAGGCTTCCATTGATAGGAGGCAGCCTATGTAGAGTTTTAGGGACGGCTTGCCGAGATAACTCGAGAGATGGGGGAGGCCAAAAGCATCATGGAGGAAACGTCTCAGGAAGCTTTTCTTAAGCTACTACGATCTGCATGTTTCAAATTTGATCGTGTGCATATACCTATTACGTCCTGTCTTTTATTCTCGTTTGCTCCGGTTTTCTTGAAAGAATACTCCTGAATTTGTTGAGTCCACATCCCTGGGACCTACTATGCTGGTTTCAAATGCCCCGTTTTCAAGGAGATGATGTTCGAGACACAATATAAATAAATCGAAAACAAACGGGGTTAAATTTGACACATTTTTTTTGAATTTTTTTTTTTTTTTTTTTTTTGAAATTTTTTTTTTGTAATGAAATGATTTTACAAGCATATTTTGAAGGAAGCATGAGAAAGCCCAGCCCTCAAGATTTTCCTTGGATGATTTTTTTCATGGTTGGATAGCATCACTGGGCTAGTTTGGGGTACTCCCTCATGCTCTCAAAATGAAATGTTGAAACTGTACATTCACTAGTGAAAAAAAAAATTATATTACTGGAATGGAAAATGTGACAGTAAAACACTAGATATGATGGAAAACAGGAAATCATAAAAACAATTGAAATCCATGAAAACTCATGTGAAAGGGAGGATCTTGATAGCCGCTGGCGTCGACCCCTAAATCAAGCGCCCTTGAGTTCTTTGCCCTTGGTAGACTCAAAGTATTCGCATGAAAGGACCACTTCATTGAAGCTATGGAAGTGCATTCCATGCAATCAGGAACGAAGCTTACGAGACAAAGCTTTTATGACTAGCTTCATCATTTCCTCCTTAGCCAACTGAGGAATAGCCTACATCACGAAAGCCTCCCACTTTTTGCACATGCTTGGAAATTCTCCATTGGTCCTCTTTTGACGTGAACCAAATTCTTGTGGGGGAACGCAAATCCTATCTTGTCTTGGTATTGATGTAGGAATGCAGAGGACAACACATCCCAATCATGCACGAGGTAGATCTTCAATACGAAGAACCATTGCAACGTGGCCCAATAAGACTTTCTTGGAAGGCCTAAATCATGAATGGTGCTTGGCTGGCGTATCGACTCACTTTGGCTTGGAAATATGGCAAGTGAGTCATGGGACAAGTCGTGCCGTTATATTTACGGAAATCAGCAATTTCCATTCCTTCGGGAATCATCATTCTGTTAAGGTGAGATGGACCTGCCGCATCTCGGTTAAAAAACCATCCCTCTTGCTGTGCTGCCAATCCTTTCATGGCAACATTAAATTCTGCTCCTTAAGGGAAGCTGGATTCTCTTGAGATCGTCTCATCGCTTTCTTTGGGGTTGAAATTTCCTACCGAGGATGAGGCGTCTATGTTACCCAGATAGTTGAGTGACAAATTCAGCAGCCCATTGGAAGGAAAATCATGAAGGTCGAGCGTTCCTCCACCTAGCAAGCTCTGGGGTCCGTATGCAGGCAAGAGCTGGTTACCATGTGAATGGTCATCTTCATCTGTATAGTGCTGGCAACTCTCTATAGGACTGTACCATGGGCGGTGTTCAAAGCCTTGGCGTGGTTGTTTAATGGCCGTTGGACTTTGCACTTGTCTGGTGGCAGGCGATGACTTGGATTGTTCCGGCTTTCCTTTCTTGACATCTCGTCTTGACTTCTTCAGTAAAGCCCTTCATTCTGCTAGCTTGAGCTTGTCAAAGGCACCGGGAGACGGTGGAGTTTCATTTCCTAGGTTGATGGGTGCTAGTGCCCTTAGGACCCTAGCTCTCACAATAAGTTTGGGAAGCAGCGTCATGGTGCCTCAATTTTGGACGGGTTTTACAACTTTAACCATGTCTTCGGGTTCTTTACCTCTCCTAGTAGGAAGCTTCCCATTAATGGAGCAATGTTTGGTGGCCCTTCTGTCATATATAACCACTTCGAAGTTTCTTCCTATTGGTCTCTTCTGCTCTGGGCCATCCTGGCGGTCAAGCTTCTTTCTATTGCAGTACATGCCATGACAAAAATTTTCCTCATCATTTCCTTGCTTACAAGCTCCTTATGAGGTGGGGCAATGTTGACGTCAAGTTTATATTCTTTAAGAAAAATATCAGTCAATTCCTCCCAAGTCTTGAGAAGAGTGATTCTCCTCATGATGTACCATCTCATGGCAGGGCCAGTTAAATTTGATTGGTATGATTGAATCATCCTTTGGACCAGGTAGGCTTGCAGGTAGCTTTCTGGGTGACAAACGTTGGCGAATGCCTCGCATTCAGGTACCTTGAGCTCCTTTGGGATTTTGACAGCAGTGTAGTTGGATAGATCAAGGGGGTATTGATCCCGCAGCTCACTCGGCTTACTCATGATCTTTGCAAAATGTTTGCTCTGTTGGTCACCTTTTGGCATGTCTGCAAGTGTCAAAAGAGTTTTCTCTTGTGATAGGGCGGTCACGAGATTGGGCGGTCACGAGATTGGGCTTGGTTTGAGAAAACTCCATTTGCCTTGAGAGTTGTCGAAAGACAATGGGGATTTGTCCCACGTCATCTTCAATGTTAGTAAGGCCATCTCCCTGATTGGTCACAATTGCATGTGGCCATGCACGGATGGCTGGTGGTTGGCGATTCATGATCACCTGTGAGACAAAAATAGCATGCTTGAGCACGAGATAAATGGAGATTGACCCATGGCAACGGTCCAATTGTTTTTATTTATCAATAAAGGATTCCAAGGACAAGACATTCCTAATCATCTAAAATTGGAATTGAAATGATAAAATTGAAATGCTAGATATTTAACAAAAGTCCTTAAACATTAGGACTAGAAATAAAATTTCCTAAATACAAAAACTGGGGGTTATGACTGCTATTTCATATGCGATGAGGAGCCTCGGTCTTGCAAAGTTGTTTGCTTTTTGGGACTAGCCCAAAGACACGTATCCAACTCATTTCTGAACTCCGCTCGAAAGACTCAATCTGCTCTTGTTAGGCTGGCTTGTCAATCACGTTTGGGACTATCAGTTGCAAATTACCAATGACCCAATGATTGAGAATGTAGAGTGGAGGCATGATGAGCCTTCTCTTGTCCTCTCAATCTCCTGGGCACAATGATCTTTTAAGCGTGGCATTTTCTCCATGCATCCCAATGATGCGGCTTTCTTTTGAGTAATCTTGGGTCATGTGATAAAAAGGACTAGGGACAGACCGAGCTTGAGCAGTGGAAGGATCTCGTGGAAGGCCCTATACTAACAAGCTACCCTATAGGGATAGTACGGGGTGATCCTGGCGAGACCAAGTAGTGGGATCAGGTTGTAATATTCGAGCCCAAAGTGAGACTCCCCCTTATTGAAGAAAAACCTAGCACACCATAGGAATGCCTCAGGAATAGAGTTTCCTTAGGAAATTAAACTAACAAGAGTATGTCCTATTGAGGGCATACTTTTCTAGGATTTGAAATCTTTGCAGTCGGTGCTTGAAATTTTTAATGCCCGAATCCTTTGATATGAAAAAAGATTGCATTTGTAAAATTTCTTGGCGCAGCCCTCAAGATTTTTCTATATTTTCTTTGAAATGATTGAGGGGCAGAAATATTTCTAGTAAAACCATGTTTACAAAATTCAACCCGGCACAAATTTAATTGACAACCCACGCAATTGAAGGATTTATTTTTCGATGCGGGACAATGACGAGCCCAAAGAAGACTAGGAGAAGAATTTTGCTTTTTTCCTTTTTTTTGACATGGGTTGTTTTTTTTTTTTTTTAAATTCAACTAAAAACAATAGTGGGCAAGCATCCCAACTAGCCTTAAAAACCCTCCTTACCAAAGGAGTCACAGTTTTTTTTTTTTTTAAAATCGAGCTAGCCAAATTATCGGGTTGACACAAGCTCATTTCCTAGAGGCATTCCTATGGTAATGCTGTATTTGTTCAGAGTTGGGGAAAGCTTGAATTTGCCAAGTATGAAAGTGGAGGTCTTAGGACACTAGAAATGGGGGATCACTTGCATGACTCTAGAGTGGATACTAATTTGGAGAAACGGGAGAAGCTGGTTGATTCTATCTTCAACATGTTTTTGACTAGGTTGATCTAATTGGTCAACCCGGCACAAATTTAATTGACAACCCACGCAATTGAAGGATTTATTTTTCGATGCGGGACAATGACGAGCCCAAAGAAGACTAGGAGAAGAATTTTGCTTTTTTCCTTTTTTTTTTTGACATGGGTTGTTTTTTTTTTTTTTTTTTTTTTTTTTAAATTCAACTAAAAACAATAGTGGGCAAGCATCCCAACTAGCCTTAAAAACCCTCCTTACCAAAGGAGTCACAATTTTTTTTTTTTTTTTTTAAAATCGAGCTAGCCAAATTATCGGGTTGACACAAGCTCATTTCCTAGAGGCATTCCTATGGTAATGCTGTATTTGTTCGAGTTGGGGAAAGCTTGAATTTGCCAAGTATGAAAGTGGAGGTCTTAGGACACTAGAAATGGGGGATCACTTGCATGACTCTAGAGTGGATACTAATTTGGAGAAACGGGAGAAGCCGATTGATTCTATCTTCAACATGTTTTTGACTAGGTTGATCTAATTGGTCCCACCAACAGAGGAGCTCTTTCTTAGGAGCAGGAATGAACTGGACATCGTGTCTACCTATCGCATATAAAACAAACGACTTAAAAGACTGATCTCAGTTGCCATGGGTTTAGGAACGTAAGTAAATAACCAAATAAAAAGGGTTAAGAAATTACCTCACTCTCAAAGATCACAATAAACACATAGACATGCGGATGATACGTGTGGTTCGATTTCTAACTAGAAATGTATAATGAGGTTAAGAGGTAATATGACCGACGCAGTCTCACGTTCGTGCCAAATTCTCTCAACCTCGGCTCTACCTAAAATTTCGGGGAAAAGAAAGGCGGCCTCTACATCGCTGTCTCGCGTTCAAGGCAGTATCTTTCTTAACACCATCCTAAAATATCCTATGGCGGCCCAGGTCCGGCGGCAGGGTTGTGTGTGCTATAGTGTAGTGCTAAAACATTTAAAGCATGCACAATAATTTATACAGGAAAATTTATTTCAACAAAATTAATATTTACCTGCAAAAAAAAATACCCAAGTTAGGAAAACATTTAAACAAGATAAAATGGCCTAAGTCCACAAAAAAAATTATTGTCCCCAGCGGAGTCGCCAAGCTGTCGCGACCTCCTTTTTCGCGTCCGGAGGTTAATGGCTCGGCTGAACGCCTTTCATTAGGGTTTAGCCCAGGCTCTCTCAAGCCCACCAATTCACGACTTAAGGGTCGAGTCTTAAACCTGCAATTCAATTTCATTTAAAAAGGAGTCGCCACTAATCAATTTGGGGTGAGTCGATTAGAAACCCATGTAAAATATCGGGAGAAATATTTTACTCATGCGCAACCGTGAGAAACTAGGATCGGGGACTTGATTACACTAGTTAATCACTAATGCCCTTCCGGTACCTAATCTTGTTTAAACCCTCAGGTTTGATATTTTTTGCATTTTTCAAGGATTTTTCAGTGTTTGTGGAAACAAACATATTTTTGGCTTTTTTTTTTTTTTTTTCTAGAAAATGAAATATTTATGAACATTTTTGGTTTTTTTGGAAAATGTGAAATATTTTTGGATTTTTGTTGTTTTTCTGAAAAATATAAAATATTTTTCGATTTTCAATTTTTTTAAATTAAAAACTATTTTTTGGAAAATAAAAAATATTTTTATTTTTTTTTAATATTTAATTTTTTGAAAATATTTTTATAATTAAAAATAATAATATATTAATAAAATAAACCGGCCGGACCCGGGTCGGGTCGGGACTGGCTGGGTCGAATGACCCAAGCTTCTGGTTCATGGGCTTGGTCCATCCGGCCCATAGAAATTACCTGAAATAAAAGAAAGAAAGTCAAGCCCAAAATCAAGACTAGCCCAAGCAAAACAGAGGTGGGCCAACAAAGCAACATAAGCCCAATGGGCATAACTCATTTTAGCCCATAACCCACAAAAAAAAACAAACCCTAGCTGGTCGACCAGGGTCTTCGTGCCCGACCCGGCCTTGACCCGACTTGTGCCTCCCTCTTCCGCGGTGCCGATGGAGCGGCTCTTCCACGGCGGCGATGGAGCGGCCGAGTGCATCACGGCCTAGCCGCCGCGGACAACGCCGGTCGTTGTGAGACCAACATATACAACGGCGAAGCGGGGCGGGTGCAGCAACAAGGACGGCGGTGAACTCGACGGCGTGAGGCTCGGCTGAGATCAGTGAGTGTTTCGGTCGTCGGGGGGCAAGCGGCGATGGTTGAGCGGCCGTGGCGTCGGGAGTGGCGGAGCGGCCGTGGCGTCGGCCCGTGGCTCTCGCCCTCGCGGCTCCGTCTCTCACAGCTCTCTCTCTCTCGGTTTCTTTCTCTCTCGGATTCATTTCTTCTCTCTCGATCTCACCTCCCTCGATTTCGCTCGACCCTCTCTCTGTTTTTCCTTCTTCTCTCTCGAGATCTGTTTCTCTCGCGGCGAGATCCGCCTCGGATCCGATCGGTCGACCGGTGGTCGCTCGGAATCCGGCCTCCCGGATGTCTCTCCCGGGAAGTCGAACGCCGAAGCCTCGCCATCGCCGGTTTCTCTCTCTCTCAGATCTGTTTCTCTCTCAGATCTCACCTCCCTCTCTCTTTCTCGCTCTGTGTTTTTTGTGTCTTCTTCAACCTTCACTCGACCCCCCTATTTATAGGCGAGAAGCCTGGTCGACGGAGGTGCTCCGACCGGCGGTCCTCGGTGCCCAATGGACTCTCCCTCGACCGAACCGGCGTCCCATCCCCTCTTCTCCGCTCGGCATTGAAAGCTTCCGCCAAGACGTCTCTTCCGTCCGGGTTTTGCGCCGGATCTCGCTCGCGGCATTGATGGCGCATGCGAGACGTCCCTGTCGTCGCCGGCCTCCGTCTTCCGCTCTGCTCTCCCCCGCTACTCGCGTGCGGGAAGAAGAGGAAGGGAGGAAGAAGATGGAGGGGGTCGGGCCGGGCCGGAAATGAAAGGGGCCGGGCCACGGGCGGCGTAGATAAGAAGAAAAGAAGGGGGCCGGGCCGTAAAGAAAGAAAAAGAGAGGGCCGGGCCATGTGGGTGAGGATGAGGGGACCGAATGGGCCCCAAGCCCATGGGAAAAAATAAAAACAAAAAGGGGCTGGGCGCAAAGGCCCAGCCCGCGTGGGCCTCCCTCCTCTTCTTTTTTTTTTTAATTAATTTTTTTTACTAGAAAATAAGGGAAAATAAATAGAAAAATCAAACTTAGTAAATGCAAATAATATTAGTACTTAGGTGATCAAAAATCCTTTTTGTTAGGGTCAAATTAGTCCCTAATTTTCTAAGCAATTTAAGTGCAAATACTTGGTCAAAATTTAGGTGTCAACAAGGGTGATAGACATTGGATCGGCCGAAGGAAAAAGGCAACGGGTGGAAGAAGACCACAAGCAGCAGGAGCTGGCTAGCATGTCATAATCTATGGGAAGAGGAACACAGCAGAGTTCAAGAGCTTGATGAATTTGGATTCTTTTCCAGATAGGCTCCAAAGTTGGTTTGAGATGACAATACCATGTGAAGAACAGGTGGTTGAAGGCTGGTAGATAGGTAAACCTTTCATCTGTGGGAAGCCATTGCCAGTTAATTAGACTCCCTTCTTCGAACAGAAGACATTCCTGGAAGTGTCGAGGAAAACACTCGTTGACGTATGAAGCAGGGGGAAGATATTTGAAGTAAGGACCTACTATGAGTTCAGCAGACCCGGAATGCTCTTCATCGGCAAGTTCAAATATCAAGTCTTTTTTGGATGAAGAGCTTGCCTATCTTCTAAATACGGCACAAAGCGAGGAGTGGGCCAGTGAAAGTGCTGGAGTGGTAAATGTCCTCGTTGGAAGCCCTGGTGCGTGGAGTCATAATTGTGATGGATGATGACGGGGTGTGAGAAGTATTGGAAAGAAGAAAAAGTATAAGAAAGAAAGATGATTGGTGGCAATAAATAGAGGAAGATCATCACAAAGGAACCGCCAAAAAGGAAGTTAAGGAGACGCAAAGAGAGGAAGCCCAGAAGAATGTGTGAAATTGTAGCGGTTTCAATAGCATCATTGGACATGGAGGAAAGAATGAAATGTCGCGTGGAAAATATTTATTAGCATGTACAGATCGAAAAGTAGAATTTGAAAGCGTAGGCAAGTTTCTTAATTCTCTGATATACTCATAATTAGGGGACACGTGGACAAGACAGAGAGAAATTGCAATGACTAGGTGATCAAGCAATAATCTTTAAACATCAATGATTACAATAATGAGAAATATCTTGACTACAGATCGGAAGGAAATAAACTCTTTGCTGAGGGTTAAGTTCTCAGGCAAGAGGTTAAATTTGATGATGTTCTGGCAGTCCAATGCTGCAACATTACCCTTGGCTTCTTAGAAGTGTTCCTTCGCTTTTGTGGCTTCAACATTGAGAAGACGCCAAGTCTCTATCATATCAAGCTGATAGGACACAAGCTTGCAACACGCTTCGACAAGTTATGCTTCAAGATCCATGACATCTTGAATTTCAACCCATTTCAGGATATATAGAATGGTTATTTTATTAATGCGCTGTTAGTTATGTTTGCTCCGAGTTAGTCATTCATGAGTTAACTAACTATTCGGAAAAAGCAATTAATGATCGATATACGTACGACTAGTGAATTCAATCAGGAATAGACCGCTCGATCATAAGGATCAAAGAGAGATGATACCACGCTGTTACAAGTCAATTAACAAACAGAAATAAATTGATTTGATAGAAGTACAGGGTCGAATTGTGGGTGATTCCATACGACTTTGATACTAACTACAAACGACATTAAACTAATTTCCTTTTGGCTTTGTACTTAGGTTGAGTAATTAATCTCTCATGATTACATGACAATCGATGATTGCCTTGATTTGAATAGGCATGATCGTGAATTAAAAAACTATCAACTATGAGTTAAACGTGTGAAAACTCCTAAATGCCACTCAAAAGATAAGTCGTATTGAAGTTGCAATCGATCGATTTTGACCACAAACTTCAATCCGATTTAAGGTATCAAACTTTTAGGGACATCGAAACTAAAGTATTTGATGTTGCTTCATTGATTCTCAAATTTATTGGTAATCTCGAAATTTATCAGAAAATGATTTAACAGATTGAAAATTGGAGCCCATAAGGAAGTGGACCGACCGAAGGCCCAAAGGGCCTTGTGCCCATTGAGGCTTGGCCATAGTGGGCCCAACCCAAGCCCACCAAGCCCAATAGCATTTTCAAGCCCATGTTTCCACAATTTGAGCCCAAATCAATTTTATTCAAGCTCGTATACGCGTATAGTACGGTATACTATATTTTATGAAATCACCAAAACCAAAAGAGAAAGATGCGACGCAAGAGTTCACGAATGACCGATCGATACAATACAAGAGCTTCCATGGAATTTATATCAAAAGAAATTTCTTTAGGAAACTAGACGTTTGCATTAAATTTTCTTAAGAAAGCCAAATAAGAGAGTTAATTCTCTCTCTCTCCTCACTTCCTCCCAACATTCGACCTCTCCTTCTCCTTTCTCTCTCTTTTTCTCTCATTCTTCTTCATTTTTCCTCTTGTTCTTGCTTTTGCTATCCCCCTTGCTGACTGAACCACCACCATCCACTGCCCAAGCTGCTATGTCATTGTCATCACCACTTGGAACTGCTGTGGGGAACTGCCCGCTCTTCTCTCTCTCTTGGCTCACCACCGTCGAACACCACCACAACTAGGACCCATTTTTGCTGGCGTCCCCATGCCATTTCTGGTGGTAGCCACGTGAAGTCTTCATTGCCGTTGTCATGCTTGTCTTGTCGGAATCGTCGTTAGGTGTGTTTATGTTGTAATCCCTTGATTAGTCCGTTAAACTTGCTTAAAGTTAGATTGTACTTAATCTTGATTAGGAGGTCAGTTAGGATTAACTATGGTTGAACTATAGTTAGTTAAAGTAACCATGGTTGATAGGTGGTTAGTTAATTAACTATGGTTAATAGGCAATTAGGTTAATTAACTATGATTAGTGAGGTTTAATTAATTAACCATGATTGTTATGTGATTAAGTTTAGTTGAATATGGTTAAGGTTAATTAATTTTATTAACCATGATTAATTAAAATTAATTGTGTTTTAGGTTAAATTTATTATAATTAAGGCAATAAACTATTGCAATAGGCAATAGGAAAATGTGATAAGCTATCGTCAAAAGAATGATAAGTTATCAGAAAATAAAGTGATAAGCTATCACTAAAGAGGTCATAAGCTATCGAGATTTATTGATAAGCTATTGCTAGTTGAGCGATAAGTTATTGGGAAACAATATGCTATCACCATGGGGCAATAAGTGCTATTTGTTACATGAATTATACTTGAGTTATATGATGTTTTCCTGCACATGTCATGCTGTTTGATGCTTTCGCCTTAAAAAATGGTTACTTCATGTAAAACCCAATGTAGTAATTTTTTTAGAGGGTTTATATGGACATATAAAAGGAAAACCCCGACGTGTCAAGTGTATATGTTGAGTTTTGTAATTTAAATGGAACCAGTATATTTTAAAAGTAAGGCATGCAAAATTTGACAAATTTTCAATAATTATGTGACAATGTGCGAATATTTTTCTACATTTTATATGAAAAATATGTAGTGGTTTATTATGTTGAGCATATACCACATTTGCATTAGTTAATGTATAAAAATGAATTGAAATTGATTGATGTGGTGTGCTCATGTGGTCATTCAAAGTAACCTGTCACCTTAATGGGAGTTTGGGGACAAAATCTGATTTATCGGAATTCCCAATGGGAGTCCGGATTTTGTGTCACTATTGAGGCCGGACCGATGCTCCTTCGGAATGCCGTCTAGGCGGGGTTCTAAATGTAGTTGTGCCGAACGAGACGAGACGATGCCTGGCTAAACTAGAAGACACCAATGAGAGTTCGGTTATGGTCATTCGCTAGGCATAATAATTGGAACACGCGTGAATGTAGAGTGCGTGGAAAATATACTATTATGTGTTCTGATTATGCATATGTATGTTTGCACTGATTATGGTATGCATGAATTTATACCATGTAAGGTATGGCTATGGTAAGATAAGGTTGCCTACAAGTCGATTTAACTGTTGGTTGGTTGTTGTGACTACCTGCTTGCACTAATAATGGTATGCGTGAGTTTATACTGTATAGGGTATGTGTAGTGATAAGGTAAGGATGCTCGTGAGTCAAATCGACGATTGAATATTTGTTATGGGTTTTACCAGTGAGATCATGTTTATAATTAAGGCAAAGTGAGGGTTGCTTTATGATTGATTTGCCATCGATATATGGTTGCATATTTAGGAACCTCAAGGCAAGTTGATATCCTAACCAAGGCTTAAGACTATAACTCATTGAGATATATATCTTGCTCGTTGTTGTTAACCATTTTTCAAGTCCGTAGTAATGGCATCTCTATTGCCATGGATTTGGTAGTGATGGAGCATATCATTGAGGGCAACATGATTGTGTGCCCGATGATTGGCAGAAGTAAATTAACCATGCCTAGTGTCTTTGGATGACTATTGAGGAAGCCGCCTGAGTCAAGGGCTTGTGTATAAACTTCCTAGGGTTAATTAGAGTATAAAAATAAAAATGACATTGTAGCTGTTGTTATTGGTCTTTCTATTATCCTTGTTGTGGTTGATTGGTTGGGTATTTGGTTTGTTACTTTTGTATGCGTATAATTAAAAAATAAAAAGGAATGGTCGGTGATGCGTCCTGATACGTTGCATTCAATTGACTAAAGTGAGAAGGGATTGTCGCATGTTTGACGGTCAGGGCGTGACAAGATCAGCAACATCCTTTGTCAAACAAGCTTCAATGTCAACCATGGCTACATATGATTGTAGGAGATGATCAACTAAGGCCTTTTGCTTCTCAACCTACAATCATATGTTGCTGATCTTAGTCATCATCTGACCAAAATAGTGACAAATCTATTTTCATTTATGATAATCATATGTAGCCATGGTTGACATAGAGAGCAAAATTACATAGCCATCATCTGACCCAAATAGTGACAAATCTATTTTCGTTTATGATACATCTTCAAGTATGCTAAGATCCAAATCATAGACCTATGCAGTATGAGTATACTAGTTAGAGGGCATTAAGACATTGAAATACAGCACTTGTAATTTGACCAATCAAGAGAACGCCATAAACGGATGAGATTCAATTAAGGAAACCTCTCCTGAGTGGAGTTGATTTTCTTGCCAGCCAGTCTTGTCCTCCAATTAAGGCCTTCGACAAATAAGGAGCTGCTTCGCTGTCTGATAAGCTTCTTGACCAGTCAACTCTCTCCGACCTGTTAGCTCCCGGACCATAACACTTGTATTCTCCATAGTACACAGAACTGCAGTGTAACAGTCACCCATCAACAGCAAGGAGGTAATTAGACATGTGAAAATGAATCAGGGGCTGGAAGAAAGTGCTCAATTGTGAAATTTAAAACATTTCTGTTGGATTTTTCCGCTGTCAATCAAGCCAAACGAAAACATGGCATGCATATTGTGCAAAGACGGAATCATCCATGTTGCCGAGCACTGTTTGCTTATGTGAGAGAAAAGGCCCTCGTTTCCAAGGACCAGCTTTCACGAAAACCCAACGAGGTTTGTCATTCCCCGCCGGAATTATCTGCATATGTCGACAAGCGATATAACTGCTCTCCTGCTGTCGATCCCTCAGCATACCACCCATTGAAATCCAGGCAGACATCGAATTTTCCTACTATTACCAAGACCCCTAATTCAATCGATTTAGGTTGTATGACATCAAAAATCACAACCCTGCAATTTCATAATATGCACTCAAAAGGTGTATGTGGTGTATGTACATGTAGAAGGAAGAATAGGAACCTGTGCCTTTTCTGGTTATCCCAATCCTCCCAGCCTTGGGGCAATATCTCAGAGGACAAGTAAGAGAGGGCATACACAACCCTTGAATATTCACCCCATGGCCTTCCCAGAAAGGCACCCTTCTCCGCTGTGATCTTGCATCCCAGGAACACATAGCCAGTGTTATCTGTCCCCGATTGCCTGTGCTGTGCTGTGATCGCCCCGTTCTCGTTCTCTCGTGAAATCGAGTGTATGTGGCATTTCTATGTGACCAACCACGTGAACATCCATCATCAATTTCAAATCCGTGCATTGGCATGCTAGTGATTAGTAACTGCGCTTAATTAATTTGCACTCACTTCGAATAATGAAGCTGCGTCCCCGCAGATGAAGTCGGTCCCGCCCTCAATGTAGCAGTTCTTGTAGTAGTGTCGCCCGGTGTCATCCAGGAGAGTATCCTGGTAAGACAGGATCTTGCACCTGTAGAATGCCACCTGGTCTCCGGCCACTCTCAGCGCAACTGCTCTTTGTCCCACCCCGAACGTGTTCTGTATGGGTCGACAAATTCATGAGCCTAACTTGAACAGAGTTTATTTATTACGAGAAATGATCGGACATTCACTTTTTGTTGCGTGTTTGAAATTCACAAATCACATTGAATGGTGGTAATAATATGCATTCACTGATTAAATTACAAAATATTATGACAATGAAGCTAATAACAAATCGATGTCCGTCAAATTTTTAAAGCCTTAAGTGGAAATGTATAGATGTAGATGTACCTGAATGGTGAGATCTGTTCCAACGAAATGAGAAGCCAAGATTGAAACCGTGGGGGAGTAGAATATATCTCCGCTGTCGCTCCATGTGATAATGGTATTCGAAGCTTTCGTGCCACTTAATGTAATGTAGGGCCTGTTCACTGGCACGGTTATCTTCTCTCTGCAGAATCAAACTCGTGAAGATGAACTTTAAGAATCTGATTAAATGAGAAACTTTTAACTGTGTCAAGAAACTCCCATTAAGTACAATTTTTCCATTCGACCAAAAATATATAGAAATCTATTCATCTGGTTGAAAATATAGAATAGTTCGTCTGTGATCTTGCCCGTAGAGATGAACGTTCGTTGTTACCTGAATCTCAAACTCAACATGCTTTCAACTCTTTCATTTACCCTTCATTTACGCATGATATGTCGAAACACATATGGAGTATCTCAGTGTATAATGTCGAAAAGAGCCACAAGATTAGATTATGCGATAAATTATTTCCTCTTTGTTCGATATTTCCAATTTGGTTGACCGTATAATAGCAGTATAAAATTCTTTAGGTGGAAAGGACTATCTAAACTACTTTAGCATTGATTTTTTCCATCCATGTGGTGGGCAAATCGTCATTTTTTCCATTGACGAATGCTAAAAGTACGATCACATTAACATGAGAAAGCGTGAATGTCACTGAAATATTACTGCGGATAACTCCTAAGGCAAGCATTGAACTAACCTGTATGTCCCGGGCTTGATCGTTATGAAGACCTGTCGATCGTTGCGGGCAGGAATGGCATTGATCGCGTCCTGTATCTTCCTAAAATCTCCGTTCCCTGACTGGTCCACCACTATATGAGTTGCTTCATCGGCTCTAGATATCGACGGACAGAGAAGGATTACTAACCCCGCGAACACAACCATGAAACCTCCACGCATCTTCATTTTCTGGGTAAGCTGCAATCCCTCTGGCAGTCTAGGCGTGGTGATAGAGAGAGCCGAAGAAATCGTGGTGGGTTTTTATATTAAACCAACCGCTTGGAAATTTGAAACCTGGTGGACCAAACTTGCGTCATATGATCGTGTTGCAAATGACAATTTCCTGCCCACCAAAGTCAACCGAATAGGTGACCCGTTCCAGAGAGAGAGAGAGGGTAGATTGTTCAGTGCATGAGCGGAGAGGGACATGCAGCAATGCCCGGGAGAGGAAGTTCGAGCGGTTTAACTTCTAGCGACCTGTCTACTGCCATCTATCTCGATTGCGATTTGCATGCATGCGTTACCACGTTCGACGTTACTAACTTAATGCGAGGTTTTGCTGCTCTTGATTGATCACCACCAGTTTTGGGGTTACGTAAAGGTTAATGATTGCTCTATCCACCAAACCATCTGTTCGGAATCGCTTTCTAGCTGTTCATCGTGCGTATCGGTTCGGTAGCGAAGAAGCTGTAGAGTTGCGTGAGTCTGGGGACGGAAGTTTCAGTTCCACTATAGAGACACATGCATCAAGTGATTGGCTTGTCCAATTATTTAGCATGATGCATACTGTTGGTCGTTTATTAAACACGTTATAGCTAGTAAGATAATAAATTTTAGTATCCTTACCTTTCTCAGCCTACAATCGAGAAGTGCCAAAATTGTCAATTCTCATCCGCTCTTTGAGAATAGAGCTTGTCTAGGAGCGGAATGGAATTGTGATAATTCATCTTAGTTATTGTGGTGCATGTTAGAGAGATTATGTACGATCTCCTATGGGACTAATTGATTTAGCAATTAAGGAACGATATATGCATGTAGATGAGGCGGCAGACACTGGTTGAATAAATGTTGCCCAAGTGAGATAATGTTGAAAATTCCTAGAAATGTGGGCTAATATGATTCACATAAATTAGTATTTTAAACCATGAAAAATGTACTATTATAAAGTGAATGAAATAAACAAACAAAATACGGTTTATCCATCTAGGCCATCTAAGGAATGAGAAGGAGAGGAAGACCTATTCGCAACTTCATATCCATGTCAATTAGTTAAAACATGGTGATTGGCTGAATCGGGTGTTTGATTTTGATCTAGACTTAGGTATTCTAAATTCGATGTACGGATCTTACATAGTGGATCTCAACATAGGGTTCCCCTATGCTACAAAGCATAAATAATTAGTCTCAAATCTAGGCTACCCACCTCGGTTTTGTCTTAAATCTGATCTGATCCGATCCTTGATGTTGGAGGGTACTGCATCCAAAACGTAGATTGGTTTCCTCGTCATCAATTAACCATTCTTTATATGTATAAAGATCACCTCCAGATGGAGGTGAAGTCAGACATTCTACCAGAAGTACACTAGGACAATCAGAAGGAGCATGCATTATAGTGTTTTAAAAAACGCAATTGCGTGTTGGAAGAAACCAAGAAGCATGCGACTTGGTAGGGGAGGGTTTGGGCAAGAAGTCAAAAGGAGAGGTGTCCTGGCTTGAATGTTTTGCCCCAACAAAAAGGGTTGGTTGCTCGGTTGTTGTCCAAAGAAGCGGAAGACCAGGATCCATTAAAACCGGCGGCTCGATGATAAACAAAGTGTTCTTTTCACACAAGCAAGACGTCGCGATTGCGTAATTTGTTCATAAGCGAGATCTGCCCACCAATAAACAAACGCTCTCCAACGCAAACAGATTATCCAAAGGACGGGAATCTTATTATCGAGATTATCATGTTCAAGAAGATATAATTAAATTTAGACTTGGATTACTTTTCACGTGACATTCCTTAAAAATGGGATGTTGTAAGTTAGTTTAAAATTTTTTTACACCAGATTTGAATGGAATACTCGGCTTTTGTCTCTATTTGTGTTGGCATGAGTCTATCCTAAGATTAATGAATTAAGAATCTTCAAAAGTTCTGTTTTTGACAAAAATTAAGCCTATCAAATATTGCTTGATAATTGAGTTTTTACTCGACTTTCTCGTCACAATTGCAGTCCCAACGCAAACAGATTATCCAAAGGACAGGAATCTAATTATCGAGATTATCATGTTTGAGAAGACATATTTAAATTTAGAATTGGATTACTTTTCATGTGACATTCCTTAAAAATGGGATGTTGTAAGTTAGTTTAAAAAAAAAAAATTTACACCAGATTTGAATGGAATGCTCGGCTTTTTTCTCTGTTTGTGTTGGCATGAGTCTATCCTAAGATTCATGAATTAAGAATCCTCAAAATAAGTTCTGCTTTCGACAGAAATTAAGCGTTAATAACAGAAATTAAGCTTATCGAATGTTGCTTGATAATCGAGTTTTTGCTCGACTTTCTCATCACAATTGTAGTCCCAATGCAAACAGATTATCCAAAGGACAGGAATCTAATTATCAAGATTATCATGTTTGAGAAGACATATTTAAATTTAGAAATGGATTATTTTTCATGTGACATTCCTTAAAAATGAGATGTTGTAAATCAGTTTAAAAATTTGTTAACACCAAATTTGAATGGAATACTCAGCTTTTGTCTCTATTTGTGTTGGCATGAGTCTATCCTATGATTGATGAATTAAGAATCCTCAAAATAAGTTCTGTTTTCGACAGAAATCAAGCGTTAATGATAGAAATTAAGCTTATCGAATGTTGCTTGATAATCGAGTTTTTACTCGACTTTCTCATCACAATCGTAGTCCCAATGCAAACAGATTATCCAAAGGACGGGAATCTAATTATCAAGATTATCATGTTTGAGAAGACATATTTAAATTTAGAAATGGATTATTTTTCACGTGACATTCCTTAAAAATGGGATGTTGTAAGTCAGTTTAAAAAAAAAATTTACACCAAATTTGAATGGAATACTTGGCTTTTGTCTCATCACAATCGCAATCCCAACGTTTGTATTGGCATGAGTCTATCCTAAAAATGGGATGTTGTAAGTCGATTCATGAATTAAGAATCCTCAAAATAAGTTATGTCTCTACTAGAAATTAAGTGTTAATGACAGAAATTAAGCCTATCGAATGTTGCTTGATAATCGAGTTTTTACTCGACTTTCTCAACACAATCATAGTTCCAACGCAAACAGATTATCCAAAGGATGGAAATCTTATTATCGAGATTATCATGTTTGAGAAGACATATTTAAATTTAGAAATGGATTATTTTTCATGTGACATCCCTTAAAAATGAGATGTTGTAAGTCAGTTTAAAAAAATTTTAACACCAAATTTGAATGGAATACTCGGCTTTTGTCTCTGTTTGTGTTGGCATGAGTCTATCCTATGATTCATGAATTAAGAATCCTTAAAATAAGTTCTGTTTTTGACAGAAATTAAGCGTTAATGACAGAAATTAAGCCTATCAAATGTTGCTTGATAATCGAGTTTTTACTCGACTTTCTCAACACAATCGTAGTCCCAACGCAAACAGATTATCCAAAGGATGGGAATCTTATTATCAAGATTATCATGTTTGAGAAGACATAATTAAATTTGTGACATTCCTTAAAAATGGGATGTTGTAAGTTAGTTTAAAAAAAAAAATTACACCAGATTTGAATGGAATACAGCTTTTGTCTCTGTTTGTGTTGGCATGAGTCTACCCTATGATTCATGAATTAAGAATCCTCAAAATAAGTTATGTCTTTGACAGAAATTAAGTGTTAATGACAGAAATTAAGCCTATCAAATGTTGGTTGATAATCGAGTTTTTACTTGACTTTCTCATCACAATCGCAATCCCAACGCAAATAGATTATCCAAAGGACGGGAATCTAATTATTGAGATTATCATATTTGAGGAGACATATTTAAATTTAGAATTAGATTATTTTTCATGTGACATTCCTTAAAAATGGGACGTTGTAAGTCAGTTTAAAAAAATTTACACCAAATTTGAATGGAATACTCGGCTTTTGTCTCTGTTTGTGTTGGCATGAGTGTATTCTACGATTCATGAATTAAGAATCCTCAAAATAAGTTATGTCTCTACTAGAAATTAAGTGTTAATGACAGAAATTAAGCCTATCGAATGTTGCTTGATAATCGAGTTTTTACTTGACTTTCTCATCACAGTCGCAGTCCCAGAGGGAGGGAGGGAGGTCGTGACTTTCGCACGCCAAAGAGAGAGACTGTGGCTGATGGAGGTGCGATAGTGAGAGAATCGATGTCGGTTGCGACCTTCACATGCCAAAGAGAGAGATTGACTATGGTAGATGGAGGGGCGATAGTGAGAGAATCGATGTTGGTCGCGACCTTTGCACACAAGAGAGAGAGAGAGATAATGGTGGATGGAGGCACGACAACAATAGCTTGTGGTTACGATGGTTGGGTGGCGAGGATCAGACGACGGATTAGTCGCGTGGCCTAAGCTAGGTAGGGAACAAGAACATAGAAGAAAAGGAAGAAAAAGAAGAAGAGAATGTGTCTCAGTGTTTAAATGGAAGTGAAATTTCCTCTCCTTAAGTTTTAATAATTCAAGGACCCCTATCCTAAAATTTTTGGTCATCCAAACTATTGAAAAAAGATAACCATTTCATGGAACGAGATCTTCATGCTTAAGTCAAACACGAGAACCATAAAAAGCTTTAACGAGCCTAATTTGTTCACTTTTCCAAGTAGATAAAGCTCGTTGTTCATCGATAGTTTTGCCGTGCATTGTCTTAAAGTCGCCATTTTTATGAGATTCGTCCCTCAATCGACATGGCCTCGAATTTCAAAACTAATTTAATAAAAGTAGGTTACATACTACTAAATCTAGGGAGACTCACATGGTATCCACATGGGTTTCCATTTATAAATGGCTCCTATTTATTTTAGTGTATATAATGGATTAATTCAATGATTGCTCCCAAATTCCCAATTGGAGATGGGAGAGGCAGGTGATGCATGCTCGAGGGCCAGAGGGAATGGGCGTTTGATTTATGCTCTCCGTGCACTGATAAGGTCGACAATCAAGCTTGGTTTGTGGTATTCCTTTGAATTGTTATCGAGATTGAGGCCCAGGGTACTCATTTGGTCAGCTGGGCCCTAAATTCTTGATTCCTTCGTGTTGGGCCAATTCAATAATAAAGTTTTCAATTTTTCTAATGTGGTCAACCTTTAACTTGAAAAAAAAAAAAAACTTTATGCAATCCGTCACAATTTAACTACAATATCTACGAGTGATGATTAGAATTGACAAGGAGACACCATAAAAATAAAATAAAATTAGGGCTAGGCTTTTTCGAAATTAAGGTGCTGTAAATCATGAATTTTTTTTTGTCAAATAGTTGAGGATTGTTGAAAGAGGGGCATTGGGAAGGAAAATCTTGATCTCGTAGTAAAGCCACTATTCTAACTACTACATTTCATATTGATATAAAATGCCAAAACTCTGGAAGTAGATTAGATCTTATCTTGGACAGGATATTTTGTTGGGATCATTTAGGTGTGCCCAAGCCCAAAAAGGCCTAGAGCACAAGTGAGTGGGTCTAGGCAGGCAATTTCTTTCTTGGGCTCAAGCCATCCCATAGAAGCCCGCTTCGGCCCACCGAAGCCCATTCCTTTTTCAAGGACAATTTATTATTTGTCCAACCATGGTCAGCTTGGGCAAAGACTTTTAAACTCCGTAGGCAACAGGCCCGCTCATTGATGAAGTCCCAAGCAATCCAGCGATCTTGAAAAATGAAAGATCCAAAATGAAATTTACGTGAAAAGAGAAGTATTTTCGGTACTTTAATTAGAATTAATAAATGAGAAAAAAGGATATCAGAAAATTTTCTATCAAAAGAAAGATTTATTCATTTAATGAAAAATAAATGATTTGAAAAATATTTTTCTAAAAATAGTCAATTGTATCTCTTGAAATAATAAGTTAGCGGATTTTTTTTTATTGTTGATAATAATTTATATCTAAATATTTTTATAGATAATGAAAAAAAAAATTCTTTATTTATTTCGGTAAATGATACAAACAATCATTTTAAAAAAAATTAATTAATTATTTTTTGTGAAACAAAAAGTGCTAATGATACGCTTGGGATGAATAGGCATATGCTATCCTTGATCTTACAATATCGATAATCTAAGTAAGTCACCGTACAAATTACACTTTGATCCCCCCCTAAGTTTTGGGAGTTTAATTTGGCTCAGTTGCCAATTCCAATCTATAGGCCATTAATTCTCCGTAGCTATTTGAGCTATTTAGCCAAATTCTGTCCAAAACTTGATGAAAAAAGGCTGAAGTTCTAGGTCCACTTTTTGTTGGCGGTAACTAATACTAATGCACGTGATATTTCTTTGGCGATGATTTAAGTACTTCCATCATATTTTCATTCAGAATTTATTGCATGTTTATTTCGGGGAAAATTTCATGATAATGAAAAATGCTTTTTCAAGAAAATATTTTCTCTTATCTGGGTTAAGGAATTCATTTTGATAATTTTAAGCATGCATATTTTCTTAATTGTAAATGATTTTCCATTGATTGATTATTTTTAGCAAATCAAATGCGTAAAAATCTATATTATTAATTCATGGAAAATTTTTCATTCAAACAAACATACCCTTAGCATAAATGCTCAATCTACACTGACTAACAGAATGACTTATGTACGAATTCATAAAAACCCAAATTCACATTCTTATTAAGAGTAATTCCTTTGCATACGCAACGTTAACATTTTTATCTTCAATTGCGGCCAATGAACCCTATGAGGATCTATAGGAACATTTGTAGCATTACACTTAGGGAAAAAAGCCGGACATATAGGAACGAAAAATTTACAATCCATGTGAACAAGAGCTTTTTCTTTAGGTTTGGGAAGATGCAAATGCTCAATCATCGTCCAATAATATTACAACCATATAAGGACCAATATCATGGACAAAAAACATTATGTGTGGACTAAAATCGATCAATGCCAAAAGTACAAGGATCAAAAGCGTGATTTTTCCTTTTAAGAGTGCATTTATTTAGTGAAAAACGAATGATTTAAAAAATAATTTTTAAAAATGATTCATTATATTGTTTACTAAATTGAATAAATGAAAGGTATATTTATCGTTCACAAAAATATATTAACATAAATTATTGTTGATAATGAAAATAAATTTTATTGATTAATTATTTTATTTAAGTGATACCAGTAATTATTTTTAAGAAAATAATTTTTAAGTCATTCATTATTCCCAAAATGAATGGAGCATAAAAGGGTCTAACAAATTATAACGTAACCAGGCGTAAAGTGTCGATGTTGACATGGTGGAAGGAGAGGACCGGTGAACAACAAATTTAATGGGGGGGGTAAAGTTGGACACATCAAATAGTACGGGGACTGAAAATATAATATTTTCTCTTCGCGAGGATGGGGAGGCAATTCTCAACAAAATCAGGGACTGCCCCCGAAAACCAGCTTCGTCCTTCCGTTCTGTGGCTATATAAAGACGAGGAAGGCGAAGCCCAGAACGAAACCCTAATACGGCGACTCGGCAGTCGGGAGCCTGACAGGCGAGAGGGAAGAGGTGTGCTTTCATTAGCTTCGTTCGTTCGTTCCGTCTTCGTGTGCGTTTGATTTGATTTGGGGAAGAGGAGGTGCGATGAGGATGAGATTTTACATATGATCTCGTTAATCTGATGGTTCTTCTGTGAGGACAATCTCTCTATCCATTCATTCATTTCGCTGAGCACCTTCATCTTCTTCCAATTGTTTTCAAAGGGTATTTGCTCTTTCTTTTTCCCTTTTCTTTTTCGGATTTGGTTATTGGTTCACGCACATTTTCCAGATTCTCTTAATTTGGGGAAAAATTTCGTTTGTCTCCAGTTTTCAAGATGATTCCAAGATTGTACGGCTAGGGTTTTGAATTTACTAATTTCTTGGTTGAAAAAATTGATTTGATTAGTTAGGGGTGATTGGCTTTTGGAACCGAATTAGAAGTACCGGTTTCCTGTTTTTGGAACCAAGAACCGGTGTCACTTGGAACCGGACCGGTACTGGTCTCCGAGTGGGCCAATGTTCTCATGATATGCCTCCATATCAAGATCTTGCATTTATGACCTTGCATTTTTGGGGCATTAGACGTTTTTGGTCTTTTTTCATAAGGACTTGTGGTAACTTTCTAGCACTTGAGGCTGAGGGTGGAAGCTTAGTGCTTCCAAATAGTGAATCTCTGTTTTCGTTCTCTGATTTAAGCAAAATTCCAAGCGCAAAAATTGTGATTTGTCGTGGTATCACTCTTCTTTACTTTGTTGCAGGACTTTGATCCCCGGATTGGTCCATAGCTTAGAGTTTCTGTTCTTACAGATTTTTAAGAAATACAGAAATTAAAAAAAAAAGAAAATTGGGTCTGGCCCAAATGATCTGAATGTGCAGATTCTCACATGGAATTGGACCATAACTTTGGAATTGGGAACCGAATTGGTGCTTCGAGTTTAGCCTAGAATTGGGTGGTTCTTGACCTCACAGATTACTTTAGCTCACCCTTTTAGTATAGGTATAGGTGGCACTTAGCCCGAATATTTGACTCACATAAGGGGAGCCAAGAATTAAGCTTTTAATTAAAAAAAAGATACCTTATTTTGACATTTGTGCATTGGACAATCGTGTGTGGACCGTTTTGTTTTTTTCATTAACGTTTGTAAATATTAAGTTTCTATATAAAGCTCCGAGAAAGCATTCTAATAAAGAGGTTTTCCCTTTATTTCTACATTTGTGATTTTACTCTATTTTCCCCAAGTTTATATAAAAAAAATTTCAACATTTGGTATTGATAGAAAGATCAACTCCTAATTAATAATTCAAATTGTCATTCTTAAGATTGAGTTAACAACCCACTGAACTAATCTCAGTCGTATATATTTTTAGTTTGTTTTCTTTTGATTGTCTTTTATTTTGTTTATGATTCTTTAAAAGGACACTCGTGCTTGTGTGTATATTGTACGATAAGTGAAACTTATCCTTTTGACTTTGTAATTCATCATTGTTATTTGGTATTTGAGCCATTCAAAATAGTCAAGGATACTAAACAGGAAAGTTATTGACCCCAACCCCGCATACTTTCTTTGGAATCGTCAAGACCAGCTTCTTTGTCATGTTATTCTCACATTAATCTCTAAAGTTGTAATCATGCTTGTCTCTGCTGTTAAAAAATGCAGGAAGCAAGGCGCGTCCTGGAAAATCTGTATGTCAATCGTTCCCGTGCTCCTGGTGATGACTTTCAAGGAACAAGTGCAATTGTCCGTCGGTGACTTGAAATCTATTTCTAAATTTGTTCACGGCCTCAATTCGATTATTGATGAGCTCACACTTATTAACAACCTAGGGTCGATTGAGGATCTCACCTTGCATCAACAGTCAATAATCTGAGTTTCACGCGATGACCTCAAACAGCAGCCACAATGGCAAATTCTCGCTTGAATTAACCGGCCTATCATCATGGTGGTGTCTAGAATCAAAGATGTTGGAAAACTTCCCTATGAGATTTTGATGATCACTAAACTTTCCTTATTACTAATAGTTACGATGATGAATGCTAATAGTGAAATAAGTTATCATTATCAATTATCCTTACGATAAGTGCATTAGAAGTCTTAAAACTTGTTAATAAAATGCAATTTAGTCCTAAAACTTGTCATGAAAGTACAATTGAGTCCTAAAACTTAATTTGATCAATTTGACAAATTTTATAATTTAATTATATATTTTTAAAGTTTTATGACTTAATTGCACTTTTGTGACAAGTTTTAGAACTCGAAATTTTAGGATTTGATTACATTTTTATGACAAGTTTTAGAATTTAATTGCATTTTCGTAATAATTTTTAGAATTTCTAATGTACTTATCTCATGATCATTTATATCAGTAAAGACGAGATATCCTTTAAATTAGTAACGAAGAGATATTAGTCTATGACTTTTGGAAAACAAGTACTAATAATGGCAATTTTGAAGGTTCGGTCAAGGTAGAATACTTAAGAGCTGATGATCATTGATCCTATCATCATTGAAGATGGTCAGCTCAATCACTCATAATCTGCACCAGTGATAGTGTGCAATAAATTGGTAGTGATATATCAAGTCTGATAATAGTAAAATACACACTAAAAAAATTGTTGCTAGTTCAAAATCAAGCTATTGAAGCTCTAAATTTTGTAGCAGAAAAACCAAATGAGGTAGTAAACAAGCAATTCTCAGAGACAAGACAGGAGTTAGTAACTATTTTGGGAAATCTGCTCCAATCATTGAAGTGACTATAGAAACAATCCCAATGATTGCCATGGTCTCTTATAGCTGTTTGTGACTGAAGGTCTCTAACAGATCTATTGAAGACCTCAGTGCAAAAGATGAGAATAGACAATCAAGGTACAAAAGGTGAGAGTGGAAAAACATGATCACAAAGTTAAAATCATCGGGCGATGGAACTGAAGAAGAGCCATCCACTACCATGAGTGTGACAAATGATGTACTTGATTCTTTTTTTCCTCCTCATGATTAGAAATAAATCTAATTGTTGAAATCATTATGCGAGAATCAAAGATGAGAATGGAAAAATATATTCAGTGAAGTGCATTTATTGTGGATCTATGTATAAATATCGTGTTGCTAATGGTACTTCCGTAATGAGGAAACATTTAACAATGTGTAAGAAGTTTCCTCACGACATAGAGACAAAAATTCTTTATACCACATCACGTAGAGATGGCTGGCGGGGAGGGGGAGATTCTAGTACTAATATTGTCTTATTGACATGGACGTTTAATCAAGAACGTGCTAAGCAAATACTTACTCAGTCATCATGGTTGATAAATAACCTTTTTCTATGGTTGAGCATGTTGAATTTGGTAAGTTTATCCCTGAGTTATAATCTCTCTTCAAACATTTATCACGTTTTATAGTGATTAGAGATTGCATAAAGTTGTATTTCTATGAAAGAACTTGTTTGAAGACTTACTTTGATAAGATTAATCATAGGATTCCACTCATGACTGATACATGGAGTTCTGTTCAAAATTTAAATTATTTGTGTCTTACTGCACATTTTTTGATGAAAATTGAAAGTTGCATAAAAATAAATCAATTTTGTAGTAATGTATAATTACAGGACTAGGGAGATTGGGAAAATGGTGGAGAAATGCATTTACGAGCGGATAAGAGAAAAACAGGTGTCTATGTAGATTGAATGATATTGCAATTAGTTATTTGAAGGAAAAACTTTTAAGAGAAATGTTATTGAATTGTTTTTTTTCCTGATCAGTAGAAAAGTTATTGATCTTAGATGTTAGTATTTTACATATGAGGTGCATGGCTCATCTCTTAAACTTGATTGTGAATTATGTTATGTGACTCTATTGTATGTATCCAAAATGCGATTAGGTATGCAAGAAGTTCTCTCATATGAGTTAAAATATTTTGATCTTGTATTGAAAGTAAAATGATTACTTATAAGGATTTGATTATTTTTGAATTACTACTAGATGAAACTCCACTTACCTCATGTTAGATACTACTATAAAGTTCAGAAAATCTTTTGAAAAGATAGAAGAAAACAATTTATCTTTTGCAAGTGAGCTTAACCATGATTTTCCTAAAGATGATGATTGGGATAATGCTATTATTCTTTTAGAATTTCTAAAACTGTTTTATGATGTCACCAATATGATATGGGGGAGTTCATATGTGACATCAAATTATAATTTTGATGGAATGGCTCTTTTATATAAATATTTGAAAGATGCGACGAATGCTTTGGATCCTAAGCTTCAAGCTATGGATACAAAAATGAAAGAAAAAATTGACAAATATTTTGAAAGTTTGGATAAAGTGAATATGATGATGTTGATTGCGATTATATTGGATCATAAAGCCAAATTGAAATATTTGAATTTCTTGTATGGACAAATTTATGATGATGAATTGAAAATTAATGAGATTCATTATTAGGTGGAGGATGCATTGGAGCATTTGTATGAATTTTATGAACAATATTCTCATGCTTCAAGTGATTGAAATTTTAGCATCCAAAGTTTGAGTGTTAATAGTAGTGGTTCTAATGCCAATATTGGTGGCAACAAAGGTAACAAAATGAAGAAGTATGGCATTCAAGCGTAGCGGAGAATCTTTATGCACTTGAAACAAAAAGTGTGCAATGACAACAAATCTAAGTTTGACTAATATAAAAGTGAAAATATTCTGATCTTGACATTTTGATGTGGTGGAAAACTAATGGTCCAAAATATAAAATCTTATTTTTGATGGCTCAAAATGTTTTGTTTATTCTTGTAATTACTATTGCTTCAGAGTCAACTTTTAGCACATTTGGTCGTTTGCTTGATGGTTTTTATAGTTCTTTGACTCCCAAATAGTGAAAGTTTTGATTTGCATTCAAGATTAGTTGAGAACTATTCGTGTGCCAATTAATATTGAAAAGTGCATCAAAAATGCAGAAAAAATTGAGTTTGGTAAGCGATGTTTATATGTATATATATTATAATTCCTTTTATGTAACGAGAGAATGTTTTATTTAATCATTTGTTTTAGATATGAATTGTCTTAAGAGGAGGTTATCATTGGTTAATAGAGTTTACCATTTGAAATGAAAAGAATATACGTGGTAATGATTTCTAATAATTATTTTAATTTATTTAATAGTAACTTAAAATTTAAAATTATTATTTAGTGATAAACTATGATTGTTGTTTATTTTAATTTCAGGTATTTAGAATATGGAACACATTTTCATGGATGATTAAGAACTAAAGTTCTATAATTTAGGTTTCATGTTACATGTATTGAAATTTTTATTATTTATTTTATTTTATCTGTTCATGTCTTATGAATTGTTTTTTTTTTTTTGATGACCCGGGAACCCCGCACCCCGCCGACAGGGGGAGTAAACCCCCAGGGGCCACACGTGCTAGCCACCACATACGTGAAACCAGTTAAGTCACTCTATGACGAAGTCTAGGATTCGAACTCTCGACCTTTTGCGAGAGGAAGAAAGCGCAATGAACGGCGCCGCCACCCAAGTGGGTGGTATGTCTTATGAATTGTTGCTATTGACTAATGAGAAATTTTCATTTTTGTCATTATGTTCATTTTTGTTTTATTTAATTGAAAATGAAACAAAAAAAGAAAGAAAAAGAGAGAACTCGTCAAACCTTGAAATCAATCTCGAAACCTATGACGGAGTAAGTTCTAGGTTCAAGGTTTTAATGGGTAAGTTTTAAATTCCATGTTTCAATGGGTAGGTTTCAAGTTCCAAAAAATAAAAATCCTGCACTAGCAAATAGATTTCAAATTCCAAGTGGAACCTATAAGAAACTTGAAATTGTTTGCTCCTAATTAAAAATCCCTTTAGTAAAAAGATTATCACAATTTATTTCAACGGTCGAGATGAATTCACACTAGTTGATGCTTTTTTCTCCAACCATGGTATTACCCATTTCATTACACCACCTTATAATACACAACAAATGGATTCGCCAGACATCACCATCAACACATTGTCGAAACTGGCATCACCATCCTTTCTCACACTTCTGTTCCATTAACATTTTGGTCGTGTGCCTTCCCACTACCACTTACGTAATACACCAACTCCCCATACTAATTTTGGAATTTCGTTCTCCTTTCAAGGTACTCGTTCATTGAACTCCTAATTATCACAAACTTAGGATCTTTGGGTGTTTATGTTTTCCATGGTTGGACTTTCCGTTCGTCATAAACTTGCCCCGAATTCTTGCGTGTTTGTTGAGTACTTCATATAATTCGTACGAATGTTTTGACCCGACTTCAAGCAGAAATTTTTTCTCGAGGATATCGTTTTTGATGAAGCTCAATTCTTTGTTGCCTCTCCTTCGTATCCTTTGTCTAGCAGCACCGAATCACTCGTAACTAATTGGGTACCATTCGACACTCTTACAACCACTCCATCTGGCCATACGCCACTCACTCACAGAGCTGTCACTTCTTCACGAGAGCAAAGAGGAATCGCCTCCACCTCACTAACTCAATTTCCATCTTCATCATCTACCCCCACCTAAAACTGAAGCTCCACCACCACTACCACCTTTGCCAAGTCGCTCTCACCCCCCATGTGAACCCCTTTCTCGAACAATATCTCCAAACCAAAACAAATCCATTACCGCATGTTTTGCGCAAGCCATGAAACATCCCGAGTGTTGACAAATCATGTCGGAGGAGTTCGCTCCTCTTGTTCATCGAAACACATGGCAGCTAGTCCCTTCTGATTCAACGTAGTGGGTTGCAAGTGGAATCTTCATCATATGTCAGATGCACATGGCATTTAGCATAGCCATTAGCATGTTGTTCAAGTGGTCCTCAGTGGCGATGATCAAAGCTTCCGGAACCCCATGACGCGTCGTGATATCGTATTTGATGGACCTTTCCACCCTATTTATGGTCATATCCATTTATGAGGTCTTTTCCTTCCTTTTTGAATTCGTATTTTCTTTAGTCAAATGTAATTCGATTCCCTTCACCTCCGTAATTTTTCTTTAGCGTTCCTAAATTACGACATGAAACTGGTTTCTTAAGTAACCGATTCCATTTTTTAAAGCCCATATGATGGTCCTCTTTCTATCTAAATTAGTCCAAATAAATCCGCGCAAGCCGCCAGACCGCTCTAAAAAATTTAGCTAGGGTATCATAAACTTCCCATAGAAAAACTAAAATGAATATTTTCTATTGTTGATTTTAGCTTTGATAACTATTCAAATTTCTCCCAATTTAGTAATCTATCCAAGCTCATGTTAAATTTTCCTTTCAAAATGAATTTTTCATCTAATCAACGAGAAGGGTCGATTCTAATTCATGGATAGGGAAGTGGGAAAGCAACGAAACTTCGTCATAATGTGACTCGATCACATGATTGTATTTTACAAGACTTTCAACGTATCTCGCGACTATCATCATGAATGCGGCCGAAATTCGACGATGTAACGAGTGATTGCGCGTTGCGCGCGCGCGCGCGTCACATGGACAACCGTCGACGGTGCCATAGAAAACGAAAAGAAGAAAAAAGGCAGGAAGAGGAGGAGAAGAAGAGTCGAGAGAGAAAAGCAAGGCAGTGGTGAACAATTGGAACACGCAAGAGGAAGGAAGGTGGCCCTCATGTGCCGTTACCTAAAACAAGGACCTATCTTCGATCAGGAGAGGACACCATGCGAATAGGACCGGTGGCTGGAACAGAACCTTGATAAATCCGAAGGAGTCCCTATCGAGAGAAGGGGAAAGAGAGAGAGAGGGAGATATGGAGACGTTGGAGGAGGAGGAGGAGTACAACTGGAGGGAGGTGAAGCTGCCCAGCCTGGTCCCGGTGGTGGGGGAGGCGGACCCAACGGAGCTGGAGAGGGAGACGGGGGAGAGGAGGAGGGGCAGGGAGGTGCTGGTCGCCGTGGATCACGGGCCGAACAGCAAGCACGCCTTCGACTGGGCCCTCATCCACTTCTGCCGCCTCGCCGACACCCTCCACCTCGTCCACGCCGTCTCCAGTGAGTCCCCTGCCCTCTGCGCCCATAGAGAAAACGCTAGATTACGAAAGCTGAATCACGAAAGTATTAGATTACACAAATTATTGTATCATTACTGGTATTTAAATATAATTCAATTACATATGGTTCATTCACAGTAGTAAATCAGTTGTCTCCTTTGAGGGTAGCTTCTCTACTCTTTTATGGGAAAAAAAGTTAGGATATGCATGAGGTTTGTACGTCGCCTGCTGCCTTGGCTGCTGAATCTCCCTGATTCTTCAGCAAACTTAAGGAAGAGGTTGCCCTGCTTTGTTAATGGAGTTGGTCTTGGAGTGCCTTCATATATCACCTGTGGGTTTTGGGCAACAGAGAGCTGCTTGATTTAGCTATTTCTCTCGATGTTCATATCGAGATATGGAGAATAAAAGATGATATGAGGTCGAGACTCGTTGCTTGTAAATCTGTTAGGGCATAACATTCTTGGTTGCCATGGTAAACCTTGTGAGAATTGAGATTCGCATTGGCAGATGTAAATTGTTTTCCCGATTGAGCAGCATAATAATGGGTTTGTACGAAGATTTAGTTTTCTGCTGTATTGGTTTGGTTCAGTAAATTTCTGAATCATCATAAAAAGTATTTATGGCTGATGTAACTGCCCATCACAAGGATTTATGTTGGCGGGATCATTAGAAAGAATGCTGTTCGGAAATGTTACATGCTGCACGATTTGTTATGTATTTGGAGGAGGAAAATATGAAATTGGTAACAACTGCTGATGTTTACTTGGGATTGTTCTGGTTCCTAAGGTCATTCTTGATCCGGATAAAATAAACCCAGGCAAAAGCTACTGGCTGAGGAAAAAGTCGAAGCCAATGATCTTCTAGTGGAATTGAACTGAGAACTTGATGGTCATATTCTTCTTTGTCCTGTCCAATCTAAAGGATCGTATTTGGCACCAAGTTAATAGTAGGATTCTAGATCTCTTTTAATTTAAGTCATCAAAAAAGCAAGGTAGATAACAATCTGACAGTTCAGTAAGCAGTTTGTAATTCATATCAATTCATGTAAAGGCTATAATACTTGAAACTTTATTAAACACGTTAGATGATTAGATATCACATGTAAGTTATGTCAATTTGTGGACTTTAGTGTTCTGTATAGTGTTATATCTTGTCTCTGAATTTCAAGGTCTTGTCTTGTTGCGTGACCTGTTGTGTCCATTTATGCAAAACCTGAATGGAGATACTTGGTGTAGGTGTAAACAACGAGATCATTCATGAACAGAGCCAGATACTGATGGAGAAGCTAGCCATCGAGGCTTTTCAGGTTGCCATGGTCAGTGACTTGTCATTCTCCCATCCTCTCTTTTCCTTGCTCCAAAATAAATTCTGGTCACGTGGATCATATTTCAACATCATGAAATCATTCAAGGATTGTTGATTTATTTGAATTTAAGTTTAGCTTTGACTATAGCTTTAAGGTTTCATCATGGAATGTTGGAAATTGGACCAACCTCATTGTCTTGCCTGCCACCTACCTTAGTTTGATTTATCTCCCAAAATGTGTGAAAATCATCAAAAGTTCTTGCACACCGTTGGTCCATGCAGGACTACTGAATCTGCATGTTTTCTGTTGATCTTGCCTATCTTTACAGGGAAAATGATTGCATAGACTTGTTTTTTGGGCTCTGTGGTGAACCATGTGTGGTCTGCTCGGGTCTACGCTTTTTTGACATATGACTGGCTGACATCATGCAGTAGAATTAGTTAGGCAGTAATTTCCTGTGGTCCTGGTAAGCCAAGGATTACAAAATCTTGATCGGTTTGGGCTTTTTGGGTTTGGACTGCTATTTATTGAATCGATCTACACAAAAACTGCCTGAGAAACAGATATCTCCTGTTCAATTCAGCATAGGTATTCTCATCACATTCACCTAATTATTGACCTGGAGACAAGAAAAGATTAAAAATATGAATGTGCTGGTCTCTATAAAGATGAAGAAAAGACCACTGCAGTGGTCTTCTAATTATCGGTTTCAGTTATGAGCTAACAATAGACTTTCTCTGTGGTATCATAGCATAAATTATCAATTCTTTGTTTTTTCTGATGTAACCATTACACTAATAATACATCCTATGATGATGCCGCATTTGGAACCTAAACGATGATCCTTACTTTGTCTTGCCATTGCATTTTGATGTTTGACTAAAATGATCTCGGTGAAGCAACTGCTTTCTCTCTTGTTTAGAACTTCAATGATGGCAATTATTCTACCTATCCTTGAATTTTGTCAGTCAAAATGAAAATCATCTTGGTGATTAGTTGCTTCTTTCTAATTTTTGGGCATGGGGGACTTCAACTGGATGTCGGTCTATTCTTGAAAGGCAGCTGCTAATAAATTATGTCCATATCTGATGGTCTTAATCAAGCAGTAAATGTAATCTGTGCAAAAGGGCACCTAAATTTTTCTTTGTTCAGGTGAGTACTGTTGCTAGGATTGTGGAAGGAGATCCAGGAAAGGTCATTTGCAGAGAGGCAAAAAGATTGAAACCTGCAGCCGTTGTAATGGGGACGAGAGGAAGAAGCCTTATTCAAAGGTCCATCCCGGTCCTCAAAGTTGAATCCCATTTTCTCTTGATATATCCTAAATTTACCTATTTTGCAGTGTACTTCAAGGTAGTGTCAGTGAGTATTGCTTCCATAACTGCAAATGGGCACCTGTTATCATAGTTCCAGGCCAAGGTACTACCTCTTTCTTTTTGGCTAATATGAGCAGATCTTTCTGAGACTTATATGATTTTAGTGAGTTCTTACATATGCATGAAGTTGAACTGGCGAGCTATTATCATCTCTTTGCAGAAGCTGGGGATGAGTCGTTGGTATAGTTGAACTCGAAAAGCTGTTGGTGCATAGATGTTGTCCATCCAGGAAAAATATCGGATTCCTTGTCTTAGAAAAGGGTACTTTGGTGATGTAGATTAGGTCTTTATCGTTTGTGATTGCGTGAATTGTACAAGATACGGAAATCCAGAGCCCTTTGTTCGTTTGCACTCGCTTTGTCGTGATTGAAAAGGCTTTGTTTGAGAGCAGTAGATTGGATGCTTTCATAGAAATTTTGTCTCTTGAACGAGGCTGATTCAGAGATTTCTGATAACCCCAAGACAACAGAGACATAAATGCAAAAGAAAACTCAGTGCTTTCGTTAGAAAGTTCAAATCATTTTAGCGTTGGTTCTGAAGATCATGTGAGCTCTTTTCCCTGAATGTGGTCCTTCAAAAGAAACAAACGACTCTCAAATTGGCTTGACATGTTTGTTCCAAAATTCTTGTCTGTGTCTGAGCTGAGAAAGAATGTTTGTTCTCCTATTTACTTTCTAGGATTCCCCAAGACAGAAGAAAAGACACAGAAAACCTGAGAGGCCCAAAAGAGAAAAAGAAAATTGCTCCCAACATAATCTTGAATGGGTGCTCTAAATCTACGCATATCATCTTGGAGAATCTGATTTCCTTGGATTTTGCTTTTATTCCTTGGAGGTGCACTATGTCAAATTGTAGAGAGAGAGAGAGAGAGAGAGAGAGAGAGAGAGAGAGAGAGAGTCTGAGAATGTTGTGGGGAATGGGATTAATCAGAGCTGAATTGGTTCGTCGAAAGAGGGGAGGCAAAGCTAAACCTCTCACCATCCATTTGAGAGCAAAACAGTATCAAAGATATCTTTCCCAGTGGATAAGGACATCTTCTGTATGTATGGCTTGGAAATGGAGGAAAAAATAAGGCTCTTTTTATCTCAAAGAACAGAAAAGTGCACTAAGATGGAGGCAATCTAACTGGTCCCAACATTTCTGTTTTTCTAGATATGTGCAATGTATGAACTCCTCATCGTGCCCGCAAATCGCTGTCGATACATACTAAAAGGTCCTAGAATATTCATTGGATTAGGGCATACTTGTTATCTGTTAATCTATTAAATTACTACTTTCATTTTGACGTACCAAAATTTTCAATAATGTATGAGCAACCCACCGCCTTCTTGCTCTGGTGGAATTGGCATAGCCTGATATCACCGTGCGCATTTATGTCTAATATGTCGCAATATTCTATCCTAAAATAGGCTTAAGCAATTTCTAGGTTGATAATCAGATTTTGGACCTTTGAGAGTTGGACCATTTTTCTTCCTCACATTAAAACCAAGAACAACTTTGGTAGGTCTTTGTCATATAGAGAAGGGCAACAGCCACCAAAAAGCTTAAATTATGCTTATCGTGACATATTAACTCTAAATTATTTTCCCGCAACACCAAATATCTAAAATTTATATTTGTGTAACACATTTATCCTTTATCAAAATTCTGTCAATGAAAATTGTTAAAAATCTACCTAAATGGATGCCATAAAGTAAATAGTATTGATTTGACACCCATATGCCTTAAGTATAATAAAAATGACGTGGTTTTGGGTTTGGCCAAAAAGTGGTCTAACAAAATTTTGATGGGGTAAATATGTTACATAGGTACAAGTTTTTCAAATTTTTAATATTACAAGGAAAGGTTTAGGGAAAATGTTTTGTAGTAGATATACTTTGGAATTTTTGAAGTTATAAAAAAATTCATGGTAAATGTATCGTAATGAACATATTTTAAATCTTTTTTTAGCTTTTGCCCTATAAAGAATTAGGATGTTGGCCAGAACAAGTACCGTTTATGCTCTCTCAAATATCATATGAGAATTTCCTGTGTATCGTAGTATAATTGTATTTTAGGTGAGGACACACATAAATGAATTTTAGTTTATGTCATAAAATATGATTAGCTAGACAGCTGAGAATCAAGGACATTCAACACATCACTAGTGTGATGTGTTTCTCCTGACAAGTAGTGGCATCTTCTCCTCTTTCATATATTGCTTTCCCTTTGTTGGGTAACCATCGGAGTCCCCATCAGTCAGTTCAATTTGTTCCATGAGGGAAGCAGAGAAGGTCCACCGGCTTAACTCATGTCCTCTTCCCTTAAACCAGAAGGGTTGCAATTGCCTGTCAATTTTGTCCCAGCAGCACACACAGCAAACTTGCTTCCTGCAGGCATCCCATTGCCTGAACAATCCCATAGATTTATGCACAAATTATTGAAACGGTGTTGGTCAAGTCAAAATTCCAGCATCTTCTCATGCACTATTTATATTCCTCGCAATATTTTTTCCTCGTAGGCTTTGGATATCCAAATTTTTTTTTTTGACTCTGACTTATCCTACAAACGCACACAACATTGCTTTGTTCATATACATCGATAATGCTTCTCTCATAGAGTATGAACCCTTTTGACGTATTCAAATCAAATGCTTAATCGCACACTCTATAATCGCCATAATTTTCCCCTCATTATTATTTTTATTATAATTATTTTCAGTTTCTTCGTTGTGGCTGTGGGTACTTGTATCAATAATGCTAGGCCTGACTGTTGCAGACACTGTATAATGGCCCCAGGTCTTATATGATAGACACATAAAAGAGATGTCTAGCCATTGCAGGGTTCAGAAAAAGCTGTAACAGCATAAGATTGGGACAAGACAGGGCAATCCCTCATTTCCTTTTTCAATTTCATTGGCGCCCCCACCAAGCCCTTTTTCCCCCCCCATTTTTTTTCATGATTTTCTTTTTCTCTCTGAACAGGGCAATCCCTCATTTCCCTTCCCAATTTCATCCAAATTGGAGCCCCCCACCAAGCCTTTTTTTTTTTTCCCCCACTTTTTTTTCGTGATTTTCTTTTTCTCTTTGAACTTTGCCTCCAAAAAGCACCAGTTCCTTTCTTGGTCCCTCTGTTCCATCACCATCCAACTTTTTCAAGAATCTTTAATGAAAGTTACTCTCTTTTAACGTGCCTTACGGAGAGCAAAGAGCATATGTCAAGGTCACAGCAAGAACAGCAGGGAGATGGAGCTTAAATGGGTATCTATGATTCTTATTTATACTTTGAGCAAATATAGTATGATTACAGATAAACTATATATGCTATATACTTGAGAAATAGAGAAAAGAATTTTGGGTCAGAGCATCTTTGGAATAAGAATTTCTTTTTTGTTTTATGAATGGTGTCATCAGGCTCATCCCAACTCCATCTTTTAGATTATGGGCTCAAGTGAACCTGCAAAAAAGTTCGACATTAGCCAATTAGATACCACCAACTCATTAAGTAGCTTAATAATGGCACACAACTTCACTTTAGATCTATAGAGAGAGGATCTGCTAATGCACATTCTCTTCTTTTCAAATCAAGAATCATTCAAATCTAACCAAAGCAGGGTAATTAAGATATGTGGGTCTCGCTGTCATCCTTATCATTGGTAGTTAGACGTGCTTTTCTTTCGCTGTCTAAATGACTCGATAAAGGCCCTCAACCAGACAAAGATAGATTAGGACATTTCACCACTACTTACCTGTAAATTGCACAGGGGCAAAATTAGCACTTCTTCCTTGCTATGATTCCATACTAAATGTGCTATACACCAAAGCTCCAATCAGAGGAGGGCTGAAGTGGCTGCACAGTAATGAACAAGAAAATAAAAGTAAAAAGGCATGTAGAGAAATTTCACAAAGAGAAGGAGCAACTGGGAAAAAGGGTTAGCTGGAATTACATTGAAGGAAGACGGGTCGAAAAACGTCTCGGCCATCGGCATGGGAGGGCTAATCGTTCTTTGAACATTGGCGTTGGGAATAACCTCGGACTGTGGACATGAAACCACTTGATGTGCTGGATCGAACTGGAGATAGGCAGCAGCATTAATCATCTCTGCTGGTATATCAATTGCGGGGAAGCTGGCTGTGCAGTTGGGAAGCATCTGTTGCCATCAATGTTAAACAACAGGGAAACATCAGAAAACCGGCAATTTTTAACATTTCTTGATCTATCTGTTTTAGCATCAAGATAATGCTCTCTTTCGTCCAATGACCAAATTTGAAAGCATATATATCTGATTAGATGTTCTTTCAGTGGCTCAAAAAATTACCTCTTGTGCAAATAAGTTGTCCATGTTGAAGTCAATTCTTGGATTCACAGCAGCTAATCTCATGGACAAAAACTGTGAAATGTCACAGCAGAAACAAACCCAGTTGAGCACACTCTCGAGAGATCAAATCTTTGTTGAGGTAGCAAACAGAGAACAATCTCAGCTCGATACATAAAAAACGCAAGCTTTCATCTTTTACCTCGACTTGTCGTTGAAGAGATTGGACATAGGTGATGATTTCCTCGAGCATTCCCGCCTTCCCAGTTATCTTATTGCACCCTGGTACTAATTCCTGAAGGTACTTCATCCTCTCACTGATCTTTTCCCTCCTCGCCTAATTTGAACAGACATGGACAGAGCAAGCAATGAATAACATGTAATTGCACAAGGAATTGATGAATCAGAAACCTTCCATGCTCACACCATTCTACCGATCATCTGAACACAAGAATGGAATTAGATCGAGGCTATCACGACTCACTCTCTCAGCCAAGCTGTGGCTATCCGTGGCTTGACCTCGGCGAGCTCGGACATGGATATAATCGGGCTTTTGGACCTCCGAAGCTCTTGTATTTTCCTTTGAAGTGCTAGCAGAAGTTTCTCTGTTGTTGGTGGTGTTGTTGCTGCTCTTGTCATTAGTTTGTTCTGTTATCTTTGACTCCCCCTCTTCTCCGGATCCTTTGGATTTCTTGCCTTTGAGATCATCCTCGACCTACAGACAGGCGATATAATTATATTCCTCGGAATTAATTCACTATGAAGTACCTACATTTTTTTTATAATTTACATAAAATAAAGTAATAATTGCATTAAAAAAGAAGAGGACCGAAAAGGCAAGAAAATTCTTCAGCTGAAGAAGACCAACCTTTGTGTTCTTTCCTTTGTCATATTTCCTCTTCTTGGAGCTATCCTTCCTAGCTTGGGAGCCAACCTTCTCCGACGAGGCAAGCTCTCCACAGCCGGCATCCGCCGCCGCCTGCGTCGGCGGAGGGCAGCTGGAAGTCCGAGAAATAGAGCCGTTCATCTCCGGACCGGTTCCGACCCTATATCCGCAAGCCCCGAAACCCAGGCCCGGAATTTCATACCTGCCGACCTCGGGGGACCCGTCTTGAGAACCCGGGTCGGCCTTCAGATGGCGGTTCAGGGTCACGACATCACCGGGCACCGAGTCGCCGCCGCATCCCATCATCATCACGAACCCATCGCCGTACCCGGCGGCGAACTCGCCGGCGCCAAAATAACCCTTCTGCACCAGCTGCTGCTGCTGCTCGTGGAGCCACTGGAAGCGACCGCGCTGCCTCTCCAGCACCGTCATGTCGGAGCATTCCCCGGCGACCGCCAGGTTCGCCGGCGGCGGGTTCAGGTGGCGGAGCATCTCCGGCAGAAGAGCTAGATTCATCCTGCAGCCGATACCCAACAAAGAACGAAAGAAAGAAAGAAACACTCTCTGGTGTCCTGCAGGTGAGGACAGCAACCAGTGGACAGACGTGGTCGCTGCTTCGGAAGTGTAGCGCTCTGCTGTCACTTTCTGGCGCAACCCACCCTAGCAACTAGCAGAGCATTGGACGCTAGAGAGAGAGAGAGAGAGAGAGAGAGAGAGAGAAAGAAAGAGCGAGAAAGAAGGGTATGGAGGAATAACGAGATGGAGGGTCTGGCGGTATATATAAAGGCCAGCGTATGGATGAGGAGGGCTGGGCCGGAGAAAGTGACGCGCTAACGCCGGAATCAGAGAATAGTAACACAACCGAGAAAGAGGAGGAGCAGGAGGAGCAGGAGTGGGCATTGCCATGCATCGTGTTCGACGTTATATACACTTTACATTCGTCGTATGGATGGTGGCTCTGGATGGATGCATGGATGGATGGATGGATGGATGGATGGATTGATGGGGAATGGATTGTGGTGGGGTTTGTGGGGGAGAGGAGGAGATGATCCAATGAGCAAGCAGATGGAGAGGCGTGGGCGGTGGGCCTCCTCCCACTGACATGACCGCCCCCCATGTGGTCGTGTCCGGGCCACGGCACAACGGGGGAGGTGCGTGCACGGAACATCGGACGGACGGGGGGACGGGGTAGGAAGAAGCGGGACCGACCGACTCGTTTCATTCGCGTCGGGCCCCGGGGGCCTGAGTCGGCAGGCCTTGGGACACCACATGGAGGAGAACGCCGTTGATGAGAACAGCGATGCGGGGAAGCGGGACTTGACCCATTTCATCCCGTCAAACACCACCCCCACCCCCCGTCCACGTAACCGTGGGACACCACGGGAAGGGGATGCCGTTTTTTCGGAGGGTGCGAGAGTAGTTGATTGTTTCGTGAGCTTTCAAATAATTGAGTCTCCACTTTTGTGCCTCCTACTTTTGTGCCTCCTGGTTATGGAAAAAAAATTGGGCGATAATGATGCAACGAGTCTATCGCATGTGCTAGTCTGATCTTTTTGACCAGGAAGTTGTTTTTTTTCCCTCTTGTGATTTTGTTCTAAAATTTGTTTCGATCTAGAACTTTCGTGTGTTCCCTTTGCTCATTAGTTTCGAGTTTCAGGGCTAAAGTGCCGGATGGAAACGAATTTCAGGAATGCCATAATTATCGTCCTTAAAAAATAACAAGATGTCGTTGCACCAATTAATTATGTGAAGTTTCAGTTGGTCAAGTTGAGATAAATTCAATTTGGGAGACCCAAGTTTAAGTAGTTCCTTTCCAAGAGACTGTCATCCCAACAATAATAAATGGGTGAAGAATCAAGATGAAGTCGATCTCAAGTCATAGAAAGAGAACTCTAGAGGAGGCCAATTGAAGCTCAAACCCTAGTTACACATTGAATCTCTCGTGCTTGAAAAGTTACATCGATCAAACCCTAGTCAGGCATTAAATCTCTTGTGTTTGAAAAGTTACATCAATTGAAAAAAATCCAAACCATCCGTCGTCACTCAAGAGGTGAAGATTTCGCCGGAGCAACAATTTTCCGACGATCAGCGATCTTCCTCGAGACTCGTGAACGGGAGGATGGCCGCACATGCCCGTGGGCAAAGTAGCGTTTAATGCCATAGCAGAAAAAAACAAATACTTATTTATATATAATAATTAATAAATAAATTAAAAACGAAAAGCAACTTCGGAATGGGCTGATTGGGCCCGGGAAGCTCTGTCCCCTGCTCTGTCAAAAGGGCCTCGGACCGCACATGGGGTCCGTCGCACGTGGCAGCTCGCCCGGCTGCCATGTCAGATGGTGAGGTGCGATGACGTGTGCGGACGGCTTCTGGTCTTGGATTATTAAGTGTGCCTCGGAAGATGGTGCCGGCAGAACAGCTTTAGGTACGGGGAGGAAAACACCTCTCCTGAGAAAAAAATAAAAAATATATATAATATTAAAATGGGTATACTAAATGAGTATACTAAAAATATTAAAACTTGTTACGATATGATCTAAAACTTTCAATATGTACAATCAAAGCTTCAAATTTTGGTGCAATTGAATCCTTTCATTAATTCCGTTCAATTTGGCAAAGGAAAAATGCCTACAAATTTGATAATTCGATGACATCAACTTGACAAGTCGTAGAATTTGATTATACCAACTTGACAATTTTTTAGATTTAATTATACCATTTGAAAATATTACGACTTTTGTGCAAAAAATTATTCCCATTGTTTTGAAGTGGAGGAGTGCGACACTAATTTTAATTAAAAACTTGAGGCCTATTGAGAGTCAAGGGTTCACAGTGAAGCGAAGTTAAGGTCGATTTCACAAATCTATCCTCTTCTAGGGATGTTTCCACTTATGAACGCTGTTGGCAATAATTTCTCCAATGATGACGCTCAATTTGACCATATTCCCTATTTTGATATGTTGATATCTATAGGCCTCGTACCTTTTATTTTAAATTGTATATTTGTCTTTTTTAATAAGATGAAAATATCCCATGTTTTACGTTTAGAATTCATATGAAACAGTTTTAACAATTTATTAGGTCCAATTAAAAACTAATTTTAAAAGATGAAATCTAGTGAACATTCGAGTTTGAAAACGTGATTAATGATGTGGAAATATGCCTGCGCTCTGATTTCCGCGAGTACGTACTTGCGCAGTTGGCTAGGGGTGATGTACTATTTAATGATGCTGTGTTTAGTTTCGATGTGGACGAGAGCTATGCTATTGGTTGGCCTACTTAAATAGGGGCATTTTCGTCATTTTCGGCATATAGTAAAGTGTTTTTTTTTTTTTTTTTTTTTTTTGGGTCGAAGCATATAGTAAAGGTTTAAAAGCTGAAAATAATTATAGAGAATATAGCTATAGCCATTGAAAATATTTCGAAAAATCATGACATGCAGCTAATAATATCCTAGAGAAAAATATGAAAAATTTCAGAATTAATTTAGCATAATATTAACTTATAAAAAACATATTTTTGTAAATTTTTAGAATTTGATTTTGGCATTATAACATGGAAATTATTCATGAATGGCCTAACTTAAAGCCAACAAAGTAACGGCATTTTAATGTAATCTTCCACTAATTATACTATTATGATGCCACTAATTTTACTTAGGGGTTGTAGAACCCTCACTTGACGGCCCACTAGTTGTCTTCAATCGATACGTGCTTGAGATGGTTGGAATTTTCATACTTCAATTTCTATGGAATCTCATCACAAAATAAGAAAGATCAAGTTAGTCACTTGATTTTGAGACCCTAATATGCCAGCTTAAATTGCACCGACCTAGCATTATGCCATGCAACGTGGCAGTTGCAGGTTGGCCGGTGCCAAATGGTGGTGTTCCACCTCTTTCTCCTTTGCAAGATTTTGTTAAATGACACGTGTACCGTTTTACCCAAATTTTGGGCATGAATCACTTTTCCAATTGATGTTTCATTGACTTGACTTTTGTGAGCACAAAAAGCTAGTGACCCTAACTTTTTTAACACGCTATTCGATTTTTGAAAAAAGTACGAGGGTGGTGGATTTATTGGATTGATTGAACAAATGATTGGAATAAAACGTTATGATATCATCTTTTTTAAAAATTTGATTGCTGTTATTTTTGCTTAAGGTGAAATAAGTTAGCGTAACAAGTTATAAAATTCAGAAAACCTTACAATGGGATGGTCAAACGTAAGAAAATTGGATATCGTGAGAAAGCTCATGATGAGAACGATTTAATTGTACCCTTCAATCGAACTTTCGACAAAGCAATATTTTGAATCAACTTTTGTTAAATTTTAGGTAAAAAATTAGGTGTCCTCTATATGGCCTGACTATTGAAAGGGACAATGAGTGATGTGTAGGGATGATAAGCATTGTGGAGTACATTGTTGGAATGTCTCTCTTAGAGATATACTTAATATGGTCCGGTTGCCCCAAGTTCAGGATTAATAACTCTTTATCAAGAAGGATTGAGCATTGTGATAATTGATCTTCAAACTCCTCCTTCAAGAAGTCATTGATAAGATTTGTATAATTCTATGCTATTTTTGATGGAAGAAGCAATTCCAATTTTACTTGTAAAAAAAGTGATTGGGGGTCCTTAGTATGCCTATCATAAAATTTTAAAATTTTGTTTTTTGAAGTTCCTAAAGTCTAGATTAGAAATCACCAAACCCCATCTCAACTATATTAGATTAAGTAATAAGTTTGTTTGCATATGTTTCAATCAAAGGCATCTATTTGAGGTGATTTATAGATGCATATTTCTAAGTCTTACTTTTCAACTATGGTTGGAAGTCAGAATCCTTTAGAAAAATAACCAAATTAGTCTTGAATCTATTATATGGATGTTGATTTAATTCTCAATTTTATCAATCTAGTTCTAAACATTTGATAGTTATTCCAATCAATTTTTGTTGAAAAATAACTGACATGGCAGTTTGGTCAATGATAGTCATCCTACATGGCACTTTGTCATGTTGGTAATTTTTGTTGCATCGATTAGCAACCGAATAATAGATTTATGATTGATTAGGTGATTTCTACGTATCAATATTGTTGTTTCTATATAATATGATTTTGTTTTACCTACATAGGTGTATGGCTTCCTAAATATCTCCGTGGATAGCTTACAGAAATGGAGATTTGGGTTCTTAACACCTTCCGGCGATTCTTTTCTATTATTGGGGGAAATAATTGAAGGTTAGAGTGAAGCCAAACCCTTAATGTGATATAAGTTGGGTGATGGGATGTTCGTGGTCCTATCGTTTCGATTGGTGGAAACCTTTGGGTCCCTCATTTGATGATTCTTCTCGAAGAACTTGTGTGTAAAAACTTGGGTAGCCGAGTTCATTGACCATGAATAAACCTAATTAAATAATTAAATATTCCTTCGTCCAACAATCTAAACATTTAAAATAATTGACAGTAATCTAATAAAATCTCACATAGTATCAGAACATGAAGACCATATATGTATTTCCTCCTCAATGAAATATTTCCTCACTTAATACTAGATAAAAATGCCATATTAAGTGTAAGAGTAAGAGGAAATAATACAATATTTAAATATTAAATCATACTTTCATCTATTAATAAAAATTTTAAAATAATTAGTGGTGATATTATAAAATCTCACAGTGCCCCAATAGCCAAAGTCCCGGCTCAAATCAAAAGATTGAATTTGGTGAGCAAAATTCTCACCTTTTTGATAAAATGAATGATGGGTATGTGCTCTCTGACCAAAATAAAAAAATAAAAATGATGGGTATGTGCTCAGAAAAGACAAAGCTCATGCCAAGATAGTGGCCGAAAGGGTTAACGTCAAATCGTGATTCACAGAACTTCACAAAGAGAACCATTTCAGGAGATATTATTTGCAAGAGCCCTTCACCGCCACGAAAATTGGACAGAAAAAACCATCGACCCTTTTTCTTATTTTTCGCCTATGAAACATATTGAATCGAGAGAGGAAAATCATTATCCCCAAAGATTTTCCCGGCATCTTGACCCGACAAATAAACAGGAAATCTTTGCATGAATGGACACATGGTCTTGTTTGTGCACTGAATGTCGTAATAGAATTAGCTTTCTTGGGCCTCCCCACTCCCTTTCTTTTTAAAAGATGGCATTTTCAAGTGGGCCACTTGACAAACGCACTTTCCCTTGGTGTTAGTATTTTGCTTCTAGGGGCTTATATAAAAGAGGTAAACATGTATATTCAGATGCGTACGTATACGTAATATAAGGAAATCCCGTGTATTATTTTCCACGTGCCGGAATGATATAAGAAAGATGCGGATGTATAAACTCTGAAACTCCATGTAAAGTACGGGATCACGTTGCTAATATGTCTGAAGATATCTCTCACATAATCATTTCATCTAATTTAAAAGTTTAAATTTGTAGGTGGAGAGAGATTTTACAAAAACGTGGAATACGTTGATACTTCCTCCGCATACTTAAAATTAATTTGGAGTGAAATCCCACGTTAATACCATGTTAGATTATGTGATAGGTAAAATGAGATTATATGAATATAAAATCGATTGAATTCTTGAAGATAAGGGACGTGGTTTATTTTAAAACATACAATTGAGATATGTCCGAGAAATTTGGTAAAAAGATAAGCTGTACTTCACTTTTCTTTTTCCCAAATAAAAGAAAACGAACTCAAAAGAAAAGGTAATTGCTAGTTCAAGTTTCACCTAACGAGGGCCCTCCCCTCCTCCCACCCCTCTCTCTCTCTCTCTCTCTCTCTCTCTCTCTCGTTGGGTGAACTAAACACATGATCATGTACCACAAGATGAGGCAAGTGGGATCCTCTTGTCATCTTCTTCCATCACTTTCTATTGAGGTCTCCATCAACATATCATATTGCCTTGTTGCCCTACTGCGTCTTCGGTACACATTCTCAATGCGTCGCCAGGTACACGCGAAAAACCTAACAAAGTAATATGTTGGGCCACAAGTTTCCGGAATTCCTTTGGAATTGACTTAAAAACTCAAGAAAGAAATACCTATATCTGGCCTAGATGTGCGATTCAGATCTGGTTTTCACTATACATACAAGAAATTGCCGGTCATTGATTAAAGAGAAGATTGTCGATCCGGTTAAGGTGGTCTGGAGCAATTGATGGACAATTTGTCCCATGCACTTGGTCATGGCAATGTGTTATGTAAAGATCATTGGCCGTGCCATATCATGAACAGATAGCACCAATGGATAAGCACTGAGTCAGTTGCCCAAATAGTAGGCGAACGCTTTGAATAGTTATGGGTGACACGTATAAATATGAAGTCTGAACCAAGGCAGCGCACAAACTCTTAAAGAACAATATTTCAAGTTTCTATCAATGTAATTTGTTTTCAGTATTTCAAGCGATTTATTTCAAGTTTATTTACTTTTGTCAATCGAATACTTGCTGTTATTCCTTTAGTACAATTTTTGTTGTCATCAATAAGTTCATTTATCAGTATTTCGAACCTAATCATCAAGTTACTGTCCCTTTCTTGATGCACAATGATCTGTCCATTCGAGCGCAAGGATTGTGATCTTTAGTCAAAATCGCTGATCAGCTGAAGCACAGTAATTCCTGTTGTTCAGTCAACGATCCTAAGGAAATAATTTTGGAGCGAAACATCTTTTAGCATGCCTGAGGGACGACAGAAGGAAAGGTGTTTTTTTCACTTGTTGCGTGTGAAATGAATTTGTGAAGTCGATATCTGTCGGGAGTCAATCCTAACTACCAATGCCAAGCAGAAGTTAGAAATCGTCCTGCTTTTGGCAAAGATCTGAGCATGATACCGATGATAAAAATATCAGTCAAATATTCGTGTGGCTGATCGAATGGAAGATGATGTGTCAAAGACAACAGTATGACTAGGATGAATTTTTGAGACGCAATGTTTGGATTTGAAATTTTCGATTTACTGCATAAAGTTGATTATCAATGAATTTGTTGAAAATGGTGAAAATTACTCCATCAATCATAAAACTATTGTACGTCTACCAATTCAATCTTAAAATTTTCAACTTGACTAAAGTAATGTTGAATCTTTGTGCAAATTCTAATGTAGTGCTTCTGAGCATTGCCACGTGAAATCACTAAAGTGGTGATCCACAAGTTGTCCACACCAACATGCCATGTAAGATGGCTAATGATGATTGCATGCCACATTAACTATTTTTAGTGGTAATTGGTTGGCAGGATTACAATAAAATTTCACATAAATATTTAGGATTACATTGGCAAAATTGAAAAGTTTAAGATTAAATTGATATTATATAATAGAATTATGACCAATTGGGTAATTATCCTGTCGAAAACGTCATAAGTGAAAAAAATGGATGGTTTATCAAGGCCTATTATCACACTTTGATCCTTGAGCGCGACAACTCATATTTCTCTTTAGTCATTTAACTGTGATATCTCAGGATACGTCGCTAACTTATTCTTTTTATCTTATAATTAAACACATGCGGAAGAAATTCATAACCACCTAGTCAAGCACAATAATAGGGATAGTATAAATACAACAATGAACATTTCCAAAACACAACCTTTATTTATTTACTAGTTAACTTTAGGAAGTTTATATGTACAAGCCCTTACGATGGGCAACTTTCTACCGAACCAATAAAAACTAGTAGGGGTCAGGATTCATAACCACCTCCTCTAACATGAGGGCTTCTACAAAAGGGTGTTGCACCCCATACTCAATCAATGCATTATTTCTCGTGTCATGCCTCAACCCTCGAGCACGCAATGATCCTTTGTTTCTCTTTCGGTTATTTGAATGCGATGTCCCAAGATGCGTTGCCAACCATTCTTTTTATCTTTCAATTAAACGCATGCGGAAGTGACAATTAATTCCCGTATAATTTAACGAATTGGGATAGCCAGGAAAATCAAACAGAAGCACAATCAATGATGCCGGTTTATTCATCTTCTGATTATCCTTGAGAAGTTTACACAAACAGCCCTTACCACGGGCTACTTCCTACAGAGCCAACCAAACAAATAGGCTAGGGTTAATCTACTTCTTCCAAAATGCACCACTTGTCGAATTTGCCTCCAACGAACCTAAAAATGGTTATACAATATCCAGTAAGATACAAATCTAAGTGAGTTCTCGCCCTAAGCCCCGGCTAAGACACCAACTCGTCTCGGGGTACCTAAGGCACGGTCTAATACCTCAAGCATGTTAATAGCAGAACAACCATATGTCTTAGGCAATGACTTAATACATTCAGTAATATCATGAACACATTGATAAGCAATCGACTCGCAAACAACCTTACCCAATCATGCCATATCCTGCACGGTAAATACACATGCAATTCACCATTAATGCATCTTGCAGTCTCAGCATTACATTAATCAATTGCACTTGAGTCGTATCGCAAGCAATCTTACTTGGCCATTGCCACACCCTGCATGGTACCAACTTAGGCATATCACAAACAGTGCAATAAGCACAAATATAATCAGAACACAATGTCACTTGTCTCTCATGCACCCTTGCATTCATGCGTGTTCCAATTATTACGACTCACTAGACCATAGTACAACTCTCAGGTTGGCGGTCTACTGGTCGTAAACCAGGCATCATCCTCCCTCGTGAGTCATGGTGACATCATGGGCCTCCCCCCAGATGACATTCCCTAAGGAGTATAAGCCTGGCCTTTATCGTGACCCGTATCCGAACTACAACTGAGGCGCCATGGCGTTACGGCGCTCTTCCTTTGCAAAGATGCAACCGTGCCCTTCCATGCCTTCATTGGGTTTTCGACAAATCGGACTTCGTCCCCCGATCTACTGCCGAGGTGACGGGTTCACTTAATTGACCACACAAGCATGCCACCATGATCCATTTTAATCTTGCAAATTAGCTGATGTAAACATGGTACATGCTGACAATATAAATCATTGCACATTTCTCAAATATAATTTGCAGGAAAGAATGATACGTGGTCACATTTTATTTCTAAACCTGTTTCATTTTCATGCCTCATCCAAGAATATACCATTCACACTTTTCTTGCAAAGCTTGACATACATACGCCCGACACCTCAGGGTTTTGCCTTTTTATAGCCCATGCAATCAATACGCATACGTCAAGGCATAAATAATTAGAATAGTCAAGCATGCTATAATTTCTAACAATCACGCAATTAATCCAATCAACAATCCAACATACTTTCATAATAAACGACACGTCAAATAATTCCCACAATTTAATTATAAATAAATAGCATTATTCATAATTAAACTATATTAGATTATTATTAAAATAAATAATAATAATTCCAAATTTCAATAAATAATATTAATCCCAAGTTTCAATAAATAAATACTAATAATTTCCGAATTTAATAAATAACAATTAAAAATAAAATATTTTTTTAAAAATAAAATATTTTTTAAAATAAAATAATACTAATATGGATTATCCCACTAATCCTCAATTACCCCAACTAATCACCGTTAATTATCCTTAACCACGATTAACCACGTAAACAACATAAAATCATGATTAACTCTAATCCACATCCTAACTATGATTAATGATGATCTAATCTCCCCCTAAACAAGTTTAACGGACTAATTGAGGGTTTAGAGTGTAAACTCACTTGGCGACAAAATTGACACACTGGCGCGACGGCGACAACGAGGCGGACGAGCGGCGCCTTCAGTTCATTGAAACCAAGTGTTTCGGAATTGAGTCTCGGCCGAAATGTCTCGGACCAAGCTGACCATCGCGAAGGAAGGCTCCGTGGCGGCTCCAAGCGGCGGAGGAGGCACGAGAACAGTCCTCCGGCAGGCCTACGGTGGTGACCAGCAGCGGCGAGGCTGTTGGCCGCTTGTCCAAGTCACGGCCAGAGGGGCCGAGAGGGAGAGAGAGGGCACGGTGACGGCGGCGGCTGACAAGCATGGGGATGGAGGAAAAGAAGGAAGAAAAGAGAGAAAAGAGAGGGGAGAAAGGACGTGTGGTAGAGGGGAGGAAAGGAGAGAGAGAGAACGCGCAGGAGGGAGTGAGAAATCCAAAATCCAAAATCAAACAAGCTTCTAGAAGAAAAGGGGTAATTCGGTCTTAAACTCGGCCTGTCAATCCAATTCGGGCAATTTCCGAGCTTATCGAAAAACTTGGGAATTAATGAGGTGTTGTCCAATATTTTTGTCCCGACGTTCTTGAAAGTTCAGTACTTGAAATCGGATTGAATTTCGTGATTAATTTCAACCAGTCATGACTTTGGCACGACTTGACTTTCGGGCAGCGTTTAGGGTGTTTCACGCGTTTGACCCGTTGTTGATAGCTTTTCAATCCACAATCATGTCTATTCAGATAAGAGTGATCCTCGATTGTCATGTAATCGTCATGGATCGATTGCTCACCCTGAATACAGGCCCAACAGGAAGTCGATTTAACATCGTTTGTCGTTAGTATTGAAGTCGTGCGGAGTTACCCGCAATCCAACCTTGTACTTTGCCGAATCGATTTATTTCCGTTCGCTAATTGACCTGCAACAGCGTGGTATCATTCTTGCTTAGTCCCTGATTGAATTCACTAGTCGTACGCGTATTCATCCTTAATCGCCTTTCTGAACAGTCAATTAACTTATGAGGGGCCAACTCAGAGTAGACGTAACCAACAACGCATTGATGAAATAATCATTTCATACGTCCCGAAATGGGTCAAAATCCATGACGTCACACCTTGAGCCCTTGAAAGAGACCTCGAAGATTATCGTTATACTTTAGCTTTGCGTATGAATGATCTTCATAGAGAAAAAGCGAATTAATCCTAGAAAGAGCAAGCTAACATGATTTGATAGCTTACCAAATTCATGCATCAATGTAGTTAACTATCTGCGGAAAGATTTGGACGCATATAGCTAATTATTATGGCTTCTTACGCGTGATTTCGGATCAGAGAAAATACATTTGTTTATAGGCACATGCTAAGAAATAAGTCGGCAACCTTGTCCTATTGTTGGCATGAGTTTCGCAGGCATTGCCGCTAGTTGTATATTAAATAAGACAAAGATTATCCATTTAATCTTCTTTTAAAAGTTCAATCCATGTTTTATTTTTTATTTTTTATGATACTCGATATTGGCAACGATTTTGTCACATCGGCCTTTAATAACCTAGTGACGGAGCTAGAATTTAACTTGAAGTGGGCAAAAGTCATTAGCGAAATATGAGTTAAAAGTCATGGACGAATTGTATATGAATTATTAAAATTTCAAAAATATTCACAGTTCAATTTGTAATTTTGTTCTCAAAATTTTCTATAAGAGTTTTAATTAAGTAATTGGACAAGATAAATAATTGTTTCCTTGATGCCTATCTGTCAGTCATACAACAATTTAAAACTCTCTCAACAAAAAAATAAATAAAATAAAACTTCTGCACTAAACCATTCAATTAATGTCGCCTTCATCCATAGTTTAATGGTAATTTTTTAGAACAGAAAATTACAAAAGGCGCATGGATAATGTCAATAAAAAATCAGAATATCTAAAAAAAATAAAAGCAATGAGAATAGAAAGGAGAATAAAACTGTCAATAAATCAGAATTTCGGTGAGTAACTTTTTTTTTGTTTGATGATGGGGAAGCCTACTTTAAGTTACTATATCCAGAACCCATGAATTAGTTCGCACTTGATGGTGTATGTATGGAATCGAATCTATGTTGTGTGCTTCGTTCACATATAAGTCACGTCCTTAATCCTTGAATTCAACCTCATATGGTTGTTTACAGGGTGAGTTATGAATAGGATTTTTCAAATGACTTCTGTTTTGTTTGATTGATGATAAATCGGGTGCACCTTTGAAATCTCACATAAGAATGATCAATCCTTTTTTTTTTTTTGCCTATTAAGTGGGTGCCCTTTGGATGTAAATAAATCCTTAGACTGCTTTCTCTAAACATAAAACATTAAGAGAGTATTCCCTTCCCTTGAAGAATAAAAGATACAAAGGAAAAATGAGGATTGAGATGTGTAGATATTAATATGTTAAAATAAAGAATAAAGAACGCAATTTTGTCGGTCCACAAATGATATGTCCATTGGATGGCCCTCTGTCAAAGTTTTAGGACTCCTGCTTTGTGATGAGCTGGACGTTGAAACATCCAAGGACCTCTATATTCATCAAGCTTTTAAGTAATATGACATCTACAGTTGGAGGTACAATTAAAGTTAAAAAAAGTAATAATGCTTTGTTGATAGTACTTCAATCTTGTCCCTGGTTGAGACTTCTGAGTTCTTGTCGTTCTTCAGTGGCGCAATTTTAAACTTTTTTTTTTCTGACGATATAGCGACATGATGTTGAGTCGTTTTCTATCATTGTTAGGCTTTTGAAGCTGTCTATCCTTATGCAGTTATCACGATACCAAAGTATCACATGGTGTTTGACCCCTAAAAGCAGGGAGGACGCAAACGAGTATATACTCCATCTGAGCCGTTCGCATGTGTCAAACTCTCTTGGGAAATTGTTTATTAAACGATGTAGCAAATATCAAGCGATTATTCAAATTAGTAAACACATTTAACCACCCAATAAAAATTTGCCACATCATTTAGTACACATTAAGCACGCGAGTCTTAATATCACTAGGCTATTCAAATATTACAATACTAAATATAATTTATCCTAATATTTAGCACCTTCTTTCACCCTCCCTCTTCGAGCTTTGTGAAGAAGCCCACCAAGAACCTTGACCCATGAATGTATGTCCAAACCCATGAATATATGTGTACTTTTAGGATTGTGTAATAGCTAATTTAGAAATAGGTATTTTCAAAATACCCTTCTTTTTCTTTTCTTTTCTTTTTTCCATCTCAATGCATCAATGATTGGATAATATTAACTATGCAAAGAAATTAATTATATATCAGATATATTTGTGATATCAATAGCTATGCTGAATATATAGTTGCACATTATGATTTTATGATTAAAAATGTTATAATCACAGTGGTAAATTACATATGAATACAATGGTTATAATTCATAGATGATTGATTAATATGTTAAATCATAATATTTTAGAATTTTAATATTACTCATAACATACTTAGAAAAACATAATATTTTACATAGAAATTTTGAATCATATATTGGCCACGTAAGAACTATTTTTATCAATTGTAGTTACATATTTAGTGTAATACCATAATAGCATACAAGTTTACCTTGTTAAGTTTTACGATACTTTAACTAGTTATTTGAATATGTTATATAATTATGTGCTTAGTTTAATTAAAGCTTGCTTTCCTGCCAAATATTAACTAAGTTTTGAAAAATATGGAAAAAATTCTATCTACACTTTCATGTCTTACATTTTGTGAAATGAGTGAGTCACGAGATTTTGATTACACAAAAAGTAAATGTCAATCCAAATAGACCGTTCATCATTTTATAGATACCATTCCAATTAATATTATTTGCCATTAACTGAACTATTATTAGTATATTATATGGACAATGAAGAACCTTAGTTATCTACATTTGATATGATCATATACTAGTCCTTGTATAACAAATAAGGCAATTTCCAATTGTTTAATTATTCACAAACCAATGATAATAATAAGATACTAATTAGATGGTGAGGGCTTTTTGTTAGTTCCTACTCCCTCGCTATTTATTGTGGAATAGGACAAGTAATAGCTTTCACTATTTAAATAAAATAGCTTAATACAGTTCCATCTTATTACATGCTAATATCTATCTATTAGCCATGACAGCTTATAACTAAAGATTTTGTTAACGTAGCTCTTGTATCGAGTACAATTTTTGCAGTTCTAGAATTTCTCATCATTTTTGAGTTAAAATGACTAAAAGACTAGATTTATATGCAGTCGTCCAAGTATTACTCAAGTTTTACATCTGATTTTTTTTTTTTTAAATTATATGTCCTTCACATGATTTTTTGGTAATAAATTCTTACGAAAATTTTTGGGCTTCAAGGGACGGGGGTCATCACCAACCTCTACTATAACACGTGACTATCCTTTAAGGATTATCGTAAATATTTCAAATTCTTAATGGAATTTTCGATTTGAGTCGAATACAAATCGGTATAATCAATAATCCAAAAGCTTGTCGTCTCAACTTCACCGTGCTGCTTGCTACAGTATTTCTCAATGCTTTTATATTTCACGACTTGTCAGGCAATCTTGTAGATAAAAGAATAATTAAAAGATCCGTCTTTTGGCATCTTACGTGCATTGTCGGGTCTCCCATAATCATGCATGCAATCACTTGGGTATTTCCTGACAAATTGAACTCCAAAATGGCCGACTCCAGCCAAGGTAATATACTAGATAATGCATTAGAAAAATAAGAAAATGTCCCAAGAGGGAATGGGTATGGAGGCATTGGGGTGGGGTTCCTCTCTCTCTCTCTCTCTCTCTCTCTCTCTCCAAATAATAGGGTTTGAATCTAGGAATCCCAACATCGACTCTGGTGCTATCTTTGGTTTGCCACTTGACCCATGACTCAAGCCATTCTTTATTAGCCCCAACTTTATCCATTTCACAGACAGGATAAGAGGACCTTAGGATATAGGAGATCGATCGTATATTCCACAATACCAAACTCATTAAGAAATAGGGGGACTCGTGCATGTAGGGTCTCCCAGTCCACTTCAGTCGATATCCTAGCCACTGAATTTTTATATTCAAGTCTTTGCAGTTTATGGAGAAACATTTTCGTTGGAATCAGAGAGCTCCAAACATTTTACCAATGTGTGGAGAAGTTATATTGGGCATTAAGTTTCATACATTTTTGTTATATTGTGTAATAGACAGTATCCTACTATATTATTCAAAGAACGGATCTATATTTTTTATTGTTATTTCTATATTTTAGAGTCATTGGGCTTAGCGGTAAGGGTCGAAGGGAAAACCGATGGATTGAGAGTCCGGGTCACTTGGGGTTCATATGAGATTACAAAAAAATGTTGTCCATATAATTTTTATTTTTCACGTTTTGCTTTATCAAAAATTTTACACTTTCCCTTGTAACCGGCAACGATTGACGTAGAATTATAATATTTTTTGTTCTCTATATATATTACTGTCGGTAAGGAAAGGTGAAAAGATAAAATTTTTGCTTAAATTGTTAGCTTTTGGGGGTGGAGTAGAAATTTTTTACATATTTCATAATAAAGATTTTTTTTGTGCCATAATTATATTGTTGTATTTCATCTATTGATATATACCACATGTGTGGTATTAGTTGACAAAATTTGAAATAAAAATAGTTAATTACTGTGGTAACCTATGCTAGTGGGAAAATTACCGAAACAATCTTAAAATTGTTACATTTTTACCGATTCAGTCCTAAACATATTTTTTTGGGCAATTAAGTTCTAAAATTTTTGCAATTGTATCAATTCAGTTCATATGGTCAAATTTTGTTGGCCAAAGACCGACGTGGGACGCCGATGGATCATTTTTTAATAATATTTTTATTTTTTGATTTTTTATTAATTTTTTCATTTTTTTCCTTATCTTTTTTCTCTCTTTTTTCCCCTCCTCCCTCCTTCTTCCTCTTGCTTTGGTGATCGGCTAGAGGGGAGGGCTAGCCATCGGCCTGAGGTGGCTGGCTAGTGGTGAGCTCACCTTGTTGTCATTGGGCGAGGGCGAGTCATTGGATTTGGCGAGGGCTTGCCTTGCCAGTGGATGGGTGAGGTCGACCTTACCCTTCCCTTTGGCCAATGGTTGCAGCAATAGGAAGAAGGAGGGAGGAGGGGCAAAAAAAAAAAAAAAAAAGAGAAAAGAAAAATAATAAAAAAATTCAAAAAAAAAAATATTATTAAAAAAATATCCGTCAGTGCCAACTGGTGTCCATGTTAGCACTAGTTGGCCAAATTTGGTTGGATGGATCGAATTGGCATAATTGCAAAATGTTTAAAACTTAATTGACCAAAAAGATAAGTTTAGGACTGAATTCGTAAAGGTGTACTATGTTTAAAACTTTTTTGGTAATTTTCCCCTATGTTAGCATTTCCATGTTCTCAAGGTTGAAAGTTGATATGTAATTCCTATTATACAAATTAACAATTAATCCAGCATTACTTATATATCCATGTAATTGATTAAATCGTATCCAATGATAACACAAGTAATATATTCAATCAAATTACAAAATATTTACATTTCGCTAATGATGCAACATGTGTCATATTAGTTGGGAAGTAGGGTTAAATACTCAATTTCATTTGCATACTATGCGGTAGCATCAAATAATTGTTTGTGATGACAAGCATAATTCATTAACGTTGCTCACTTAATAAAAAATTGATACTATTTCTCTTCCTGTCCAAAGAGAACTTTATGGCGCAGTGCAATCAATGGCGACAAAATTATCCAATTTTGCGTAAACCAACAGTGACTAGAATATATATACACTTAAGGTGTCAAATTAAATAGTTTGTTGCCTTAAATTGTTGTATCCGTAAATAGTAGTCAATAGCGACGAAATTTTCTTTTGTGGCCATAGGGCTGATCAAAATCAACAAATTCTCAGGTATGTGCCTTTGGGTTGATCAAAGGCGACAAATTCTTAAAGACTTGTGGTCTCAGGGTCGATCAAAGATTATCAAATACTAAGTTTGCTGCCTTAGGTCATAACTAAAGGCAACAAAAAAATCATGTATTTGTCTATTTAGTTCTACCCTACGGTGATGAAGTTTTAATTTTGTTCCCATAGATTCGAAGTTTTCCTGCTTCAATAGTGACAAAGTTTCAATTTTGTCACTTAGACCTAAGCCTAAGCCGGCAAAACTATGATTGTATCGGTTTAGGTCTTAACTTAAGTTGAGAAAATTTTGCAATTGTCAATGTAGCTTCAAATTTTCCCAACTTTGATCGAATTAATGGCAACAAAAAATTTGAACTATGTCGTTTAAGTTTGGCTAAAGGTGACAAACTCACCTTAGGATATAATCTAAGGCGACAAGCTTAAGAATTTGTTGCTTTTAGCCTTAAAGATAAATTGCATTCGAACCAAACTTCTTGAATACAATCCCGTTGAGATATATGGCCCTTGGAGGGCACTGTGATTCCATTTGATTCAAACGATTGTCCTCCTCTGGAGCCTCTCTGGCCGATACCTGATTATGGGCTCTGAGTCTTAAGAGGCCACCTAGGCCCGCCAATGCTAAATAGACTCGAAGACCGATTCAGACGGAATGGCCCAGGCATTAGTCATAAAGCCCGACCCGATAAGGCCAGCCATGTCCCACCAACTCGAAAAAAAAAAATACTGTATTACTCTTATTTGATGATTGGATCTCGGCAACGAGTTAGGCCTAACTCGAGAGTTTGGGGTTGCCCACTGTGCATCTCAGCTAGGGGTGATCGGGTCCAGGGTGGGTAGGGTCCAGACTTGGACCCTGTACCCGACCCCCGTTATAACCTGCTCCTTTTTCCGACTCGCACCCTACCCTGTTTTTATTGGACCCTGTTTTGGACCCAACCCTGTTTTTCTAGTCCGAGAACAGGGTCAACCCTGTTTTCATTGAAACCTATTTTGCAACCGTTCAATATTCTATACGGCTTCAAATTATATATTAATTAGCGAAAAAACAACAACGTAATTATCCTAACATTATAAGAAGCATTAGCAACAAATATGAATATAATATTAGTCTCATTCCCACAAATACTTCTAATATGACCGACGGAGTTCTGTCCTTGAGTTGAATTGAGAATTAGTACTACAATAATTAGTAGCATTTGTCCTGTGACTATAGTAATAGTTGAAAGTGGGACCAGTAAAAAAGAAAAATAATTCATGAGAACAATTCTTTTTAACAATTCTTTCAAAACAATTATCTCCTAACTTGATTTAGAGAGAATCTTTCCTTTTTTAACATTTCTTCGAAGACAAAGATTCAAAAGCATTATATAGAGAGATGATTTTTTTTTTTAACAGGGTAAAAACCGGTTCTGGGTGGGTCTTTGCTTGGACCTTGTTCCCAGACCGGTTTCAACCGGTTCCCAAAAACTGAAACCTGTACCCGGACCGGTTTAACCGGGAACCGGTTCTCGACCCTGTTTTTCGGGTGGTCTGGTCCGGGTTCCGGGTAAACCTAGTCCGGTTGCACACCCCTAATCTCAGCTCAACCCAAAATAGCTGAGTTCAATATTTATGTCATAGAGAAAATAGGATGCATGACAATGATAAGACTGGAATAAACGTAATTAAAAGCACCGATAATTTGTAATTAGAGATAATCTCCCTGATCAGTAGATTATCCGAAATATTAGATATTAGGTACGTGTCTTTCTCAGGGTATCATCAGCAACATTCAGTCCGAGGTTAGTAGATTATCCGTAATGTCAGATAAAATTAAATGCACATAAATATTCATTGTCATTACTCATAAGGAAAAAGACAATTTTAGATGTTTAGTGATACAGCTAAATTCAATGCTTTGGCGCAAGAAATACTCTATTCCAGGATGCACATACTACAGAATATAGGTATCATTTAGAAGATTCTTGATGGATTACTACTAAGACATGAAGATTCTGAAATTCAAGATAAGATAAATATCTCAGCAACAGATAAAGAATCGAAGGGAAGCTCGCTCCCAACACCGAGCCTATTATATGATTTTATATATTGGATACTCAAAAAGTGCAACCATTAGCCATCAACAAGACTATCTGTTTGTTGAAGATGGGCTTTTCAGGAACTTCTATTTCGGAAACAATGTAATATCCAATTATAGTTTCTCTGGATGCAAAATATTTTTCTTCTCACCATCTCTATAGTGTGTGAGACAAATGGATGTTTTTCGATATGGGCCGTATTCTATGCTTTCGATTTTACATATGTATTTTTCACATCAATCCTACGAGCCTGTCATCCAAGGCCCACCTAATGGCATCCTAAGTTGAGAGTGGACGATACATTAAACTGCAAAAGATTACCCTGCCATATAAGTTCATACAGATTGGAGATCCATGGGAGATCGTAGAACCCATGTGAGCTCACACCTTCAATAACTTCAGCTTGTAAAAGAGGTGAGATTGATGGCGGGTTGGCAACTGTGGTGGCTTGGTTCGACTTGAGGACTTTGGTCTGATTGTATTATGTATAAGCCGCTAGAGCCTTTGGTACCACGACTAGTGTGTGTAACAGGAGTTAGATGGGTGATCTTAATGGAGGAGTTCTGTTTCCTCCTCCCACCATCCATGTATATAATGCTATTGATCAGAAGAAAACTACTACGTTGTCAGAGTTGATACTTGATAAATATAAATTGTGAGCACCAGTGTTGTGAGAGAGGATTAGAGTGGCGCGATACACCTCCAGTTGAAATCAAGATTGCTTTTTGAATGGACCATAATCTCTAATGAATCAACAGGAAAACAAATCAGATGCATCGCTAGATTTTTCCATAGAGGAAAAGTCTCCTGAGGTTTTGCCACATGATGGGAGCGTTTGCATAAAAAGAGAGGTAATGCGGGATCTAATTGCGGGGCTAATTATCGAGATTGAAGATTACCTTACACAGTGAGAGCAACGAGAACTCCTAGCTAAGAGGAAAGCCTGTTACGGAAATTTGATGAATCAACAGGCACAAGGTCGCCCGTGCACCATTAAGCTTTTGGTGAAAGTCCCGAGCGGCGGTGGGTAGGGAACCAACAAGCAACGGTGAGACTAGGGTTGCCGGAGGTTAAGTCTCTGGATAGGGACTATAAGATGCTAACGATCACAGATGCTGGGACACCAGAGCAGTGGAGGTCTGCCAGAGTTGCTGGCGCAGCACAGACTCCCTAAAAACCTCTAAAACTTCTAAGCATGCGTGAGATCTGACCAAGAAATTGCCATTGCGACGATGGCTCAAAATGGCACAGGCCGGAGGAGATTGCTGCTTTGATTGAGGGAGCGAACAGTGCCACCGGTGCGTGGAAGTTGATGTACTTGTCGAGATTACTACTGGTCATGGGCAAAGGCACTGGGAAACTTAGAAGAAGTGGTGATGCCATCGGAAGCTAGTTGGACGGCTGCTGAGGTGACTATAGTGCTAAAACGACCTCAGGGAAAACCACCGGGGCCCGAGCTAGTGCAGTGGTGTGTAGTGGCGGCTCCGAGCACGGAAGCTTTAACGGATGCGAGGATGTGGTGGCGCGAAGGCCGTAGCAGTGTCACGAGGAAGCCAACGAGCTGGTCTTTGCTTCTATGATCGTGTCTCTTCTCCCAGTTCGAGTACAACCCAAGCCGTGGTACTGGTGCTCATTTATAGGAAATTGCTAGTGTTACTGGGCGAGTTAGACTACCAGACTTGTCGGCAATGATTGCTGGGAAGCGGGGCACGGCAACGGGAGCAGCAGGCAGCCGGCCAGGGATGATGACGAGGCTGAGGCGTTTGGGCAGCAGCAAAGGAAAAGAGCTTCGTGTTATGTAGCCAAGAATATGCTGGGCACACTGGAAAAAAAATAACGTCTGAAGACCGTAGGACAAAGACACCGTCAAGGAAGCGCTAGAAAAGGACCGACCAAAAAAGACAAAACTGAAAGAGAAACGTGAGGTCTTCCTAATTCCTTTTTTTGTCCTTTCTCCTGAAATGGATTCGAAGTCCCAAAATTTATTATAAAAATGTAAAATTGAGTTTTATATCTTTTAAAAAATATAATAAAGTTCTAAAACTTATCACAAAAATGTAATTAAGTTGTAAAACTTTAAAAAATGCAATGAAATTATGAAACTTGTTGATATCTTTTGTCAAGTTGGAAGGACTTAATGCAAAGGCTTATTTGCACCAACTTGATAAGTCTTAGGATTTGGTTGCATTTTTTGAAAGTTTCAAGGCTAAATTGCAGTTCCTCGATAAGTTATAGGATTTGATTACACATTTTGAAAATTTTAGTATTCAATTACACAATAAATTTTAAGCTTTCCAGTAAACTTATCTCTAGGCCTAATACCTGAAAAACTCCAACTTTAATTTCTATCCCAATTCTACCTTTTGTCTCATGAAAACCTCCAATTTAAGTTTCAGTCCCAATTCTAGCCAAAATTTTTTTGTCCCATAAAAAACCCTTTGTGACACTTAGATTTGTGCCAGTTAAATCTTGTACTTTAGAGACTAAGTTGTTACGGTATTTTGAAAAAGCAAACTTGTCAAAATGATGTTGAAAAAATTGTTGAGAAAAAAAGTAATAATTAAATATTTTTCTTGGCCGTACAAGTGAATATTGCCATTGAAGGATTGCTATAGTCAAATCCAAGAATTCCTCCTATAGAGGAATGGGCAAAAATCCATTTATATAGGCCCAGCCCTTTTCATTTCTTTGGTGTGGCTAAGAGAAAAAAAAAAGAAAAGAAAATCGAGGGACAGTTGCAGAGCAAATTTCCCCCACGTAGATACTAGGTGGAAATGCAAAGGGCTACCACTGTTCTTACTTTCTTTTCCTTAAACGTTTCAGTAGCCCCAATCTTTTCTCTCTCTTCCTTTACCCAATTCCCCTTGTAGAACCACCCTCGCACTTCTTCGCCATCTCTGATCAGCTGTGATTGGAGGGGACCCTAGAGAAGACCGACGTCGAAGACCTGTTGCCAGCGCCGGTTAACCCCCTTCGACCATCCCAGGAATGGGAGGAGGCCATTGAAGCTAGTTGCACCATCTAAAAGCCCCATCCGCCGGTTTCATGCTCGCCCACAGTACCCAACTAGGCAAGTAAACCCATTGTCTGATTTTCATGGGTGGTGCAAATTTAGGGCGATTTAGGAACAGTTGAGGCCGAATGTAGATTTGCATGTGGCTGGGTTTCACTAATTTGAAGTTAGTAATGAAGTCAGGCATCGGAAGGATTTGCACCAGATGCATCGACGCATGCAAGTGAAATCTTAAGGAATGAAATGGAGTTTAGGGGAATGTTGAGGGATTGAATAAAATTTTGTTGAGTGTGAGAACGGGGGGACAGAAGGTCTCCGTTGACTAAGGGGGATCTTGAATGCACCGGAGGTGGTTTGTTTAGGACAAATCAGGGATTATGAGGAGTTCTGGAGTGAGCCTGAGGTTACAAGCCATTGATTGAGGGGGGGATCAAAGCTACTAGGTGAGATTTGGCTGTGAGAATCATAGACTCGGCTATGGATAGGGGTTATTAAGGTAGAACTGGGATGCATATCAGACCAAAATAGAAATGGGAGGGCTTGAGTGATGATTGGGGTGAACATTCAATAGGAGTGGGCTAATATTTGGCTACAAAAGGGGTAAGAAAAAGGGGGTATAAAGAGAAGACACTTGGATGGGGTTTATGGCTGAAGGATCATGAATGGTGCAAAAAGAGTAGAAGCGTATAGTTAGAAATCATGTTAACCCTAGAACAATTGAAATGGACCATCAAGCTTCGTGTTAGGTAAATGATTGGATGCACTGGGGGTTAGTAAATAATTCACTTGGGCTTGCTAACTTGACCGGAACCTCTATAGATTCGGTATCCTAGGAAACAAAATTATCATATGCAAATTAGAGTATTGAATTGTTGCAACAGAATAAGATGTTTATGATTGTGCCATCAACCGATAAGGCAATGGGGGCCCTAAGTGTCGAGATGCTTGGAGAGGGATGAAATTGTATATTTTGCAAACTCTCCAAAGGATTGAGGAGGGTTGAATAACTCCTCAAGGGACATCACGATGCCAGGTTGGGTGCGAAGGGTGCAGGGCGGGGCGTTGGCTCCCCTTGGGTGATAGTTGTAGCATGATTTAATAGATGGGTCGATTGGATAGTGTCCTACTAGTGGAAATCATTCTTATAGTTCCTTGACCTGGTAATAGAATTGTCTTAAGATAAATTATATAGTTTTATAACCGAACCTTGTAGATGAGGCATTTATATATAGTTTTATTGGTTTGTAGCCAAATCATGTACTCAAACGACTGGTTTGCTTGTTGAGTTTTAAACTCACTCTTGGTTGTCGTGATTTTTTTCAAATTAGAAAGTGTCCTTTGCTTCTCTAGTTGCCACTTTATCAATCCACAATAGGGCTCCGGCCGACTTTGTATTGCATTGTGAGGAAATTCATGACTGGCACTTTTCAGGGGTGACCTTTGTGAGGTTTGTGTCTTGCCTTACCATAGACATTGGCGCCTCGACTATGCTTGCCTTTTTGTCCTTTGCAGCCCCTTATGCACGAGTGAATGGCTAGCTAATGGTACCCTTGCTGTTGTATGATGATGGCTTGTTCTTGGGTGGAAGCCCGATGAGTTAGGCGGGAGCTATAGGAGGCACTGGGTTTTGTTTTTGAAGAGCAGCTCAACATAGGAGAGGGTGGATAGATAACTAGGGATGGGATCCCTACTATTTGTACTCGTTGTGTTTTTTTGTACAAATTCCTCCCTAGATTTCCCTCTATTAACTTGTAATATGTGACTAGCCTACTTATGAAAGGAGCCATCGTTTTGCTTACTTCACATATTAGAATTGACTGGATTTGTGATATGAGTTGTGTTAAGTTGTGAACTTAAAAGAAAAAAAAAATGTAAGGTCTTGGTTATCGAAGATAGACATTACCGAATATGGGTGCCACATTTGGTGGTATTAGGGCTAAGACTTGTTGGAGTGATAGGGTGTAAGGGATTTAGAAGGATTATAGTGTACTTGAGTGTTTAGATTATCTACTAATGAGCATAACTATCACTTGTAACCTATGTCAGTTATTGGTAGGGGTGACAAGTTTTGCGGTTGGTGTGGTTTGAGTAACGTGGGGATATTACGTTACTTTTAATTAACAGCACTAATTTCTAACTTCTAATGTGGGTAATGTGCAGAAAGTTTAGGAGAAAAATGGTGCGATCAAGAAGCTCATCTTTGCCTTGAAGAGAAGCGGCTGCATTAGGGATAGGGCCAAGGATGGAGGATGTGATGCGAGCCTTGATTACCTTAGGAAATTTGTTGGAGAGATAGGTTCAATTACCCCCACAATAGCCACCCCTGCCATCGCCTCAATAGCGACCTCTAGCGGAGCATCGGACTCAAGGACTAGTGGAATAGTTCCTAAAGTTGAAGCTGCCTAATTTCTTGGGAATCGAACGTCCCGAGGAGGCGGAGCAATGGATTGATAGTATGAAAATAATTTTTAAGCTATTAGGTTGTGATGACCAGGGTAGAATAACGTTTGTGGAATACTAGTTCAAAGGCAATGCCATATATTGGTGGAGGGCGTCGAAGGATACCATATTTCGAATATGTACAAAAATGGTATGGGATGAGTTTGTGAATGCTTTTTACTAGAAACATTTTTTTGAATGCATGAAGGATCGAAAAATTACTGAATTTGTCTAGTTAAGTCGGGAGGAATTGATTGTGGATCAATATGAGGTGAAATTCTCAGAACTTTCTAGATATGCTCCTAAGTTGGTTTAAGATCCCGAAGATAAAGCAAAGAGATTTCTAAAGAACCTAAAGACAGATAGTAGGAAGCAATTGGTGCCTTTAGGTATAACATACTCTAATGAAGTGTATGCTTGAGCCCAATAGGTTGAGCAAGAGCTCATTAGGGAGTAGATAGAGGACAAGGAAGAGGTCAGATCAAGACCGCAAAAAGCTGCGAAGGATGTCCATAACGGCAAACGATCCTTTTCTTCTCGAGATGCGCCCTGGAGTTCCAAGAAGAGGCCAGATTTTGGAAGTTCTGGAGGGATAAGTAAGGGACAATACGTGGGTCGGGCTATACCCCAAAGTAATTTGTGTCGATGCAATAGGGGACATGGGCCTGGACCTTGCCTTGATTCCCTAAGATGGTTTAGGTGTGGGTAAAAGGGCCATTTCAAAAGAGACTGTCCACAAGGGAGACAACGGGCTAACAATGATCAAGCGCCTTAGACGCAGCAATGCTTAGGGGTGCCCTCATTTGGAAATGCACAAAGCTTTGCAACTGTAGGGAAGGTGTATGCGGTGACTCAAGAGGAAGCGGAAGCTTCCAAGACTGTTATTGCAAGTATGATTTCTTTAAACGATAAGAAGGCATATGCATTGTTTGATCTTGGCGCGACCCATTCTTTTATTTTTGAAAGGTATAGATGGTTGTATAACTTAGAAGTGACACTCCTCTCAATAACTCTTAATGTTTCCATGCCATTGATGGATGAAGTAGTGTCTACATTTGTTCGTTTGAATTGCCAAATTTCGATAGGAGGAAGGAGACATTCGATTGACTTAGTAGAGATAGTTATGCATGGCTATGATAATATTATAGGCATGGATTGGCTATGTAAGTAGTGAGCCAATATGGATTGTTATAAGAAAATGATCCAATTTAGTCCCTCTGATAAACCCTATTATGAGTTTTATGGGAACGAGATGACCCCCTCTATGACCTTTATTTTGGCAGTGGAAGCACACAGACTTCTAGATAGGGGATGTTAGGGATATGTAGCGGTGATTAAGGACTAGAGAAAGAAGGAGACGAAGCTGGAGGAAATTTGTGTAATACAAGAATTTCCTAATGTATTTCCTGAGGAATTACTTGAGTTACCACCAAAGCGGGAGGTTGAGTTCGCTATTGAACTACTCTCGAGAACAGAACCAATATCAAAAGTTCTAGATTGGATGTCTTTGACGGAGCTAAAGGAATTGAAAATCTAGTTGCAAGAATTATTAGATAAGGGATTTATAAGACCGAGCGTATCCCTAAAGGGGTACCGGTCTTGTTTGTGAGGAAAAAAGACCGATCGATGTGTCTTTGCATTTATTATAGACAATTGAACCAAGTCATGGTTAAGAATAAATACGTTTTACCTAGAATCTATGATTTATTCGATCAATTAGCTGGCAATTTATTGTTTTCAATAATTGATTTGAGGTCTAGATACCATCAATTAATGGTTAAGGAGGAAGACATTCCCAAGACGGCCTTTAGGACTCGGTATGGACATTATGAATTTTTAGTTATGTCCTTTGGTCTAACTAATGCGCTTGCTGCCTTCATGGATTTGATGAATAGGAAATTCTTATCCTATTTGGATCAGTTTGTAATCATTTTCATCAATGATATTTTGGTATATTTGAAAGGGCTAGAAGAGCATAAGGAGCATTTGAGGATAGTATTGCAGACTCTTAGAGAACACAAATTTTACGCTAAATTTAGTAAATGTGAATTTTGGTTAAACTAGGTAGTATTTTTGGGTCATGTGGTGTTTGGAAAAGGGTTGTTGGTGGACTCGACAAAGATTGAGGCCATAATTAAATGGCCAAGACCCATTGCATCGACGGAAGTTTGGAGCTTTCTAGGGCTTGTAGGGTATTATTGAAGGTTCATAGAAGGATTTTCATGACTTGCAATAAAGCGATAGACGCCTTTAGTCGTAAGTCAGCTGTGAGTATAGCCAGTTTGAGGTTGAAAGAGTGGAATCTTTTAAAAACCATTTCCGACTTTGAGTTTACATTAGAACTGAATCACCTTTAAGGTGTGTTGGCAACCTTGAGGATAGAGCCACAGGTAGTCCAAAGGATATGGACCCTACAGTAGTCGGACCCCAAAAATTTTAAAAATTTGCAAGGAGGCACAAGTTGGTAAGAGAACAAAATTTCAAATATATTAGGATGGGATTGTTAGGTACCAAAGACTCCTTTGCGTGCCTAAGAACGAAAAATCATAAAAGAGATATTATCAGAGGCACATAAAAGCACTTATAGCATCCATCTAGGAAGTATGAAATTATTGAAACCCTTGGACATTCCTAAGTGGAAATGGGAACATATCATTATGGATTTTGTACAAGGATTCTTGAGAACCTCTAGGGGACATGATTCGATATGGGTAGTAGTCGATCGCCTAACTAAGTCTGCACACTTCATGGCAATCCGACCAAATTATTCAATGGACTATTATGCAAAGATGTATGTGGTACAAGTTGTCTATCTATATGGAGTTCCTGTGACTATCATATTTGATCGGGATCTGAGGTTTACATCAAAATTTTAGCAAAACTTACAAGTTGCCTTAGGGACCAAACTCCATTTCAATACAGCTTTTGATCCTCAAAATAACGGACAATCAAAAAGGGTTATCCAAATATTAGAAGACATGTTGAGAGCCCATATATTGATTTTAAAGGAAATTAGTATCACAAATTGCATTTGGTAGAATTTGCGTACAATAATAGTTTCCAACAAAGTATTAGAGCTACCCCAATTGAGGCACTATACAGAAGAGCTTGTAGGACTCCAGTGCGTTGGAATGAGGTAGGTGAACGAAAATTAATTGCGCCTGAATTAGTCCAAGTTACTACAGACGCTATAAGGATTATTAGAGATTGGCTACAAACATCACAGAGTTGACAGAAGAGTTATGCAAACAAATGTAGGAGACCTTTGGAATTTGACGTGTGAGACAAAGTTTTCTTAAAAGTCTCACTAGTTAAAGGCATGTCAAGATTTGGTAAAAAGGGCAAATTAAGCCCGTGATTCATTGGACCTTTTGAGATACTTGACAGGGTTGGAGAAGTAGCCTACAAATTGGCATTACCATCAAAATTAGCAGGCATACATAAAATATTTCATGTTTCAATGTCAAGAAAATATCACCTTGACCCTACCCATGTGTTGGACTACAAGACCATCAAGGTGGACCAAAATGTGAATTATACGGAGGAGCATGTACAAATTTTAGGTAGAAGGGAGCAAGTATTGAGGACGAAAGTAATCCCACTAGATAAGGTGTCATGGTGACATCATGATCTTGAAGAAGCAACATGGAAAAGTGAAGAAGAAATCTGATAGCTATACCCCCATTTATTTAGTTTAGATTCAATTTCCAGGATGAAATTTTCTAAGAGGGGGAGATTTGTGACACCCAGATCTGCGCCAGTTAAATCGTGTACTTTGAAGACTGAGTTGTTATGATATTTTGGAAAAGCAAACTTGTCAAAATGATGTTGATAAAATGATGTTGAGGAAAAAAAAGTAATAATCAAATTTTTTTCTTGGCTGTACGAGTGAATATTGCTGTGAAGGATTACTATAGTCAATTTCAAGAATTCCTTCCATAGAGGAATGGGTGAAAATCCATTTCTATAAGCCTAGTCCTTTTCATTTCTTTGGTGTGACTAAGAGAAAAAAGAAAAGAAAATAGAGGGATAGCTATAGAGTAAATTTTCCCCATGTAGATGCTAGGTGGAAATGCAAAGGGCTACCACCATTCTTACTTTCTTTTCTTTAAACGTTTCAACAGCCCCAACCTTTTCTCTCTCTTCCTTCTCCTGATTCTCTTTGTAGAACCACCCCTACACCTCTTCCCTATCTTTGATCAATTGCGACTAGAGGCAACCCCAGAGAAAACCAAAGCTGGAGGCCCGTTGTCGGCACCAGCTAACCCCTCCAACCATCCTAGGAGCGAGAGGAGACCATCAAAGCCAGTCGCACCATCTGAAAGGCTCGTTTGCTGATTTCGTGCTTGCTCGCATTGCTTGACCAGGCAAGTAAACCCATCATTCTAGGAACAGTTGAGGCCGGACGTATATTTGCATGTGGCTAGGGTTCGCTGGTTTGGGGCTAGCAAGGAAGTCAGGCGTAGAAAGGATTTGCGCCGAATGCCCTAGCACACGCAAGTGAAATCATGAGGAATGAAATGGAGTTCAGGGGAATGCTGAGGGATTGATTGAAATTTTGTTGAGTGTGAGAATAGAGGGGACGGAAATTTGGATCTTGGGAACTAGTTCTTGATGACGGTAGAGTATTCAAGGTGGAATGGTAGAGAAGAGTGGGCTACTGTGAGTTTGCTGGTGCGATGGGGATCCTCAAGGCAATAGAGGTGGTTTGTTTAGGACAAACCAAGGATCATGAGGAGTTTTGAAGTGAGCCCGAGGTTATGCACCATTGATTGAGGGGGGGGGATCAAAGCTACTAGGTGAGATTTGGTTGTGAGAATACAGATTCGACTGTGAATGGGGGTTATTAAGTGATGATTGGAGTAAAAGTTCAATAGAAGTGGGTTGATATTTAGCTACAAAAGGGTGATAAAAAGGGGGGATAAAGAGAAGATGCCAAGATGGTGTTTTGGGCTACAATAAAGGAGAACCTAAAGCTGAAGGATTGCATATGTCGCCTAAAAGAGTAGAAGTGTGTAATTGGAAATTATGTTAACCCTAGAACAATTGAAATGGACTATCAGGCCATGTGTTAGGTGAATGATTGGATGCACTAGGGGTCGGTAAAGAATTCACTTGGGCTCGCTAACTTGACTGGAATCGCCGTAGGTTTGATATCCTAGGAACATGTGCAAATTGGATTATTGAATTGCTGCAACAGGATAAGGATATTCATGATCATGCCATTGACTAACAAGACGATGGGGGCCTCGGGTGTCAGGATGCTTGGAGAAGGATGAAATTGTGTGTTTGCAGACTCTCCAGAGGACTAAGGAGGGTTGAATAACTCCTCAAGGGACCTCGCAATACTAGATTGGGTACGAGGGGTGCAGGGCGGGGCGTCGGCTTCACCTAGGTGATTGTTGCAGTAGGATTGAATAGATGGGTTGATTGGATAGTGTCCTACTAGTGGAAATCATTTTTATAGTTCCTTGGCCTAGTAATAGAATTGTCTTCAGATATATTATATAGTTTTATGACCAAACCTTGTAGCTGAGGCATTTACATATAGTTTTATTGGTTCATAGCCAAACCATGTACTCGGACAACAAGTCTGCTTGTTGAGTTTTAAACTCACTCTTGGTTGTCGTGACTTTTTTTTCAAATTAGAAAGTGTCCTTTGCTCCTTGAGCTACCACTTTGTCAATCCACTATGGGGCTCCAGCTGACTTTGTATGGCATCGTGAGGAAATCCATGACCGGCACTTTGTGGGGTGACCTTTGTGAGGTTTGTGTCTTACCTCACCATAGACATTAGCGCTCTGACGGGGCTGGCCTTGTTGGCCTTTGTGGTCCTATATGCTTGAGTGAATGGCTAGCTAATGGGACCCCTATTACTGTTTGATGATGGCTCGAACTAGGGTGGAAGCCTAACGAGCTAGGTGGCAGCTAGAGGAGGCACCAAGTTTTGGTTTCTGAAGAACTACTCGACATTGGATAGGGTGAATAGATGACTAGAGACGGGATCCCTACTGTTTGTACCTGTTGTATTTTTTTTGTTCAAATTCCTCACTAGATTTCCCTCTCTACTAACTTGTAATATGTGATCAGCCTACTAATGAAAGGAGCTGCTGTTTTGTTTATTTTGCATATTAGAATTGAGTGGATTTGTGATATGAGCTACATTTAGTTGTAAACTTAAAAAAAAAGAATGTTTGGTCCTAGTTATTGAAGATAGACATTATCAAGTATGGGCGCCACACCCTAAATTTTAGGCGTTGTCTTAATTCTACCATATATATTTTTGTTCTATCAAAAAGCCACAATTATAGGTCTTGTCCTAATTTTACCCTAGAACTTTTGTAGCCTTATAAAAACCACAAAATGTTACTTGAGTTATAAATTTGCCCCCATTAACTCTCCTTCCAAAATTTCTCTTTGACAACAGAGAGAGAGAAAACTCTTACGCATGAGAAGTTCGAGCATCCCAAGCGTGAGCTCTCTGATTGAGAGAAACAGAACATTCCCAAACATGAGATATTGAAAACCGAGTTCAAAATTACGAAGGGCAATTTTGACAGGGAGTTAATGGAGGTAGATTTGGGATTCTAGTAAAAGATGGTGATCTTTTATGAAACAAAAAAATGGAGTGAAATTGAAATTGAAGTTTTTTTTTATGAGACAAAAAATCTTTAAGGTAGAATTGGTACTGGAACTAAAGTTGAAATGTTTTTATAAGACAAAAAAAGTTTAAGGTAGAATTGAGACTCAATCTAAAGTTAGGAGTTTTTTATGGGACAAAAAAAGAGTTTATGGTAAAATTGGGGTTTAGACCTAAAGTTAAAGGTTTTTCATTAGACAAAAAGTAGAATTAGGACAAAAGATAAAGTTGGATGTTTTTAGGATATTTAGGCTCTTATCCCTATAACAAATGACTTCCGCTTATAATTGGAATGTCTAAAGCTGTGCTCCTTTGATTGGAGGTATTGCCGAATCCTAGTCCTGATTGTTACCGTGGATTAGTGCTTCAAATTTCACATTTCCTTGCAATCGCTTGGTTGCCTTCTTTCCCATTTTGCCGTCCAAATTCGTTCATACTTATTTACAATTCCTCTGCCAGCTCATCCTATGAGTATTAATTTCTTGATTCTTCCCCTTGGAATCATCACTTGGACCATTATCCATTATTTGGCATAAGTACAGCGGGAGTGCCAAAAGTTGACACGGCGGGACACTTAAGTGCCAAAAGTTACAAAATAGACACTTAAGTGCCACTTTTTAAAAAAAATGGATCACTTAAGTGCCAAGTCGCCGGAACTCTGCCGGAAATCTTACATGGCAATTTTTTATTAATTTTCTTACCTATGTGGCTTGCCGAAAATTGAATCGGCAAAAATTTAGCCAAAACGATGTCGTTTTAGCTGACGTGGATTTTAAAAATTATTAATTAAATAATATTAAATAATTAAAAAATATATTATTATAAAATCGATTTTATTAAAAAAAAAAAAAAGGGAGGAGAGGATCGGTGAGGGCTGTGCAGCCCTTGCCGCCCCACCTCGCCGGGAAGGGCCGGCGATGGTGGGCGAGGGTCGGCCGGGGTCGCCCACCGTCACCGACCCTTCTCGGCGAGGTGGGGCGGCGGCGGCGAGGGCTGCACAGCCCTCTCCGATCCCCTCCTCCCTTTTTTTTTTTTTTAATAAAATCGATTTTAATTTTTAAAAATCTAACATGGACAATTTTTTTTTAAATTGCCATGTGGATTTTTTATTTTGAAAAAAAATGCTCCATTAGCAAATGAAGTTGTCGGAAAATAGACATGTGGCAATTTGGTCGGAATTTTTCGTTGTTGGCACTTAAGTGATCCCTTTTGCTCCGATTTTGGCATTTAAGTGTACCTTTTGTAAGCACTTAAGTGTCCCTTTGTGCCAATTTTGGCACTCCAAAAGTCCGTACCTCTCCATTATTCTCATTTATCTTTATTTCAATTTGGCTCCTATTCCTTTGTTTTTTTTCCTTTTTTTAAGAAATCTCCAGAATTTGTTTCTTGCTCACTGCCCACTCATAAAATCTTGAATAAAGAGCAATTTATCCTCAACATTTGATTCCCACCGCTTGGATTTACGATGATAATTGGGTGAGATGAATGAACCTGGTCCGTCTTTACCGAATTGGACCAACTTTCCCACTCTTCCCTTGAAGATTACATTCTTTATATGACAAGGAACAAGATGGAAATAATCTTTAAATGAGTCCACATCTAATCCAATTTTGAGCGCCAAACTTTAAACGTTGGTTGATACACTTGCATATTTTGCACTCGATACATTTCCATATCAAGAAATATGATAGAAGGTAGGTTAGGTAGGAATTGCATAATCCATCGGTGCACATCCTTTGGTCACGAATTGACTTGTAAGGAAAATCAATACAGCAAACCTCAGATTATCTATGATTTCGTTTGATTAAAATTGTGGGCACAACAATTTGACTTTCAATGTCGTTGGCACGTGCTTAAACTTGGGAGTGCTATATGTAGCTAAAAGTTGTTAGACTAAATTGAAAATATCCCAAAAGTTCACGGAGGACATCGAATAAATTAAAAGTTTAAGGATGAACTTATACATTGGGCAAATATTTAAAGGACCGCATTCCAAATCGGACCGAAAAATTCATGAGCTATTTGTATTATTTTTTCCTAAATAAAGGCATCACTGTTTTAGGCAGATGTTATTTACAAGAGATATATTTTACAGGAATTTCATTTTCCGTTTTACTGAAAGGCTTATGATAGGATGAAGACGATTGTGTTAAGCTCATAAGTACAACAAATATTAACAAATTAATCGTAATTAGCTCGCTAACCATGGAGCTTGCCGGAATGGAGTCGTTAAAATAGACACGCTGGCGTGATTGGCGTCCTGGGTTTTTTTAGCTGGCGATTGCATGAATGCCTCGTCCCTGTAACAGTTCTTACTTTAGGTAAACTTTATCAACATGTGAAGATTATTGAAAAACATTGTATAATTTAGCTTTCCTTGTAAGATTTTTTTTTTTATGTTGAGAGTATATACAAGGCAACTAAAAAAGTTGATAAGAGTTGGATTGAGATCGCAACTACAAGTTTTGATGGATCATCCTAAAGATCAATAATATTAGTTTACTCGGTGAGAGCAACGTGAACTCCTAGCTAAGAGGAAAGCCTATTACGGAAATTTGATGAATCAACAGGCACAAGGTCGCCCGTGCACCACAAAGCTTTCGGTGAAAGTCCCAAGCGGTGGTGGGTAGGGAACCAACAAGCACAACGGTGAGACAAGGGTTGCCGGAGGTTAAGTCTCTGGAAAGGGACTATAAGATGCTAACGATCACAGATGCGGGGACACCAGAGCAGTGGTCTGCCAGAGTTGCTGGCGCAGCACAGACTCCCTAAAAACCTCTAAAAATTCTAAGCATGCGTGAGATCTGACCAAGAAATTTCCATTGCGACGATGGCTCAAAATGGCACAGGCCGGAGGAGATCGCTGCTTCGATTGAGGGAGCGAACAGTGCCGCCGGTGCATGGAAGTTGATGTACTTGTCGAGATTACTACTGGTCATGGGCAAAGGCACTGGGAAACTTAGAAGAAGTGGTGATGCCATTCGAAGCTAGTTGGACGGCTGCCGAGGTGACTAGCGCTAAAACGACCTCAGGGAAAACCACAGGGGTCCGAGCTAGTGCAGTGGTGTGTAGTGGCGGCTCCGGGCAGGGAAGCTTTGACGGATGTGAGGACATGGTGGCGCAAAGGCTGTAGCAGTGTCACGAGGAAGCCAACGAGCCGATCTTTGCTTCTATGATCGTGTCTCTTCTCCCAGTTCGAGTACAACCCAAGCCGTGGTGCTCATTTATAGGAAATTGCTAGTGTTGCGGGCGAGTTAGGCTACCAGACTTGTCGGTAATGATTGTTGGGAAGCGGGGCACAGCAATGGGAGTAGCAGGCAGCTGGCCAGGGATGATGACAAGTAGGACTGTGGACTGGACCGGTCGGTCCTGGAACTGGGAATCGGACCGACCGACCAGTCTAGTTTGGTCTGATGGAATTGGTAAATTATTTTTTGGGAAAAAATTGTTAATATTACAGTACATTCTCAAAGACAATCCACTTCATTTATACACTACTTTATTGATTTGGCCTTTTAATCTGTATGTAATTGTATTTTCCTAAGACTTTGAAGAATTTTCTTTTCTTTTTTTCAAATTCTTAAGAAACTTTAAAATGTTTATATTAAAAGATATCGGTCCGGTCCAGTTGGTTCGGTTCCCATCTTGGAATTGGGAACCGGACCGACCGGCCACCAGTTCCAAGAATGGGAATTGGGAACTAGACCGCCGGCTATGGGAACCACCCAAAACCAGCCGATCTGGTCCGGTTTGGGCAGTTCTTGGTTGGGCGGTTCCCATTGCACACCTCTAATGACGAGGCTGAGGCGTTTGGGCAGCAGCAAAGGACAAGAGCTTTGTGTTATGTAGCAAAGAATATGCTGGGCACATTGGAAAAAATAACGTCTGAAGACCATGGGACAAAGACACCGTCAAGGAAGTGCTAGAAAAGGAGTAACCAAAAAAGACGAAACTGAAAGAGAAACGTGAGGTCTTCCCAATATTTTTTTGTCCTTTCTCTTGAAATTGATTCAAAGTCCCAAAAATTATTATGAAAATGTAATTGAGTTTTATATCTTTCAAAAATGTAATAAAGTTTTAAAACTTATCACAAAAATGTAATTGAGTCGTAAAACTTTAAAAAATGCAATGAAATCTTGAAACTTGTTGATATCTTCTATTTGTCAAGTTGGAAGGAGTTAATGCAAAGATTTATTTGCACTGACTTAATAAGTCTTAGGACTTGGTTGCATTTTTTGAAAGTTTCAAGGCTAGATTGCACTTCCTCGACAAGTTATAGGATTTGATTACACATTTTGAAAATTTTAGTAATCAATTACACAATAAATTTTAAGCTTTCCAGTAAACTTATACCTAGGCTTAATACCCTGAAAAACTCCAACTTTAACTTTTGTCCCAATTCTTCCTTTTGTCTAATAAAAACCTCCAATTTAAGGTTCAGTCCCAATTCTAGCCAAATTTTTTTTTGTCCCATAAAAAACCCTTTGTGACACCTAGATTTGTGCTAGTTAAATCTTGTACTTTAGAGACTAAGTTGTTACGGTATTTTGGAAAAGAAAATTTGTCAAAATGATGTTGAGAAAATTGTCGAGAAAAAAAAGTAATAATTAAATATTTTTCTTGGCTGTACAAGTGAATATTGCTGTTGAAGGATTGCTATAGTCAATTTCAAGAATCCCTCCCATAGAGGAATGGGCCAAAATCCATTTATATAAGCCTGGCCCTTTTTTTCTTTGGTGTGGCTAAGAGGAAAAAAAATTGAGGGACAACTGTAGAGAAAATTTTCCCCATGTAGATGCCAAGTGGAAATGCAAAGGGCTACCACTGTTCTTACTTTCTTTTCCTTAAACGTTTCAGTAGCCCCAACCTTTTTTCTCTCTTCCTTTACCTAATTCCCCTCGCAGAACCACCCTTGCACCTCTTCGCCATCTCTGATTAGCTGTGATCAGAGGGGACCCTAGAGAAGACCCATGTCAGAGACCCGTTAGTAGTGCCGGCTAACCCCCTTCGACCATCCCAGGAGTGGGAGGAGGCCATCGAAGCTAGTTGCGCCATCTAAAAGCCTTGTCCGCCGGTTTCATGCTCGCCCACAATGCCCAACTAGGCAAGTAAACTCATTGTTTGATTTTCATTGGTGGTGTGAATTTAAGGCGATCTAGGAACAATTGAGGCCAAATGCAGATTTGCATGTGGTTGGGTTTCGCTGGTTTGAAGTTAGTAATGAAGTCAGGCGTTGGAAGGATTTGCATCGGATGCCTCGACGCATGCAAGTGAAATCTTGAGGAATGAAATGGAGTTCAGGGGAATGCTGAGGGATTGAATAAAATTTTGTTGAGTGTGAGAACGGGGGGACAGAAAGTCGGGTCTCGGGAATTGGTTTTTGATGACGGTAAAGTGTTAAGAGTGGGCTGTTGGCGAGTTTGTTGGTGCGATGGGGATCTTGAATGCACTAGAGGTGTTTTGTTTAGGACAAATTAGGGATTATGAGGAGTTTTGGAGTGAGCCCGAGGTTACACACTGTTGACTGAGGGGGGGGATCACAGCTACTGGGTGAGATTTGGTTGTGAGAATTGCAGATTCGGCTGTGGATAGGGGTTATTAAGGTAGAAGTGGGATGCATATAAGACCAAAATAGAAATGGCATGGCTTGAGTGATGATTGGGGTAAATGTTCAATGGGAGTGGGCTAAGATTTGGCTACAAAAGGGGTGAGAAAAAGGGGTATAAAGAGAAGACATTGGGATGGGGTATGAGCTACAATAAAGGAAAACTTAAAGCTGAAGGATTGTAAATGGTGCAAAAAGAATAGAAGTGTGTAGTTAGAAATCATGTTAACCCTAGAACGATTGAAATGGACCATCAAGCCGCGTGTTAGGTGAATGATTGGATGCATTGGGGTTTAGTAAAGAATTCACTTGGGCTCGCTAACTTGACTGGAACCTCTATAGGTTCAATATCCTAGGAAACAAAACTAAATTATCATGTGCAAATTGGATTATTGAATTGCTGCAACATAATAAGATGTTTATGATCGTGCCATCAACTGATAAGGCAATGGGGACCCTGAGTGTCGAGATGCCTGGAGAGGGATGAAATTGTGTATTTGCGGACTCTCCAGAGGATTGAGGAGGGTTGAATAACTCCTCAGGGGACTTCACGATTCCAGGTTGGGTGCAATGGGTGTAGGGCAGGGCGTCGGCTCCCCCTGGGTGATAGGTGTAGTAAGATTGAATAGATGGGTTGATTGGATAGTGTCCTACTAGTGAAAATCATTTTTATAGTTTGTTGACCTAGTAATAGAATTGTCTTCAGATAAATTATATAGTTTAATGACTGAACTTTGTAGCTGAGGCATTTATATATAGTTTTATTGGTTTGTAGCCAAATCATGTACTCAGACAACTGGTTTGCTTGTTGAGTTTTAAACTCACTCTTGATTGCCGTGATTTTTTTCAAATTAGAAGGGGTCCTTCGCTTCTCTAGTTGCCACTTTGTCGATCCACTATGGGGCTCTGGCTGACTTTGTATTGCGTCATGAGGAAATCCATGACTAGCACTTTCCGGGGGTGACCTTTGTGAGGTTCATGTCTTGCCTCACCATAGACATCAGTGTCTCAATTGCACTAGCCTTTTTGGCCTTTGTAGCCCCTTATGCACGAGTGAATGGCTGGCTAATGGGACCCTTTCTGCTATATGATAATGGCCCGTTCCAGGGTGGAAGCCCGACGAGTTAGGCAAGAGCTACATGAGGCACTGGGTTTTGGCTTTTGAAGAGTGGCTCAACATAGGAGAGGGTGGATAGATAAATAGGGACAAGATCCCCATTGTTTGTACTCATTGTGTTTTTTTGTACAAATTCCTCACTAGATTTCCCTCTCTACTAACTTGTAATATGTGACCAGCCTACTAATGAAAGGAGTTGTCGTTTTACTTACTTCGCATATTAGAATTGAGTGGATCTGTGATATGAGCTGCATCAAGTTGTGAACTTAAAAAAAAAGGAATGTAAGGTCTTGGTTATCGAAGATAGATATTATTGGATATAGGTGCCACATTTGGTGGTATCAACGCTAGGCCTTGTTGGAGTGATAGGGTGTACAAGATTTACATGGACTGTAGAGTACCTAAGTGTTTAGATTATCTATTAACGAACATAACTATCACTTGTAACCTGTGTCACTTATTGGTAGGGGCAACGAGTTTTGCGGTTGGTGTGGTTCGAGTAACGTAGTTAACAACACTAATTTCTAACTTTTGATGTGGGTAATGTATAGAAAGTTTAGGAGAAAAATGGTGCGATCAAGAAGCTCATCTTTGCCTTGAAGAGAAGCGGCTGCATTGGGGATAAGGCCAAGGATGGAGGATGTGAAGCGAGCCTTGATTACCTTAGGAAATTTGTTAGAGAGATAGGTTCAATTACCCCCACCATAGCCACTCTCGCCATCACCTCAATAGTCACCTCCAGCAGGAGCATCGGACTCAAAGACTAGTGGAATAGTTTCTAAAGTTGAAGCTACCTAATTTCTTGGGAATGAGACATCCCAAGGAGGTGGAGCAGTGGATTGATAGTATGGAAATAATTTTTAAGCTGTTAGGTTGTGATGACCAAGATAGAATAACGTTTGTGGAATGCCAGTTCGAAGGGAATGCCATATATTGGTGGAGGGCGTCGAAGGATACCATATTCCCAATAGGTACAAAAATGGTATGTGATGAGTTTGTGAAGGCTTTTTACAAGAAACAATTTTTCTGAATGCATGAAGGATTGAAAAATTACTGAATTTGTCTAGTTAAGTCGAGATGAACTGATTGTGGATCAATATGAGGTGAAATTTTCAGAACTTTCTAAATATGCTCCTAAGTTGGTTTAAGATCCCAAGGATAAAGCAAAGAGATTTTTGAAGGGCCTAAACACAGATATTAGGAAGCAATTGGTGTTTTTAGGTATAAGAGACTATAATGAAGTGTATGCTTGAGCCCAAAAAGTTGAGCAAGAGCTCATTAGGGAGAAGATGGAGGACAAGGAAAAGGTCAAATCAGGATTGCAAAAAGCCATGAAGGATGTGCATAGTGGCAAACGACCCTTTTCTTCTTGAGATGCGCCCTAGAGTTCCAAGAAGAGGCTCGATTTTGGAAGTTCTGGAGGGACAAGTAAGGGACAATACGTGAGCTCGAGAATAGAGGGGATAGAAAGTCGGATCTTAGGAACTAGTTTTTGATGATGGTAGAGCATCAAGGGTGGAATGGTAGCGAATAGTGGGCTATTGTGAGTTTGCTAGTGCGATGGGGATCCTTAATGCACTAGAGGTGGTTTGGTTAGGACAAATCAGGGATCATGAGGAGTTTTGAAGTGAGCCCGAGGTTACGCGCCGTTGATTGGGGGGGATCAAAGCTACCGGGTGAGATTTGATTGTGAGAATCACAGATTCGGTTGTGAATGTGGGTTATTAAGTGATGATTAGGGTAAAAGTTAAGTGGAAGTGGGTTGATATTTGGCTACAAAAGGGGTGAGAAAAAGGGGGGATAAAGAGAAGATGCCGGGATGGCATTTTGGGCTACAAAAAAGGAAAACCTAAAGCTGAAGGATCGTGAACGTTGCAAAAAGAGTAGAAGTGTGTAATTGGAAATTACGTAACCCTAGAACAATTGAAATGGACTATTAGGTTGCGTGTTAGGTGAATGATTGGATGCACTAGGGGTCGGCAAAGAATTCACTTGGGCTCACTAACTTGACCAGAATCGCTGTAGGTTTGATATCCTAGGAAATGAAATTGAATTGTCATGTGCAAATTGGATTATTGAATTGCTGCAATAGGATAAGAATATTCATGATCATGCCATTAACTGATAAGGTGATGGGGGCCCTGGGTGTCAGGATGCCTGGAGAAGGATGAAATTGTGTGTTTGCGGACTCTCCAGAGGACTAAGGAGGGTTCAATAACTCCTCAAGGGACCTTGTGATACTAGGTTGGGTACGAGGGGTGCAGGGCGGGCGTCGGCTTCACCTAGGTGATAATAACAGCAGGACTGAACTGATGGGTTGATTGGATAGTGTCCTACTAGTGGAAATCATTTTTATAGTTCCTTGACCTAGTAATAGAATTGTCTTTAGATATATTATATAGTTTTATGACTGAACCTCGTAGCTAAAGCATTTATATATAGTTTTATTGGTCGTAGCCAAACCATGTACTTTGACAACTAGTTTGCTTGCTGTGTTTTAAACTTTCTCTTGGTTGTCGTGATTTTTTTTTTTCAAATTAGAAGAAGTCCTTTGCTCTTCTAGCTGCCACTTCGTTGATCCACTATAGGGCTCCAGCTGACTTTGTATGGCATCGTGAGGAAATCCATGATCGACACTCTGGGGGGTGATCTTTGTGAGGTTTGTGTATTGCCTCACCATAGACATCAGTGTTCCGACTGGGCCGGCCTTGTTGGCCTTTGTGGCATTGTATGCTTGAGTGAATGGCCAGCTAATGAGACCCCTGCCGTTGTTTGATGATGGCTCGGACTAGGGTGGAAGCTTGACAAGCTAGGCGGGAGCTAGAGGAGGCATCGGGTTTTGGTTTTTAAAGAACTGCTCAACACAGGAGAGGGTGGATAGATGACTAGAGATGGGATCTACTGTTTGTATCTGTTGTATTTTTTTTGTACAAATTCCTCCCTAGATTTCCCTCTCTACTAACTCATAGTATGTGGCCTGCTAATGAAAGGAGCCGTCATTTGCTTACTTCGCATGTTAGAATTGAGTGGATTTGTCATATGAGCTACGTTTAGTTGTGAACTTAAAAAAAAGAAAGAATGTATGATCCTAGTTATCGAAGATAGACATTATCAGGTATGGGCGCCACACCCTAAATTTTAGGCGTTGTCTTAATTCTATCATAAATTTTTTTGTTTTGTCAAAAAGCGATAGTATAGGTCTTGTCCTAATTTTACCCTAGAACTTCTATCACGTCTCGAACCTTGAGCACGCAACAACCCCATACCATGGTCAATTAAAAGTGACGTCCCAGGACTTGTTGATGATCATTCATTTTAATTTTTCATTATGTGCAAGTGGAAGACAAACCATCCCCAGTCCAAACAGACAATCAAATAATTAAACAGGGATAGAGGGATGAACAACAAGATAACATCAACTACTCGTTTATACATTCTTACTAGATTAACCAACGGAGGATCATTTTCATATTTACAAGCCCAACAAAGGGGGCCAATTTATCCATTAGGCCAGACCAAAAAGAAACTGGGCTCGGCTAATCCAATTATACAAAAAGAACCCTCGGGTTTAGCACCATTGTCACTTGGACCCATCGGACTCAGGCTCCATCGGGTCGATCACTAGAGGAGTAGGGGTAGGATTCTCCACTACGCCATTCTAAGGGCCTGAAAGTGGTTATACAATAACCAGTGAGATAAAATCAAAACGAGTTATTCCCCTAAGTCCCGGTTAGTACACCAATTCAACCCGGGGTATCTCTTTAAAACCACCCCTCACACAACCTAACAACAAACAACCAGCAATTAGCAACTAAACAACAGATAGGGGCAACTAACAATCATATAGTCAGTTCGCATGCAACCTTACCCAGTATGCCATACCTTGCATGTTAAATCTCAGCACAATACATGCAATACATATAGCTGTTAGATGATGCAATTCATCAATCACATGCGAGTCGCGTCATATGTGATCTCACTTGGCCATTGCCACACTCTACACATTATTAATTCATGCGTGTGTGCCATAAATAATATGATCAGCTCATGTATAATCGAAACCAATGATACAATGTTTCCCATATGCTCTTGCATCCACACGTGTTTTGATTATTACTACCCCTCAAGGCTGCATCTTGGGCCGAGGTGCTATGGCGTCCTTCCTCCGTAGAGGTGCGAGCGTGCCCTTTCGTGTAGGCCGAGGTGTTATGGCGCCCTTCCTCCGCAGATGTGTAACTATGCTCTTCCTCTTCATTTCTGATAAATCAGATTATCACCCCTCAAACTACGGCCGGGGCAGCTGGTTCAATTTAGTGATCACGTAAGCATACCATCACAATCCACTTATTATATTTGAGAATTAGCCAATGCACACATGCTTGCATATAAAACCTCAATTCCTTTATCATAAAAGTGGTCCATTTTCGGTGTCCCTTGGACAAATCATTTTCCCCTTTCTTTTGTGAAAACCATACGATTCAAGCGGATATTCATGCAATGACACATCCAATTCACCTCATAAGATCAAGACACATGAATTATGCACATTTTAGCTTTCAGATGAACAGTACCGTGAACAGTAATTGTGAACAATGTTCATGAATAGTAATCGTCAACAATAATCATCAATAATTAAAACATTAAATTCAGAAATTAAACAAAACATTAATTAAAACAATTAATCAATCAATCTAAACATGCTTAATTAACACATAAACACAACTAAGCCACAATTAAACACATAAAGCAAGATTAAGCTAAGTTGGAAAACTGACTACTCAGGTGGAGGAAGAGCTGGGCGGGCTGGTCGGAGCTCCAGCGAGCGACTAGCCGGCGACCGGCGGTACTAGGGGGTCAAGGGGGAATGATTAGTGGTTGGGTTGGGCGGAGATTGGGTCGGAAAGGGAGGGAAACAACTAAAATAGGCGAAGCAATGTTGCAATAAGTGGGTTGGCCGACGATTGCTTTTGGCCGGCCAACGGGTTGGCTAGCGGCTTCGACTGGTGAACGGTTGACATGGGCCATACGGATTGGCTCTCTTGAGCATGGTGGTGGGTGGCATAGGCGGTGATCAGCACAGGAAGGCAAAAACAACTCAGGTTTTTGGAGAAAGGTCAAAAGGAGAAGCAGAAGAAAGGAAAGGAAAACAAGGGAGAGAGGTGTTCGGTTTGCTTGGCCTAAAAGAGGAGGAGAGAGAGTGAAATGAGAGCTGATTGTCAGCCTCATTAAGGCCATTAAATGCTTGCTTCAACTCCCCAAGCAAGTGACCTCATCTTCTCTCTCTTCTTTTGTCTTTTCTCCAAAATATCTATGGGCAAAATGGTCATCTCTACCTTGCATGTTTCCCAATTTGCCCTTGGACGGAAAATGAAGGGCGGGCCTAAGAAATACACTAGAAAATGAATAGGAACAGGCTTGGGAATCGGTTGGGCTTGAAACAGCTCAAGGTTAGACAACGGGCTCGGAAGTGTAAATTGGTTGGTTTGGTCCAACGGGCTCACTTGCTTGCCTCAGGCCTACCATGGTGGTCATCTCACCTTGGACGTGAGGCTCACACTAGTCTTGCCTGGCCCACGTCCTTGTAGGCTCATTTCCTCAGTCCGTAAATCCCTTTTCCAAAAACTTGGCTCAACTGACACTGTCGACTGTTGAAGAAGAATTGTCTAAAAGTCTGTCCCAGAAATTCCTGAAAATTCGAAGTCCAATACTGGATTGCCATGCCTTATCAATTTTGCCCGAATGCCATTTTAGTAGAACTTAGACTGACAGGTGGCTTCTAGGATTCACGTGTAACCAACTCGTGCCAAATCACGTTCAAGACATCTCAACACATGGACATCCTTGACTACATGAAATTGCGAATGATATATTCTTATCTCAAAGTACACAATTACCAATGATCGACATAGGGTCGTTTGTAGGCTTGATAATAGTAAACGGAATCACTCGTTGTCCCATTATGTTTTGTTCACGAATCAACTTCTAGTCGTCTCTAAAATCGGCCTGCATAACTATAGGATTGTCATTATGCAAGTCTCACGGTTGAGTTGTTTTCCCAGGTCAAGTTCTTTAGTCACATGAGTTCTGTCCTTATTAGCCTTTCCCCTTAATGTTAGTATCCCGAGAATGATCAGTTCGAGTGAGATCAACTAACAATGCATTGATGAAATTCACATTCATTCATCTCTCAAAGGGCTTAAATTTCAGGACGTCACAACTTTTGTAGCCTCATAAAAAACAACAAAATTTTACTTGAGTTACAAATTTGCCCCCATTAACTCTCCATCCAAAATTTCTCTTTGACAATAGAGAGAGAAAACTCTCAAGCATGAGAAGTTTGAGCGTCTCGAGCGTGAGCTCTCTGACCATGAAAAATGGAACATTCCCAAACATGAGAGATTGAAAATTGAGCTCAAAATTATGAAGGGCAATTTTGACAGGGAGTTAATGGAGGCAGATTTGGGATTCAAGTAAAATATGGTGATCTTTTATGAAACAAAAAAATGGAGTGAAATTGAAATTGGAGTTTTTTATGAGACAAAAAACATTTAAGGTAGAATTGGTATTGGAGCTAAAGTTGAAAATTTTTTATGAGACAAAAAAAGTTTAGGGTAGAATTGGGACTCGATCTAAAGTTAGGAGTTTTTTATGTGACAAAAAAAGAGTTTATGATAAAATTGGAGTTTAGACCTAAAGTTAAAGGTTTTTCATAAGACAAAAGGTAGAATTCGGAGAAAAGCTAAAGCAGAATGCTTTTAGGATATTAGGCCCTTATCCTATAACAAATGACTTCCGCTTATAATTGGTATGTCTAAAGCTGTGCTCCTTTGATTGGAGGTATTGCCGAATCCTAGTCCCGATTGTTACCGTGGATTAGTGCTTCAAATTTCACCTTTCCTCGCAATCGCTTGGTTGCCTTCTTTCCCATTTTGCCGTCCAAATTCATTCATCCTTATTTACAATTCCGCGGCCAGCTCATCCTATGAGTATTAATTTCTTGATTCTTCCCCTTGGAATGATCACTCCGGCAATTATCCATTATTCTCATTGATCTTTATTGCCCCAGATTTCGATTTGGCTCCCATTCCTTTGTTTTTTGTTTTTCCTTTTTTAAAGAACTCTCTAGAATTTGTTTCTTGCTCACAGCCCGCTCATAAAATCTTGAATAAAGAGCAATTTGTCCTCAACATTTAATTCCCACCGCTTGGATTTACGATGATAATTGGGTAAGATGAATGAACCTGGTCCGTCTTTACCGAATTGGACCAACTTTCCCACTCTTCCCTTGAAGATTACATTCTTTATTTGACAAGGAACAAGATGGAAATAATCTTTCAATGAGTCCACATCTAATGCAATTTTGAGCGCCAAACTTTAAACGTGAGCTGAATCGGTCTACAGTGGGGGATTGCAAGATGCTGACGATCATAGATGCGGAAACACCGGAGCAGTGGGGGATTGCCGGAGTTGCAGGCACAGCATAGGCTCACTATAAACCTTTTAAAATTCTAAGAATGCGTGAGATTCGACCAAGAACTTGCCGTTACGACGGTGGCTCAAAATGGCGTAGGCCGGATGTTGGGAAAAGCTGCAAAATACAGTGGAGATTGTTGCTTCAATGGAGGGAGGGAACAGTGCCATTGGTGCGTGGAAGTTGATGTATTCGTGGAGATTGCTGCTGGTCATGGGTAGAGGCACTGGGAAACTTAGAAGAAGTGGTGATGCCTTCGGAAGCTAGTCGAACGGCTGCCGAGGTGACTATAGTGCTAAAACGACCTCAGGGAAGATCACTGGGGACCGAGTTGGTGCAATGGCATGTAGTGGCAGCTCCGAGCAGGGATGCTTTGACAGAGGCGAGAACGTGGTGGCACGAAGGCAGCAGCAGTGTCACGAGGAAGCCAACGAGCTGGCCTTTGCTTCTATGATCGTGTCTCTTCTTTCAGTTCGAGTATAGTCTAAGCCGCGGTGCTCATTTATAGGAAATTGCAGGTGTTGCTGGGCAGGTTAGGCTATCGGACTTGTTGGCAATGATTGCTGGGAAGCGGGGCACGGCAACAGGAGCAGCAGGTAGCCGGGCAGGGACGATGACGAGGGTTAGGCATTTGGGCAGCAGCGGAGGACAAGAGCTATGTGTTATGCAACGAGAATTTGCTGGGCATGTTGAAAAATGTAACGTCTAAAGGCCGTGGGAAGGAGATACTATCAAGGAAGTGCTAGAGAAGAACCGATCGAAAAAGACAAAACTGAAAGAGAAAAGTCAGGTCTTCCCGATTCTTTTTTTTTTCTCTTTCTTAAAATGACTAAATCCCAAAATTTTTATGAAAATGTCATTGAGTTCTACATCTTTCAAAAAATGCAATTAAGTCCTAAAATTATCACAAAAGTGCAATTGAGTCATAAAATTTTAAAAAATGCAATCAAATTATGAAACTTGTTAACATTTTCTATTTGTTAAGTTGGAAAGAGTTAATGAAAGGACTTATTTGCACCAACTAAAGTAGTCCTAGGACCTGATTGCATTTTTTGAAAGTGTTAGGACTAAATTGCATTTCCTCAAAAAGTTGTAGGATTTAATTACCCTTTTAAAAAGTTTCATTACTCAATTGCACAATAAATTTTAAGCTTTCTAGTACACTTATCTCTAGGTCCAATATTTTGAAAAACCTTTGACTTTAACTTTTGTCCCAATCTACCTTTCGTCTCGTAAAACACTTGCAATTTAAGATCCAGGCCCAATTTTATCCTAGACTTTTTTGTAAAAAGAAAACCATTCATTTTAGGTTCTGTCCCAATTCTACCATAAACTTTTTTTTGTTCTATAAAAAACCCACAATTTTAGGTCTTGTCCCAATTTTACCCTAGAACTTTTGTAGTCTTATAAAAAACAACAAACTTTTACTTTAGTTACAAATTTGCTTCCATTAACCCTCCATCCAAGATTTCTCTTTGACAATAGAGAGAGAAAACTCTTAAGCATGAGAAGTTTGAGCGCCCTGAGCACAAGCTCTTTGATCACAAGAAATGGAGGTAGATTTGGGACTCAAACACAAGAGATTGAAGACCGGCTCAAAATTATGAAGGGCAATTTGGATGGAGGGTTAATGGAGGTAGATTTGGGACTCAAGTAACAGATGGTGATCTTTTTTAAATGACAAAAAAAATTGAGTGAAATTGAAACAAAAGTTCTTTTACGAGACAAGAAAAGTTTAGGGTAGAATTGGGACTCGATCTAAAGTTACAATTTTTTTTTTTATGGTAGAATTGGGGTTTAGATCTAAAGTTGAAGGTTTTTCATTAGACAAAAGATAGAATTAGGACAAAAGATAAAGTTGAATGTTTTTAGGATATTAGGCCCTTATCCCTATAGCAAATGACTTCCGCTTATAATTGGTATGTCTAAAGCTGTGCTCCTTTGAATGGAGGTATTGCCGAATCTTAGTCCCGATTGTCACCGTGAATCAGTGCTTCAAATTTCACCTTTCCTCGCAAATCGCTTGGTTGCCTTCTTACCCATTTTGCCGTCCAAATTCATTCATCCTTATTTACAATTCCGCGGCCAGCTCATCCTATGAGTATTAATTTCTTGATTCTTCCCCTTGGCATCCATTATCCATTATTCTCATTGATCTTTATTGCCCCAGATTTCGATTTGGCTCCCATTCCTTTGTTTTTTGTTTTTCCTTTTTTTTAAGAACTCTCCAAAATTTGTTTCTTTCTCACAGCCCGCTCATAAAATCTTGAATAAAGAGCAATTTATCCTCAACATTTAATTCCCACCACTTGGATTTACGATGATAATTGGGTGAGATGAATGAACCTGGTCCGTCTTTACCGAATTGGACCAATTTTCCCACTCTTCCCTTGAAGATTACATTCTTTCTTTGACAAGGAACAAGATGGAAATAATCTTTCAATGAGTCCACATCTAATCCAATTTTGAGCGCCAAACTTTAAACGTGAGCTAAATCGGTCTGCTGATTATCATTCATTTTGCCCCCTACAATATGCTTGATGCAGTGATGGAGAGTATTTTAATGCCTATCGTAAGTTTTAGGCAACAAAATGACTATATCGTAGCAAAAATTTAGGTGTCGATAATGAAAAAGAAGAAGCATAAACCAAGGATATAAAAATAAGCTCTTTGGAGCATCTTATTGAGATAAGCAGTCCAAGCATGCTATTTTTTGAATCATCTGTAAGTCAATATAATATTTTTTGAACTTCAAAATAAACAAAAGAATCTCGTCTTTCCAGGAAGGCATGTTATATGATCTCCTCTTTGTGTTATTTCAAAGATAAAATCTCGATCAACGCTTAATTAAGTTCATATCTTCATTTGAAACTTTGGACACATCAACATGTTTATCCCAAGTCATCATAATGCATGGCTAGAGATGATTTGTGTCATGCCCCGTATCCCAAACTTATATGCTTGTGCCACATTTACCCTCCCAAAACCCATATTTACTAAAATTTGGCATAAATGTGGCAAGGGTATACTAATTTAGGATAATTATAGCACGATCTTACTAGTTTGGGATTTTTTGTGACACCAAAATTAGTTTTGTGAAAATGCGGCATGGCATACTATTATGGGAGTTTTTGTGACACAAAAATTAATTTAAGGTAAAAGTGGTATTGACATACTAGTTTAGGGTTTGTGGTAATGTTAACCCTAAAATGTACCTAAACTTTTCATGTAGGTGTGGGTGGAGCACATGTGAAAATACTAGTTAAATTAGAACTAAAATGTAAATCAACTCAAATAATTCACACATTCTTTTGATTTTACGCTTGCAAACCTTGGACCATTTTGGACGAAATGGGCTAGGTGGCACAAAAGGACATTCATACATCTTCAACCTGGAAAAAGGAAAAAAATGCAACCATCTTTATTCATCCCACGGGAAGTTTGCAAAATCATCTCCATCATAATTGTCACGCCCCGAACCCCGAGCACGCGACAACCCCTTTTCTTGGTCGATTGAAAGCGACGTCCTAGAACTCGTTTACGACCATTCATTTTAATGTTTCATTAAGCGCAAGCGGAAGATGAACCATCCCCAATCCTTCAAACAATCAAGCAATCAATTTGTGTAATTAAGCTAGTTTAGCTTTGATTAATTGATTGTTTACATTAATTAATATTTCACTAGATTTCTGAATTTAGTTTATTAATTATTAAATTCTGGATTTTACTGTTCATACGCACTGTTCACGCGGTACTGTTTATCCAGAAGTGAAAAATTGCATATTTTTATGTGCTTTGATTCTATGATGTGAATTGGATGTGTAATTGCATGGACATCCGCATGAATCATATGGTTTTCGTAAAAATGGGGAAAATGGTTTGTCTGAGGGACACCGAAATGGATTGCTTTTATGAGAAAGGATTTGAGGTTGTATGTGCAAGCATGTATGCTTTGGCTAATGCTCAAGATAAAAATAAATTGTGTTGGTATGCTTGCGTGATCACTAAGTTGAACTCGCTGCCCCGGCCGAAATTCGATGGGTGATAGTCTGATTTGTCGGAAACCCAACAGGGGTCTGGATGCAGAGTTGCGGTAGTGGCCAGGCTCATGCTCTTTTAGGAATGTCGTTTTGGGAGAAAACCCTCGACGTCGCCGCGCCTCGTGTGGGAGAGCGATGTCTAGTTATGTTAGTAGACACCGGCAGAGGTTCAATTGTGGTCTCAAGGGCAGTAATAATTGGGACATTTGTGGATGCACGAGTGCATGAGAAACATGGCATCATTGGTTCTGATTATGCATTAGTTGATGACATTGTTTACGACACGCATGATTTGATAACGTGTAGGGTGTGGTAATGGCTAGGTGAGATCGCCTGTGACGCGACTCGTATGTGATTGCTCAATTGAATTACCTGATGGCCATGTACATTGCTTGTATTGCGTGAGGTTTAACATGTAGGATATGGCATATCGGGTAAGGTTGCATGCGGATCGATTATTGATTGTTGGTTGGCCTTGGCTGCTGTATGGTTGCTTGTCGTTGGTTTGTTTGAGGGGTGGTTTTGGAGGGATACCCTGAGTTGACATGGTGTACTAACAAGGCTTAGGGTGAGGAATCACTGAGATTTTATCTCACCGGTTATTATATAACCATTTTCAAGCCCTTAGAATGGCGCACCCGCCAATGCGATTTGGGATCCCAAAGGATTGGGAGACTATCGTGACGCACCACCGTTTCTCGAGTCGGGTGCACCTGTACGGGAAATATGTCTCAACCATCTAGGTGGATAAGGGACTGGGGCAATGGGTACCCCATCGGTTCCTAGTGTGGTATATTCGGGAGGACCATTTTCTAATTGTTTCTCTGCATGGTTTTGACGGGCCACCCGGTAGGGGCCCGAGGAATTAAACAGAAAAGGCAGGAAGTTCAACAACAGGAAACAAAACAGACAGTCTGGGCAACGCAAAATTGATGACGAGGATGATTATACCAAGGATGTAATTTGCTTTGAGTGTAAGAAAAAGAGACTTATTAAACAGAATTGTCCCAAACTCAAAAAGAACAAAGGAAAATTTGAGAAGTACAAGAAGGCTCTCAAAGCTGAAACATGGAGTGACACAGAAGTCGAGGATAGTGAAGACGAATATGGAAACATCTATCTTATGGCACACTTAGACTCGGACTAAAACGGTTCGAGGCACGGACTCGGACGAGATCGAGGTAAATCATTCGAGATCCCTATAGAAGTTTCACATTATATAAATGAGCTTTGTTCTAATCTAAAATCTACTCGAAAAGGATCTCCAAATTAAAAAAGGAAAATTACAAGTTGAATCAATAGAACGTTTCTTTGAAAGGAAAAATGGATGATTTCAAAAAGGAATTTTTGGAAATAAAGGAAAATCGAGAGTTTCTATTAAATGAGAATGAATCTATTAAAAAGGAACTTTTGGAAACAAAGGAAAATCGAAATTCTTTACAAAAGGAGAATGATTCTTTCAAAAGGAATTCTTAGATATTACCACAAAATTTTCTAAAGGGTCAAAAACTCTACAGCATATACTTTCCATTCAAATTCCTTATTATGATAAGTCTGGACTTGGTTTTTATAAGGAAAATGATTCCTTGATTAATTTTCCTAAAGTCAAGGAAAGAATAAGACAAAGACCTCATCGACAAGCTTATAGAAATCATTTCAAAAACAATTTTGTAAGACCTATTGGTAGAAACAATCTCAAATGTTCTAATCTGCGGAGAAAGAGAACACTTTGAAAACAAATGTCCTAAAGTCGGAGACCTATTCAAAAGAAATGGATAGAAAAAGCTTATACTACTAACTTCAATGGACCCAAGAAAATTTGGGTACCAAAGAAAAAATGAGTATTTGTAAGCATTGGAGGTAAGAAATACTGTCTTGTGATAGTAGATGATTACTCTCGATTCACATGGGTACATTTTCTAGCAAATAAAGGAGATACCTTCTCATATTTCTCAACATTTGCTAAGAGAATCCAAAATGAAAAAGGTTACTCTATTTCAAGTATCAAAACAGATCATGGGGAGAATTTGAGAATCAAGACTTCTCAAACTTTTGTGACAAAAATGGCATACAGCATACATTTTCATCTTCTTACACTCGAACAAAATGGAGTTGTGGAAAGAAAGAATAGGTCTTTGCGGAAATGGCCAGAACATTTCTTATAGAAAGCAAAGTGGCAACTTGTTACGGGCGGCGCTTTCTACTTCTTGCCATATTATTAACAGAGTATTTCTTAGACCAATTTTTGAGAAAACCCCTTATGAGATTTTCAAAGAAAGAAAACCTATTGTTTCCTATTTTCGAATCTTTGGTTGTCCATGCTATATCCTTAAAAATGTTAATCACCAACCTAGTAAGTTTGAAGAGAGGTCAGATGAAGGTATGTTTCTGGGCTATTCAAACTCTAGTAAAGCATACGGAGTGTTCAACAAGAACACTCAGACAGTGGAAGAATCCATGAACATAAAGTTTATGGAAAAAGAAGTTTCAAAACAGAGCAATTCAATAAATGAAGAATCAGAATCAAATGCAGCTACTGAAAGATCTGGTATCAACAAAGAAGCAGAATCTTCCCGAGAAACTTGAATGTCAAAGAAGCAACTCATGTAGAACGACTAACTCGCTTGATACTCCCGCATCGCTGAAGATTCGATAATAATGAAGTTCCAAACGAACTGGAAGCATAAGTCCGGTCATCCCGTGGAGCTTGTGATTGGAAACATCAACGAAGGGATTCAAACCAGATCAAGAAACAAAAAGGACACAGGTATTGTTGCACTGATCTCTGAAATTGAACCCAAAGGAATTGATGAAGCACTGGAAAATGAAAGCTAGATAGAAGCAATGCAAGAAGAGCTTCAACAGTTCAAGAAAAATGATGTATGGGAATTGGTACCCAAACCAAAAGGACGAACAATCATTGGAACCAAATGGATTTTCGAAACAAAGTTAATGAACTTGGAAAAGTCACCGTAAAACAAGGCAAGGCTCGTGGCAAAAGGTTATTCTCAATCGAAGGAATAGACTATGATGAAACCTATGCCCCAGTTGCAAGACTAGAAGCAATCAGACTATTACTTGCTTATGCTTGCTATCAAAATTTCAAGCTATATCAAATGGACGTGAAAAGTGCTTTTCTGAATGGATTTATCAAAGAAGAAGTGTTTGTAGAACAGCCTCCTGGATTCGAGGAATCAAGAAAGCCTGACCATGTATACAAATTAAAAAAGGCACTTTATGGTCTGAAACAAGCTCCTCGAGCTTGGTATGAACGATTGAGCAAGTTTCTACTAGATAACAAATTCAGAAAAAGAATGGTAGATACAACTTTGTTCATTAAGAAGGAAGGTAAAGATATTCTCATGGTACAAATCTATGTAGATGATATTATTTTTGGTTCATCTAATGAGCACTTGTGCAAGATCTTCTCAAAGTCTATGCAGGAAGAATTTGAAATGAGCATGATGGGAGAACTGACATTCTTCCTAGGACTTCAAGTTAATCAAACGAAACGTGGAACTTTTATCAATCAAGAGAAGTACGCCAAAGACTTGATTAAAAAATTTGGAATGGAGAACTCGCAAGAGGACGAAACTCCAATGGCAACCACCATCAAACTTGATCAGGATGAAAAGGGGAAGAAGGTTGATCAGAAGAATTATAGAAGCATGATCGGTTCTCTTCTCTACCTTACTGCATCTAGACCAGATATTCTATATAGTGTTTGTCTTTGTGCGAGGTTTCAAGTAGATCCTAGAGAATCACATCTTTCTGCTGTTAAACGTATAATTAAGTATATAGCCACTTATCCAAACTTAGGGCTATGGTATCCAAAGGAAACAGATTTTACTCTTCTTGGCTACTCAGATGCAGATTTAGCAGGATACAAAGTAGACAGGAAGAGTACTTCAGGAACATGCCAACTTCTGGAAAAAATGCTAGTTTCATGGTTTTCCAAAAAGCGAGAATCACGTGGCTCTATCAACAGCGAAAAAGAATATGTAGCACTTGGAAACCGTTGTTCACGATTCTGTGGATGAGACAGCAACTAAGAGACTATGGGAAGGAAGAATGCTTCATAGAAATAAGGTGTGATAATACGAGTGCCATAAACCTCACCAATAATCCAATTTTGCATTCCAGGGCAAAGCACATTGAGATCAAACATCACTTTATTAGAGACCATGTGCAAAAGGGAGATATATATGTGGAATTCATTGATTCTAAGAATCAATTAGCAGATATCTTCACAAAGCCGCTGGACAAAGGTACATTCGATTCAATATGTAGGTGTTTAAACATTATTAACCATTTCTTATAAATTCTATGAGAACAGGACAAAGTCTGACAGTAGAAATCGTCAGGTTATTGAAAAAGGAAATAATGACATAGTGTGTTATGTCCTTATTGAAATATGGTAATTATTTTAGTAAGTTTTTGATCCGAATGAATGATTTGCATATCTTCTGGCATATGTTTATGATGATTGAATATTCTTGTTAAATTTAGAATAACTGCCATTTTAATTTGTTTTGGGTTGCGACTATTCACTTGTTCTCCTAACAAGGGTATAAAAGCATCCAAAAGTCGAGTCTTTTCCTCACCACTCTTCAGAACGTTTGTTTACAAACCCTAACTGAGAAAAACGCTTTCTAAACCAATCTTCGTCCAAAACCAACCTTCTCCGAACATGGCCTCGAGATCCTCCATATCCAGATCAAGATCTCCATCTCCCAGAAGAAGATCAAATAGGGTTGCTGGAAGAGGAGGAAGGAGAATCGACGGAGGGCAGACGCATTTCGACCTAACACAGACTTTCGAAGATACTCAAGGACAATCTCCAAGAGTTTCTCCTCAAAGAAATCAAGATGATAATGAGGAATCTCCAAGAACTTTCCGCTCACAATCTGAAGAAAGGAATGTCTCACGTAGAGGTACGTCTGGATTAACTCTACCGACACCTACTGAAAATCCTCATGTAATTATGAGGAGATATGAGAAATTAGTCCGGAGAAATGTCAGGGAAGATGTCAAACTGTTTTTCTTGAGACAGAATGGGTTTGCGAATGAATTCCGTCTCATTCAAGCAGTACAGGCTGGAGAATCGTCATCTACTCGTAGAGAACGAGTTAGTGATACAGGGAGAAACAAAGATAAGGTGAAAGAAGATGATGAGACGATCTACAAAAATTTTGAAGTAAGAATGGGAATAGCCGCCGTAGTCCTAACACAACCGGGAAATTATTTTGATCCAAAGAACACAAGACTTTCTTTAACAATCTTTTGGATCGAGGAGTCATGAACCATAGAATTGTTGATTTTGATTATTTGGATGCTGCTGACGTGAATCTGCGAGAATACTTTGAAAAATTGCAGATGGACAAATTTTGCACTAATTCTGCTGCTGTTTATCCTGAATTAACATCATATTTTTACTCGAATTTGACATTTCTATCTCCAGACAGAATGCAATTCAGTGTGAATGACAGGTTCTATGAGGTTAGTTCAGATACTCTTGCTGACATTATAAATGTTGAGAGAGGAGCATTCAGGCCAATAGATGTCCCTTATGAAATAGTCTGTAAGTTTCTCACAAAGTCTGTAAGGGCCACTATAACTTATCCTCTTTTAACGTCTGCAAGAACTATTTTACACAAGATCATTATCAGTTGCATTCGTCCAAAAGCATCATCCAAGATTGATGTATCGAAATTTGAGGCCAAACTGATGTGGGCAATTGAAAGAGGAGTATTGTTCTCACTGCCTCACACAATCATATTGCATATGTATTGAACAGTCTCAAAGGGCAAAGGACAGCTACCCTATGGAGCTTTAGTCACAAGAATCTTTGATCATCTTAAGATAGATATACCCAGAAGATTCAGTACTAAAACTCTTCCAACAATGATCATTGATATGAAAATGATCAATAAGATGAGATCAAGGATGTTGCGAGACATGGAGACGAAAAGAAAAGGAATTGGCTACGAAGAGAGACAAAGCAAAAAGAAAAGGCAAAGAATCACCAAGCTGCGAGCCAAGTTCTAAAAGGAGAAGACAACTCCTACTGATAGATGAAGAAGATGAAGAAGATGAAGAAGAAATCATCTCCGCAATTCTGGCAAATATGCGTCAAAATTCTCAGAGAATGTCTGAACCAGAGGCAGAAACACATGCTGAACACATTCTCCGCACAGAAAATGAGAAGAATGCAGAATATGAATCAATGGATGAGCCGGAAAGAAGCGAGAAGAAACAAAATAAGAAGAAGAAGAAGAAGGAGATAAGGATAGAGAAAAAGAGGGGCAACAAGGACAGAATGAAGCATCAACTCAGGGGGAGCATCATTATGAAACCATTGACATTCAAGTTCCTGCAGCTTCATTTGGGAATGCTGATTATCAGAAGATCTTAGAACTTTTAACAGAGATCAGGGATCGGCAGGTACATATGGAAACCTCCTTCAATAACAGACTGGAAACTCTCGAGAAGACAGTTAATCAGTGTATTGACATGATTGAAAAGTCTGCTCAGATATGGAGGATTTCACCCTTGTTCGAACCCCAAACAAGAAAACCACTTAAAAAGATCTTTTTGAACTAAATAACTCTTTTTGAAGTTGACAAAAAGAGGGAGTAGATATGGCTTTTTGGCTTTTTGATTGAATTTCAATGGATTTATCATTGTGCTGATGTTATCATTGTGTTGATGCATGACAGTTGGATTTATCATTGTGTTAATGCATGATAAATGACTGATGATATTTTCTTATTGGCTGATCACACAGTATTGATAAAGTCTGTATCTTGTTGAGTTGTAATTATGTTATGCAGGGTTGATATGAGCTATACTTATGAGTTGGGCAGAATAGTTGGAAACAGGTTTATTTGACTATATTTTGCAGGGACATTAAGCCATATGTTTAAGATGTTTTGTCACCATCAAAAAGGGGGAGATTGTTGAGAAAACTCCTAATTTTGATGCTAACAAAACAGCTTATGAATGATATTTATATATCAATCTCTTGAAGGAAAAGGACACAGAATGACATAGGCTTTAAAGTCTACTAGTTGCAGAAGATAAAGCATAAGATGTCTAAGAGTCTGACCGTACCAGACTGAGTTTTAAGTCTGACCGTACCATACTGAGTTTTAAGTCTGAACATACCAGATCAAGTTTTAAGTCTGAATGAATCGGGCGAGATTTTAAGTCCGAACGAACCGGGCGAAAATCTAGGCGATTCAAAACTTAAGACCATTAGACTTAAGATGAACCTATACGATAAGATCACCAACGGTAGAGTATTTCACTTACCTTTTTTATGTTGATTCTTATACACACCGATTGACAGGATCAATTAATGAGCAACTTCCAATGAAGAACAGTACTTATGGAAGCCCTGGATTACGATTGTATGGGTGAACGAGAATCCAAGGGGATCCAATCTACCTCCAACGGTCAAAAAGACTTGCCTTATAAAGTCTATCCGGGAAAGGGAAGACGAAACTCTCAAGGAAAGAGCCAACGGTCGAGTGTGGCTTGGAGAGTATATAAGGATAGGATGAGACCTAGGAGACCAAGGTGGATGAACATTATTCCAAAGCTGATTCAATTCTTCAATTGTTGTTCATAGTGCACATTTGAGTGATCTAGGTGTTTTACAAAAAGAGAGTGACTTAGTGAGACATATCATCACCGAGTACAAACACTCGAGAGTGTGTAATCACCGTTGATCATATAATGAAATACAGCCGATTGGCTGGTCACCCGGAGAGTGGACGTAGGCTTGTCTAAAGCCAAATCACTATAAACTGTGTTTGCAATCTTCTCTACTCTCTCTATTTAATTTCAGTTTATAGATTGCAAAAGATTGTTATTGCTTGCGCATAAAATTCATATACACCTATTCTCCCCCCCTCTAGGTGTTAATACTAGTTCCAACAGAATGGTCCATCTATTCATTGAAAATATAGTCTAGTCATTAGCATTAATACAACGTAGTAGCTGTCCTTTCTCCAAAATTGCTCCTCTACTGATGCCATTTAAAGCTTGGCCAAGACTTCACTGTGTTCCAATCTCAGCATCTTAACATTTTCAAGAAAAATGCTGCGAAAAAATTTAAGGTTTTGTAAGCTTTTTTTTAATTTTATGTTGATTAATTTAATTAAATTCAGCAACAACAAAAAAAAACTCAGCCCAACACACACGGGCCCGAGCTTTGGCGAAGGTGGAGAAAATGCGTCGGCGGTACGTCAGCCGCGTTTGAGGCGCAATGGCCGCAGGGCTTCTCTCTCGCTCTCCGCCCCTCGCTCTCCGCCCCTCGCTCTCTCTTTTTCTGACTGTCGGTCCCTTTCTCTCCGCCTTCTCCCTCAGATCCCTTTCTCTCCGCCCTCTCCTTCGAATCCCTTTCTCTTCGCCGTCTCCGCGTTTGAGAGAAGGGTTTGAGTGAGAGTTTGTTTATTTGTTCATGGGCCGAACAATGTTTTGGGCCCGACCCAAAAGATAGATGTTTACTTATTTTATAATTGTGACCTGAACATTATTAAGATTCGAAAAATGTATCATATTTATTTCATGTTCGGGTTGTGTCTGAGTTAGGTCGAGTCAGATTTTTGGACACCCCTAATAGTCCCTATCCAAAGACTTAACCTCCAACACCCCTTGTCTCACTGTTGTGCTTGTTGGTTCCCTACCATCGCCGCTTTGGACTTTCACCAATAGCTTAATGGTGCATGGGCGACCTTGTCCCTGTTGATTCATCTAGTTTCTGTAATAGGCTTTCCTCTTAGCTGGAGTTCTCGTTGCTCTCACTATGTAAGGTAATCTTCAATCACGATAGTCAACCTCGCGATTAGACCCCACATTACCTCTTTAAAAGTACAAAAGTGTTTGATTCTTGATCTCAATGTGCAATTGTTGAGATGACAAATGGTACATTTTGTATGGAAACAATATAACAATGGAAAATAATATATAAAGAGATTATAATATTACAAAAGTTATCAATTCCTTGATCCTGGCATCTCCAAGGATCAACGGATTGATTTTGGCATCCACGATTGATTCTGACATCTCTAAGGATCAGCTTGTAATTTTGATTGGATTTTGATTGATATCTCAATTTCCTTCTTCCTTGATTGTTAAATCGGTGCCTTTACCCCCTCAAATTGGGAGTTGGAGAATCCTGAATTCCCAATTTGTGACATAAGTTTCCAAATGCTTTTCAAGACAGTGGTCTCGTAAATAGATCCGCAATTTGATGCACAAACAGAACATACTTAGTCACAAGTGCTCCAAGAGCCACTTTTTCTTGCACATAATGATAACCTAATTCAATATGTTTAGTTCTTACATGGAACACTTGATTAATTGACATATAAAGTGCACTGATATTTTCACAAAATAATATTGGTGGACTGGAGAGATGAATACCCAAATCTCACAAAAGGAATGACATTCACATAATCTCTGCAGCCATCGATGCCATTGCACGATACTCTGCCTCAGCACTAGATCGAGCAACTATTCATTGCTTCTTAGCACTCCATGATATACAATTTCTCCCTAAGAAAGTACAAAATCCAATAGTTGATCGTCGAGTTAAGTGACAACCTGCCCAATTTGCATCACAAAAGGCATATAAGTCCAATGTTGACTTGGACAATATTTTCATACCTCGATTTGTTATGCCTTTAACATAATGTAAAATGCTTTTTATAATTTGAAAATGATTCATGGTAGGTTGATGCATGAATTAACAAACAAAATTGACTGCATAAAAAATATTCGGCCTTGTAATAGTGAGATATTAAAGAGCTCTAACGATACTTTGATATAATGTACGATCCGAAAATAATCTTGCATCCATATTAGAATAGGAACTAGCAACCATAGGTGTGGAAATTGGCTTGCAGCCCTCCATTTGTGCACATTTAAGGATTGACAAAGCATATTGCTGTTGGCACAAATAAAGACCCCTGGAGAATATCCTAACCTCCACTTCTAGAAAATAATGTAACGGACCCATATCCTTCATTGCGAATTCATTGCTTAATGTAGAGATGAACTCATTAAGCAATTTTGGATCATCACCTGTAAAAATCATGTCATCTACATATAAAAGTAGAGCTAAAATACCACCATTTGATTTGCTAATAAACAAAGAAGGATCCACAATGCTGCAAAAGAAACCAGTTGCCAAAGAAATGAGCTAAAGCGATCAAACCATGCTCTTGGTGCTTGCTTAAGGCCATACAAAGCTCTCTCCAATTTGCAAACATAAGACGGATGATTTTTGTCCTCAAAACCTAGCGGTTGCTCCATATAAACAAGCTGTGATTGAAAACCATGTAAGAAGGCATTTTTCACGTCTAATTGTTTAATAGGTCAACCTTTAATAGTAACTATGGTGAGGACCATTCTTATACTTCCTGGTCTAATAACTGGCGAGAAAGTCTCTAGAAAATCTACTCCTGCTACTTGAGTATATCCCTTGGCAATCAATCTTGCTTTTAACCTTTAATAGTAACTATGGTGAGGACCATTCTTATACTTCCTGGTCTAATAACTTAGACTTAAAAACCCATTTACATCCCACAATATTAGTATTTGAAGGATGTGGAGCAAGAGTCCAAGTTTTATTCTGATGCAATGCCTCGAGTTCCTCTTTCATTGCCACAGACCACCCTGGATGTTTCAAAGCAAAACATACATTATGTGGCTTCTTCAGTATAGAATCAATCATATGTAGATTGGCATAATTTGGATTAGGTTCCACAATACCAACATGCGCCCATGTAATCATTGAATAATTTGGAGTGGGTGAACGTGCTATTGAATAATCAATAAGCGCATCCATAGAGGAATCTTCATTTGCTAAATTGCATGGAGAATTAATTGGAGCACTTGATGAGTCACCAATTTCAACATGATTTTCATGAACATGTGATTCACCTCTATCAACGTTATCTTCATGAGAAGTATCAGGAGTAGCAGAATTTAGTAAGTCATCCTGCAGTTGATCAGAAAATGCACCTTGTTGCAAATATAAAAGTGAAAATTCCGATTCTGATGTTGTCATGTCTTGATTTGGCCAACTTATAAATTCATATATCCCTACTTTATCACATTGATCCTGAAATAATGAGCTGAGTACAAGACAGGGAAATACAGTCTTATCAAAAACATGTCGTGAAATATAGATTCGACCAGTTAGAGGATAAAGACATTGGCATTCCTTATGACAATCACTATAACCGAGAAAAACACATGGCAATGATCAAGCATCAAACTTATTTTTGGTGTAATTCCTAAGATAAGGGAAGCACCTACAACCAAAGATTCATAAAGAATTATGATCTGGTTTTTTGCCAAATAAGAGTTCATATGGTGATTTCATGCCCAACACCCTTGTAGGAAGCCGGTTCAAGAGAAAAACCGATGTTTGAAAGGCTTCGACCTAGAATTTTTTAGGAATTCCACTTTGATGAAGCATAATCAAGCTAATTTCACATATGTGCCTATGTTTTTGCTCGGCAACTCCATTATGCTCTGGAGTATTTGGGCAAGATACTTGATTAATAACACCATTCTTTTGCAAATGAAGTATGAAATCCATTCGATTGAACTCTCCTCCTTCATCAGATTGAAAGATTTTAATATAACCTCCAAATTGTCTTTCCAAATATTTCTCAAAATTGAGAAAACATGCAAAAAAGTCAGATTTTTACAGTAATAGAAATAACCAAGTATATCGTGTATAATCATCCACAAAATAGATATAATATTGAAACCTTTGAAATGAGATTATTGGAGCTTTTCCCCACAAATCACAATGTATATTTTCAAAAGGCTTAGTAGTATCAGATTTGGAAGGCAAAAAAGGAAGTTTAGATGCTCGACCCATTTGACAACTACTACATGTTGTAGTAGGTTTATTCCAAGCACTAACAATAATATCGCATTTATTTTGCAAATGACGAATTGTCATCGATTGTGGATGTCCCAATCTTTGATGCCGAGTACTTTCATCAGCTTTCCTGAATCGATTTGAAAATAATACTTCTTTTGGTGCCTTCAAGGTATATAGATTACCTTCATGATTTCCAACTGTCAGAACATTTCCTATTTTCCTATACTTTATCACAAAACCAGTGGATAGTTAGTTGTAAATTGGCTCACTGATAAATAAATTCTTTTTCATCTGAGAAACAAGTAGAACATTTATTAAGTCAATGCTCTTTTGACTCAAATATGAGCATCATCAATATGGGAAATTTTAAGCTAATCACCATTACCAACCATGACACTATCTTTCCCAATATATGGTCATAAGTTGAAAAGATTACCTTTACTTCCAGTCATGTGATTTGAAGCTCCAGTATTAGTGAACCATTCTAAATCTTGATTATCTCCAACAGTAAGTGCAGCAAATGCCTTTAGCACATCTGATGGGAGGAAAGATAGATTAAATCGATTAAAGCAATCTAAAGCAATATGTCCTTGCTTGTTACATATTTGATAGGAAACGACTTTGTATGTTCCTTTCACAAGTTTATTGGTCTTGCTTTGATTGAATTGTGGCTTGTGACCCTACAAATGCATAAAATCAGCTCAAAATTTTTTCATTCTGGGACCATTGTGAGAAAACCCTCTTCCATGTGAAGAAAAATAATTGTTGTTGTAATGTTGGAATTGTTTTCCCTTTTTGCTGCTCTTAATATTACTTCTTTGACCAAAGAAAGCTGTCCCGTGTTGAATTACATGGGAACTTTTATTTGTGAGGTGACTCTCAAAGCTTTGCAGTTGAGAAATCAAGTTGGAGAACACCGACATGGGAGGCTTCAACATGGAGGTTGTGAATGAATCATATTGATCACCTAAGCCATTCAAACAAAGAGGCCCTTCTTCTTGTCCTCTAGAGGACATCCAATAGTAGATAACTCATTATAATATTTTTGAAAAGCACCAAGATATTCGTGAAGAGAAGAGAAATTATCTCTATAACATTTTTGGATTTGCAAAATAATTGAAACTTTACATTCCTCAAATATTTTGTAAAGTTAATCACACCTCAGCAGATGTCTTCAAGTCTACTACTTGAGCAAGAACTTCTTCTGAAAGCATTGCAATGGTCCATCCCCGCAAAAGGTGATCTGACCTTCTCCGTTGTAAAAACTCTGGATTTGTCACTTCCTTTAAGGCACTAACTTCTTCTCCGGCCTTAGAGGGGGTGACTATTGTTGGACTTGGCATTCGGTATTCGCCATCAATGAAACCTACAAGATCTTGACTTTCAATTAGTGCAAGCACATGGGCTCTCCAACAAGAATAGTTTGTCCATGTCAGTTTCAAAGTGATACGAGAATTGCTAATGTTTAGAGATGAAAGGTATGGATATCTAGGATTGGTGGAAGCCATGGTTAAGGATCAATTTCTTTCAAAAAAATATGCTCTGATACCACGAAAGAACAAAAGTGTTTGATTCTTGATCTCAACGTGCGATTGTTGAGATAACTTCCATTATATATAGAGATATTACAAATGGTACATTTTGTATGGAAATAATATAACAATGAAAAATAATAAATAAAGAAATTATAATATTATAAAAGTTATCAATTCCTTGATTTTGGCATCTCCAAGGATCAGCTTGTAATTTTAATTGGATTTTGAATGATATCTCCATATCCTTCTTCCTTGATTGTAAAATTGGTGCATTTACTCTCTTCTTATGCTAACTCTCCCATCACTTGGAAAATCCTCAATAGACTTTTCCTCTATGGAAAAATCTAGCGATGCATCTAATTTGTTTTTCTGTTGATTCATTACAGATTATGGACCATCATTCAAAAAGCAATCTTGATTTCAATTGAAGGTGTATGGCACCACTCGAAAATTCTCTCACATATATCGATGCGCACAATTTGTACTTATCAAGTATCAATTTTGACAACGTAGTAATTTTCTTTTGATCAGTAGCATTATGTATGTGGATGGTGGGATGAGGAAATAGAACTACTCTATCACGATCACCCTTCTAACTCCTATTACACGCCCAAATAAAATTACATATGGAGAAGTGAGATAAATATGGATAGAATCTTTAATATCTATAAAATAAAAGTATTTTTCTAAAATAACAAACCTCTTTAATTAATAATATTAGAACAATAATTATATTCTATTATGAAATAATTGAAAATAACAACAATTTTTATTTATTCCTATTTTTATTTATATATTCGGATTTCCTTATATCTTATGACACAAATTCAAAATATAAATATAAATTAATATTGATTACATATTTTAGATATTTTAGGTATATTAGTATAGTTCAACATTTAATAAAATTTTATTAGAGAATGATGGAGGGGAAAATAAATAAAATAGTGGGGAAAATAATAAATAAACAAATAAAACTAAGTAGGTAAAAATATCATAATAGATTCCTACCATATCCATTTGTGCAATTTTTAGATTATTTACATTGATATGTTGTTCATACAAAAAAAAAAAAAATGAACAAGATAAGATATGATATTATCGACTCATTACTACGATTTATTAAATAGTAAATAAGATATAATAAAATATCTAGATTTCCTAATCCATCATTTCTAGTCATATCCTGACTAAAAATCTAGACAATCAAATGTAGCCCAAGAGTCTTTTCCTCTATGGCAAAATCTGGGAATGCATATAGTTTGTTTTCTGGTTGATTCATTTAAAAACCAATCTTTGGAGGTGTATGGTGACACTCCAATCCTCTTTCACATACATCCTTGCGCACACAATCTAACCTAATCAAGTATCGATATTAATGATTTCGTAATTTTGATCAAAATATGTGTATATTCTTTTGTTGCCAAGAGTTAGATTAAAGTTAACTATATATTCAAATCACCGAGTACACTAATATTATTGATCTTTAGGATGATCCATCAAAACTTGTAGTTGCGATCTCAATCCAACTCTATCAACTTGTTTAGTTGCCTTGTATATACTCTCAGCATAAAAATAAAAAAAAATCTAACAAGGAAATTTAAATTAGACAATGTGTTAGGAAAATCCCTTATAATGTTTTGAAGATGACAAAATAAATCAAAGGCTATTAACATATGCTTCCGAGTCTACTAGTGGTAGAAGGAAAAGCATAAAGTGTCTATGAGTCTGATTGTGCCAGACACAGAACTTTAGTGTGGCAGTCCGAAGAGACATAGCTTCCAAGTCTATCCGTAGCGGACGGAAGACCCGAGTAGACGCAGATTCGAGTCCTGTCTATACTAGACGGAAAACTTAAATAGACTCGAGAACATAAGTCTGTCAAACTCAAAATGGAACTACATGATCAAATCACCAACGGTCAAGTATTTCGCTTACTTTATTTATATTGATTCCGTTGTATCAAATTGATTGGCAAGATAAATCAATAGACAACTTTCAAAGAAGAATGGAACACTTATGGAAGCCCAAATTCTGATTTTATGGGCGAACGAGAATCCAAAGGGATCAAATTTACCTCTAATAGTCAAAAAGACTTTCCTTATAAAGTTTGTTCAAGAAAGGGAAGACGAAACTCTCAAGGAAAGAGCCAACGGTCGAGTGTGGCTTGGAGAGTATCAGAGCCTCGTGCTCAGTATCTTGAAGTGTTTATTACTTCAAAGCTAAAGATCTTTCATGGCTAGTATTTTTGCACCGAGTCGGCGAGGACGAAGCATCACCGGACCACCTTACTTTGATGGGAAAGAGTACAATGTCTAGAAAAACTATATGAAGACATTCCTAAGATCTAAGGATCTATTGGAATGAGACGTTGTTAAGAAATGAATCAATCCTAATGTTGTGTCAGCATCTACTAGAAAAGAGGATGGCGAAATGCTTCAATCATTTGTCACTCTATCTCAAAAGGAGATAACAAAAAGAGAAGCTTTAGATGCAAAGGCTATCTATTCTCTTTATTGTGCTTTGTCTCCAAATGAATATAACCGAATCTCTTCTTGTGAAACAGCGAAAGAAGTGTGGGATAGATTGCACATTACATATGAAGGAACTGATCGTTAAAGGAGACCAAAGTCAATATTCTTCTCGGGCAATACGAATCATTCAAGATGAAGCCAAGAGAATCCATTGGAGACATGTTCGGTAGATTCACTAAAATAGTGAATGGACTTGCATATCAAGGACAACCAATCTCAAGACCCATGAAAGTGAATAAGCTTTTGAGAGGACTATCAAAGGATTGGAACAACGTCAAAACTTCCATCCGTGAAACATTGAGGATTTCGCCTTTATCTATTGATGAACTTATTGGAACTTTGCAATCATATGAAGCAGAATGTATAAATGACGAAGATTTGGAAGGTAAGAAGTTAATTACTTTAAAATCTAATACTGATTTTGATGAGGCAGATTCTGAGGAAGATGAAAAAGATGACGATGAGGAGATGAAGTCGTTGATCAAAAAATTTGAACAAAAAAGAAGCAATTCAAAAGGGAAGAAGTCCACAAACGAATCCGATTGTCCTTTATTCAAGAAAAGGAAAGGGAAATTCGAAAAGAAGAATAAATGCAAGTATGAAAAGTACAAGAAGGCACTGAAAGCTGAAACATGGAGTGACACTGAAGTTGAAGACAGTAAAGACAACTATGGCAATATTTGTCTAATAGCTCACACAGACTCAAACTCAGACAGAGAAATTGAGGTTAGTCATTCAAATATTCCTATTGAAGTTTCAGATTATATAAATGAGCTTTGTTCAAATTTAAAATCCACTTTGAAAAGAATCTCTCGGATTGAAAAAGGAAAATTTCAAGTTTAATCAACGAGAATTCTTCTTTGAAAGGAAAGTTTGATGATCTGAAAAATGAAATTTTGGAAACCAAGGAAAATCGAGATCTTTTACTAAATGAGAATGAATCTCTCAAGAATGAACTTTTGGAAACAAAGGAAAATCAAGATTTTTTACAGAATGAGAACGATTCTCTCAAAAAGGAATTTTTACATACTACTACAAAATTTTCTAAAGGATCAAAAACTTTACAGCACATACTTTCCATTCGTATTCCCTATTACAACAAGTCGGGACTTGGATGTAGTAAAAGAAGTGATTCTTTAATAGATTTTCCAAAAGTCAAAGAAAGAATCGAGACAAAGACCTCCTCAATAGGCTTACAAAAACCATTTTAAAAAGAATTTTGTAACCTGTTAGATGACAAAATCTCAAATGCTCTAAGTGCGGTGAAAAGGCACATTTTGAGAGTAAGTGTCCTAAAGTCTAAAGACATGTTCAAAGAACTTGGATTAACAAAGCATACACTACTAACTCCCAAGGACCCAAGAAAGTCCGGGTACCAAAGAAAACTTGAGTATGTGTTTTGATTGTAGGCAAAGGAGAAAGAGAATTTGGTTAGAAATATATATTTTTAAATTCTCAATTTGTTTTGCGTGCATGTTTTGAATATTTTCATTATACTTGATATTCGATATATCACTTTTAAGCCTCAATTGATTCAAAATTTATAATGACTATATTCTATAATTGATTATATTGAAGGACGAATTGTGTGCTATATTTTTGGTAGTTTCGTGAGTTGGAATTTGATATGTGTGATTGATTTGATATCTTACTTATAGATAATTATGATTATTTGATAAGATTTTATGCTCTCTTATTCTGTTATATTTTTGTAAAGCAATAATTTGTCTTACGAGATATTATTCAAGATAGGAAAGCATCATTGAGTTTTTATAAAAATTTCCTATTTGTGCTTTAACGTGAAAGAATAATCCAAAGTCATGGATACCAAAAGCAAAAGAGGTTGCTGGAGGAAATTTTACTAAAGAAGAATGATTGCAAATCTACGCAAATCATTAAGTAATCAGAAGAATATCTCAAGCGATGATTGACGATGATCTTTTCTAAATCAATGGTATATTTTAAATATATACCTTGGGTAAGGAAATAAAATATTTCATCTTTCTCATCCTATCTTCCAAAATTATACACAAATTTTTATGATTCTGGATGATTTTTATGACTCATGTGTAATATTGCAAAAATTCTCTTGTCAGATATTGCACATTTTTTTACTTGATTTGGCACGTGATAAAAATATCTACTGCCTTTTTGCATATCGCATCAATAATATCCTTTCGAAATTTATGCTTAAAGGAAATCCCTTTAATCTTGAAAAATATTATTGCATTTTGGGATTCACTTGCTATAATCTTAGAATATAATTTATATTAGGCAAGTTTGATCCGCAAATTGAAGGAAGGTATGTGCATGATATTTTCTATAATTTGCAAAGATTATTATCTATTTTACAAGGATTTGCAGGTGGCAAAATATATTTCCATATGAGGTTGGGAAAGTTTGATCCAAAATTATGGAGATTTTTTAAGGCTCAGAAATTCTATTCATTGCACAAAATTTTCAGAAATTATTGAGCAGGCCACTAATGTGTCATATGTAAGAAAGTTTGTTAAGTTTGTATAGATTAAATTTGAGGCGAGCTTAATTGAAGAAAACAAACTTCTATCTCAAACTTCAAAAGCAAATGAATGCTGCGAATGTTGCTAATACAAAGGAAATAAAGGGACAACATTCTATTCAACATGCACAAGCTGCGATAAGTATTATCGCAAATATTGTTATGAGGACAGGGGGTGAAAGCGAATATAAAAAGAAATGGAGAATCGCGATTGATAACTCTATTTTTAATAGAGTATTCTTGCTTATTTAGATTTGATATTTGATAAATTTTGAGGAATTTTTGAGTGAATTTAATTGCTACTCAAGTAATTTTATTTTGTATAAAATATTTTCAGATCTTCCAAAATATTGCAATATCTTTCAGAATATTTCATCTTGAAGAAAAAGACAGCACAAATCAGATATTTGGAGAATTTGACCATGATTGAAGATAAAGTTCAAAGAAAATCAAGAATGAATCTTTTCCAAATCCTAGTAGGAGTCGACCTAGGGCAGATTTTTGGAGGCTATATAAACTGCTCTTGTGCCGCAGAAGAAAAAAAAATCCTTTGAGCCACCATCTTTGCAGAAAAATTTGAGTTTTCTTAATTAGATTTTGTTCTTCTATTTTAGTAGAGTTGGCGTGTCAAGGAGAGAAGGAGGAGACAAACCTGAAGCTCATTGTTTCTCAATTCGGTGAATTTGTTTTTATTTAGTATTATGTTTTCTTTAATTCTTGTCAGTTTAATTTTTACTATGTTCTAAATTTCTTTTGTTAAAGTTACAATGGATCTTAATCATGATTGATTAATTTTCAAAGACTTTCATGCAATAGAATTATTTTGATTGTGTCGTTCTTTATCATGATCTTAATGCTTTTAAGAAAATTAATTATGAATGATTAAGTGAAGTTGGATGCTCTAACACTTTGTGATCTTGATAATTATTAATTTTCAGTTTGCTTTAGATTATTTTTACTTTACAATTTTAATTAGCTTTTAATTCTTTAATTTTTGACTTTTTCTATATTTTAGTATTTTAATTGGTTTAGTTTACTTTTTAGTCATCTTTTCGATTTGGTTAGCTAAATTTTTGAATTGATCACTTTCAGTAAGTAATTGGATTAAAAAAAAAAATAGTCATTGTGGGACGATACTCACTCATCACTTTATTACTTGTTGATATTGTGCACTTGTAATTCACCTAACAAGTTTTTGGCGTCATTGCTGGGGATTATTTTGACAATTTTCCAATTACTATTGATATCGAGCAATTCTTAGTTTAGACTAGCCTTTATATTATTTTTAATTTATTTCTTTTACAGGCCAAATTCACTAAGAGATGGAGGAGTATTGCATAACCCGAAGCCAACAAGGAGACCTTGAACAGTTTGATCCTGAGATTGAAAGAACCTTTCTTAGGAGAAGAAGAGAACAATCACAAGCAATTCACATTGCAATGGTTGAAAATCAAGAAGTTGCACCTCCAAGGAGGACTTTGAAAGATTATGCTACACCAACAATTCAAGGAGCACAATCAAGTATAAGGAGGCCGATAGTGCAAGCCAACAATTTTGAGATCAAGCCATCCTTAATTCAAATGCTTCAAAATGCAGGGTAATTTTGTGGATCTCCTAATAATGATCCAAATCTATACTTAGAAGCATTCCTTGAAATTTGTGACACTGTTAAATTTAATGGCGTTACCGATGATGCTCTTAAATTAAGATTGTTCCCATTTTCTCTTCATGATAAAGCTAAGACTTGGTTGACTTCTCTTCCTATAGGCTCTATCACTACTTGGGAAGATTTGGCTAAAAAATTTTAAGTAAGTATTTTCCTCCCCGCAAAATCGACGAGAATGTGTAATGATATTACTACATTTATGCAGATGGATAGTGAGACCTTTTATGAAGCATGGGAGAGGTTTAAGGAGCTGCTAAGGAGATGCCCGCACCATGGATTGAGAAGTGGAAAAAAAGTTGGAAAGTAAGATCAAGATGAGGATGTAGAAGAAGAGAATAAGACCAAATCTTCCACCGAGATCAAACAAAAGGACGAGCCACAAAATAGCAAGTCATCTCCAATGCCATATGTTCCACCTATTCCTTTTCCGGAAAGGCTAGCCAAATACAAGCAAGATAAGCAATTTTCAAAATTTTTTGATTATCTTAAACAGTTGCACATGAATATTCCTTTTGTAGATGCTCTAGCTCAAATGCCAAGCTATGCCAAGTTTTTGAAGGAGATCCTAGCTAACAAAAGGAAGTTAGAGGAGTATGAGATTGTGAAGTTGAATGAGGAATGTTCGGCCATCCTTCAAAATAAGCTACCACCAAAATTAAAAGATCTAGAGAGTTTTACTATTCCATGCAATATTGGTGATGCTTACTTTAATAAAGCTTTATGTAACTAGGTGTAGGAGAAGTAAAAACGACCATCGTGTCTTTACAACTGGTAGAGAGATCTATCAAATATCCAATAGGCATGGTGGAGGATGTTTTAATAAAAGTTGATAAATTTATCTTCCTAGCGGATTTTGTTGTGCTAGAGATGGAAGAGAATTATGAAGTTCCTATTATTTTAGGCCGACCATTCCTAGCAACGGGAAGAGCTCTCATTGATGTACAACAAGGAAAATTGATCCTTAGAGTGGGAGAAGATCAAGTCACTTTCAATGTCCTCAAAGCCATGAAAAACCCCGAGGGACCAAGTGATTGCTTGAAGATAGATACCATAGACAGTGAAGTAAAAACCGTGCTTGAATTGATCACAACTCAAGATCTTATAGAGGCATGTTTGGTTCAGCCAAAAAGAAAGAAATTGAGTATGAAGAAATTAGAAAGGCCGTTGAGTTTTTAGAAGCAAGTCCACTATGTCCGAGATGGAAATCACAAAAATTTGAAGAGTTGGAGTCAAGTGCAAAGAAGCCCAAGCCTTCCATTGAAGAACCACCAACTCTTGAACTTAAACCTTTACCTTCTTATTTAAAATATGCTTTTCTTGATGGTGTTTCTTATCCATTGATTATTTCTTCTTCTTTGACAAAGGTGATGGAGGAGAAGTTACTTAGAGTGCTTAGAGAGCATAAAAGTGCAATTAGATGGACCATTGCAGATATAAAAGAAATAAGCCCTTCGATTTGCATGCACAAAATTTTGATGAAGGAGCAATACAAACCAGTCATCTAACCACAAAGGAGGCTCAATCCAAAAATGCAAGAAGTCGTGAAAACTGAAGTAATTAAGTTACTTGATGCAGGTATTATCTATCCAATGTCTGATAGTGGTTGGGTAAGTCCTGTGCAAGTAGTGCCAAAAAAAGGAGGTATGATTGTTCTAACAAATGAAAAGAATGAATTAATTCCAACTAGGATAGTTATAGGGTGGCGAGTTTGCATGGATTATAGAAAATTGAATGATGCTACTCGTAAAGATCACTTTCCTTTACCTTTCATTGATCAATTGTTAGGAAAACTTGTAGGATATGAATATTATTGTTTTTTGGATGGATATTCAGGGTATAACCAAATCCCTATTACACCTAATGATCAAGAAAAGACTACATTTACTTGTCCCTATGGTACATTTGCATATAGAAGGATGCATTTTGGTCTTTGTAATGCACTTGCTACTTTTCAACGATGTATGATGGCTATTTTTTCTGACATGATAGAGAAATACATTGAGATTTTCATGGATGATTTCTTTGTTTTTGGTACATCTTTTGATTCATGCTTGCATAATTTAGCTTTGGTGTTACAAAGATGCAAAGAGACTAACCTTATGCTAAATTGGGAGAAGTGTCATTTTATGGTGCAGGAAGGGATAGTGTTGGCCCATAAAATATTTGCTAGAGGTATTGAGGTGCATCTAGCCAAAACTGAAGTTATCTCCAAATTACCACCTCCTACTTCTATAAAATTACTTCGAGGAATTTTAGGACATGTAGGGTTTTATAGGCGATTCATAAATGACTTTTCAAAGATTGCAAGACCACTCACAAAATTGCTTGCAAAAGATGTTAAGTTTGATTTTAACTCTGTTTGCAGTCATTTGAGACATTAAAAGAGAAGTTGATTTCGGCTCCTGTAATGACACCACCAGATTGGAGCTTGCATTTTGAGTTGATGTGTGATGCTAGCGATTATGTCATTGGAGCTGTGCTTGGTTAAAGGAATGATCGAATTTTTCGAGTCATATATTATGCTAGCTGAATACTTAATGGAGCCCAATTGAATTATGCCACTACTGAGAAGGAGCTTTTAGCAATTGTTTTTGCTTTTGATAAATTCCATTCTTATTTGATTGGCTCTAAAGTAATTGTCTATACTGATCATGCAGCTTTAAAGTATTTGTTGGCAAAGAAGGATGCGAAACCAAGGTTAATTCGTTGAATCTTGTTGCTTCAAGAGTTTGATTTAGAGATTAAGGACAAGAAATGGACCGAGAATCTTATGGCCGATCACCTATCTAGGTTGCTGAATGCCCCTAGCGATGAGGTACTAATTTTGGATGACTTTCTTGATGAAGCACTATTTTCTTTGAAAATCAAAACTCCATGGTATGCATATATTGTGAACTATTTGGTAAGTGACATCTTTCCCCCTGACTTGAATTATCAACAAAGGAAAAAGTTTCTCTCCGATGTTAGATACTACTTTTGGGAGGATCCTTACTTGTTTAAGGTATGTGCTGACCGAATAATTAGACGTTGTGTTGTTAAGGAAGAAATTCCTAACATTCTTTTTCATTGCCATGATGGAGAGGCAGGTGGTCATTATGGTGCCGCCAAAACTGCTAAGATTTTACAATGTGGATTTTATTGGCCTACTCTTTTTAAGGATGCACATGCTTATGTTTCCCATTGTGATAGGTGTCAAAGGACTAGAAATATATCTAGAAGGCATGAGATGCCGTTAAACAATATCATGGTGTGTGAATTATTTGATATTTGGGGCATTGACTTCATGGGTCCGTTTCCACCTTCTTTTGGTAACACTTACATATTAGTTGCTTGTGAGTATGTGTCTAAATGGGTAAAAGCCGTAGCTTTGCACTCTAATGATGCTAGGGTTGTTTGTAATTTCTTGAAAAATACATCTTTACTCGATTTGGCACACCTAAGGCTATTATAAGTGACCAAGGCACACACTTCATGAATAAACAATTTGAGTCACTTTTGCAAAATATAGAGTCATTCATAAAGTAGCTACTACTTATCATCCACAAAGTATGGCAAATTTTTTGAATTGATCTTGACCTTGATTACTTTGGAAAGAAAAGGTAAATTGTGTTCTATATAATTTGGTAAGTATATCATCCATTTCTTTCCTTGGCAGATTTTTGTTGATATATGAGCAATATTGAATATTCTTTATGTTCGTATCAACATGATATCTTTGAAGTTTGTGTTTCATGCCTCATATATTTCTAGAGATATTATGTAAATTTATTTGAGCTTAATTATATTCTCCACGTGACACCCTTTTTCATTATTATCGCCTTTTGATTATGACAAAAAGGGGAGAAAATATGTATGTGCATATGTGCTAATTGGTTTATATTATTTAGTGCATAATAATGAGCTGCAATTACTTCTATATATTATTTTGCTCAATTTATCAACTATCTTTTATTTTATAATCTCCTATTTTGAATGACATTCATTGAATATATAAAATTTTGGAGATTGAATTATATGCTTATGATGCTTTGATTTATCAATATATTTAAAAGCATAATTGCACATTTGCATATTCAGAGATTGTTTTGTCATCATCGAAAAGGGAGAGATTGTTAGGAAAATCCTTGAGATTGTTTTGTCATCATCAAAAAATGGGAGATTGTTAGGAAAATCCCTTATAATGTTTTGAATATGACAAAATAAATCAAAGGCTATTAACATATGCTTTTGAGTCTGCTAGTGGCAAAAGGAAAAGCATAAAGTGTCTTTGAATCGACCATGCTAGACGCAGAACTTCAATCTAGCAGATCCGAAAAGACTTAGCTTCTGAGTCTGTCCATACCAGATGGAAGACTTGAGTAGACGCAAATTCTGAGTCTATCCGTACCAGATGGAAAACTTAAACAGACTCAGAACATAAGTCTGTTAGACTCAGAATGGAACTACAGGATCATATCATCAACGGTCAAGTATTTCACTTACTTTATTTATATTAATTCTATTGTATCAAACTAATTGGTAGGATCAATCAACGAACAACTTCCAAAGAAGAATGGAACATTTATGGAAGCTCGGATTCTGATTGTATGGGCGAACATAATCCAATGGGATCAAATCTACCTTCAACAGTCAAAAAGACTTGCCTTACTAGATGTTAATACTAGTTTACAATACAATGTTTTTCAATAATCTTTACATGTTGATAAAATTTACTTAAAGTAAGAATTGGTATAGGGACAAGGTATTCATGCCATTGCCGGCACGAAAAACATAGGATGCCGATCACGCCAACGTGTCTATTTTGACGACTCAATTCTGGCAAGCTCCATAGTTAGCGAGCTAATTATGATTAATTTGTTAATATTTGTTGTACTTATGAGCTTAAGACAATCGTCTCCATCCTATCGTAAGCCTTTCAGTAAAACAGAAATGAGATTCCTGTAAAATATATCTCTTGTAAATAACATCCGTCTAAAACTGTGATGCTTTTATTTAGGAGAAAATAATACAAATAGCTCATGAATTTTTCTGTCCGATTTGCAATGTGGTCCTTAAATATTTGCCCAATGTACAAATTTATCCTTAAACTTTTAATTTATTTGATGTAAACCTTGAACTTTTGGGATATTTTCAATTTAGTCTAACAACTTTTAGCTACATATAACACTCCCAAGTTTAAGCACGTTCCAACGACATTGAAAGGCAAATTGTCGCGTCCTCAAATTTAATCAAGCAAAATCATAGATAATCCGAGGTTCACCGTATTGATTTTCCTTACAAGTCAATTCATGACCAAAGGATGTGCACAGGTGGATCATGCAATTCCTATCTAACCTACCTTCCATCATATTTTTTGATATGGAAATGTATCGAGTGCAAAATATGCAAGTGTATCCACCAATAATGAGAATAGCAAATTATTTGCCTATTTATACAGCTCTCATCCTTTGATACTCCACGCATCAATATCTTATTTCTCTTGAGCCACAATCTTACCCCTCTCCTAATATATGACCCTCTCTATCAACAAAAGATGAAGTTGTTCCATCGACTTTTATATCTTTTCCTCAAGAAACCTGTTGACGCATCATCATGCTTCTAGCTTTGAAGATTCGGATCAATGATCTACCAAAATAAGCTATTTGTTTGACTTCATCTTCATTCCATCAACCAAGTCAGGTGGTCTTCAACCCTTTGAGAGTGATTGATCTTTGTGCAGGTTCTATGTTGTCCCTTGGAACCCAACTTTGCAAAGCAAACTCTGTGTTCAACAGATAAATAGAGGAAGACAACTTGGGGTCTGCTTTTGGGTGAATAGTTCTACTTTCAAGTATCACATGGAAAATTGTATAATAGCTCAACGAAGGGAGTGAGCTTCCCTTAATTTTTTCATCTATGATAAATAAATTTTTGTTGCCTAAAACATGATTCTTTTTTTCATATAATATTCCCCAACGTCTTATACAATTGTGCTCTATTTTTTTTTATGTCGCTAATGAAATATGTGATATGAATCTCGAGCAATGGTCAATTTAATCATGCGATCATGACATGATTCCAGAGCAATGACAAGCTTGGCATACTTTTATGATGTCTTTCCTCTAATCAACAGATTCCAAGGCCAACTCGATTGGAGTGCTGATGTCTATGGTGAGGCAAGACACGAACCTCACAAAGGTCACCCCCGCAAGTGCCGGTCATGGATTTCCTCACGATGCCATACAAAGTTAGCTAGAGCCCCACAGTGGATCGACGAAATGGCAGTTGGAGGAGCAAAAGACATCTTCTAATCTGAAAAAAAGAAAAATTCACAACAACTAAGAGTGAGTTTAAAACTCAACAAGCAAACTAGTTGTCCGAGTACATGGTTTGGCTACGAACAAATAAAACTATATGTAAATGCCTCAGCTACAAGGTTCGGTCATAAAACTATATAATATATCTGAAGACAATTCTATTACAAGGCCAAGGAACTATAAAAATGATTTCCACTAGTAGGACACGGCATAAGTATAGCGGGAGTGCCAAAACTTGGTGCGGAGGGACACTTAAATGCCAAAAGTTACAAAAGGTACACTTAAGTGCCACTTTTAAAAAAAAAATTGGATCACTTATGTGTCAAGTCATCGGAATCCTACCGGAAATCCTATGTGGCAATTTTTATTAATTTTTTTGCCTATGTGGTTCGCTGGAAATTGAAACGACAAAAATCAGCACAAAACGACGTCGTTTTTGCGGCGACGTGGATTTTAAAATTTATTAATTAAATAATTAAAAATATATATTATTATAAAATCGATTTTATAAAAAAAAAAAAAAAAGAGAGGGGATCGGCGAGGGCTGCCATCCCTCGCCGATCCCCTTCTCTCTCTCTCTCTCTCTCTCTCTCTCTTTATAATAAAATCGATTTTAATTTTTTTAAATCTGATGTGGACAATTTTAAAAAAAAAATTTGCCACGTGGATTTTTTATTTAAAAAAAAAAAAGCTCCGTCGGCAAATGAAGTCGCCGGAAAATGGACACGTGGCAATTTGACTGGAATTTTTCGCCATTGGCACTTAACGATCCATTTTGCTCCGATTTTGGCATTTAAGTATACATTTTGTTTTGTGCCAACTTTTGGCACTTAAATATTCCTTTGTGCCAACTTTTGGCACTCCAGAAGTCCGTACCTTAGTAGGACACTAACCAATCAACTTATCTATTTAGTCCTTCTGCAACTATCACCTAGGTGAAGCTGATGCCCCCCTTGCACCCCTCTTACCCAACCTGGTATCGCGAGGTCCCCCAAGGAGTTATTCAACCCTCCTTAGTCCTCTAGAGAGTCCACAAAAACACAATTTCATCCTTCTCCAGGCATCCTGACACCCGAGGCCCCCATTGCCTTATTGATCAATGGCATGATCATGAATATCCTTATCCTGTTGCAGCAATTCAATAATCCAATTTGCACATGACAATTCAATTTTGTTTCCTAGGATATCAAACCTACGGCAATTCCAATCAAGTTAGTGAGCCCAAGTGAATTCTTTACTGACCCGTAGTGCATCCAATGACTCACCTAACACACGGCCTGATAGTCCATTTCAATTGTTCTAGGGTTAACGTACTTTCCAATTACACACTTCTACTTTTTTGCGACATTCACAATCCTTCGACTTTACGTTTTCCTTTATTGTAGCCCAAAACGCCATCCCGACGTCTTCTCTTTATCCCCCTTTTTTCTCATCCCTTTTGTAGCCAAATATCAACCCACTTCTATTGAACTTTTACCACAACCATCACTTAATAACCCCCATTCACAGTTGAATCTGTGATTCTCACAACCAAATCTCACGCAGTAGCTTTGATCCCCTGGTCAATCAACAGCGCGTAACCTCGGGTTCACTTCAAAACTCCTCATTATGCCTAATTTGTCCTAAACAAACCACCTCTAGTTATTGAGGATCCCCATCACACCAGCAAACTCACAATAGCCCACTCTTTGCTACCATTTCACCCTCGATGCTCTATCATCATCGAAAACCAATTCCCATGATCTGACTTTCTGTCCCCCCTATTCTCGTGCTCAACAAAATTTCATTCGATCCCTCGGCATTCCCTGAACTCCATTTCATCCCTCATGATTTCACTTACATGCGTCGGGGCATTCGGTGCATATCCCTTCGACGCCTAACTTCCTTGCTACCCCCAAACCAGCGAACCTTAGCCACATGCAAATCTACATTTGGCCTCAATTGTTCCTAGATCACCCTAAATTCACACCACCCACGAAAATCAAACAATGGGTTTACTTGCATGGTCGAGTAATGCAGGTGAGCACGAAACCGGCAGACGGGCCTTTTAGATGGCGCGATTGGCTTCAATGGTCTCCTCTTGCTCTTGGGATGGTTGGAAGGGTTAGCTGGCACCAACAACGAGCCTTTGGCATTGGTTTTCTTTGGGATTGCCTCTGGTCACAGTTGATCAGAGATAGGGAAGAGGTGTGGGGTTGGTTCTACATGGGGAATTAGGAGAAGGAAGAGAGAGAAAAGGTTGAAATGTTTAAAGAAAAGAAAGTAAGAACGGCAGTAGCCTTTTGTGTTTCCACTTGGCATCTACATGGGGAAAATCTACTCTGTAGCTATCCCTCGATTTTCTTTTCTTTCTTTTTTTTCTCTTAGTCACACCAAAGAAATGAAAAGGACTAGGCATATATAAATCGATTTTGGCCCATTCCTCTACGGAGGGAACTCTTAAAATTGACTATAGCAATCCTTCTCAGCAATATTTACTCATACAGCCAAGAAAAATTAGATTATTACATTTTTTTCTCAACATCATTTTATCAACATCATTTTGGCAAATTTGCTTTTCCAAAATATCATAACAACTCGGTCTCTAAAGTACATGATTTAACTGGTGCAAATCTGGGTGTCACAAATCTCCCCCTCTTAGAAAATTTCACCCTCAAAATTGAATCTCAACTAAATAAATGAGGGTATCACTATCGGATTTATTCTTCACTTTCCCATGTTGCTTCTTCGAGATCATGATGTCACCACAACACCTTAACTAGCCAGATTACTTTTGTCCTCAATACTTGCTCCTTTCTACCTAAAATTTGTACATTCTCCTCCGTATAATTCACATTTTGGTCCACCTTGATGGTCTCATAGTCCAACACATGGGTAGGGTCGAGATGATGGTAATGCCAATTTGTAGGCTACTTCTCGAACCCTATCAAGTATCTCAAAAGGTCCAATGAATCGCAGGCTCAATTTTCCCTTTTTACCAAATCTCGACATGCCTTTAACCAGTGAGAAACTTTTAAGAAAACTTTGTCTTACACGTCAAATTCCAGAGGTCTCCTACATTTGTCTGCATAACTCTTTTGTCAACTCTGCGATGTTCATAGCCAATCTCTAATAATCCTTATAGCATCTATAGTAACTTGGACTAATTCAAGCACAATTAATTTTCATTCGCCTACCTCATTCCAACACACCGGAGTCCTACAAGCTCTTCCATATAGTGCCTCAAATGGGGCAACTTTAATACTTTGTTGGAAACTATTATTGTACACAAATTCTATCAAATGTAGTTTGTCATCCTAGTTTCCTTTAAAATCCAATATACGGGCTCTCAACATGTCTTTTAAAATTTGGATATGTCACGCCCCGAACCCCAAGCATGCGACAACCCCTTCTCTTGGTCGATTGAAAGTGACATCCCAGAACTCATCAATGACCATTCATTTTAATCTTTCATTAAGCGCAAGTAGAAGACAAACCATCCCCAATCCAACAAACAATCAAGCAATCAATCAGGGATAGAAGGATGAATAGCAAGAACAACAACCACTGCTTATTTATACATCTTACTAGATTAACCAATAGAGGATCCTTTTCCAAATTACAAGCCCGACAAAAGAGGTCGATCCATCCTCTAAGCCAAGCCAAAAAGAAGCTAGGCTAATCCAGCTATACAAAATGAACCCTCAGGTTCAGCACCATGGTCACTCAAACCCATCGGACTCGGCTCCGTCAGGTCGATCACTGGTGGAGCGGGGGCATGATTTTCCACTGCGGATGCACCATGTACATATTACTTTCCCCAGGGTAACTTCAGTAAATAAATAAAAGTAGTGTTTGTTTCTGATATGTGTCTTTCTACTATCCATTTTGTTGTTGATTGGGTGGAGTACGATTTGTTTTTGCATGCACATAATTCAAAAGTTAATAATGAACAATTGGCGACGAATCTTGGGAAGTCGCAAATCAAATGATCGCAAGTAAAACAGGGGTTGCCACAGACTCGAGGGTCGGGTAGTGACACCCCCATCGGTTTTGGTAACAGAGCCTAGTCAAGGAGTGATAATAGGATAGTTAGTAGGAAAGACATTTTCTTTACTTGTATGTGATTGATTATAGGATCTTTTATGGTCCTTATAATGAGCAGGGTTGTCTCAGTTTCTAATTTCGTGTTAGAATTAGAAAGCAGGTGTAAGTGGAAACCCTGCTAGATTAGTAATCCGAATTAGAACACATTGGAGTTGAGAACTCCTAGGCAGAGGGCCCCTAGGAGAAGGACAATGCAAGTCCCAATTGGTGTTGTAGAGAGGGCAGCAGAGGATCCAAGGATGGATGGGATCACGCATGCACTAGAGGCCTCGATAGGACAACAAACTCAGACTCAAGCTGCTGGCACTGCTACCGTCATTGCTGCCACTCCTGCTAATGCTCTAGCAACTAGGCCTGAGGATTGGGATAGGTCAATGCATAAGATTGTGGAGCAGTTCTTAAAGCTGAAACCACCAAAGTTTGCAAGGATAGGCTAAGCCTAGTATCTTTTGGGTGGAGGAGTTGGAAAAAGCATTTACAGTACTGCGTTGTTCAGAAGAAGATAAGGTGGTACTAGGCGTGTGTATCAACTTAAAGGCAACGCTAGTTCCTAATGGGAGGCTACTCGGAGAAAGGTCTTCCCTGAAGGTGCAGTCCCAACATGCGCAGTCTTTGTTCGGCCTTTAATGGCAAATATTTTTTAGACTATGCTCGGGAGTAGAAGATGACGAGAATTTCAACGATTGCATTAGTATCGATATCCATGGACCGGTATGAGGCAAGGCTTGCCGAACTTTCGAAGTTCACACCAAGGTTGATTATGGACCCGGTGGACAAAGCTAGGAGATTCCGGATGGATTAAAATCGGAAATTAAGGACCGCTTGGTGCCCTCAACTTGAAGGATTATGATGAACTATATGAGAGGGCACAGCTGATTGAGAGGAACATAATGGAACGAGTAGCTGCATTTGGATCATGGTTTGTACCGAATAGAGATAATTGTATGTTCAAGAAATGACCGATGATGGGAAGAGGACACCCCATTTCCCCGAACTAAAGGAACGGTGTGGGAAAGCATATGCAGAATGTGAACTTTGGGTGTCGATGGTGTGGCCTGAAACATGGATCGACATTGTGTCCTGCTAGAAAGGGAACATGCTATGGGTATGGTCAGCTGGGCCACCAAGTGAAGGATTGCTTGGGCCGACCATTGAGAATGCAGTTACCACCACTACCAATAGGACTGCCGGCTAGACTCACCTCGTAGCAGAGCATCAATAGGCCACCTATGCAAGGAAGAGTGTACGCGTCACCGGACGGGAGGTAGAAAACTCGCCTGCTGTAATTACAGGTACAGTGTCCTTGCACGATCATGCTACATATGCATTGTTTGATTTAGGTGCTTCGCACTCCTTTATTTCCAAGCAGTTTGTTGATTTAGTGGGGTTGAAGCCATAATTATTGGGAGTAATGCATAGTATTTCAACCCTGTTAAAGGATAAAATATTGTCTGCAGTAGGTTGCTTTAGTTGTAAATTAGTTATTGGCAGTCGCGAAGGAAAGATAGACCTAATTGTTTTAGAAATATATGACTTTGATGCTATTGTCGATATGGATTGGCTTACTAAGCAAGGAGCCACCATGGACTGTCGTGGAAAGAAAGTCCAGTTTAACCCTATCGGGGTTTACAGTTATGAGTTTATTGGGAATCGAGAAGGACCCTCAATTCCTATGATTACGTCACGGCAAGTGACTAAACATGATGGTTGCCAAGGATACCTTGTGTCAGTGATTAATATCTTGATAGAAGAACCAAAGATGGAAGATATCATGGTAGTACGAGACTATTATGATGTTCTTCCCCAAGAATTGCTTGGATTACCCCTAGAAAGAGAGATAGAATTTGTAATTGAGCTAGCCCCTAGGATGGAACCAATTTCTAAGGCACCATATAGAATGGTGTTGTCTAAATCAAAAGAGTTAAAGGTGCAGATGTAGTAGTTATTGGACAAGGGATTCATTCGTCTTAGTGCATCATCTTAGGGAGCGCCAGTTCTGTTTGTTAGGAAAAAGCATTGGTCATTATGCTCATGCATCGACTATCGACAACTTAATCAAGTGACGATCAAGAATAAGTATCTATTGCCTAGGATTGACGATTTGTTTGACCAACTTCAAGGAGCTTTGATATTCTCTAAGATAGACCTAAGGACAGGCTATCACCAATTAAGGGTCAAAAAGGAGGATATATCGAAGATGGCATTTTGTATTTGTTACAGGCATTATGAGTTTACGGTAATGCCGTTTGGTCTAACAAATGCCCCTGCAGCTTTTATGGATTTAATGAATCGAGTATTCAAAGAATATTTAGATTGATTTGTGATCGTGTTCATAGACGATATTCTAGTGTATTTGAGGAGTCTAGAAGAACACGAACAACACTTGAGGACCGTGCTACAAACTCCACGGGAGCACTGACCATATGCTAAGTTTAGCAAGTGCAAGTTTTGGCTAACTCGTGTGGCATTGCTAGGTCACGTCATTTCAGGCGAAGGGATCTCCATTGACCCAGCTAAAATTAGAGCGGTCATGGATTGGCCGAGCATAGTTTCTTGGGATTGGCTGGCTATTACAGGCGATTCATGGAAATATTCTTTGCAATAGCCATGCCTTTGACATAGTTATTGAAAAAGGACAAAATGTTTGAGTGGACGGACAAGTGCGAGCGTAGTTTCCAAGAGCTTAAGCATAAGCTAACTACCACACTAGTATTGACATTACTGTCCGGTCCGGAGGGTATGGGATTTATAGTGATGCATCACACAAAGGACTGGGTTGCATTTTAATGCAACATGGAAGAGTGGTTGCATATGCGTTCCGATGCATGATTTGGAATTAGCAACAATCATATTTGCACTAAAAATTTGGAGGCATTATTTGTGTGGGGAAAAGTTTCCGATTTACACAGACCATCGAGTCTTAAGTATCTCGTTCTCCTAGAAGGAGTTGAACATGAGACAACGTCAATGGATGGAACTTCTCAAGGATTATGATTGTGAGATCCTATACCACCCTAGTGAAGTGAATAAAGTGGCAGATGTGCTGAGTCGAAAGTCTTCGCTTGTGCAAATGGTGGTGAGAGAATGGTCATTGTTGGAAGGGGTACAAGACTCGGAGTTCAAGTTTGAAGTAAGCCACCTTTTGAGTCTTATGGCTACCCTTAGAATTGAACCTGAAACAAGAACTAGGATTAAGGCAAAGTAAAGCAATGGACTCTGCGATCCAAAAGATTTTACAAAGGGATGCAGCAAAAAGGAAACCGGATTTTCACGTATCCGAGGATGAGATCTTGAAATTTTGTGGATGATTGTGTGTACCTAATGATGTTAAGCTTAATGAAGAAATTTTGTCAGAAGCCCACTGTAGCAATTACAGTGTACACCTAGGTAACACAAGGATGTATCAGAATTTACGGTAGTATTACTGATGGAGTGGTAAGAAGGTAGATATTGCCAAACATGTGGCCAAGTGCTTAACATGTTAGCAAGTGAAAGCGCAGTATTGTGAGCTTGGCGGATTGCTGCAACCCCTAGAAATTCCCGAGTGGAAATGGGAACATATCACGATGGACTTTGTGATGGGATTGCCGAGAAGTCAGAGAGGTAATGACTCAATTTGGATAGTGGTTGACAGTGACTATTACTTCAGATCAAGATCCCAAGTTTATAGCTACTTTTTGGAAAAGTTTGCAGGCTGCCTTAGGAATGAAGTTGCAATACAGCACGGCATACCATCCACAAATAGATGGCCAATCAAAAAGGACAATACAAACATCGGAGGATATCTTTGTGAGCATGTGTCTTGGATTTTAAATGAGGTTGGGAGGACCAACTCCATTATGTTGAGTTTTCCCATAACAATAGTTATTAGCAAAGTATTCAAATGGCACCTTTGGAGGCATTGTATGGCAGATCGTGTAGAACCCCGATTTGTTGGGACGAAGTTGGTGAAAGGAATATTACGAGTCCAGAATTGGTCCAACAATCGTGGACACTATCAAAATTATTTGAGAAAGACTTGAGACAGCGCAAAGCTATCGAAAAGCTATGTAGATAAATGACGCAGCCATTGGAGTTTTAAGTTGGTGATCACATGTTTCTCAAGGTGTCACCTATGCGAGGCACTTCAAGATTTAGCAAGACGGGAAAGCTAAGCCTGAGGTATGTAGGACCCTTTGAAATCTTGGAGAGAATCGGAAAGTTGGCCTATCGTCTTGCATTGCCACCAAGACTCGCTCAAAGTGCACGACATTTTTCTCATGTCAATGTTAAGGAAGTATCAACCTAATGTGACCCACGTGCTGAATTTTGAAGAAATAGACGTGGACAATAGGGTGTCATACGTGGAAAGATCAATTCGGATAGTGGATCGGAAGGAATAGGTATTGCGGACTAAAACAATCTCTTTGGTCAAGGTGATTTGGCAGCATCATGGAACTAAAGGAGCTACTTGGGAAAGCGAGGAAATAATGAGGTGCCAACACCCTTATCTTTTTTAGGATTGAAGTAGTAATTCAAATTTCGAGGACGAAATTTCTATAAGGGGGAAAGAGTTGTAATGTCCTGAGAAAAGAATTTCTAGCCATTTTGATATCAATAAAAAGAGTTAATTCTTGATGCACTGATAGCTGCAACTGTCTTGAATTGATCACTCAATGGTAACTGACCTATTCGAAAGGGTAATTAGGGATCGATACGCATAAGGCTAGAGAATTTGATCCGGGATTTACCTCTCGACCATAAGGATCAAAGAGGGACAATACCATACCTTTACAAAGCAATTAGCGAACGGAAATAAATCAATTATAGAGGAGTACAAGGCCGGATTGAGGGTGATTGCACACGACCTCGATACTCATGATAATCGATGATAAATCGATTTCCTTTTTGACTTTGTACATGGGATGAGAAATTTATTTCTTGAGATTACATGACAACTGAGGGTTGCCCGGGGATTTAAGAAACTAAACGTGGATTGAAATTATTCGACCACGAGTCAATTTCGCGTAAAAATCCTAAAAGCCACTCGGTAGTTTAGGTTGTGCTAGAGTCGTAATCGATGGATTTTAATCTCAATTTTCAATCCGATTTCGGTTATCGAAATTGTAAGGACCTCATGAATAATTATTTGGACGCCGCCTCATTGATCCTCAAGTTTTTATGGTAAGATCGGAAAAGTCAGAAAAAATGGATATTGGGCCAAGAAAAGTGAGCCGCCGGAAACGGGCCCACCGTAGGCCTATTAGACTTTTCGGCCACAAGGGCTGGCCCACCTACGGCTCATGGGATTGGTGAAATTCCCATTTTGACCTTGTCTTCTAAAATGTTGAGTTTTGGAAGCCTTTAACCTTGGTTAATCTTTTGGTCAAAAAGTGACCATGGTTTGGGTTGGCTTAATCCAACTTGCCAATCAAGTTACACTTTTCTCTCTCCTCTCTTTCTCCTCTCTCTTAGCTGCACATTAGCCCCCTCCCTCTTCATTTCCTCTGTTTTTTTAGCTGTTGTCTTCCTCTATTTCCCTTGTTTCGCTTCTAGTTGTTACCGTCTTTGAGTCTTGCTGCGCTGCCGGTTGCAGCTCCAGCTTACTGCTATAGCTAAGACAACTTCTGGTTGCTACTATGGAAGCTCGGTTCTGCTATTTCTATGTTTTTTGCTGTTGTTTCAGCACTTTCTGCTGATGTCCCTGCTGTTTTCTGCTGTTATGGTCACTGCTAATTGTTGTAATCACCGAGAGTCATTGCTACTACTGTCCAGAACACAACTAGCTACTGTCCAGTCATTGTCGGCCCTCTTTTCTCTTTGTTCGATGTCCAAACAGCTGCGTCGGGGGCTGTTTTGCCAAGTTAGTTTATGTCACCTGTTGTCGATTCCCAGCAAGCCGCTCATTGTTCTCACCTCCACCATTGTCCTGGTACCTTCAGAACGCTTAACTCGTGAGTTGATTTCCTAACCCTTGATTAGTGTGCTAAACTCCATTAGAGGTTATTAGTTTAATTTTAAGCTTGGTTTATGTTTCTAATGATGATTAATTAGTATTTGTTAATTGTTTAATCTTAATTAGTGTTCACCGTAGTTAGATTAAAGTAACCGCAATCGATTTATTAACCGTGGTTAAATAAAGTAACTGTGGTTGAATAAAGTAACCTCAATTGAGTTAGTTAATTGTAATTTGATTAAATAATAACTGCGGTTAATATTAATATATTATTTATTAATTTCAGAGTTAATTAATTATTTTTGGAAAATGATTAAATAATTAGTTATGATGATTAATTAATTTTGGATGTTGAATATTTGTTGTTGAGTAATTATTAATGCAATATTTTTGGAAATAAGTATTATTTTCAGGAAGTACATAATTCATTATTTAGGTTAGTATCAATTATTTTCGGTGGATTATATATCGAATACATATATATACAGCTTTTGATGATATTGTTTAATATGTACTCGATGGAGTATCAGCATATTCGTATGACTACATGTGAAAGGCATTTGTATTCGCGTGACCATGTGTGAAATATTATTGCCTTACATGTAGAAATTGTGGTTGACAAAGTCCGTATTGTCGAAACGCCCGGCGGGGGTTCGGATGCGAGTCGCGGTAGAGACCGGACCTATGCTCTTTCGGGAATGTTGTCTAGATGCTAGATGTAGCCGTGCCTAATGGGGTGGGATGATGCCTGATTAGGCCGGTAGACTACCAACTTGTGTGTTGGAAGTAAATAACCTCAAAGGTTGTTAATAAATGGAACACGAGCGAATGCATGGTGCATGAGAAAACTTGAGAGGTGTTCTAATTATTTGATATACTTTTGCATTGAGGTGGACATTTAATAAACTCCGTATCATGCAGGTTGCGTGTGCCAAGAGTAAGGATGCATGTGATTGCAATTGCTAATTGTTAATAATTGCATATGAGCACTAGCCTAATCATGCATCTAATAATGGTTGAATGGATATTATTCTGTTGTTGATTTGTGAACGATTGAAATATTGCACGTTTAAGGTACACCCAAGGTGAATAGGTCTCCTACCCGAGGTTTAGGTTATTAACTTACTAAGATTTATCTCATTAGTTATTATATAACCATTTTCAAGACCTTAGCATGGCACGCCTCCCAATGAGGTTTGGTGTCCCAATGGACATGGACACCAAGGTCACACCATGTCTTGCTCCGGTTAGCCTTTTTCTATGAGCTCCATGTCACCACCGTCTAGGTGGACGAGGGCTTGATTAGGTGGACTCCACACCTTTTCAAGGCTTGGTACATGCGACAGGGCAATGAGCTCTTTGGTCCCATCATGGGATTTGACGAGCCCCCTTTTGATGGTCCCACCCATGAGGTTTGGGACCCCATGGCCGTTGACGTACTTGACGGGGCTGGGCTGTAGAAGACCCTACTACCAAGGAAGAGGACCCAAAGGAGGATCCGAGAGGAAGACCCAAATCAATTTTTCACGTAGGCATCTGAAGCCTACTTTTTAACTAACCCTTGTAGATAGCAGTAGAAGTAAGTTACCCAACCTAGTCCATTTTTGTGTAGGCATGCAGGAAAAGAGCCCAAGGTAGGGCATGTATATTGCTTTCCCCAGGTTAACTTCAGTAAATAAATAAAAGTAGTGTTTGTTTCTAATATGTCTTTCTCGCTATCCATGTTGTTGTTGATTGGGTGGAGTACGATTTGTTTCCGCATGTGCATAATTCGAAAGTTAATAATGAATAGTCGACGATGAATCCTGGAGGGTCGCAAATCAAATGACCACAAATGAAATAGGAGTTCTCGCGGACTCGAGGGTCGGGTCGTGACAAGAGAAGAGCTAACAATTTGATGAGCTAGTAAGCAAGTTGTTAGATGAGCTAGCAAGGAAGGTGTTTCCAAAACTTTAGGAATAGATTTGGTTATATGCATGCATCCTAGTCAGCTCAATAAACGTATGTTTGGAAGCTTTTGAGGACAAGACTTGAGAGGTCAAGATAAATGAGATCCAGATTATAATAACACAAAGGACACAAGTAGTTGGAGTCAAAGTCCTTTTCAACGCTTTACGAGGTGAAGAAGTGAGTGTTCCTGATGAAGGCTCAGCAGTGTCAAGGAAATGATTTGTAGGAGTGACCTTACCCAGTATGGTATTGGAATCGTCAATGAACTGGCAATTGTGGTAAGTCATCCACAAAGCAATAAAGCTCTTGAGAACACCTAGAGTTGGGGCGAATGGCTTGACCGTGTGACCTTGGAGAATTTTGTTGGTAATCAAATGGTAACAAATGAAAGGGTTAGACATCTTGGTGACTACAAACTAATGCTTCTTATCGAAAGAAAAATCTATGGAGGAAGGAGCGACAATTGGGATGCCTTGAGATAGTTAAGAGTTGTTGAGCATAGTATTGTAGAGAGTATACCTCAATTCCAGGCTTCAATTTCCCTTTGAGGGACAATTTCAATGCCGGGTTAGATGCAACCAACATAGGAAGCCAAAACTTGAGTGTCCTTGGATCGAGGGAAGGCAAAAACAACATGAAATTCAAGACATGTAAGTGCGCAGAAATCATCGGTGTTCAAGGAAACATTGTAAAACCAATGAAGGAAGTGTTGGAAAGCTGTAGATCCTTTAAGGATAAGTTAGAGACAAAAACTTGGCAGTTGAGCCCCTTTATGCTCAAAAAATATGGCTCAGCCTTGTACCTTGAAGGAAGTGAGATCTTGGAGTCAGCAAATAAGGATGAAAAGTACAGTCTAATCCAGGCTCAAAGAATCTAGAAAGGGCCATAAAAGACTCCACATGTAGACTGACCCATGGAAACATAAGCAAAGCTAGACCTCGATAAAGGATGGCTAGGGTAAGGCGACCCATTGCCAAATGCTTGCCGTTAGAGAGATAAAAGGCTGACCCTCTCGGTTCCGTGACCACTTGAAGCGACGGATGAAAAAATACGAACTTGGACAATCGGTAGAAGAGGAAAGCCACATGTTCTTCATCTTCGGCAACCCCATTCCAATGGGCATAAGTGTTTGGGAAATGAGTGTAGAAGAGATCAGTGCCTTTTTCAAAATAAGGGCATTTTGAAGAATCAACATCACTAGGATCGTTGCCATATGGACTTAATCCAGTGATAGCATAACAATCCAACAGAGCTATCGTCATAGGGCCAGACTAGAGAAAGAAATAGTTGATAAAAGGCAAGCAAAAGGCAAGCAAAAGCTTGCAAGGCTTCCCAATAGTTTACAGTGAAGCTTCCAATCAAAGGTAAAGTATTCAAGAGCCTTGTCAATTTTAGCCTTGCACCATACCTTGTGTTTGGCAGATCTGAGCTTGGTGTACCAATCGAAGAAGACATGATCAAAAGGGTAGAAAGATATGAGCCTCTAGGACATTGAAGTCCAATTGTATTCCATGATGTGCTCTCTTTGGAACAGGAGAGGTTCTTCCATGTACTAAGGAAAGCAATCAGTAAGAAAAAGAGGAGGATTTGGTGTTCGAAGGCATGGCCCAAGAACTATTTCATCGCTTGCCTCCTTGGGGGAGTTTTTGCAATGACAAGTAGACATTAGTTGCATACTCAAGCAACTGAAGTTGGGTCGAGTGAGCCAAGACGTCAGTAGGGTCGTATGAGGAAGACATGGTAGGACCGGAAAGATGTGAGACACTGATGAAGACAAGGAAGAAGGTTAAAAATTGAATCTTGGGAATAGTCGTCAATGAAGTCAGGAGAAAGATATGCTTGTGAAGAAGACATGTTGTGGGGAATTTGAAAAGGATTGGGATTCAAAACCCTAAAAGATATCAAACCACAAACAAAGGATTAAAAGCCAAAACGACTTCTCATGGAAGCCTAGGTGACGGATGTTATTGGGTACAATCATTAAGTCGAGTTGAAAGAATCAAAAATATCTTTAAATCTTTTTTAAAGGGGACATGTGTTGGCGGCAAAATTGGCTTATCGAGCTCCAAACGGAAATTAGACCCATTGGGCTTGCCCATGAAGAAACATGCAGACAATGGGCAAGGAGGAAACCAAATAAGGGGGTACCCAGAGGCTCGATATTGATAACCACTCGAGAAAGATGATGAGCATGGAGATAGTTCCGAAGAATCGATGTCGACATTGACATGGATAAGATAATATCAGTGTGGTATCGAAACTTCTAGGGGAATTTTAAATTGAAATGATAATTGCCGAGAAACGATTATTTGTAACATTCTACTATAAATAACCGAAGAGGCACAATTGTAAGGAACCTTCCGACAATTAGACAATCAAAAACAACAACTATATTTCATTTATCCTTTTATTGCACTCTTTACATTTATTGCACATTTACTCTCCGTTTATCCTTTACTTTGTTGCATGTAGTGTGTATCAATCACTTCCTTTCCGAAACAACACAAAACCCGGTTTAAACAATAAAACAAAGCGTTGCACCTTCGATGAAAGATGTTTGTCAAGGAAATCCCTTTCTTGGTGAGTAGTAGCAAAGGCTAGTAGATGAGCAATAAGTGAAAGGAACAAGGAGCAATATAGAAGGAGAGTGAAGATGGTGATAAATTGGCTACTGAACGGAGAATTGGGCTTTTCTCGGAACTACACTACAATGAAGTTGACCAAAATTGGAATGATGAAGGTGAGATTATGGGCGTGGATGTTCCTGTGTTGATCACGCTCGATACTATGCATTTTGAATTTTCATGTTTGGGAAAGAGGAAGAGGAGAAGGACGTGCAATAGCAGAGCAAGCAACAGTGCATTGGAGAAAGGAAGCAAGTGTATTTACAAAGAACATTTAGTTTTATTCTAAAATGGAGCAATGTTCTTTATAGAATAACAAATGATGTGTTGAACTTGAAACTAGTATTTGCTATTAGGGGAATCGCTCAAGAGCAAATTTGAAACCAAATATGTTGTAAGTAGACGAATTTAGTAATTGCTTAATGACGCCCACTATTTTGACATTGTTTGGAATAAGGCACTATATGTGTCATAACTTTTGTATTTGCTCACTTATGAGTGTCATAATTTCTTTTAAAATGTCCACTTGAATGTCATAACTCTCAATTGACTATTTAAAATGCCGTAACTTTTTATAACTTCACCCAAATGTTAGAAATCTGACGTTTGTGGCACTTGTAATCAATTGAAAGTTGTACATCACTCAAATGATTAGAAAATTAAAAAGTTATGACTTCGGGTGAACTACGTACATAAACTATAGCACTCAAGTGATAAAAGAAGCTATTGCACTTAAACGAGCATTATATGAAAGTTACGGCATTTATGATGTTCTTTTTTTCAACATTGTTTTCTATGACATATTTATGGACATGTTAGACCTATGATTTTCAGATTTTTGTAAGTCCAAAAAGTTTATGCACTTTCTAAACGTATATTTTTTTACCAAAGACTAAATGTCCATTATAAAACATGTCTTACATATTACATGAATAAATGTGACTAAAAACTTGATGACCCTTATATAATATATAAATCAGAGTTCCTATGAATTTGCAATATAGTTATTTGTGAGTGAGATGAACTATGTACAAACACACAACATATCCAAATGTTCTCACAAATAAATGCTATTAGACGATCATTCGAAAAGCACTTACAACAGATCAGCCATACATACAGATTATGTTGAAGAATTATAAGAAAAAATCATTTGTCATAAATAAATATTAGAAAATCAATAAAATGTAAATGTTAGCTAATAAGAAAATTCATCGTTACAAAATCATTGTACATGAAGAATTTCTTAATATGAATAATTAATAAATTAAGAATGAATTCGATCTACTATATGATTGTAAAACACCAAAACTTATATGTATAGCGGAATTAAAATATACTTGTTTGAGCCATGGTCTCACTTGATGAAAAACAAAATAACTGATGTAATCAGTGATCTATCGGTATGCCGAATCTTTCTCTCTATGACATATTTCGGTTTAGCAGCTTTAATGGGATTTAACAACTCGATAGGTATAACTACCATTTTATAGGCTAGAGAGGGGACCTAACAAAACCCCAATCAATAGCGTGTCAACCGGGCCCCTCCCATTACGGGCTTTAGTTAAACATAATTGCCTACATTTTGCTACTCAACTAGGCCCGTAATTAATAGATGCCAAGACCCAATTCAATAAGATCACTTGAAGGTTCAAAATATATTGGAATATCCATTAACCTTATTATATAAAATAGAAAAAATAATTAATTAATGTAAGCCCATTATCGAAATTTCAAATATCTCTCCCACTTGCCTACATTAATTAATTCATTTTATTTTGAAACGATTTTATTTTAAAAACGAAACTCTAGTTAATAACTGAAAAATTTGTTTTATATGGCCACAATTTTGAAAAATAATATTCCAATAATGGCATCTTAAAACCAATCCAATCCTATATAACCTCATTATAGGATTATGGCGATCAACGTGTTAAGAAAATACCACAACACATGACCTTCCATAATCACATATAATGAGCATTATATTTTCATGGATCATGGGCCTAGTAGTGTAGTAAGAAATAGTGTCAATATGTAATCAAAATATACATTATTTCTTATCGGTCCTCAATGCAATTTCTCAACGACATGAAACTGCATTAACGCACTCTAAACAACATGAAACTGCCTCAGTGCAATTTCTAAACAACATGAAATTGCACAATTATGTCACAATCTAACATGAAATCTCATAATTAGTGACAGTCAGTCATCTTCAATTTATTTGTTTAATAATACTATTCTATACTTCCATTCCTCGCCGACAAAAAGAAAGGATAACAATAAAATCAACAATGATGATCATCAAAAGTAAATGCTTTAATAAACATTATAAAAGCATTATAAGTTTCCATATAACTATAATAGCTAGAAATACAAACTATATAGCTCCCACTAACAAAAGAGATCAAAAAGACTCTAAAACACCCATATTCCTCACATGATCTTTAAATATAATGGGTCGTAAACCTTTTTGTTAGAGAATCAGCTAACATGGACTTAATTCTAATATTTTCAATCACAATGTCTCCCTTTTGACCAAGTCCTTATAATATAATATTATATCCGGTTAACATTCAACCGTGGGCATTGCTATTGTTCACATGAAAAGTGAAAGTTTGACATACATAATGCAATATGATCAATTATGGGCAATAAGTAATTCCACAAATAATTAGTACATTATAAACTCCCTTTAGGTAGAGCGTATAATGTGCCATTATTTTCCATAGCATGAAGTTTATAAAATAACAAGGGAGAATTGCATATAATTGTCAATGATCCATCCCTTGCGTTGCACAAATCATTTAAATTATACATCTCCATGATATCAATATATAGAGATAGATAAGGAGAATTACATATAATCTTTAAGGATCCATCCCCTTTGGGCAAACAAATCCTTTAAATTATACATCTCCATTATCTTAACACAAAGGGAAATCACATATAACTCTCAAAATTTATCCCCTTTGGGTAGATAAACATTTTGAGTCACACATCCCATCAATTATCTCTAATATATCAATATAGAAGGGAATTACATATAACTTTAAAAAATTATCCCCTTTGGGCTGATAAATCTTTTTGAGTCATACATCCCCATCTTTTAATTTTGGAATATATCTTCATGCAATTTTTCAAATTAATATACCAATAACCCCTTTAGGCAAGTAATTGTATATACTAATTTTTTTATCAATAAGGAACTCTAATAATTTGTAAAAATATTCCATTTAATCAATGCCCAAAATTCATCAAACAATATGAAACACTTTACGACATGTGCTTCCCAAGATCATTGCATTTATCAAACAACCATTTTTGCCACAATTTTATGTGCCTATTTCTATAATTAAGCATATAAGATTATCTAGTTAAACTCAATCAAAAGTATAGATAATCTATGCTAAATTAGGGAAAGTGAATATTGTCATCTTATCCCTCATATCCTATAATAAATTTCCATATATTAAAAATTGGAAAAATAGGCACAAAATTATTTTCATGGAATTAAATATGGATAACAATAAATAATTCCAAATAAATATTTAAATATGCCAAAATTAAAATTTACCATACCAAAAAAAAACATAAATTAAAAATTAAGCATATTAAAAAAATTGAACGGGCCTTGGAGGACCCTACACTCACCCTACGCGCCATTACGTACGTGGGGCTAATAGCTTGATTGCCCAGCATTAATAAGCCTTTGCGATATCAAGGCAAACTAGTTGAGAACGTTATAATTCATTTAAGACCTTGCATACAAATGATGGAGGCAAACACATGGAGGAACGCAATCCCTACACTAGCTATAGGCACATGAGCATGACAACTAAAATTTACATTGTCCAAAGGAAGTGAGAACAACTCAAAATCCGTTATCTCAGGTACTTGTTCAAATTAGCTAAATCTCATTAATACCAATCAATAGAGAGACTTGGAACCAAACTAATTTGATAGCCTGACAAAGAGATGACAATAACAATGGAAGATAAAGGAAGCTCATCAATGTACATGAATAAATTTACTGATACAATATAACACTTATTAGCACTATATAACACTATTTTCTCTATGGTATTATGTTATACTAATGTTTCAAGAAGTAGTGGGCAATTGACCACTTCTCATACATGGCTTTATAGTAGGCATAGACAAAAACCACGTGAAAAGTAAGCCTCCCCCCACTGATGCAACCCAAGAAATTAATGAAGTTGATATTTGTTCAAATAGCGACAATGTTACCAATCCTTCATGAAGATTATCCCTTTTATTAAATAGTTTATATCCTAATCAAAAGCAAAACCACAAAGTAGATCAACAATCCTGGTATAAGCTCATCACAAAACATCAACTATGAGACTAAATGAACAAGTCCCAATTACAACACAAAATCCTTCATAAAAAAAAGTGCTACATCGCTCCATAGTCCCTATGAAGGTCCTATTTCAGATTAGTATTGTTTTCATAGTCGAATTAATAATCTCATCTTTACTCAAATTTGCTACTTCAACTTGGAGTAGGAAACCATATAATTTGGTTAATAAGTCTAACTTGGACTTTCCTTTTTCTTGACAGTAAAAGTTCAACAAAATCAAGAAAGTGAATTCACATATAATTAAGACAATCTTGCATCCAATCAAAATCCAAGATGAATTAATTGAAGAAAAACCAAACTAAATCGGCCCATATTCAAGCTTTCAAAAATTATTGTTCTGTCTGTAGCTTCCAATCTACTACTACTCATCTTCAAAAACTCAAACAATAGTACATAATACTAGAACCTCAACCTCAAAAATCAAATACAATCGAAAAGTAGTATCTCTAATTCCACCACATCTAGAGGCTCTGCATTTGCATCGTTGGGTTCAACAACTAATATTTAAAACAATGATGGACTCAATGTCCCAGCCATGACATTGCAATTAACCACAAGTGAGGAGATCATGGAAAAGAAAGGAAGAACAAGCTAGATTGCTACATTTTCTTTTGCATGTATATAATCAAATAGAACTTATTATTCAATCTAATAAAATCCATACTACGATCCGGTAATCATTTGATATAATCAAATGAAAAAAAAATATATTTTGATGTAGACCCTGTCTTACTAAAGAAAAGGTCAAAAAAAAATTTAAACTATCCCAAAACTCTAGCCAAAGCAAACCATCACAAGATGGAACCAAGAATCAAACTACACATATAGATCGAGAAATACAATAACCAGACCCAATCAATTAGTGTACTCAACCACGCATGGGAAGCAAAGAGATCTATCATCAACCATAGAGCCGAGCCTCAATTCACTCGAATAGATGGCTAAAAATCCATAGATAGGCGGCAATATAGACACCCACAAAAGTCAAGAAAAACCAACGAGTAAAGTCGAAAACCAAACAAAAGCCCAAAAATTTTCCACACCCATAAAAGAAAAGAAAAGAAAAACTTTGAATTGCATCGAACCAAAAACAATCTACTCAAGAAACAACATGGGTTCGTGGGCAACAATTGAAAGGGAACATATTGAGACTCAAGAATCGCAACTTCCGAATCTAAACTACATTGAACCAAAGAATCACAATATAATGATACCCATATAATAATTGCTAACATACATCATTCAATTAAAAAAATTCAAAATTTTTAGAACCCTTTCAAAATTTTGAATTCAAGAATTTTGAATTTCTCAATATATACTCAATGAAATTATACAAATTATATATGGTGGGAACATGTAGAACAAAAGCTCTAAAGTTTCAAAATTGATTGATCTATGCAGAAGGTTTTCATCCACTAATTATACTCCAAAAATCCAAAAAAATTATATG